>OZ024743.1:109085797-109140797 GCA_964016885.1 Eledone cirrhosa
ATAGTCTTTTACAATTAAATAGCTCAAAAAAGGTAATCTTTCCGAACCGTGTAGTATAATTGGATATATGAGAGGGATGGACACATATATAGATGTATGTAGACATGTGTTCCAATTACAACTGACCAAGTTAGCTAGGTTGAAACAATACTAATTTAAAACAATACAGTTTGTCTGACTCGATTTAAAGTATTAAATCAATAAAAATAGCGAACCTATATCGGGCACCAGCCTTTGATACCCGGACAGACCTAAATCTGTGTCGCAAGCATTATTAGGCTGCGCTTTCTAGCAATAAACCTACCCGCCGTAAGCAACTAATCACATCCTTTCTAACTTGACCGCTGCCACCTCACGATTCTTAGCGATTTTTGAATGTATTTTGGCGCGATCACTTTGGAAAATGAAATGTATTATTTTGAGCTCGCTCCAGATGATTCCGAAGTTCTGGACATTCCTTGTTATCGGATGTCTTAAAATACGGATGAAACCATGGTAGAGGTAAGTAGGTATGTACGCAAATCTTCTAAGTTCAATTTAACACCTAATTGTGTTTATTTGACTGTATATCTGGTCGATGTTTACATGGTGTCGAAATGTTAGATACATAATCTATTGTAGCAACCGCGAAGGGGCTGCTTTCAATTATTTGTCGGAGATTTCTTCATAGGAGCCTTTATTTTTATAGCTTGGTATAATTCATTTGTTGTAGGATTAATTATACTAATTGGGAGAGGAAATGGTATATATTGCATGTGGTAATTCTAAAGACATATTATATGATATATATATATATATATATAAATATATATATATATAAATATATACATATATATATAAATATATATTTCGTTTCTGAATTTGTTTAGCAAGATTCTTTATCTGAAATCGTATTACAATATAAATATATACATATATATATATAATATACATATATACATGTATATATTATATATGTGTATACACATATATATATATATACATATATATATATATATTATATATATATATATATATATATATATATATATATATATATATATATATATATATATATATATATATATATATATATATATATATATATATATATATATTCTGAAATGGCTCGATCAAATCAAAATCAAATTTTACAAGGTATTAGACCGCGGGATTAACAACACGTAATTTTTATTTCCATTTATATTAAAACAATATAACATTTATCTAAAATATTCTACTATAGTCAACCATAACAAACGGACATTTTATAACACTACAGCAACGACCAGGACGTCACAGTTTGTATATGACTATGTGTGTGTGTTTACTTGTTCGTTATGTACGTTGGGCCTTCGTAAGTTACATACATCTTGACGTAAATATTTAATCAGATACACAGAGAATAAAACACACACACACACACACACACACACACACACACACACACACACACACATACACACACACACACACACACACACACACACATCTACATATGAGATGACTGACACGTGTGTGAGAGGGAATGTGAGTGTGCATACATTTTTCTGTGACGACTAACATAACGAAACCTGGGAGTGAAACTGCGTGTGTTTGTATGAATTTATGTCTGTGTGTATTTTTTTATGAGTTTGTGTGAGTAAATGTGTGTCCTTTCGTAGGTCAAATTATGTGTGTATTTGTATGAATGTATGTCTGTGTGTGTGTTTTGATAAGTTTGTGTGAGTGCATGTATGTGTGTTAGTGGGTGAATCTCTTTGTGTGTTTGTATGAATGTATATTTGTGAGTGATGTGTATGTCTGTGTGCGTGCCTGTTTGTTTATATTTATATTCACATACCGTTGAATTAATAGTTAATACAATTGCTTATATTAGGTTAATTTACACTGCATACAAAAATGATAATTAATATATATTTCTTTTGGATGTTGATACTTATTTGTTTCCAAATTTGAAAAAAAAAATGCTTTTATTCTAAAAATTCATCTAATACCTGACTGGCGCCCAGGAGAAACAAGCATACAGAGTCGTGACCACAGGAATGTGTGTCGGAGGTGTGTGCAGCAAGTGCACATATCTGTGCAGGCACCCGAAAGTGTACGATTCATGGTTATGTTTGTGCAGATGTAGTTGTGTGTTTAGTGGTATGTACGGATATTGTAAATCTGGGTGTGTGTTGTATCGTGGCTGGAGTTGTGTGTGAGAGAAAGGATAAAGGAAGGTTAAAGGAATTGCGTGGGGATTTGAATCCATTTGGAAAAGTTGATCCAATGCGAAATCTAAGTTCTGCTTTTTCCTGATGTGAGTGGCAGTTGATCGGTGGTGTAAAAGGAGGCCTGAGACTATGAGGTGTTGAGTAGAGTGGCAGGGTGGAACGGAAGTGCCGAGAGGCCCTCAGGTGTTCGGCAAATCCGTCTGCCAGCCGGTGATATAGATAGAGATATACACACCAATACACATAGGTATATGTTGCAGTACCATGCCTGCGGTAAGCACCACGTGCTACTGAGATGTCGTTAGTATGTATGTATCTATGTATGTGTATATATATATATTATATATGCACACACACACACACACACATATATATATATATAAATAGGTATGTGTATTATATTTAATATTTTATCTTTTAGTTCCTTCTGATTCCCATTCTAATCCATACTTCTCCCCTCTTCCTCATGCAACTTCTCCCCCACGGCCAGCCAAGCAGAGAAAAGGAAGATGAAGAAATACCGGGGATTACCCGACCACTTATCCTTCGCACCGGTCGTTGTCGTGTCATCAGGCATACTTGGATCCCGTACTGAGTAGCCCCACCGCAAGTTCGGAACGTCAGCGGCCTTCGGAGGAAGGAATCTCGAGAGGTGGCTCTTGCAGCAGGTGTCGCTGGCAATTGTGTGTGGGAATGCTTTGCGGTCTTTACCGCCGATCCCTGAAGCCAGAGCTCAATCACTCTCTCCCTCCACTCTGCATTCTCCCTTGGCACTAGAGCCCTTGCCATACCCTTCTCTTTTCCCGTTTTGTAATATTTTCTCATTTTACATTCCATTCTTTCTTCTCATCCTGATTTGTTACTTTTCCTATTAAATTGTATTTACATAATATCTTTTTTTTACATAGAATAAACATTTATTGGTTTCAAAAATAATCACCTACATCATCACTGTCTTTATTTTCACTGTTAGCTGTTGTGTTATCGTTAATTGTGACACCTCTAGATGTCGTCATATTGTACAGCAGTTGTCAGTAACATGAAAAATAAACTAACAAAATCAACAACAGTAATTGTTTGTACCATAGATCACATGGCCTGCTATTTGAAGGGTAGGGTAAAGTAGATGCATTTATCCCGGTACGTTACTGGTATTTATTTTACCGACGGCTTACGGATGAGAGGCAAAGTTAAATTTGGCGTGTTTAAACACAATATGTATGTATATGCAGCAACCTTATGCTGCAAAACATGCTAATATCTCTACTGATACTGCCACATGTTAATATTAATCATGATCTCTTTATTCACCGGAAATGTTTCACTTCAAGATCAACATTAAGAACGGCACAAGACAAAACATTACGTGTGTGTCTATTTTTGTATGTGTTTGTGTGTGTATTTGTGCGAGGCTATTGCCTGTAATCATGTTTAAATATAATAAGGGGAGGTAGCAATAATATATTCAACAGTAATTATTCTTAAATAGCTAGAAGACATCCAATGTCTATTCGTCTAAAAAACACATACAACCATGGTTTCTCTTGCATATAGGCATAAGCCCACTCTCGGCTCTTTAGTTCCCATTTACAGGCGTATATTCAGAACAGGCCCATTCAGTCGTACTATTAGTGCTATTCTCGACCCTGGTTTAAAAAAAAAAAAAATTGGCTGGAAAGCAATACTTCATTTTCCACACTGATTTTCCTATTCAATGATACTTGAATAAGTTGATACGGGATTCTCCAAAGAGGGAGTATTTGTCTTCAACCCTTTCATACATGTCTCTCATATAATTTATTTCACATAGCATATAAAAGCTGTTTGATCTTTCCGGTTAAAGGAAGGCGACGCGACGATTTTCACAATAGATTGAGTTGATAGTCGCATACGTTTTATTCGTCACAGCTGATTGTCGACGCAAACCTAAAGATCACCAATGCACAAGGCACTGAACGAGTGCGTGCATGAAGGTTGGGCATGGGGAAATTCAATGACATTGATCACAGTAGGTGAGAGGAAATTTATTTCTTCCAATCTAAAATATTGAAAGGCAAATTGATCTCGGTGAAATTTGATATCTGAAAGTAGCATTTCGTTAATGTCCCTACGATCTGTGTTAAAAATCCAATGAGGTCAAATTTGTCTGATATCGAAATATAAAGTGTCAGTCAAATGTTTAATTCGATATAATTATTTTTCCAGAGCACAAAAGTTGTTAGACTTGTATCTATATAGAAGTAAGAGAAAATAAAAAGAAATAAGAACAAGAAAAACAATATCGAAAACAATACAACATTCGAAATAGTATTATAAAATAAAATACCAGTAATACACTGGTTATTTACTTGCCTTGTGCCAAAAAAGTAGAAACAATTATTTCAAATCACGCCGAGGTTAACTTTGCTTTTCATCCTTATGGAGTCGATAAAATAAAATACCAGTAATGCACTGGGATAATTTCTGACCTTGTGCCAAAACCAGAAAAAATTATTTCTAAAGTACCCAACATTAATTTGCCATTTAGGCACAATTCTTGCAAATTTGAGGGAAAGGCAGATCTCATTAAATCAACACCAGTATTTGATTTTATCGATCCTGAAATGATGAAAGGCAAAGTTCACATCAGCGTGATTTGAACTGGAACGTCGTAACTGTACAACAAACTCAGCCAATCTACTGATTCTGTCAAATCCACCATACTAGTCCAAATATAAACTGATTTCTAATTTAAACACAAAGGCCGCAAATATAGAGTAAGTGCAAAGTTAATTACACCAACATCAGTATTTGACTGCTAGTTTATATTATCAACCTCGCAAGGGAAAAAAGGTAAATTAGTATTCGCAAGAATACAAAAAAACAGACGAAATAAGGCAATATAAGTTTATCCACCGATCTACCAATTCTGTCGCACTAATTAACACATATATTGATTTTTACTTTAGATAAAAGGTCAGCAATAAGATGGAGGGTCTCAACCCCAGTAAGCAAAGGGAAATGGTAAAAGGCAAAGTTGACACCCGCTGCATTTGAACTCAGAACGTAAGGAGCAGGATCGAATACATCTAAGCATTTGGTTGGTACACCAACAACTCTAACAACAACCTATATACGTGTAGAACTAGGGAAACAGTCAAAGGAGAGTAGTAAAGCACAGATACTCAGGAATTAAAGTGTAATGGAAAGGAGATTGATGGATAACTTGCATTTCGAATCTTCGTAAATATATGAATTATTGATATGCCATGTTCCTCTATGTTTCATAAACGGCTTTCTTATAATGTTACCCACTGAACCTCTCTTTTCTAATGTCGTTCTCTTTCTCTTGTTGGGTGTCTATTTTTCTCAATTTCTTTATTCCGCTTTCATATTCTACTATGCATCATCATCGTTATCTTCAACACCATAATCTCTCTTACTCTCTCTCTCTCTCACTGTATGTTTTTCACCCACACCCGTTCTTTCACTTTCAGCACAACGGTCTTGCTTCCCCGAAGAACATAAACAGAGGATTTGATGGGAAAGTTGTTATAGTCAGGAAGAAGAAAAGAGAAAATGCTAAACCAAACTGAATGAGGGATTACCAGAGAAATAATGCAACATTTCTGAAGTGGGGTCGGTGTAAAGAATCACAGGCTTATTTCATATTAATAAAAAAAGGTTACAGCACATCTGATTCCAATGCTAATTTCGATAAATATAAGATGAATTTCATAGATTATATAATGCACAAATAACATAATAATGTTTTTTCTAGCATTGATACGAGGTCAGATATCTAGGTGTAGGAAAAGAATTGATTAAACCGAGAGAAGCACTTAACTGGTACTTTATTTTATCGAGCAGAAAGGATGAAATGCAACGTTGCCCTCGGCAGGATTTTTACACAGAATATATAAATTCCTTGTATCAGATACTCTATTGATTCTCCCAATAGTTTTTAATAAAAGCACAAAGCCAGCAATATTTTAGGATCTCAGAATACGCTAGTCTTCTAAATAGCCTGAAATTTAACGATTATATTCACCCCAGTGGGGGAATTGTACAATATGTTATCTTCACTGGGAGGAAAAATACAAAGTTGCTGTACAATAACTATTTTGCCATTCATAACACAGTAGTGTTATATATATGAGCACGATTAATTACATGGAAGCGATGGATTCTATTAGAAAGGCAATATTATTTTAATGGTACTTACAAACACGTGAAAGGCTAAGACAACTTCGATATATTTTGAACAATGTTTATAAATAGAAGATGAACTATCCGAAAATATTTTTTCTACGCGTTTATGTTAGTACATTGAGAGTATATGGTGTACATTTATGTTGGTATGTTATTTTCAGTTGAGACAAGTAGAGAGAGCTAAATAACTGATTTATTACAAATTAAAACAGTATATATTGGTAGAGTAAATAAATAAATAAAAAACCGTGGCGGCGATGTGTAGTTCACTGAGTACATAACAGTATACAATACGTACATGTTTATCGAGTCTAGAAAAAAGATTAAAAAAATTAAATCCGGTTGGTGTTTCATGTTCACAATATATCAGGACAAAACTTAATAATGTAATACAGTACCTCCCACACTCTTCTATATCAGCCGATATACCACTCTCATTTATTTTGAATGAAAACATATTCCTTATAACAAGTATATATTTAATCGAAATATTAATAGCACAAAAGCCGTAGATGTAGAATAGTTACACCGTTTTGACAAGCATTTTATATTGTGAATATTTCAATGTTGTTCATAATGTTAGTGACAATATCGATCATAAAAATAAGAGAGAATCCTTGACATATCTGCCATATAAACAGTAATTTGAATCGAAAACTATAAATGTATTCTTGTAAAGCTTTCTCTTTAGAAATTTCATGCTGGTAATTTTAGATGGAATGCATATGTCGCTATGATGTTATTAATAGGTATACACATTATATTCATTCAAACTTATAACTAGCTAAGAGTTAGTGAAATATCATTCGAAGTAGATATACAAGGTTACCTAACAGGCTTCTTAGCTCTAATGCCTAATCAATACAGTAGATAATTACAGAGCTCTAAACGATACTTTAACAATGTATTTAAACATTATACCCACACACATAATATATATATATATATATATATATATATATAGATATATATATGTGTATGTGTGTGTGTGTGTGTGTGTGTGTGTGTGTGTGTGTGTGTGTGTGTGTGTGTGTGTGTGTGTGTGTGTTGTGAGTGTGTGTGGTTGAGCGTTTGTACACATATATATAATTATACCTTTTATATTCTTTAATTACGGAAAACTTATGTGCGAGCCTTGTAAGTATGTGCCTTTATTTCTAGACACACACATGCTACATACAAATATAAGCATACATGATATATAGCATACATATACATATGTATATGATTATATGTGTTTATATGTGAATGTCATCATAAACACCGTTTTACCTCCGTTCTTCCACGCTAGCATAGGGCAAACGGGTTGTCCTGTTGTGGGCAGTGTCCAGTCGGTTGACCTTGTCTTGTAAGCAAACTGATTGTGGCTTGATTTCTACAGCTGGATGCCCTTCCTAACACCAACCTCATTTACAGTTAGTGCTGGGAGATTGTTTTCCGTGGCGCCTACACGTCCACTTTACAGTGTGGGCTGGGTGTTTTTTTGCATTGACACCGCCACGACTATTTTAAGGTGGGAGGAGGTGGGGATATATTGACTATGTGCTTCAGCTTCGGCTTGTACCCGTGGGAAGTCGGGTCTTCTGTATTACTTCAAGACGCCAGAGGTCACGGTCGAGTGACATTGCCCTTGAGAGGTGCGATGGGGTAAATCGGCTTTAAATCACACAATCCCAGGTCTTCTTGAGCCCCCACACTCCGCGGATTTCATCGACTTCTAGTGCTATGCAACTTTTTATGCAGCTGTTATCCTTCATATGCATCACATGTCCATACCAACGCATCCCCCTCTCGTGCACACATCATTTGATTCCTCTTATGCTCAGTCTCTCGCTCAATTCGCTTATGCTTTGCCGTTCGCGTATATTACTATTACACATCCATCGGAGCATGCAAGCTTCGTTTCTTTCTAATCTAGGCAAGTGTCCTACAGACAATGCCCAGGTCTCACTATCATGTAACATTACTGTTCGTATACACGCATATTACAGTCTGCCTGTCATTTTGAGGGAATAAATATATATATATATATATATATATAGTAATAATAATAAATTTGAAGACTAAAATCCAAAGAGGGCTCGATAAGGATAAATATATATCAAATAAATAAGAACCGTAGAACAAATATTTATTAAAATAACAGATTAAAGTTTAAGCAAATAATCGCTGCTTTCACCATTAACGGGATCTTCTGAAACTAACAAAGTCAATCTGTGAACGCAGAACTGGATATTTCAAAAAACATTGCAACCGGAGGAAGACAGGAAGACGATACTTTGGTTCGTGGAAACGTTCACTGGCTAAGAACGGGAAAAAACGAATATAATACGATTCTTTGCTTAAACTTTAATCTGTTATTATAAATATATATATATATATATATATATATATATATATATATATATATATATATATATATATATTTCTGTGTGTGTGTGAGAGTACACATGTTTATAAATATATGTGTCTACTCACATGATCATCAGACATTCCCCTTGACAGATGATGTTGAGAGAACACTGGCGAAACTCAAGAGGAACAAGACTGAAAAATTACGTATGATAATAATGATTTTTAGTATAGGCACAGGGCCAATAATTTTAAGGGGAGGGCAAAATCGATTAAATCAACCCTAGTGCATAACTGGTACTTTATTTTATCGACCCCGTAAGGATGAAAAGCAAAGTTAACCTCGGCGGGATTTGAACTCAGATCATAATGGTCCATAACTCTATGATGCAAAGCATGGCGTCCGACCCTCTAGCGATACTGTCATCCACCGCCCTACAAATAATAATAATAATAATAATAATAATAATAATAATAATAATAATAATAATTGTTTCTACTTTAGGCACAAGGCCAGCAATTATCCAGTGCATTACTGGTACTTTATTTTATCGACCCCGTAAGGATGAAAGGCAAAGTCAACCTCGGCGGGATTTGAACTCAGATCGTAAAGGGACGTAACTATGCTGGAAAGCATGGCGTCCGACCCTCTACCGATACTGCCAAAATAATAATAACAGTTATTAATGATTTCATTCTTAAGCCACGCAATGCTCACATTAAGGAACCACTCATGATAATAACAATTTAAAAAAAACAACAAAAAGAAAACCCCGTGACCAAGAAATACCGGGATGGCGGCCGGCGGGGAATAGCCGTATCTCTAGGGGAGAACGACCCCTCTAGTCTTGGTTGACACTCGTTCTAGAAATGGTAACACAAAATGATTACCCCTTGGCGGATAAGGATAAAACGCGACAAAATAAAATAAATGTCTAATGATAAAATCTCATACCGGATCGGCCGTCACCCGGGTAAAAAAGGGCCGCGTCCCTCAGAGAGGAACCAGACTGGGGTCGAAAAATCAGCTAATGGTTCAAACATTCCCATCACTTCGGAGCTGGAGACCTCTCATAACCGGAATACTCCTACTGTTGGCCCTCCATGCTCACCACCAAGAAATCCAAAGAAAAAGAGAGAAAAATGGTCAAGGGAAGATAATAAAGAAGTCCTTGAGGCTTTCTACACTGCCATGTACTAGCCATCAAATACATCGAATACAGAACAGACATATATCAACTGGAAAAAGAAACATCCCGAAAACAGAGGCTATATTGACAGTAACAAACTAGCCAATATACGAAGAAATATTGTAAGAAAAAAGTTACTAACTGATATAGAAATTGATCAGATTAAGCTATTAGCACAAAGTCAGCGAAGGGAAAATGAAACATTTGTCAGTGAAAACGAGGTAAACTGTAACACTTCGAATCCCAGGGTTGGGGCGGAATCACTGGCAACAGAACAAATTAAAGAAAGGATCGAAAAAGTTGAGGGAGTGCATGCTCAGGATGAAACTCCAAATGAAAATAATGAGATCGTAAATGATAAAGAAATGAATGAGAATGAACTTGCCAATTTGAAGGATGAAATTATGATCGAATGGATGAAAATGAAAGAATCTGACATGGGGCAACGAGACACCCTCCCTAAGATCCAGAACTCCAAACAGAACCAAAAGATAATACACAAGACTAACATAATTCTCAAAAACATTATCATCACAAACAAACTAAACATTACTGATTTAAATCATCTCTATTATGCATCGGCTAAAGTCACCACTCACTTATGTGAAGTGAAGATGAAAAAACAAAGGAATTCCTACAAGAAATCTACTTGGCAAGAGAACATCAATCGCCAAATAAACCTTCTCCGATCTAACATAAAAATGTTAACAAACTATAAAGTAGGTGAACATGTTAAACAAACTAAACTTAGAAAATTGAAAAAAAAGTACAGTATAAAATCAACATGTGACATAGACATGCTGATAGAAATAATCAAGCAAAAAGTGTCGGCCAAAGCTGCTCGTATAAGGCGCTTTGAAAAACGATCTAGATTCTATAAGGACAATAATATGTTCAAAAACAACCAAAGAAACTTCTACAGAAAAATTGGTAAGTCAACAATAACTGCTAAATCAATACCATCCAAGGAGGAAGTGCAAGAATTCTGGGAAAAGATCTGGGCCGAAGAAAAAGTTCATAACATACATGCCCCATGGATAGACAGACAAATGACAGATACAGCTCACCTTGAGGAACAAATATGAGAAAATATAACAGTTGAACAGTTGCGCTTGGCTCTAAGAATAACCAGCAAATGGAAATCCCCAGGAAAAGACAAAATACAAAACTTTTGGATAAATGCCTTCACAGAGTCTCATGAGCTGTTAGCCCAACTTTACAATGACATAGTTAAGGAGCTAGAAAAGATACCATCATGGCTAGTTAACGGCATTACATTCCTGCTTCCGAAGAATGATGAGACAAAGAATCCCAAAAATTACAGACCGATAACTTGCTTGACCACAATGTATAAAATGTTAACATCAGTCCTAACTGAATACACATATGACCTATTTCCCATTGAGCAGAAAGGGTGTAAACGAGGCTCATATGGCTGTAAGGATCAGCTTCTGGTTAACAAAATGATACTGGAAGATTGTCATAATAGACACAAAAATCTATCGATTGCTTGGATAGATTATAAATAAGCATTCGATAGTTTGCCACACAGTTGGATTGAAAACTGTTTAGAGATTTTCAAAATATCCCCCGTTGTCGGGAGGTTTTTGTCATTCAGTATGAAGACATGGAAAACGACACTCCTTTTGAATAGTGAAACAAAATCACTGGAAGCTGGAGAAGTTAATATTAATTGTGGAATTTTTCAGGGTGACTCTTTATCACCGCTTTTATTCTGCATCGCACTTATACCATTAAGTAAAATGCTCAATGAAACAAAACATGGATATCAAGTCTATGACAAAACCATTAATCACCTGTTCTACATGGATGACCTGAAACTATTTGAAAAAAAAGATGAACAATTGCAAGGGCTATTATCCACTGTGGAGCAGTTCAGTGATGACATTAAAATGGAGTTTGGACTAGATAATTGCGCCAAAGCAACGTTCACCAGAGGAAAGCTGCTGAAGAGTTCAGACATTAATCTTGATCGGGGGAACGTGATGAGAGAACTTGATCAAGAAAAAACTTACAAATATCTAGGTGTTTGTGAAGGAGACGGAATCACGCACTCGACAATGAGGGAAAGAATGAGGAAGGAATGTTACCGCAGAGTAAGAGCAATCTTAAACGGAATTGAATGCAAGGAATAGGATCGATGCCATAAACACGCTTGCCATACCAGTAGTAACCTACAGTTACAATGTCATCAACTGGTCAAGCACAGAGATCCGTATGCTCGATACAAAAATTCGAAAATTCTTAACCATGCACAGAATGCATCACCCTAAGGCAGATATAGATAGAATATATCTCCCTAGGAAAGAAGGAGGACGTGGGTTAATCCAGTTAGACATTGCGTTCAAAACTGCAACAATTGGATTATCTACATATCTAAGGGAATCACATGATTGGATGATCAAACTCGTTTTGAAACACGAAAGCATCAAAAGATCATACTACATTACAAAATATGCACAAAGATACAGTAATGGACTACAAATTTCAGAATTCCCATTTACTGCTGAAATGGAAAACACAGAAAAAGCAAAGCAGGTAATTAGCTGCAAAGAAAGAACTGCTAGAGAATCTGGCTAAGAAATGGCAAGAAAAGCCTCTGAATGGAAAATACCCAGAAAGAGCTAACAGTCCTGATGTTGACAAAACTTTAACCCATCAGTGGTTGGCATCCTCTGGACTGAAATCGGAGACTGAAGGACTGGTTATATCAGCACAAGATCAGTGTCTGCCAACAAAAAATTACCAAGCCAACATAATAAAAAAATGGATGCAACCCATTATGCCGTGTATGTAAAAAACAACCAGAGCCCATTGATCATATAATTTCAATGTGCAGTCCTATAACTCCAACCGAATACCCAAACATGCATGACAGAGCTGCACAATACATACATTGGATAATGTGTAAGCATTTTGACCTGCCCCATCAAAAGAATTGGTGGGAGCATCAACCACCTCCCATACTTGAAAAAGATCACATCTCAATCTTGTGGAACTTTAGCATCCAAACAGACCGAAAAATAGATGCAAATAGACCTGATATAATACTGAAGGTCTTTAAAAAGAGGGTATGCCTGCTAATTGATGTGTCCGTTCCAATAGACAAGAATGTATCTATAAACACATTTGAAAAATTGAGCTAGTATAAGGACCTGGAGAAAAAATGTGGAAATTGAGAACTAAAACAATACCAGCGGTTGTAGGCGCTCTAGGAATGATACCTAAGGGTCTAATGATTACTTATCGCAAATCCCAGGAAATCCGCGTATAGGAGAAATACAAAAGATAGTACTAATGGGAACTGCCCATATACTAAGGATGATTCTGTCAATATAAGTACATCAAAAGTCTAAACACCTAAATATGCATGTGTGTGTATATACGTTCTTTCGTGGACATGGCGAACTTTGTTGTCTCTTGATGTCACTGGTTGTGACTTGGTGATAACTCGTATGAACATAAAGCAAGATAAATGAATCTATAATAATAATAATAATAATAATAATGTTTTCTTTATTAACCACAAGGGTTCACATAAAGTAGACATTAAGGACAGTACAGGACAATACAGGACGGTACAAATGGGCATTTCTGCGTGTAAAAAAAACAGAGGTTGAAATAAAATAACAAAGAAAAATTCCCCAATAGGAGGGAGACTTCCAAGGGACATTTGTGGAGAAAGCCCATTAAAAGACCACAGTGGCCCTGAGCACCAGGACAAGTGCCCTCTCCCAGTTTTCCACCTTTAATTTACAGACACATACTCAGAGAAGGCCCATTCATTCGGGCCATACTTGCTTCTCTCACCCATCTTTCAACAAAATGCTGGGAAGAGAGCACTTCCCTCTCTACCCTGATTTTCCTTTTCAAATGAAATTTGAAAAAGTTAATCAGGCCATCACCGAAGAGGTAAGTGCTCGTCTTCAGCCCTTTCAAACGTGTCCACCATACTATCTCTTTCGCCATGGCCACCAGGCAGATAAAAACTGCCTGCCCTTCCAGGCTAAAGGAAGGGGGCGGGGCGATCCTCACGATGGACTCAGCTGATAGCTGGATCCGTCCTACACGTGACAGCAGGTGTTCGACATAAACCCACAAGTCAGCAATGCTCGGACACTGGACGAGTGCGTGCAGGACGGTTTCGTCGCCCTGCGCGCATCTCGGACATGCCCGGCTGACGGCACCTCCATGCCTGTAGAGTTTATCCCGAACTGGCAAAGCTCCTCGGTAGCACTGCCAGGCCAGGGATTTCTGGAAGTTGTCCATAGGCCCCGGCCCGAAAGTCCTTCCGAAGAGATTGGCTAGTTGATTTTCGTCGACGCCTAGAGATTCTCCAAGTACGTCGTCGCTCTTCCCCTCCACTAATCCCCTATAGAACGCCAAGGTGGAGTTTCCACCGATCACATTGCCCAATTGGTCGAGGGCTGTGAGCGCCTGAAGACATTCCAGTCTCCAAGCGCTCCCTCTCGGTCTTCGCTTGACCCAGGACTGCAGCTCCGTCAAGGAGACGAGCTGGGGAAAAACGTGTCTTGCAAATGGCGACCACACCTGATCACCGTCGAGGAAGAGGTGGAGATGTCGTAGCCTGAGCGCGTGTCTGCGCATCATCAGCCACGGCATGCCCAGCCCTCCACGTAGCGGGTGTTGACAGCAGATGGACCGCCTGACCATCGGAGCGCGTCGCTTCCACAAGAAGCGAAAGAGCAAACGCTCCAGCGCAGTCAGGCGGGGCTTAGGACAAGGTACGACGGTCAGGCGGTACTAGATGACGGATGCGATGTACGCATTCGCCACCTCCGCTCGACCTTTCAGGGATAGCTTCCTCTCGGCCCATTTCTGGGTGAGAGAAGCCACCCTGCTCGTCACCTCGTCCCAGTTTTTGTCCGTCTGGAGGTCTGGACCGAACCAGACCCCTAGCAATTTAACCGGTCCATCCGTCCAGCGCCCGACGACGCTGTTGGACGGCATGGACCTGCCTCTCCAGGTGCCGAGCTGCAGGCCCACTGACTTTTCCTGGTTGATCATTGCTCCTGTCACCGCTTCGTATTCTCTTAGTGTAGTGCCGATCGCCTCGATGTGTTTGGCGTTCGACACCACTACGGTGACATCGTCGGCATATGCTGACACGGATCTTCCGCATCCTAGTTCGCGCGGGACCCCCCTCAACGTCTCCAGTTTGTGCAGTAATGGCTCGAGAGTCAATACGTACAATAGGGACGAGAGGGGACATCCTTGGCGGACCGAGCGCATGATGTTGAACGGTTCCGAAAGGTGACCGTTCACTCTCACTACAGAGCAGATGTTGCTGTGCATGGCAGCGATCCAGCCTCTGAAGACGGGCCCAAAGCCAGCCGCACTCAGGACTGCCGCTAGGTAACGATGGTCGACCCTATCGAAGGCTTTCGACTGATCTAAATTGATCAAAGACCCACCCGTGCCAGGTTGCCTAGCTACCCTCTCTACGATGTATCGCATGAGGTGGAGGTTGTCGTGGATGGATCTGTCGGGAATGGCGCATGTCTGTGCCTCTCCCACAGACCACCAACGACTAGCGCCAACCTCTTTGCTAGCACCTTGGCCAAAATCTTGAACTCTGTGTTTAGCAGAGTTATGGGCCTAAAATTATATATGTTATCCCCCTTGTTCGGATCCTTTCTCAGCAGCGCCACCGCTCCTCGGCTCACAGAGCTGGGAATTCTCCCGTTCTGTTGCCAGTTGCAGTAGACGTCCGCCAAGTGGCCTCCGAACAAGTTTGGCATTTGTACGTAAAGTTCATAGGGCAGACCAACCAAACCAGGTGATTTACCCCTTGTGCAACTAGTCATTGCATCCCGTACTTCAGCGGTTGTTATCGGCTTTTCGCAACACTCCGCCTCAGTGGCCGAAAGCCGCGGCAGTCCGTCGAGGTAGACACTAAAGTCCAAACCTCGATCCGGCCCGCCACTGCCCCCGAACAGTTGAGCGAAGTGTCGCTGAAAAGCTTCACACATTTGCCCGGGATCGAGTAGCATGCGCCCGTCGTGGTCCACCAAAGACCGGATCGTGGCTTTGTTGCCACGACGCGCCTCCGCCACTCGGGCCCATTGAACGGCATTCGTCCCCTCGTCTCTGAGAGCACCCACCCTAGCTCTGACAACGCAGCCTTCGTGCTTTGCATTGAAGAATTGGTCAAGGGCCAATTTCGCCGCAAGTACGTCGGTCGCGATGCCTTTGCTAAGCGCCTCATCTAATTTTCTAACTAATTCTCCCTCTGCTCTATTTTTCTCTATTGCTAAAGTCTTACTAAACCTAATGGACTCTATTCTAATTGCTCTTTTCAGAGCAAACCACCACTTGTTGTTGACGATGGCCCCCGTCAACGCCCGCTTAACTAGTTCGTTAATCCGGTCTCTATAGGCCTTGCGCGCTGGTAAGGACGCGTTTAGCTTCCAGTAGCCGGATCCTCGTCTATGAAGCCTATCTAAGTCAAGCACACAGATCACGAATTTGTGGTCCGTGTAGCTGACTATCTTGAATTGTGGACAGCCTATGCTAGACCTATCAATTTCCCTACAAAATACTCTATCTAGATATGATATGGATGACCCTATGCGATTTGTCCAAGTCCACATTGGTACATTCGGGAAATCCATTCGGTACCTGTCAGACAGTTCAAAACGTCTGGGCAGGTTGGTGAGACTCTTGCACCCTCCTTCCCTATCCACTAATCCCACACATTCCCAGCGTGCATCTAAGATCCCGTTCCAGTCGCCCACTAACACTAAAGAGTGGGACGTTCCAAGAAAGGTCTCCAGACGCCGGAAGAAATCAGGACGCCCTGCTCCTGTCGGGGCATAGACGGCCACTAACCTGAAAGATGCCCGTCTCCGCTGGTCACGTCCAGCACCACCAACTTACCTTCTGGGTCCAGGAAGATGGCCCGTATGGCAAAATCCAAACCTCTCCGAAAAAGCACAACAACTCCTCCCCCGATCCCGGACGGCTGGGAGATGCGTACACATCGTAGCCGCCGAAGATCGGTGCGAAAGCCTGTGCTTCGGAGATTCTGGTCTCGCTGATGGCCACTACATCTATGTTTAGTGACCTGAGGTTGTTGAGCAGGTGGCCCTGCTTCCATGACGACCCCAAGCCACGCGCATTTATGCTGCCTATTCTGAGTGAGGTCATGTTGAAAAGGAGTAGAAAAGATGGGAAAGACCACTTACCTTACTTCTCGTAGGGGAAGGATGGTTTTTCCATCCTTTTCACTGCTTGTGGCCTCCTCAGGAAGGATGTCCTTATAAATCCTCCTGGAGAGTGCTTGTCGGAAGTCTCCGATGTCTTTGGGGAATTTTTGTTTTAGTGTCATGTACGTTTTCTGTGTGATGCGAGTGATTTGTATGTGTGGAGGTGTTGTGAATTTTGGGGTTGTTGTGTAGTCTTTTTCTGTGATGCTGGTGTTGTGTTGGATGTAGTGTAATAATTGCTTGTTGTTCAAATTTAATGCTGTGTAGTGTGTATCGTTTTGGTTGTTTTGTTTTGTTTGCGTTTGTTGTGGGTTTGTTTCTGTTTCGCATTTTGGTGACTTTTGTGGTGTAGGTGATGGTGGTGTTGGGGTTAATGATGGTGATGGTGTTGGTGTTTGGGTTGATGGGGTTGGTGATGCTGGTGTGGATGGTGGTATATCTGTCCTAACTTTTTTATTTCTTAATTTATTTGTTTCCCTCTGTATTTTGTTTTTGGAGGGGGAAGGAAGAGAATTTTTTCTTTTTTGGTTTCTTTTTTTTTCCGGATATCGTTTCCCACTCCTCGTCGTCACAATCTGTCTCCAGTTGTGATAGGCCGGGGAGTGGAAAATCCTCCACAGGCGTTAGTTTTGGTTGTGGCGTGGTGGATGGTGTATGCGCTGGTGCTAGTTCTGAAGCGTTGGGTGGTGGTGGTGTTGGTTTTGCTGGTGGTGGTGGTGGTGTTGGTTTTGCTACTGTTGCTGGGGTTGTTGCTGTTATAGTTGCTTCTGTTGTTGCTGCTACAGTTGTTGCTGCCATCTCTGCTACTGGTGGTGTTGATGGTTGTGTCACTGGGGTGGGTAGGAGAGGTGGCCTCAACCTTTTAGCCTGAGGGCAGAAAGCCCTTAGGTGGGTTCCTTCACCACAAACGACACACCTAGGTCTTCTGCCCTCGACAATTACCGTGAGGTGGCTGCCGTCAGTGAGGTCTATTACCTCTGGGATCTCCTCAATGCTTTTTTTGGTCCGCTTGGTTCAGATCCGGACCAGTTCTCCTGCTTTTCTTTTGCTATTGCTATTATGTTTGTGATGGCTTCGATGCCGGCGAGGACGGCCGCTATTAGCCAGGGAATTTAGATGGCCGGTGGAACGTGGGTCACCCTGATCTTTACCAGTCTCTGGCCACAATAGCTTGGGACGAGTGTGAAGTCGTCACATCTTAATGGGGCCATGGAGTGTTCTCTAGCCTCCTCTGGTGTTTCAAAGAACACGTCCACGGTTCCATACTTCTGCCCACGTCTGATGTGGGTTTTTCTTGCCCACACATGTCCCAAAGCTTTTTGGATTTGGGACTCGGATGCCCGTTCCACTCGGCGCGATTTTACATTTATCGTTCGATACGATACGGTGCATAGGCGCCGATGCTCCATTTTATTAGGTGGGGGAGGGAGGGGGGGAGGCTGATCCTGTACCCATCTTTCTTTACCATTTGTTTGGCATTTTCTAAATCCTCCTGAGTTACCGTAAATGCTTCGAACTGTTTTGCTACTCTGACAAAACTGAGGGTCGTTTTTATAATGTCATTTTTGTTGTTGTTGCTATCGTTATTTGTGATAATATTAATTTTAGTTTCAGTTGTGGTGGTGACGTCAGTCGTCTTTGGTGGGGAAGAGTCCATTTTGCTTGATTTCAATTCGACATCACGAGTTAATTTATTATTTTCTTCTTTTGTTTCTGTTGTCGCGGTGGTGGTGGGGGTGGTGGTTGTCGTGGTGGTGGTGGTGGAGTAGGCTTTAACACATGCAGTCATTGGTAATGGCGGGAAATGAATGTCTGCCTGAGACAAATTTAAAATATTGCTACTGCTTATATTTTTTTTGTGTTGGCAAACGTAGTAACATTTACAATGGTGGTGTCGGTGTGAGGTGTTAATTTGTGAGGAAAGCTTTCAGCTGCTTGGTGCAGAGGTGAATTAGCCATTTTTTTTCAAAGAAATTTTTTGATAATAATAAAAGTTTAAATTTTGGGCACAAGGCCCCAATCTTTTTGGGTGTCCTTTTCGGAAAACAATGTATGTGCGCTTATATATGGTTAACAATAAAATTTTCCATAAATGGCAATTTTTAACAAACGGAAATAACAAACCTTTGCGGAGCTCACGATGATACGATTTACTACGTAGGTCGCCAATAATAATAATAATAATAATAATAATAATAATAATAATAATAATAATAATAATAATAATAATGATAATAATAATCCGAGTGTAAACACCTAGCCCAGACCCACTATAAGGGCTGGAGACATGATGTGATGGGCAGGGTGATCCACTGGCACCTGTGCAAAGTAAACAATTTACCACATTCTGAGAAATGGTATGAGCATAAGCCAGAGGCGGTGATGGAGAACGATCAGGTGAAGGTGCTGTGGGATTTTAGGATACAGACGGACAAGAAACTGGAACACAATAGACCTGACCTTGTGGACAAAGAAAAAGATCGTGTCTGATTGTGGATGTGGCCTGCCCATTCGACACGAGAGTGCAAGAGAAGGAGAGGGAGAAAATTAACCGATACCAGGACTTAAAGTGGGGGGTAAAAAGGATTTGGAACTGCCATTAAGTCAAAGTGATCCCGATTGTCATAGGCGCATTGGAGACTATCTCCAAAGGTTTCCAGGGATGGTTAAAGAAAATTGGCCCCTTCACGCTTTTTGGAACGCTTCAAAAGGCATGCTTGCTGGGAACAGCAAGAACCCTCCGAACGTCCTGAATATCTGAGGCTGCAGGTAGTGGCTTGATATTCATTCCAACGGACTTTCCAGTTGACTAACATCAATGACTGAGATTCAAGGACTAATAATAATAATAATAATAATTTGTGTTGTTATTTAATCCGGAGCTTTGTAGTTATACAAGAGATATTTGCAGACATGTGGACACCGTGAGAAGATTTCATATCTTGAATTTTGGCAATCACTATTACGCAATAGCGATGTTCAACTCGAACATATTTTCCAGACCTTTGCAGTTATCTCCCTTACACCTTCCGCCCGTGGCCTTGTATCACTTGGGTTAAGTGACCGTTTCTGCGCATGCGCGTTCATACGGTTGTTCTTCCTGTTCCTTATAACCATGATCAGTACGAGCTGAAGGTCCGCTAAGATGAAACAATTGTTCTTCGTTTCGTGATCTAACTGTTGTGTTGCCATTTCTACCTTACTCGTCCCATGGACTGAGTGTTCTACCACTACGGATATTATCTTCCACTGTTCTACTCTCTCTCTCTCTCTCTCTCTCTCTCTCACTATATATATATATATATATATATATATATATATATATATATATATATATATATATATATATATATATATATATAAATAATTAAAAAGAACAGAAAGATGCAGTAAACGAGATTTATTCGGTTCTAACGTACGTTTCAATAGACATCAATTTGCCTAGATCTCGCTGCATCTATAATATTATATATATATATATATATATATATATATGAATATATACAAATTTTCTATTGGACAGAAAGGTCCCGCTGTTCTACAAAAGAAGGTATTAACAATGCATTTGGACCACATACCATACTTGAACTTAGTGCCAGGTACTGGTTCGCACGCTCTCGTTCCGGATATTACTATCTAGAAGATCGTCCCCGCGCATGATGTCGCCCATCTTTAATCATTGTTTCTACTTTCGGCACAAGGCCAGCAAACACCCTGTACATTAATGGTACTTTATTTCATCGACCCCGTAAGGATGAAAGGCAAAGTTAACCTCGGCGGAATTTGAACTCAGACCGTAAAGGGACGTAACTATACTTGAAAGAATGGCGTCCGAATCTCTACCGATACTTCCAATCCACCGCCCTATTTAATCGCCCATCTTTAATAATAAACGACAAAATGACCTGGACGAATCCGACATACGCCATGCATCACGTCAACACTCCGAAATGTTTGGGACCTAAAAAAACCCATCATTCTTAATGACTTGTTTGTATCAGGGAACGTGTATAAGATGGACCATTGGGTGCCCCACAAACTGCCTGATTGTAATCGTAATTGATGGACGGAAGATTCGACATCTCTACCTTCTTACTGTCGCACAACCCACTGATTAATTTCCATTGTCACTGGTGATGAATGATGGCGCCTCTACATTAATGTCTAGTTCAAGCGGTCGGGGATTGATAAAGAGTGTGTGCGACGACGGCAAGACACGGGTGGTGGCCAGCTTTGCAAGCCCTACAGAGTATCTGTCGGGGCTGTACAATACGAGATGGTCGCACTTACTACTAGCCTAAATTCTGGCGTCTATTTCGAACAACTTATCAGATTTGCAACGAAAATCGTACTGGCGTGCCATACCATTATCTTGTCCGATTTCTTTATGATAAGACTCGGCTACATACATAAGGGATGTCCCGCGAGATGTTTCTGGAGCCGGTTTTGGATGTTCTGCCCATTCGCCGTATTCGCCCCACTTTGCACCTACAGAAAATCGCCATTGAAATCAACGGAATTCAACGGGTATAGAATCTTGAATCGTGTGCAAATCTCAAACGTGGCAGACAATAATGATAAATGAAGTTTAAAAGTGTCAAAGTCAATAAAGATTTTTAAAATAGCGAGGACATTTGGGGGAACTCGCCCTGATTCATATCAACCACTTTCTTTTTAGGATTTACGAAACAATTGTCAGCACTGTGAATAAAGTCCTTATTGTACAGCCAACCATGTTACTCTTCTCTCTTGAATTATATATATATATATATTTACTTATTGATAGATATGTCAGTGTTTAATGTATGCAAAAGGTATTCAGATATATATATATATAAGATGTTGCAAAGCAGATTTGGCTATTTGAAACATACCAATGGTTTTAATAAACTTTAATTTGTATAACCTTTCCCATATAATATATATAAACATGATACTAAATTTAAATTTAGTGAAGTTAAGTTAAAATATAATTTGATTTTGAATGAATATCTGTGGATACACCTATATATTAATGTATATATATATATACGTATATATTAATGCATTTATTTATATATATATATGTGTGTGATTTTGTTATGGCACGTGGCCTAATGCTTCGAGTTTGGGGGTCTGATTCCTGTTCGAACTAGGTGATGCAGTCTCATGCATTACATTTCACTGAGCATCGCCACAGCCGATAATTTGCATTGACCGTTTTCTTAGACAACATTCGTGACGGGGAGATAGGTATGCATCGCCGAATGATGGCCTTTCACAGAAATATAAAAAAAAAAACATGACCATCATCTTGTGCTAGAAAGAAGCGCTTTTAGGTACCCTTCCATGGTCAGCCCTAACTGAAGGGTGCCTACTATGGCGTATGAGTATGTGGGTGAAGTGTTGAAATCCAAACACAGATTTGGTACAATGGCAATAGAAATAATTTAGAATATCTAAAGCAATTAAAATCATTAATGTCACGGTAAATGAAATAAAACTAAATATGATTTTGTTTGACCACGCATACACTTAGAAATACTTTTCTATTAATAACTTATACGTAATATAACATACAAATGCCATCATGACATAGCCAAACAATCATACATAGAGAAATGCATCGAAACATCTCGTAGAAAATATTTTCAATATTGATGTCATAATTTTATTCTCAAAGAAAACGATTAACTAACATGGAGATTATAGCAAATTGACGCTATTTTATTGATAAAAAAGTGTAATTGTTCGGTAATAGATTTATCAATCCACAAGCATTACAACATAATCTAAGAACAATATGGAGAAAATATAATTCTATAAAGAACGAGATATAATGATATTCAGAATGGAGTTATAACATGTATAAAACCTATTAGCTTTTTGAAAAAAGATAAATAGCGATTCATGGAAATGTATAGAAAAACAAATCAAAAACTCTTATATTCAAGTACCCCAAAATGGGAATGCAATGATTTCTATATGTATCAAATAATGTTAATATATGAATACTATATGTATCTAAAAACGAAACAATTCAAAACATTACATGTAAAATATAAATAACGGAGCTCTCCTAGGGTGTAAATAAATGTATGTCATTAACATTGATTTACTAAAAGAAGTAATAATTGTTTCTAAGTTTTTGGCACAAGGCCAGCAATTATCCAGTGTATTAATGGTACTTTATTTTATCGACCCCGTAAGGATGAAAGGCAAAGTTAACTAAAAGAAGTAATAATAGTATATACCACATAATTAATGTAAGCAGTCCGATAATCCTAATTAAACATACTTATTTCTGCTCAATAACTTAAAAAAAATGCGTTTGCAAGTATCAACACATCGTACTGATTAATACAAACACATTCACTGAAATACAGAAAAAAAAGATAGACAAATGTGGTTATGTAAGCAAGATAATTATGTGCATGAATCTGTAACTATTTGTTACATATTGGCGTTGATCACTTTTACCCTAACTTCTGTCATGACCAAAGCAATATTCCTAATGTTATTTTTCATATTTATGGTATGTTAAATGTATTTCAGTAGAATGTTAACCATTGACGTGATTCATAGTTTATAAAACATACTGTTAATGAAAAATAGACCCTATATAATGTGATGACGAGATAAATTATTATTGTGTGATTACATTATTTCTGGCAGAATAAGATATCGCGAGAGCAAGTGTAAGAAAAGTGGAATAAAATTGACTTTCGCCGGTTGCCGAAAAATACGTAAAATCGTCAATTTATCGCAGGAAGCACGAATGTGTAGTAGGTCAAATAACAACGTCTTGATGAGAGACAGTAAAAGTATGAATAAGATACGTATTTTACTAGAGATTTATTTCCTTTTCCACTCAGTAGTGAACTGCATTTTATTTTAGAAATATATTACGTTCAGTCAAAAGGGAAAGTATCAATAATCATTATATATAATAAGGATAATATTAATCATTTTTAGACGGGGAAAATATACTAGACGAATTTTGATAAGTAATGTAAACAATTCAGTGCTTTGATATTGACAAGTATGTCATGCGTATAATGAAAAGGGATAATTGGTAATGCCTATAGAGTTATTCTAGACAAAATGCCAATTAGATCATCGAAAGAGCGAGAAAGATAAATATTTAAGCGTGCATGAAGCTAATGAAACAAAACAGGAGGAAAACGAAATATATATTTCGAGCAGAAAAACGAACGAAATGTCAAGATGATCTTTCAAAAAATCCCAACAAAGGACTAAAGGAATAATGAAAAACATAATTAGAATATAGTTGAAACATGGTGGGAAATGCCCAGAATATTCCAATGCTCTCATATCTTACCCCTAACACGACCTCTTTTAAATGAAACAAGTTGTTTCTTAGTGTCATTAGCATCATTTATTCTGCTGTAAGTATTTAAATAAAACGCCCAGGTCTACTTGATTTTGCATTTTGCTACAGACATCGATATATAGCTTTGAAAATTGTGCACAGAGCGCATTAATCTCGTCAGCCATGGAAGATCTGAAACGGTTACGAAATTTATATATCTTGTTTTGACTAATGGAAAAAGACACACACATGATATTAAAGGACCATGTATGGGACATCAAGAAATCACGAAATAAAGAAAGTTCAGTGATATTTTGCCTTATATTAGCATGGATATGATTTTAAAATATAAAGTATAGAAATATGTTGCTAAAGATAAATGGCAATACACGATTAGAGCCCAGGGACCATTGGCTTTCTACTTAATGAAGTATGCTACTGAAGTGCAAGACAATATTGTCTTCGCAACATAAAGTATACACTATATCAATAAAGGCTGCTTCTGCAAACGTACATCCACCATAATATATTATGACAATTAACCATAACAGCGTTAACCATACATGTATGGAATTTGAGATGTGGATGGAGTGATAATATTGATATTGATTTGTCAATCATCCAACTGAATACATCTTAGCCAAATCAGGCAAAAAAAAAAAAATAAAATAAATAGTCTGATACTTTGAAAAAGAGAGATAATGATGTAAGATTGCAGTACATCAAATATATTTTATCTTGCAAACTACAACTGAATTAAAACTGGATTGTTTACTTGGTGGAATTATAGGGAATACTCATAAATTTTGTAACCGGTCCCTGGTGATTTTGCACGATATAAAAAAATATGTTAGCATTATCAAAATATATACGTTAATATATGATCTGATAAGAAACGCCACCCCAGCACTAAACCTCACGTAATGATCGTGTAGGGAAGTTTCGACATACACGCACACCTACAAACACTGAGAAACTAACACATACGCACCTACATATATAGATGTATATATACATAATTGTACACACACATACATATATGTGTGTATATATATATATATATATATATATATATATATATATATATATATATATTTATATATATATACACAGAGGTATCCACAGTAAGTTGTGGGGTCCATTCTGAATGAAGAACTCGATGTAATCCATATGTTAAAAATGTTGGAGGTTAAAATAAATCCCGGAAAACAATTAAACATTAGCAGAAAAACAGAGTCATGATATAAGTTAAAACAATGTAATAAAAACATCAAGTCATTAGAGATATACTTCACTGCTTTACGATCGTTTCTAGGTGATGATAATACATTGTAGCTATACTCCGTTATAGTATTGGTTGAAGTATTGTATTATTGGTTGAAGTATTGTATTATTTTCCCTTTTAAAATCTGTATTCCTATTTAATTTATGTTGGGGTGGTGTAGTCATATTATTTTTAAGTTTATAAATATTGTAGTTGCTTAATTTTTGCCAACCATAATCTACAGTATGTACATTCACGATTTAACCACCCTGGCTCTATACTCAAGAACGTAGTATATAACATATCTCTTAGACTTTCTAAATTATCTTCCACTGAAGATATATTTTATAATAATGCACCCTTCTACAACGAGGCCCTAACTAGAAGTGGATATAAAGAAAAAATCTCATATAGCCCCAACACTAAATATAAAACCTAGCAAAAACTAAAAACACCAAAACATACCATTGAAACAAATAACTAAATTGGTTATTCCTGATACACCAAACAACCGAAAAACCACAACAAATATTACTACACGATCTATGACCAATGTTATCAACTCACATATATGAAACCAAGCATTCAAAATCTCATAATCTACACAATTATAACACCAAATATAACCATGGTAATTTACCAAATTCCACAAATAAGGATACTAAGCATAGGAATTATTCTAGAACACAACACAATAATATAAGTGGTAATAAGAACTTAACTAAAAAACCGCAAAAGAAACATTAGATGGTACAACGCACCCTTCAACCTGCAAACTATTGGATAAATACCCCCACAATTAGTTGAAATTCTACATAAACATTTTCCACCGAACCACAGATACCACCAAATATTTAATAAATATACTGTTAAATTCCCATACTCTACATCAAAAATCCCCAGCAAAAAATAAGAAACTACAACATTTATAAACTTAAAACTAATATGACTACACCACCGCAACATCATTTAAATAGCACTGCACCTTTTAAAAAGGCAAATAATACAATCCTTCAACCTAGAAAACACAACCACACAAATCACCAACACAAAAACAACAGAACACAAAATCACAATAAAACCTAGCACCAAACCACCCACAAAGCAACCTTCATTCTCCTGCTAACATTAATTACAATAGGAATAGCTCAAGAATTAATGAGAATAGTATAGGCACCACCAACAACCATCTTACGTATGGTTGTAATTGCAGAAATAGAAGCATCTGCCTCTTAAATGGCAACTGTTTGATTAATAATGTAATATATAAATGCACTGTGTCTACTACAGACTCCAAAAAAGCATATATAGGATCTACATCAAGCACATTTAAGAAAGGATTTTACGCACACTCTAGTAGTTTCAACAATACTAAACTAGCTAACACCACATCTTTAGCTGAAGCGGTAAATCATTATAAAAGGAAAAAAATAGATTTTAGTTATCATGGAACACCATTCTACAAGGAACTCCATATCTTAGAAATAGGAGGGAATGCAGATTATGTTCAGGGGAGATATTGTAAATTACTAAATCTAAGGACGATTTATTAAATAAAAGGTAGGAACTGATCATAGTTTGTAATCACCGTATACGAAGAACATTTAAATACTATAAACCTAATTAAATATTCTAAAAAGCAACTCACTATAATTCTATATATACATTTATTAGTACCCCTTTCCCCTAATTATATGCATTCATTTTTACCTTTTAATGTTTTAGCTTCCTTATGTTTATGCGTTAATGACTAAAGGCAACAAGGCACACAACCACCCATGAGAAAAATGTATATCTATGTATGATATGGAAATATATTTATGTGTGTGTATATATATATATATATTTATATATGTGTATGTGTGTATATATATATATATATATATATGTATATATGTATGTATGTGTATGTGTGTATATATGTATGTGTGTTTGCGTGTGTGTATTGTGAGTATATGTATATGAGTGTTTATATATGAGTGTGTGTACATGTGTGAAGTGTGTCCATACACACATATATATGTGTGTGTGTATATATATATATATATATATATATATATATATAAATGTATGTGTGTGTGTATATATATATATATATATATATATATATATATATATATATATATATATATGTGTGTGTATATATGTGGTTATAGGTGTGTATGTGTTGATACAGATATGTATGAATATGTATGTAGATGATTATGTGGACATGTGTAAATGTCTATTTAGGTTTGCATCTATTTGTGCGTATGTATATTTTTGGTTGGATATCATTATAACTGTACCTCTCTATATATAGTGTGGCTATATGCACGTTGTAATCTATGAAATTTATGTGTTTTAACAACACCATCATGTATTTATCTGAGTTCGATTATTTATACATAAACATACTTGATAGTATTTTAGAGCGTATCATATGCTGTATTATACTAGGTGCAATTTACCACACCTTACTATATTTTGTTGGTTATGTTGTATATTATCGCATTACTGTATTTCATTATCTTATTATAATTTTCATCTTTTAATATACCAGCTTTCCTAGTCATAACCTTAAATTATATTCACCTCATACACTAATCACCATTTATTTTTATCTTTCTTTTTATTTTTACATTCCTTTTAAACCACACTATTCCAGATACATTCAACTATCAGTTTGACAATCCCTTTCCTCCTAATAGATTGTTATGCCAATTCTACAATTAACATCATTCAAACATTCCTTTCAAAGGGTCATGACCTCAACTAAATTGTATTACTTTTCATCTTAACACCATATGAAAAAAACAATTTGATTGGTTAGTTCTTCAACAACCTCCAAATAAGGACATGCTACTAACATACTGCTCATTCTGAATAACATTATTATTGCTTTTGAAAACAGGTGGTGATATGCATGTAAGTAAATATTCTCTTTATCTGATATTTTGTAACTGACCGTATATTGATCTATAACGGAGTATAGCTACAATGTATTGTCATCACCTAGAAACGATTGTAAAGCAGTGATGTATATATCTAATGACTTGATTTTCTATTTCATTGTTTTAACTTATATATATATATATATATATATATATATATATATATATATATATATATATATATATATATATATATACGTATATATAAGCATATATTAGTAATTGGAGCTTGCAATCGGGAGATTGCGAGTTCGATCCTTGGCTGATGCGTTGTGTCCTTGAGGAAGACAATATGTTGCACGTTGCTCCAGTGTACCCATATGTATAAATCCGTCACATGTGCCAAGCTGTATCATCCATTGCCTTTCCCTCAGTCAACATCGCTCGCGATGTGAATGGGGTTGGTATGCATGGGTGATTGCAGATCATCCGCAAACAACCCTGCTCGGACGTGTGTCTCGGAGGGGATCTCTCTAGGTATAAATCCCATGGACTTTTGTGAACGAAGTGCGTCTTTATCCTTATGCTTTTCATATATATAGTCATATATACGTATACACTCGCACACACACATATGTCTATATATATATATATATATATATATATATATATATATATATATACAAATAAACATTCAGCGAGAAAAGCATTTTGGCGGGCAGGAAATCGGAGCGATACGCAAAAATCAGAAATGATATATATATATGAATATACATACGGAGACAGAGAGAGAGGGATATATATATATATATATATATATATATATATATATATATATATAGAGAGAGAGAGAGAGAGAGAGAGAGAGAGAGAGAGGGAGAGAGAGAGATTGAGAGAGAGAGAGAGAGAGAGAGAGAGAGAGAGAGAGAGAGAGAGAGATGCGCGCTAGCACACTAAGTATGCGAGAATGTCATATCGGTGAACGTATAATGTGTACAAACGAGACTGTACCAAGATGTTTATAAATATACAAATATCTAGGATGTAGCCAATAACACATCTTAATTAATTACCAACACGAGGTCTAATTATATGCAAATTAGTACGTTCCTTTCAGAATAATTCTGAGAGAAAATGGCTATATAAATCTATCAAATGCATGGCTGTGAGTACTTGGATAATATACAGGCCTTCTGTTTCTCTATTCACATTGGTGCAGTCTCTGTTACACATTCAATTACACAGATACAATTACACACACACAGACATATATATTTAATATAGAGAAATACAGTCTACTCGAGTTGTCATTTTAGGATAGCCTGCACACCAGAATATAAGTGTATCTGCTGATATGATGCGGGAGAGAGAAAAGGAGAGGGAAACATCTCCATTGGGAGCCATGTACCATTGAAAAGGGGTTAGTCATGTCTAGGGGCGGAAATGCGCATAAAATACCCGGAGGAAGGAAAAGGTTAATGACAGGCAACGATTCCAAACCTTCAAGAAACGGCTGTGATCATCTCTGAGAGAAAAGGGGGCGGAATTATGAGGCAAAAAGAGAATAACAGAAATATAGAATGGGAAATAACATGTTCGTACGGAGCTGTTTTCCATTGGAAAAGTGTTTCGCCGATCTAGGAGTAGAAGAGGTAACAGCAGCTAGCGGGGCTAACAGCGAAAGTATCAGCAGCAGTGAGCGTACGCCAAAGAAAACGAAATAAAAGACGAGAGGGGGAATAGAAGTGTAAGTTAAGGCAAAAGCCCTTGGTCTGAATTCCATCTGTTTCAAAGTAGATTCATGGATTATATGTATGTAAATAAATTTATGAATCGAATAATCGACTTCAATGGAACAGGACTCGGAGCAACCATATTTTTTTTCTCTCTCCTTCAAATTATCCAAGGAGTTATACTTATATTCTGCTGTGCGGGCTATTTGAAAACTGTACGAAACCATTCCCATGGCTGAAGGCTGATGTGGAAACGACATATTTTCTGTTTTTATATCTGCCTGTTTTTCTCTTTTTTTTTCTCATAACATCCCCCTCTTCTTCTCTCAGGGATACTCACCTACTCCCTCACTCTCTCTCTCTCTCTCTCTCTCTCTCTCTCTCTCTCTCTCTCTCTCTCTATATATATATATATATATATATATATATATATTCAATATATATATATAAATACAAATATATTCAAACAGTAGATATGGGTCACAATAATGTTGGTTGCATTAATATCGGTTATCATTAGTTAGACATCAAATCCCACCAATATCAACTATGTCTTTTAATCTTTCGGATTTGAAGAAATATTGTCCTAGTAAGGCACTGAGTTGGTCTATTCCACTTTCTCCTTCCTCACAAGTTCTGGCTTTGTGCCTAATGTAGAAATCATTATCATTTTTTATGTGTGGAATGCAATACGTCTTCGGATCTGTGCTAGTAGTTAGCAAACATTTACTTTCAAAACGTATTAGTATATATTTTTATAAAGGATAAAGTATTTAGTAGTATCAGAAACACAGAACTTATAAGGATTGAATATGACATACTTCATCTCATTTAATATAATCAAATGAAAGCAAAGGTTGGTGTAGCTCGCAGGCATTTAAATCAAAGATATCTTCTACGCTTAAAAAAAATATTCTCTTTATGATATATAATCCAAAAATATTTCAAAACATGTAATACACATGTATTCTTTCTTTTTGATATATCTTTCATATTGCCTCTGGGGTATGTAACTTTGACTAGAGAAAGATAGGGAAATATATTCGTACTAATTCGTCGAAAACTAATATAGGTTAAAGCAGAGTTGTATAAATACTTTTATAACGGGTTCACGTCAAGTAATATTTTCTTAGAAATTTAAACATAAGTTAGTTAATTATGAAATGATTTAGATTCATATATCCGAGAGCAAATATGTTATGATTCCATGATGTTGAGAACACAGTGAGGAAGTATGAGTTGAAATTAATTGCCCTCATTATTACAACATAGTGTAGGGCGGTGGATTGGCAGTATCGGTAGAGGGTCGGAGGCCATGCTTTGCAGAATAGAGTTACGGCCCTTTATGATCTGAGTTCAAATCCCGCCGAGCTTAATTTGTCTTTCATCCTTACGGATTCGATAAAATAAAGTACCAGTCACGCACTGGAGTCGATTTGATCGACTGTAACCCCCTCCCCAAGATTGCTGGCCTTGTGCCTATATAAAAAACAATCGTTATAAAATATTGTGTCCTTGAGAATAATTTGGAAATATATGAAATTAGGTACTGCAGAAGATATAACAATCTAAATTAGCTAGATGTTACATGATTTGAAGATTCATATGTTCGTCGATATGATAAATTATCTCTTCTTCTACACATCCGAAGATGTGCATTTGTGGCTTAATACCATGTGAATTATAAATTGTAACAGCTTGTTTCACTGTTTATATGTATAAAATGATTCATATCCATAGAAACAATAGTTGAGATTAAAGATGAATCCGATTTAACAACCTTGGTTCATTCGGTATTAAATGTTAATTCTCACCGTCTTCAACTGTGTGTATCTTAACCTTTAGTTATACTATGATTTCTCCTTCCTATTGATCATAAGTGCGCATTGAGTTTTACACACCGTACCAAAAATTATAGTGGATTTCTCCACTATAATTACTTGTTTATATTTTTCTCGCGACAAGCTGAAAGAATTGGGGCCCAGAACCTAACGAAACGTGAGTACCTGTTTCTGTCACTAGTGTAATTATATATATATATATATATATTATGGACGCATACTTTACTGTGTTTACATCTACACATATTAATATTATAATGCTCAGTATTTATACTTTGAGCTTCGTATCAATATCAGTTAATAACTCTATATTTTATTTCTATTTCCGCTCCCTATTTGCTGAGCTTATAAAATGAGTGTAATTGGGCATAACCACTCGCACCACGTATAGCTTTCAACACACAAGGTATCAACTTCCGTCAGTTTCTTGTTACATGTGTTTTGTGTCATTCAATCTAATCTCTCGCTGAAGGATTATTTGTTACAAACACACTTTTTTCAGGGCGAAACAGATTAAATCTTTAGTCTGTCCGAGAGATGAAATCGTTATTGATATGGTATGTATAAGAAATCTTGTACCCTACTGTATGTTTCAGTTTAAATATATAACAAATTTGTGGTGAAATCTACCCACGTAATTTTAGACGCAGAATTTACTATGTTTACTTCTACACATATTAATATTATAATTGTTTCTAGGTTTGGCACAAGGCCAGCAATTCACCAGTACATTACTGGTACTTTATTTTATCGACCCCGTAAGGATGAAAGGAAAAGTTAACCTCGGTGGGATTTGAACTCAGAATAACAAGGGCCGTAACTCTATGCGTCAAAGCATGGTGTCCGACCCTCTACCGATACTGCCAATCCACCACCCTTTATTAATATTATAATTGTTTCTACTCTATGCACAAGGCCAGCAATTACCCAGTGCATTACTGGTACTTTATTTTATCGAGCCCGTAAGGATGAAAGGCAAAGTCAACCTCGGCGGGATTTGAACTCAGATCGTAAAGGGACGTAACTATGCTGGAAAGCATGGCGTCCGACCCTCTACCGATACTGCCAATCCACCATTTATTAATATTATAATGCTCAGTACTTATACTTTGTGCTTGTTAATTGCAGGGTATCAATATGAATTAATAACTCTCTCTCTCTCTCGCTCTCTCTCTCTTGTTCTGTCTCTGTCTCTCTCTCTCTCACCCTCTCTCTCTCTCTATATATATATAGTTATTAACTCATATTGATACCCTACTATGAACAAGCTCAAAGTATAAATACTGAGCATTATAATATTAATAAAGGGTGCTGGATTGGCAGTATCAGTAGAGGGTCGGACCTCATGCTTTGACACATAGAGTTACGGCCCTTGTCATTCTGAGTTCAAATCACGCCGAGGTTAACTTTTCCTTTCAGCGATTCTCGTTGAATCTTTATTTGTATATATATACATATATATATATATATATATATTGGTAAACGGAATAGAAAATGCTGACAAATTGTTCACAGTTGAAAAATGGTTTAATTAGGAATAAAAGAGTATTAGTGATTGTATGGGTTAGTATTCAGTTGTGGTTTTAAGTTTTTAAGTTTTTACCGGTTGCGCATTTCTAAATGCTTTTCAAAAATAATTTTGAGATAGAGTGTCCGTGCTGTTTGCTCTGATCTGATTAGTTTTGGGAATTCTACCTGTTTTTATGTTAAAAAAGTGGCTCCAATTTGCAAAAATTCTTGTGGTCAAAACAATTTTGATTGGTCGGTAGAGGTCATGTGAATGTAAAAAATTGATTTTGCGCCAAGACTGTTTTTATGTTAAAAAAGTGGCTCCAGCAAAAATTCTTGTGGTCAAAACAATTTTGATTGGTCGGTAGAGGTCATGTGAATAAAAAATTGGTTTTGCGCCAAGATTGAGAAATGACTCTTTCACAATAAATATGTGTGTGTGTGTGTGTGTGTGTGTAGTAGTAGTAGTAGTAAGGTGTTCGATGTTGTGATAATGGTTAGCAGCGATGTGTGTCAAATGGCTATTAAGATAAGTGTGTGTGTGTGTGTGTGTGTGTGTGTGTGTGTGTGTGTGTGTGTGTGTGTGTGTGTGTGTGTGTGTGTGTGTGTGTGTGTGTGTGTGTGTGTGTGTATAGCAGAGTAATTCGTGGTGGCAGGGATGGTCAGTAAGAATGTGTCTGAAAGCAATGGGGGGTATTTTAGCATGTCAAAAGATATTTTTCAGCTTTTGTTTTATACGGAGAAGTGCGTGTGTGTGTGTGTGTGTGTGTATATATAAGACTCTTTGTATGTTGATGTACGCGTGTGTATGTGTGTGTGTATATATATGTGTGTGTGTGTGTTTGTGTGTGGGTGGACCAGTATTTTTTCCCCCTGGTAAAATGGTGTACATTATTCGATTTTTTCAGTAAAATCGGTTCTCTTAATAGAACATCAAAAATCTTAACAATAAAAGGTGTGAAATGATATTCACTATATATATATACACATACATATATTCACTATATATATATATATATATACATATACATATATACATATATATACATATATATATGCACATATATTTTTTTGTGTTGCACCATAGAGCATGTGTGTTTACGTATGTCATTGTGTTTATATGTGGGTAGAGATGTGTGCTGATGTAGGTATGTATGTTGACGTGTGTATGTTGTGGGTTCGTCTTAGGGAGAAGTGTTTAGACGGGGTCCGTATTTGTTAATGAAGTAAGATTCCTTGCTGATGCGCTGGGTGTGGGTGGCATTATCTTTAAATTTGTAGAGGGGAAAGAATCTTTCGTAAGTCTCTAGCTATTGTTAGGCTAGATAAATGAATAAATAAATAAAGAAAGAAATAAAGAAAGAAATAAAGAAATAACGAAATAAGTAAATAAACTAGGTGGGACGAAATAGCCAAGGACCCTCTAAGAGGTATAAGTACTTAAATCATACGGTGACGGGTCAACAAATGGGGCCAAAATACTAAAGAAACTACCACGAAATAAATAATAAAGGTTTCTATCCGGGCACAATGCCAGCAACCACCCAGTGCAGCAAAGTAAACTAGTATGAGATAATAATTCTGAGTCTCGAAAAAAATATATACTAATGCTAACTCTAAAAGATCTTATACAAGCTACATGAAAGTTCGTACGAAGTAAAGGTAGAATACGGAAAAATAAATTCAGAATCCACCCCGGCCAAAAGAAAAGAGAAGAAAGAAATACTGAAACGAGAAAATATGGCATAAGTACCACTAAGAAATATAGAAGGCACGGAAAATAGTGGGAGCGGTCGGAAAAAGGGGGCAAGTATCCGAGGTCTAACACAACTGCTATAAAAAGCGGAGTCCGCCAAATCTATCATAGACTAGGTGAGGGGGTGGGGGTACTGAGCCTACAGGGGGCCAAAGGGCAGCCTCGGGTGGGCGAGAAAAGACGCCGACAAAGAAGAAGAACTGGGGTAGAAGGACTAAGGAGGGATGGGGGGAAGAAGGAAATAAAGGAAGCGATAAAAGAATAAAAAGAAGATCTTACGTCTCCCTTGGCAAGCAGGGGTTACCCATTGCAAAATCGGCAAGTGGGGTGTTATAGCCCTAGTTTACCCCCCCCCCCCCCTAGGTCATTATGGGGTTTGAGGGCGAGGTAATTCCTACGCAATCAATGTTTACATGCAGTAACCAGCTCAACTTTCTTGTTTAGGAGTTGGTCCGATGGGAGTTGTCACCTCTGCGTTGTGGGGAGGATTGAACCATGTTACATTGCGTGAGCGGCGGTGTTTCCTGCTGGTTCCGCTAATGGGAGCTGGACAGTAGGATATGTCCTGCCGGAAACCACTCCGCTTGAGGGCCTGGTTGTAATAAGGGGCATGTTCATCGAATATCTGCTCATTAGCTGACAAACGGGATATTCGGAGGGAGATGTTTTTGACCAGGTTGTTGGTGATGTTCCTAGGATGGTTAGATCGGCGGTGGATGTAGTGCAGGTTGTCATTAGGTTTCCTGTATGGGTAGTACAGGTCGTTTTCGAGGTCGAGGGTCACGTCCAGGAAGTTTACTCGGGTCAATGACGTTTGTAGTGTTATTTTAAGTCCCCAGTCGTGGAAGAAGCTGATTAATTGTTTTCGGACCCGATCTGTACTACTGGGGTTGTACCCTTTAAGGCTAAGGAGCCCATCATCACGGTACAATCCACCACCGAATGCAGGAAACATATCGGTGCGTTTGGCTATTAGGAATAATTCTATAAGATCTGTGACCTCCGCCTAATCCGTGGCGCCCATGCTGACGACGAAGGGTGAGTTGGGAGCTCTTTTTATCCATTTAGAGTCGTCAAAGAGTAAGACTGTCTTCCTGGCGTGGAGGTGTATTTTTCTTTCCTGGTCGGTGATGGGCACAAGTGTTTCGGCGAAGTCCAATTCGGCAGTAAGTAGTGGTAAGGTGATTGAAGCATAGTAGCTCTCTATGTCGAACTGTATGAATTTAGTGTCTCGTTTATCCTCCATATTGCTGAACCATGAGATTACTTCCTGGGTGTTGATCCATAGGCTAAGTTGGGCGTGTTGCTTGACTTTTGGTATCACGCGGTCTAGGATTTTTTTGTTGATTCTCCCTATGTCGGACTTCGTTGGGTTAATAAGCCTGATAGAGGGTTTACGGTCAAAATCGGATTGATGGTCCTTCAGTATAAATTATGGTGTCCGTGGGTCTAGGGGTTCCGTGCAGTCGGCGACACCGAGGCTGGAGGTAATTTGTTGTCCATCTCGATTTATGTCCTCGATGCAAGAGTGGTTGGCCTTTTTATAGGTGGAGTTTAGGCTGCTCCTGATCAGTGTGTGGTATCTGTCAGGGTTGACAAAGTATAGGTTCCCAGTCCGTCCCACCTAGTTTATTTACTTATTTCGTTATTTCTTTCTTTCTTTCTTTATTTCTTTCTTTATTTATTTATTCATTTATCTAGCCTAACAATAGCTAGAGACTTACGCCGTAGAACTTGCCTTACTTTTTTTCTTTACACGTATTCGCTTTTCATCACTCTCAGTATTTTTTCTTTCATATATATATTTTTACCCCTCATTGTTCTACCTACCGTTCCGACTTCCTCCCCCTCCGCCTCCCCAGTATCTTCTTTGACATCATGCCCAGCTGTTGCTGGCACTACCAACGCATGATTGGGTCTACTCCACACCCTCCCCTTTTTCTCCTACTGGCAGGTTTAGCCACCATCTCCGCTACTAATTTGCAATCACAGAATTACTACTGACTTTTGACAATCACTTTGACCATATATGGAATTACCCATTGAGAAGCTCGGCTATTTAAATACCAGGATAAATTTTCATTTTGTCCAGAATTAGCCGTCGAAACGGCTTGAGCTCAGCCGTCGGGGTCTTACTGGTTCCTATATATATATATATATATATATATATATATATATATATATATATATATATATATATATATATATATATATATATATAAACAAATAAAGATTCAGCGAGAATCGCATTTTCGGCGGGCCGGAAAAAGCGAAGCGCAGCGCAAAAATCAGAAATAATACTGGCAAAGTGCTCAATAGTTAAAAACCAGTGCTAAACAATGTGTTAAGAAACCATACAAAACTGAAAAGGTGGTCAAGAAGGCATTAACCACCCAAGCCAAACACCAAATCAAGCTAAACAGGTCAAAACAAAATATATGATAACAAATAAATGACAACCAGACCTGGACTACCGGAATTGCTGTTAAAATCTGGTGTAGAGTTTCTTTGACACCTAAATCAAAATACAGTCTGCTCAAAAATATAAGCTTTGTGTATAACGATCGAACAAGAAATATCACGTTATCAACAGGTATTTCGCTCTGTACCAAATAAGTGAATGACACAGTGGTAAGTTAAACCACGTGTGGAAATCACAAGGGGATAACCCCATAATCTTGCAAAGTAATTCAGTTGGTGTAAATCATGCTAAAAATAGCACAAATAGCATAAATCGAATAAGTTCTCAACCGAGTAGTTTAAAATAAACTTATACAATTAACCTGCCAATAGAAATTATTAACAAGTTAATCGTAAGAAACGGGAGATTAATACAAATAAAGATTGTGCGGGAATCGCATTTTCGGCGGGCAGGAAAAAAACGAAGCGAAACGCAAAGATCAGAAATGATACTGGCAAAGTGCTCAATAGTTAAAAACCATATATATATATATATATATATATATATATATATATATATATATATATATATATATATATATATAAGCAAGAGGGATATTCAATTTGTTGGTAAGTCAACAAATATAAATGTCTATAAATAAATTACAATACCAAGTTTGTTTTATAAATATTGACATAACCAGGAAAGAAGAACTTAACGGTTCAAGTTTTTCCAGAAAATATATATATATATATAAAAATATATATATAAATATAATATATATATATATATATATATATATATATATATATATATATATATATATATATATATATATATATATATTAAAAAAAAGGCGACGATGTTTGCCGAACACTGTACGGCGTAATTCGGGCTTTTGTTTACAAAGAAACCGAACATTATAATAAATATTCGATAAACCCATACGTACATATATATATTTGTGCATGTATGTATATATATATACATACATACTACTGTACGTCTGTATACATATATGTATGTACGTATACATACTTACATTTAAGTATCGGCCGTACTAAGAGTGAAAAATGAAATTTCGTTTCATTATTTTCGATTTATCGTTTTCGGTACGCACGGCCGACTAATTCACTCGATATGAAAATTAGGCTGCTCAGCCGTTAATATGCATAAGGAAAGTATATACTTTGAAACGTTCAATCATCTGACAGGAAGGTATATGGTGCTGACGATAGCTAATAAGCTTGAAACAAGTACATCATTCTTGTGTCAGTGTTGAACAAAAAGGCGACGACAGTTGCCGAACATTGTACGGCGTAATTCGGGCTGTATCTAATGGTGGTGATCACATATTTAGTTTAGGCTTAAATTTGTTAACAAATAGTTTTTCCTTATTTATTCTTTGTTGTTGAGTGAAAGAATCGGAGCACTTGTAAAGGTGGAGTATTTTAATGTTGGGTAGAATCATTCCTGCACAATCTGCAAGGTGGCTACTTAAGGGAATTTTTTATTTTGTTTACGAATCGGAGTTGTAGATGAATGGTCATTCTTATGCGTAATGATACACCCGTCTGTCCTATATAGTTATGTCGACAGACACCGCATGTGATTACAAAGATCAGGATCTCCGAGTTGCAAGTGAAGTCGTTTTTCACTGTAAAAGTTTGCCCATCTTTAAATGTGAATTTATGTCTTTCAATTGAGTATAGGCATGCTCCACAGTTTATTCTTCCGCATTTTGTTACCGTAAGGTTCGAGATAGGTGTGTGAATCTTTGTTCCAGTGAGAATGTGTTTTAGATGAACGTGGATACATATGGTAAGGTATTGTTTGCGGTTCTGTGCTTTGGGTTGTTGGGTTGATGAGAATTTACAAATTTTGTTTTGTCTATTCCGTTATTAATTATGTCAAGTGCGAAGGCTATTAAGGTAAGTGTGTTTTTGAGTTCATTTAATCTTAGTTCCCGTTAAGCTGGGTTTGATACTATGGTGCATATACGTTTGGCTAAATTAAAAGGAATGTTAGGTCGTGTATGCTTTGGGTGATATGATGTGAATATATATATATATATATATATATATATATATATATATATGTATATATAATTGTTTCCTTCTTTTGAATTTTCACTTCCACGATGTGATGGGGTCTCTGGTGGTAGGCTGACAACGCCTAATTTTGCAAAGGAGGTTTGTCCACTATGTCCCAGTTGATTGTGTTGGTTGTGAGTAGGGATTCTGGGAGGAGTTGGTCAATTAGTTTCTGCACATTCTTACTAGGATCGGTATTGGTCTTCTTCACAGTCTGTTTCAGTTGTTTTTTTTTGTAGCAATGCCTGATCCATCGCCTGTTCTGAGTGCGCTGTAGAAGAGTTTACGTGGCTGTCAGGAGCTATTTATGTGGTGGACGTGACATGGCCATCTGAGGTGATGTTTGAATATGATGGCCCCTTTGCTGCCCTGATGTTATCTTTTTCTGCATTTCCGAAGGATGTGATCTGCTTCATAATATTGTTCGCTGAAAATCAGATATGTATACACCCTGCTAGTGAATTCTATTTGTTGTAAATTCTTTCGATTTTCTGGGCAAGCCAATTGTGAGAGTGTATGTCTTTGGATCCTGACACAACCATGTTCCATCCCTTTCCGAACACGATTACGGAGAGATGCTAGCAGGAGATGGTGATTCGTCTAAAACTCTGCCTTTCTTATACAACGGAGATATCTGACTTCCCGCAATTCGGTACACCTTGCAATCACATAGTCAATAATGTACCAATGACGTGAAGATGGGTGCATTCACATCTCCTTATACATCTGTCTACACCACCTGTTTCATATGACAAGATTGAATTGCTGGAACACTTGCAACAACGAAAGTCTATTGCTATTAAACTTTCAAATTCCATGGCGACCTATGCTGCTCCGAGTATCAAAGTCACATTCAACACGAACGTTCATATTCCACAAGCCTAGAGGTTTGTAATCCCTATTTACTTTTTTTTTTTCAAGAGTATTTGCAGCTCTACGTACATTGTTCTATCACTTCTAAAATCTGGCAACTTTTGGATAACGAACAGGAACACCAAATATTTTGGATAAATTAACTTACGGCTAAGGCACACAAATGCGGAACTAGTCAGTATCGGTAGAGGGTGGGACGCCATGCGTTGACTCATAGAGTTACGGCCCTTGCCATTCTGACTTCAAATCCTGCTGAGGTTAACTTTGCTTTTCGCCCTTACGGAGTCGATAAAATAAAGTACCAGTAATGCACTGCTTAATTGCTGCCTTTGTGCCAGAAGTAGAAACAATTGTGTAATATTGAATTATTCCATATTTTACAACGTAATAATAACTTATTACACAGTAAGTTAGAGCACACAATGTCGACATAGATGAGCTAACACGTTCAAAAACAACAAACCGCAACAGATGTGATTCGCTCCACCGTACTTACATTTTATATATAAATATTCTACGCCTCCCAGACCTTTAATGCTTTAGAAATGTGGCGCGAAAAGCAACATTGACTAGCCTTATAAAACACACTCAATCTCCCTATCTATCTTTCCTCATGTAAACAAGGCCATAAAAAACCACTTGTTTCACAATATCAAAGGACGAACATACTATGCCAGTATTCGCCGAAATGAACTAGAACATCTGACCAATCAGCTATAAGGGACATTGACCACCTCTAGCCACACTCATCTAGAACCTAACATGCTACGTATGTTTTCATTAGGTATGTAGACTTGCATGTCCTTTGTTTTACCGAAATAGTATACCACTGTTTTAAATTATTCCTATTCCTCCACGCACTCAAGTATGTAATTTACTCTCAGTTTATTTTATTTTTCATTGTGATTTTTATGTTATTTGGTATAAAACCGGTGTGAAGCTAAATCCATGATCAGTGTTTTGAAAATACACCTAGTGACTGCATTGTTTTGTGTATTTAAAATCGAATTTTATAATAGCCAATCTATAGCCATCTATTGATGATAGCGATTACAAGACATCAATTCATTGTTTATTAGGCGATGAAACATATGTTAATACTTGGAATAAAACCTTATTAAATGGCGTATCCGTGTTAATCATCCTATTACCTGTCATATATATATATATATACAAATGGAAGTTCAGTAGAACCAAAGCTCTGGCTGCGGCCATGCTAACAAATGCAATCGGAATGTGCAGCTAAGCACTCAATGAAGTAGTTTTACCTTATAGTAATAACATTACGTTTAGACAGCTTGACAAATTGAAGATTGAGCCAGCTACAAGGACTAAAGCAACGAGAAATCCAGCTCAGGTATATATATATATATATATATATATATATATATATATATATATATATATATTTATATATATATATAATGTATAAATATTTATATACGCATCTGATGTGTGTGTATGTGTTTACTTTGTTGTGCACAAATATGTCACTGATTTTTCATTTCTCTGAGTATGTACTTGTAATCTGTACACTACCTTATTTTCTTTCGTTTGCTGTATATCGTCAATCGTAGCATGTGAAATTCCCTACCGAAGAGAAAGAAACCAACGTCTACTGCGATGTATTAATAAGGAAATAGAATACCGCACGCTATTGCCATCAATTACAAGAATAAAGAAATACAACAACATATATTGAAAAAATATTAAAAAATATAAAGTCAAGACACCGTTAAAGAAAATCTTGTCTTCATGAATTACAGATTCTACACAGAATAAGGGTGATTCCCACGATATTTGACCATAAATATGGTCGCTACTTGACGATAATATATCAGCGAATTAAACCGATAAATATAACCAAAAGTTTAGAAGAACCAACACACACAGACATACATATCAAAGACGAAATAATATATATATATATATATATATATATATATATATATATATATATATATATATATATATATATATATTCGAAGAAAAGCTGGTAGATTGATGTATTTTGTTTTTATAAATACATACCTACATACAGACACATACTCACAGACACACACGCACAGACACACACGCAATACATACACACATACACGCACATATATGTATATATATATGTATATATATATATATATATATATATATATATATATATATATATATATATATATATATATATATATATATATATATATATATTATTCTCGTAATCTATATGTACGATTTGTGAAATTTGATTGATTATTTTTTATTACGGTGGCAGCTGCTGGAGAATTATAGAATTCATATAGTTTCTTCCAGTTATTGAATATCAATCTATTATTTCAAAAGAAAGTGTGCTATGTTGTCAATTCTTTAACACTTTTAAATATCCCACACATACAGACATACACGCATATTCTCTCCCTTCTCTCACACATATATATATGTATATAAATAATATACCAGTTTAATGATGAACTTAAACACAAATCTTACATTTACAAGTTCGCAAAATATTAGTGAGTTACTGGAGTTCGACATGATGTTAGTGTTTCACCACAAGATAGAATGAGAGATAATAAAAGAAATAAAGTAGAATAGAAATAGGAGGAAACGGAAAGTACTCCCTATTTCTCAGAGCAAATATGTGTGGTTTTAGTCAAGCATTTATATGTCTATTTATATATATATATATATATATATATATATATAAGTTTATCCCGGGTACAATCGGGGGCAACCACAGTAAGTAAGGTATTCAATACAACGCAGCTATATTCCTGTAGAACCCTTTTCTATATTAAACACACACATATATATATATATATATATATATATATATATATATATAATAAAATAACGGGAGGCTGGAATCGTGTAATTCCTTAAAAGTTTTATTATACTATGAACATTTCAATGACCGAGTTCAGTATGAAACCGGTGAAATCATCAGGTATTCGAAATTTAACAAAGGAATATAATAGACACAATCCATAGGGCTGAGAAAGCAGAGAGACGCGAAGGCGGCTAAACAAATTACCAGCTGCCAGTCTGATTGGCCGCCTTCAAGTGAATGACCAGTTCTATCTAGTGGTGAACCAACAAGCCTAAATGTATATGTATATATATATGTATATATAATATAGAAAAGGCTTCTACAAGAGCTTCCAGATTATTTCTCACGAATGAAACATTTTTACTCCTGTAGATGGTTTTCTAATGATGTGAATCATGAATTCTGGCCCACACTGTGCCAAAAGCAAGAATGTATCAAATCATCGGGAAGTCTTAAGTTAAGGGAAATAAGGGGGGGGGGGGAATGGTGTAGATCAAAACGATTTTATCAAGTTGGATGTAATAAGCATACAAGGGATGGTGTAACTCTTCACCTGTGAGACTTGATTAGTGCTGAGGTTGTAGCGCAGTAGTCACGTTTCTCATGTTATATGCGGGTGGATGTCGTGCTTTATATGACTGTTCCTGCTGATTCGTGTCTTGTATAAGTGTGTATGGTTCAGTCTCTGTATGTGTTTTGTAATTATGCACGAGTAAATATAGGCATGAGTAAATATATAGGCACATAGTGGTTAGAACATTGTGGTTGCAATCGGGATGTTGTGAGCTCAATTCCCGACCAGCTGATGCGTTGTCTCCTTGAGAAAGACACTTATTTTCACATTTTTCCAGTTTACTCAGCTATATATATTAGTTGCGACGTGACTGGTTCCAAGTTCTATCGGCCTTACCCTTTTCCAGACTTGTGCCACGGAGGGTAACTTTCAACGTGCAAATACCATTGAAATGTGTGACCGAAGGGAGTCTTTACTCTTTACCTTATACACACACACACACACACACACACACACACGCATACATACACACACGCACACACAAACACACACATACAAACACAAACACACACACAAACACACACACACACACACACACACACACACACACACACACACACACACACACACACATATATATATATATATATACTAGCATTAAAGCCTGGCGTTGCTCGGGGTCAGTAAGTTATCAAAGTTAGGTTGCACCACCCATTTTATGGCAGCACGTTTTGTCTGCCAGGCACTGGATGAATGAATTGCAGACCAGGACTGCCGAAGCAGGAGCTGCGCCAGCAGTGTCAATTGTAGTTTCGCCTATGGATATTATATCTGTGCAAAGAAGTGTTGATATTTATTATTTCACATTACTTGCGCAACACGCCCGTAGACGATGCTAGCCGAACAACAGAGCTGCGATCGAATTGTTCTGCATCGTTGTCTAATGTGTGTTTTCTAAATGTAAGACAGTAGGGAGGGGTGTGATATGGGGGAGAGTTAGCTGCTGTTTCTAGCAGGTTTAGTGACCCAATAGAGGATATGTTTTCTAAATTTAAGACAGTAGGGAGTAGTGTGATATGGGGGAGAGTTAGCTGCTGTTTCTAGCAACTTTAGCGACCTCATAGAGGATATTATTGTGCATAGTAAATGAACTGATACTTATTTCTTCCACGTTCGTTGATAGTTGTTTTAAAACATATTTAGCGCTATTTTTTTTGTTGTTGAATAAATTTATCTGTTGCTTTCGAATAATTGTTGTTTCGTATGAAATGTAATAAGTTCTCTTTGTTATTGAAGTAAATAAATGTTTGACCGTTCCACACTAAGAAACAAACGTTCTCTCTCTCTCTCCCTCTAACTCTCTCTCTTATAGTTTGCAAGTTTAATCATCTTCATCATCATCATTATCTATAAAAAGCAGATTGTTGTTGTTGTGTGTGTGTGTCTGTGCATGTTCCATGATTATACATTTTCACAATTTCAAACCGATTGGACTCAAAGTCTGTAAGACTGTTGTAAATAGTCTAGCTTAGGTCAACGACTATTTATTTCATTCAAACTCACTCTCAATTACGGAAATAAGCGATACAACTAAATACATGACGCTTTACCCCTCTAATACAATCAGATTACCTCTCTTAACTCCCCTTAAAATTCGATAAAACTACATACATGCTGCAACTTTCTATGATGAAGGAGAGTAGAGAGAGGCAATATGATTGTATTAGAGTGGTAAAGCGTCATGTATTTAATTTTATCGATTATTTCCGTAATTGTGGGTGAGTTTGAATGAAATACATAGTCGTTGAGATGAGTTAGACCATTTACAACATTCTTACAGACTTTGAGTCGAATCGGTTTGAAATTGTGCAAATGTATAAACATGGAACATTCACACACACACAACAACAACAATCTCCCTTTTATAGATAATGATACCCGAATGAATAATAATAATAACCACGGTGGACAATGTCACGAATAAATAAAAACAATCAACAAACAGATTCAAACAACTGCAATCCCATCATCCTTTACATTCGCAGTTCCTGGATATTTCAGTGGTTAAACAATAATATAGCCACCTATTCCTGAAATGCCAGATTATATATGTAAATATGCTATATGTGATGATGCCTCCAAATGTAGGACATCAGCAAAAATACAAGAGAATATGAAACATATTGAAGTTTAGAACTGAGTAAATTTAATCCTTGTATACAAGAATGTTACGGAGTTTTAACTGGAAGATGGTTTTTGTTTGAGAAGGAAAACACAGAAGGAGTAATCATATTGTCTTCTGTTTAGACTCTCCAGGTAAAATAACACAAAAGAAAAAAAATAATATTAACCACGTCTCACCGACGAGAATAAAGAGCGAGCATAAAAAAGAAACATACTTGCATTGTGGGACCTTTACAGGGAGCATAGAATAGTAAAATGAAGAAAAGAAATGGAACCCGATTGAACGAAAGAGAGAAGAGATAGGAACGGCAGGCTCGCTACAATTAGGACGGATTAAATCACAAATCAGTCGAAAATATTAATGAATGTTCTTGTTGTTAACACAGTTCCCATGGATCGTGAAAACGAGATTTATCTACCTAAGTAAGCTGGGGTTTCCCCTAACTTATTCGTTCGGCACGTGCGGGGGGGGGGGGGGGGGGGGGTTACCAGTTCCTCTTTCTTGTTTACCTCCTAAACAAGAAAGACGAACTGCATGCAAACACAGATTTACCGCATGCAAACACATATTTCGTAGGACTTACCTCGCCCTCAAACCCCATAACCACCCAGGTAGGTAGACAAGGGCTGATATCCCCCCCCACTTACCGAATAAGTTAGGGGAAACCCAGCTTACTTAGGTTGATGTATCTCTTTTCTTTTCCTCTTTTTCTTCTTCTTCCCCCTGTCTCATCCTATCACTTCCTTCCACCCCTATTTTCTTCCTCGTCTGCATTTCCCCTTTCGCCTACCCCGATGCAGCCCATCGAGCCTCTGTAGCATCAGTTCTGCCACCCTTGTAATTTTAAGATAGAATTGGCCGAATACGTTTTACTAACTACTTATAGCAGATGTGTTAAACCCCTTTAATTTTGTATCAGTTTTGTTACTACTCAATTTCTACAAGTTTTTTCTATTCTCAACTTATTAACCTGTAATTGTAAGATAGCATCGTGATTTTTTTATTTATTTCTCACTATCTAATTTTATTTATTTTTTTATTTCTTTCTATTATCTTTTATTGTCTTCGATTTACCTATTCTATTACCTCCCTCCTCCACTTCATACACTATCCTTAGTATCTGCTGTATACATATCACTTTCAACGCTTGACCGCTCCACTCACTCCGCTATTGTTTTACAGGCAAGTTCAGCCACCCGTACCTCCCAACAAATGCCATGATATACTTATTTGTGTTTACAACAAATGTTAACCAATCCTCTTGACAACTACAATCCTCCCATATAATGAAGTACCCCCTTGACAAGTTCGGCTATTTATTCACCAGGCTAACAATTCTAATTTAGTCCAGAAATAGCCGTCGAAACGGCTTGAGTTCTGCCGTCGGGGTCATACTGTTTACTATTTCCCACTCCACTACCCTGAGCATTGAGTACTCCGGTACGTTATGGTCCTTTGTTATATATATATATATATATATATATATATATAATATTGTATGTTTATTTAAAAACATTTTGGAGGCTTTTCGCTATGGATTCTAAGTGACATACCTACTTCGGGAAAGGCAGGCGGAAGTAATCGACGGCCACAGTTCTCACGTCATAGTGGTTATCATGATTACATATCATGACTACATATCTTTCCGCCTTTATAAGTTCTTGAACTCATTTGTATACAGAGCTGTTGCCGACCGAACGTTTATATATATTTATTTACAGAAATCTGTTCGTGTTGTATTCACTACGTAAAGAATAGTGTAATATTTTATTTCGATCAGTCTTTTTCATACAAACAAGTTCATTTGTTGAATAGCTACCGTCTTCTATGTCAAGCGATAGGCCTGGTAAATATGACGTTGCACTATCATCCAAATCTACTACGACAACAATAATTTCTGTTCTGATAGTATGGATTCTTGAGCAAAATAAAAATAAGAAAACAATTGCTTAGATAATATAGGGACAAAATGTGCTGACGGGATATTAGAGCTATATATTTAGAAAACTTAACCCGATAAACAGAGAAAATATTACATTAGTGACGAGGGATCTATTAAATATATGGTGCAATTAACAATTTTTTTAGAAGTATATTTACAGTAGATTTAAAAGTATGTGGTTGATTGTTCGTTTTGATTTTAGCTGCTAAATAGTAAATAATATATAATTGATTATTTAATTATTAATATATAACATTAAATTTGCAGGAATAAATAAAAAAACTTATTTGTGTGCAGTATTCAAACGTGTATCAAAGTAGCTTAGAATATTTTAATTACAACACCTTATGGATTAACTATTCATATATTAGGCATTCTCAGTAACAATTTGAGCAAAAAAGGAGTATCATACTTCCCTAAGTTAACTTGCAGGTAATTATAGTTTACACTGCCAAATACTATTTGTCAAATCATACACCTACGTCTAATCTTTCCAGCTTTTTCCTATGTGAGCTACTTTATGTCTACAATGAATGTCCGATAATTAGCATAAAAATAACGAGTTAATTGACCTAAAATTGTTATCTACTATATTCATTATATTCACAGTAGGGAGAAACACACGAACGTGACTATTAAAACGAAAAATAACCGCATCAATGAAAATTCTAATTGAAAAAAATGTAACATCTGAAGGTATAGCAAGAAACATGAGCTGGAGGACATATCAATGGTTCCAGTGCACGTCAATCTGCATCGTTCTCTTTTCTATCTTACGGGGTCGATAAAATAAAGGACCAGTAACGTACTGGGTCGATATAATAGACACACCCCCAACAAATTATTGGCCTTGTGCCTATACTAGAAATCATTATTTATTGTAAGAAACACGATAGAAACAGGCATAATATTCTCATAATTTCTTCAAAATTTATTCACTGTCACTATCTCTCTCTTCTTGTCATCCTACCCTCTCTCTGTCTTTATAATTCCTCTCCCTTCTCAGAGATTAGAATTGTATACAGAGACTATATCGTAGTAATACACTAATCGTCTGTCATGAATGAGAACTTCCGTGGGAACGAATATTATTTATTTTACATCAGCAAAGCTCTCAAATTTGTTTCATTTACAAATATCCTATTTTGCATCACCAATGAACTTTGTCTATCATTTTATGTTGTATCAGAATATTTTAATCTATTATTTCAGGTTGATAAATAAATTATCATTACAATAATGGAAGCAATTCTTCCATTAACCTACAGTATACTTTCATATACTTCCTTTTCCTTCTTTGTAAGATCTCGCATGTGTTTAGGCGCACCAGGTTTAAATCCTCAAGATATGTCGTATATTAGAATAGTGACACTACAGCTTTATTATGAGTTCAGAGTTCCTTCATTTTCTTTATTTAGAATAACGCATATAGTACCACATGGCATTCTTTTTTTTTAAAGATAGATTTATGCTATAATGAATAAGCCGGTTTTATTTCTAGCAGTCTAAACTACCACGTAGAACTTTTCTCGGCTCAACTCTTAGCTTACGCGTCTACAGACGTCTACGTCCACCAAGTCAATATGACCTAGCATTATCAATTAACGTTATAATATAGAGAGCACATTTTTTGTTGATATCTCTAATGGTTTCAGCATCTTTTACTTCAATGTTTGCACAAATAATGATATCAAACATAAATTCTTTCCTCGTGTCGATATGGATTTATAATTGTGATTTGCAAAAAAACCTTTGCTCATCTCGATTATGGATATATAATTGGAATTTACCAAATGTATATGAACAACTCATTTAATTGGTACTGAGATAAATGTAACATAATTTGAAAGGCAATAATTTAATCCAAATCAGATTGGATACGTCATCATGAAAACACGGAATTATATTTATGTTAAAAAGTCAAGAAAAACTAAAATAAAAAGTGAAAGAAGTAACTTTCAACTTAATATTAGCAGCTGTACTTCGTTTAAAGCATTAATTCTCTTTTCTTTCACCAAATTAAACATGAGAATGCATAAATGCATCCGCTCCCTTTTTTCTCGCCCTATCTCCCTAACTGTAACTCTATGTATATATATATATATATATATATATATATATATATATATATATATATATATATATATATATATATAATATTAAATAAATGGAAACTATATTTATAAAACCATATTTATTTCATTATATATATTTCAGGGATATCATATTAACAATATGCTATGCCTTCCTCAGACAAAATACAATATAAACAGTTTTATAGATAAATAGATTCGACATACCGTAACAACATCGACTTGCATCTGAAGAGGTTGATTTGGCAGTGAAAAAATTGTACACAGAGAGAAAGAAAGAGAGAAAAAAGAAAGAAAGACAGAAAACGAAGAAAAAGAAGAAAAAAAAGAAGAAAAAGAAGAAATGCATGGAAGAAAATAGAGAGATGGAAAGATAGATAAAGAGAAGAACTTCATGTAAAGAAACAGAAAGAGATATATATATAGAGAGAGAGAGGAAATAGAGATAGATACATATATATATAGAAAATTAGGTAGTGGGACGTCTGTTGAGTAAACGTATCAATGATACATTTATTTATTTATTTATTTAGCTCTAGTATTAATGTAAGGGAGATATATATAGAGAGAAAAACATATAGAGAGAGAAAAAATATAGAGAGAGAAAAAAATTTAAAAATAACCAGATATAGGCGAGGCGTAAAAAACCCTATGTTTTAATGTAGAGGTATTAGTATTTATAAAACAGCCACTATATTGTAAATATCAGTATTCCTGAATGAGACAAGTATCCATAATGTGTGAAATTTAATGATCTTATGTTTAGTTTTTAAAAAAAATTCATATGTTTATGTGATAGCTACAAACATCCATGTGAATCTACATGATCAACTCTGCAAACCCTAGGTTCACGGAAAACATTCTCAATGTGGTATAAAAATTTAAGTATACATATATGTGTATTACTATTCCTGTCTTTACTCTACAAGATTATCTATCAAGCAGAAATAGAGAGCAGATTTCAATATACTAATAAAAATATATATCAGAAACAAAACTAAAAAATAACAATAATAATAATAAGTAATAATAAAATAGAAAACTAAAAAAATATTACGACAGAATATTACACATTAAAAAATTTACATATTAAGAATATTAAAAATACAAATATTAGAAAATACTACAATAATAAAAAATAAAAATAAACCACAAAGATCAACCCTTCAAAATTAATTGACAATATATTGCCAAGTTCATTATAAGCATCAGAGTCGAAAAACAGATAAAGCCAAAAATTATCTATCAAATCACATCTAGCAAAGATCATTTCAAAAAGTTTAGGATGCCCAATTTGGTCTACATGTGTTCTTATATTTAATATAGAAGTTTATCTAGTGTAACGTTTATTCGAAATATTTGGAGCATCAGCTTTTAGGGTAGCTTAATTTTTCATGAGGAATGTTTAAATAAAAATAAAATAAAAATAAAAAGAATAAAAAGAAGGAATCAAAGAATTATCGGCTAGTTTCCCATATAAATATAAATCAAACTAAATATACTACATTTTAAATTTAAATTTATATTTAAACGTTGAGTTTAATCTATGTTTGCAACAACTGAATAAATTTGTCCGTAGATTAAGGGAATTTTTAGATTTTAGTATAAAGAATATCTCCTCTGCGCAGAGGTCACATGTCTCAGAGGATGAATTAAAAGGAATCCCTCTTGAGACTATATTCCAAGCCGTCGAATATCTAACGTTATCTAGCTTAAGTTGCCAGAGTACGCCTGATAGTGCCGTTGAAGATTTTTTGCTTGGATCTGTGAAAGAATTCTTGTGGTTATTATAGCGAAGTTTAAATTCCGTCGATGTGGAACCGACGTAGTTAAAAGAATTAGAGTCAGTATTAACATTACAATTGTATACTATATTTTTAACTAAGCAGTTGTTATTTAACGGACATTTAGATCTATCTCTACAGTTACATTTGTTAACTTGTATATTATTTATGCTATTATCACTAGGTTTTAAGTTCCTATTATTTATTCTATTAATATTTTGTGCTAAATTTTTGGTGGATGAGTAGGTTAATTTTATTGTATGTCTATTGAAAATTGAGTGATACCTATGTGTTCTAGGGAAGCGATTATCAAGAGCTTTGAAAAATAGTTTAGCGATGTGGGTTTTAATGTTTAGTGAGAAAGGGGGGGCAAACCAAATTATGTTCCTAGTTCTATTTCTTTTTTGGCCCTTGGAATTATTGTAATGCTTTCTATTATAGTTGTTAAGGTTGTTGTCGTAATTAAAATAGTTGTTATTTTGTTTAGTTTGTTTATCATTATCTATGTACATAATCTTATCAGTATATCCTGCTCTAGCTAACGCTTCATTGTAGTACTGGGCTTTTTCGTCGAAAATCTTTCTATTAGACGAGATTCTAGAGATACGTTTTTGAACAGAGTTTACTATAGTGTTTTTGACAGATCTGGGGTGGTTAGAGTTAAAGTTGACATAGTTTAAGTTTTCATTCAACTTGTGAAAAGGATAGTGAAGACATGTGTTGAGATTTAATGTTATATCTAGGAAATTGACTATTTTATGGTTGTTCTCAATTTCTATTTTAAGATTAAAGTAATTAAAAAATTGTGTAATTTGTCTACATTTTCTATTTAGTTCAGAGTTATTATTATCAATAAGTAAAAGCATGTCATCTCTATATAAACCTCCGGTAGTACCAGGTATTTTCCTATGTAGCGAATTGATTAAAAATAAGCCCACAAGGTCAGTTACCTGAGCTGAGTCGGATGATCCCATAGTTATGTCAAAACTGCTATCTCTATCTGCTCTGGTCCATAGTTTGTCATTAAATTCTATCAAAGTTTTCCTAGCCGATAATATAATATGCATTTCATTGCTAGTTAGGTCAGTATGTTTGAATGCGTAATTTAGTGCCTTATTTAGTAGATTAGGGGTAATAGAAGAATAATAGTTAGCTATATCAAGTTGAATAAACTTATTATTATTGTTATATTTAATTTGCTTAAACCACTCAACAACCTCTCCAGTTCCCTTCCACAAGCTCAGGTTAGATAAACAATCCAAGTTCTTAATTTGCTGTATCACCCTGTCAAGAATGTTTTTGCTTAATTTTCCCAGGTCCGATTTTGATGGTGCGATCAATCTAACTGGCAGGTCATTTTCAAAATTCCTCTTGTGATCTTTCATATTGATCTTCGGTTTCCTGGGCACGAAAGGTTGTGTTCTGTTCTCAATTTCCAACTCGTGCATTATACAAGATGCTTCGACATTCATTTTCTCAAGTTCGGCCTTATCTGCTACCTTGTACTTTTTCCTCAGCTCTTTCTTTTTCTTCTTTTTTTTCTTCTTTTTCTTCGTTTTCTGTCTTTCTTTCTTTTTTCTCTCTTTCTTTCTCTCTGTGTACAATTTTTTCACTGCCAAATCAACCTCTTCAAATGCAAGTCGATGTTGTTACGGTATGTCGAATCTATTTATCTATAAAACTGTTTATATTGTATTTTGTCTGAGGAAGGCATAGCATATTATTAATATGATATCCCTGAAATATATATAATGAAATAAATATGGTTTTATAAATATAGTTTCCATTTATTTAATATTGTAAATATACTCCAAATATTTGTCGAGTGGTTTTATATCAGTTATAAATATTTACTAGTTGTAACCCAACAATTTTAAATATAACTTTCCATATATATATATATATATATATATATATATATATATATATATATATATATATAACGAAGGAAGTGTGGTAAGGAACGAGGTGGACCATAACGCACCAGAGTACTCAATACTTAGGGTAGTAGAGTGGTACATAGGAAAATGTTCAAGACCCCGACGGCAGAGCTCAAGCCGTTTCGACGGCTATTTCTGGACTCAGAGTCCAGAAATAGATTGAGTTCTACCGTCGTGGTTTTGAACATTTTCCTATATATATAAACACATTTATATGTTTATCTATATGAGTATACGTAAGTATATGTTTGTATATGTACACATCTGTCTGTCTCTCTCTCTCTATCTCTTTCTCTCTGTCTCTCTCTCTCTCTCTCTCTCTCTCTCCATCCCTCTCTCTCTTCCTCTCTCTCTCTCTCTCTCTCTCTCTCTCTCTTTCTCTATATCTCTATGTATAAATATATATATATGTATGTATGTATATGATTGTATGTATGTATGCATTCATTTCTACATGCAATCCTATCTATGAATGTTGTATAGTACTCGGTGTCTGATAGATAGATACATATCTATCTACCTACATAGCTTCCTTCCTTCTTAAATAGTTACATATACACATATATAATTATAATGTGTTTCAGGAATACGGGCCATGATTAAAACAAATCTCATATTTCTACATTCCTTGGCTTGAAGAAATCGCCTATATGCTGCTAAATTGCCTTAACTTCTTGATTGAAATTGAAATAAGTTTGCGCTAAATGATTTTTCTATCCTTTTATAATTGTTCCAGTACTCTCTGTCACCAGAAGTATATGAAAATATATTGCACATTATATATACAGCTTCAGAAATGAGTCGATTTCTCCGACTTCCAACTGAGCGAGGGAACATTGGATAAGAATATCCAAGGGCGTTAATTGAGAAATTCATTTGCTGCAG
>OZ024743.1:109145797-109163297 GCA_964016885.1 Eledone cirrhosa
TGCAACCGAAGGATAAACAGGAAGACGATACTTTGGTTCGTGGATACGTTCCCTGGCAATGAACGGAAAAAAGCGAAGATAATACATCATATGCAGAGTTCAAATCCCGCCGAGGTTGACTTTGCCTTTCATCCTTACGGGGTCGTTAAAATAAAGTACCAGGAATGCACTGGGTAATTGCTGGCCTTGTGCCTAAAGTAGAAACAATTATTTGGAGCGGTGAGAACAATTACACGCAATGTCAACACCACATTTATGGTATAAAAGAAGTCTGAAGCCCAGAATTATTCGGTTTCCTAAATAGAATATTAGTCTACGACTTCATGTATACCATAAACTTGCTTTTGTCTTTGCGTGTAACTGTCCTCGCGCTCAACACAATGACGTATTATCTTCGCTTTTATCCGTTCATTGCCAAAGATGGTCTCCACAAACCACCTAAATAGAATATTAGTGTACGACTTCTGTCATAGCATAAACGTGGTTTTTAATTTGTTAGTATCTTGAATAATATTAAAAACTGCAGGAAACCGCTGTTGATTGCTTCTAGTCTATTGTAAAATTGTATTCGTTGAGTAATCAACGAACCATACTAATCTTTGGTTATATATATATATATATGTGTGTGTGTGTGTGTGTGTGTGTGCGTGCGTGTGTGTTGTTATATATATATATATATATATATATATATATATATATATATATATATATATATATATATATATATTCATGCGACTAGAACTGTTTTATTAGCAGGAAATAACCGGGAATGCCGAATAAATTTGTTTGAGTCGGCATATATGGATTTTTTTGCGGTGGAGAGTACGAAGTTGGAAGGCGAAGCAATTTGAGAAAGAAGAAAGAGGGAAATGGGAAGTGGAGTAGTAGTAGTAGTAGTAGTAGTAGTGGTAGTAGTAGTAGTAGTAGTAGTAGTAGTAGTAGTAGTAGTGGCAGTAGTAGTAGTAGTAGTAGTAGTAGTGGTGGCAGTAATTAGTAGTAGTAGTAATAGTAGTAGTAGTAGTAGTAGTAGTAGTAGTAGTAGTAGTAGTAGTAGTAGTATTAGGAGGAGGAGGAGGAGGTCGAGAGGGGGGGGGGCATTGGATTGTTTTGATCACTGGTGTTGTTTTAATCATGTGTTATGTGGGGGCCATAAAGTAATTGGAGTCATCTTATTTTATTTTATTTACTTGTTTATGGGTAAAGAATCAGCGTATCTAGTACCTTATTTTACTGTGGTCTGATATATGTCTTTGTGGATGTTTATGAGAGTGTGCGCATGTGTGTCATGGCGAGAAGGGGGTGCAAGTTTATACACTAACAACAAAAATGTTGATAAATATCTTCATTTTATTCGTTTTCCTTTGATGATTCATTCAATCTCATGCTGCAAATTGTGAGATATGTAGTAAAAGACCGATAATACACTGGGTAAAATATAACTTTGTTTTGTTTCATTTGTCATCATTTTTGCCCTCCATATTTTTCTAGCACATTGTGCTGACTTGAAAAAATATATCACAAACATACACAAAACACACACCAACATATACACACACACGAACATACACACACACATGCGCACGAGCACACTCACGCACACACACACATATATATATATATATATATATATATATATATATATATATATATATATATATACTACTACTACAACTACTACTCTTCCTTCAACACTTCGTTCCCCCCTTACTTTCGCATATATATATATATATATATATATATATATATATATATATATATATATATATATATATATATATATATCAATGCTATTAATAAATGGGAACTATATTTATAAAACCATATTTATTCTATTATATATAATTCAAGGGTACCAAAACTTGGAGTTATTTTAGGTTCACCTTGGTGAGCACTCGATGTTTATGTTCACTTCATTGTCGAGGTGTAGAGCTAGACAGAGTGTATTATAGTGGTGGATTGGCAGTATCGGTAGAGGGTCGGACGCAATGCTTTCCAGCATAGTTACGTCCCTTTACGATCTGAGTTCAAATCCCGCCGAGGTTGACTTTGCCTTTCATCCTTACAGGGTCGATAAAATAAAGTACCAGTAATGCATTAGTGTATTGCTGGCCTTGTGCCTAAAGTAGAAACAATTATAGTGAAATAAATTAGCCAGGACGATTGGTTTTCTTCTTCATTGCGTTTATTGGTTGGTGACGCGCGTTTCGCCACTGATCAGATAAAGGTTCGATCTGTATCGATCTGACCCGATTTGGTAATCCGTGGCTCGTCAGACCCCTTGAAATGATAATGGAAAAATGAATATACATGCTATAGGAGAAAGTCTGATGTTCCTATGGTGGTCAGTGAAGTTTGTTTTCATTGGTGGGTTAATACATATGGATGTTTTTGCCTGTATAGGTGGGGGTGGTTGGGTGTCGTGATAAGTTGGTGGTGCCGGGCGTAGGTTGAAGAGGGGGCGGTGTAGGGGTGCTGGTTGTCGGTAGACATTTGGCATGCAGATGTGGCTGATTTTTGTGTGTGGTGTGGGTGCAGCGATGTTGTAGTTTATGATACTGGATGAAATGTTGCGGTGTTTAGGGTGGGGTTATATGTGTGGTAGTGGATTGTTAAGGGGCTCATGTTATAAGGAGTTAATGTTCAGAGTATATGTAAGAGCATATAGATACATATATATATATATATACACGCAGCCAGACAAACATATTATATACATACACGTGTTTATATATATATAGCCAGTGGAGAGGGCGATTGCACAAACATACGTACACACAGACACACACACATGCGTTGTTCAAGGTGGGATGATAGGTGTGGTATGTGTTGGTGATGTTGATAGCTGTGGTTGTATCGCGATGTGTTGGTGGTGGTGGGGGTGATGGTTATGATGGGTGCGACATGATATTTACATGATCGAACGTTACGATGGGTTACAAGTAAAAAAACTGACAGAGAAACACAGATGAAACAATGGTACACTTTCACTATAATACACTCTGTCTAGCTCTACACATCGACACTGAAGTGAAACTAAACATCGAGTGCTCACCCGGGTGAACCTATAGTAACCCCAAGTTACACTCACTGGATATATAGCTCCTCTTAACTAGTAGAGCGCTCACCTGGAACACAATGGAATTGTTCCAGAAAACTTCCTCCCTAAAGGACATACCCATACCATAGGATGATATATACTAATGCAGACCAACACCTTCATTAGAAGGATCCGTTGGAGGGCCCACCACTATAACAACAGGACGAGCCTGGATCCGATGACAATTCCACCAACCATATGAAAAGACTATTCAAATCGAGGAAAAACCCACCGCACAACCCACTCCTCGAGGAGTTTAAAGACAGGATTATTACCATGGTCTGGATTATTACATTTAGAAAACCCCCGCGAAATCCTGATAGAAGTGCATTCCTGTCAAGACTTGCATCCACCGTAAAGGATGTCAGGAAAAGCCCTGGCATCATCGTACCGACGGATAATACCGGACTTTCAGAGCAAACTAACGGTCTTACTCATAGCTCCCTCCAAATCAGACCTAGGTACAGTAAGTAAATCTATCATTGACCGGATATAACCCGAGTTAAGGAGGGGACAAAACTCAGCCTCTGGTCCTGCACTAGAGATGCAATCGACTGGTTGTCCAGCATTGACACCATGTCGTATGTTCTATTCGTCCAATTGGACATTGCGAGCTAGTACGCCTCTATATCCCCGGTCATTCTAAACAAGGCATTGATCTCAGCCATAAACAGATGAAGACTCACTAGAAAGGAGATAGACATCTTACTAGTATATTGGAAAAACTAACGAGAATTTGGCGGTATAATTTGACGACAAAATAGATCAGATAGTTTCGACATTATCATTACAAAGTATAACAATATATATATATATATATATATATATATATATATATATATATATATATATATATATATATATATCAAACAACTGTGATGTGAAATAAGTGTGATATTATTTCTAATAATATATTTGTTTCTGTACTTATCTACTCTCCGGAGAAATTTGACATTATATATATATATATATAATGTCAAATTTCTCCGAAGAATAGATAAGTACACAGACAAATATATTATTATAAATAATTTCACAGTTATTTCGCATCACAGTTGTTTGATACACTAGCGTTTCGAAGTCTACTTTTGCTTACATTATATATATGATAGCTTTTCTTGTGCTTCTATGACCTGTGTGTGCTTGAATAGGCTTTACAAACTAATCAAGCAACAGTTTTGTGAAATTATTTTTCACGTTTATGGATGAATGCTGGGTCAAATATTGCTAAGCAACCTGAGCGAAGTTCTAATGATTCAGCCACTAAGGCAACACTAATTATTATTCACACTTCCTACTACTTTCTATATTTGAATTCTATCAATTTATTTTCAAGGTTGACCCACTTGATTTTATTTATTAATCATTTAGATCAAAGGTTCTCAATTTGGGCATATGCACCCCTGGGGGCGTTTCGGAATTCCAGGGTGGCGTTTGGGAGCAAGGTCGCGTTAGGGGCGCGTTTGGAGAGGGGGGGTGGGGGGAGGCTCTTTCCTTTTGTAAGTTTTATAAGCCATATTTGTATGTCTTTGAGACAGCCAGTGTGAATGCATTTGAATGAGCCTGCAGACAGCATGACTATAGTGTGACCGCAGCTGTGAGCAGTTGTGCAGGCGTGTTTAGATATTAACCGGCAAATGAGATCCTAAAAATGGAAAAATCCATAGTCAACTGGGTCAAGGACACTTGGAGCGGAGCCAGTTAGAATCTTATCTTTCCTTCACCGATAACAATGTGTTTCATGTCTGAAATTATTGACTCAACCGTAGCGAGTTAACACTATGTAGATCTATTTCATTCGCTATTGTATAAATAATATTACAAATAAAAAAAGGAAAAGAAAAAACACAGAAGTTGGTTGCACACACATCTAGAACCATATTCAACACATAATCAGGTAATACATACATATAGGACAACATACAACACACAGGCAGGTAATACATACATATATGACCACATACAACACACAAGCAGGTAATACACACATCTAGGACCACATACAACACATAATCAGGTAATAGAAACATCTAGGACCAGATATAACACATAATCAGGTAATACAAACATCTAGGACCACATACAACACATAATCAGGTAATACATACATCTAATACCACATGCAACACACAAGCAGGTAATACATACATATGGGACCACATGCAATACATAAGCCAGGTAATACATACATCTAGGACCACATACAACACACATTGTATCATGTGCTACAGACGACGCGAGAGCAATGGTCGGCCAACATGAGGGTTTCGTCACTCTTCTGAAGAGAGAAAATCTATCTGTATTTGTGGTTCATTGTGTCATTCATCGACAACACTTGGCTGCAAGAAACTCAGCAAGCCGCTGAGCAAGTTCTTGCAGGTGCCCATTCATGTCATCAATTTTATCAAACGGCATTCCCTCAATGAACGAATTTTCCGGCAACTGTGCCAAGATAATGACGAAGAATTCGTCAAGTTGTTCCTTCATACTGAAGTGAGGTTGCTTTCAAATGGAAAGTCTTTTACTCACTTATTTGAACTCTTCGACTCTATCATTGTGTTTCTGCGAGGACGCAACACAGAACTGTACAAGAAAACCCCTACCTCACCGACATCTTCGACAAATGCAATAGCGTCATTTTGGCTTTGGAGGGGAAGATGATCACCTTGCTTAAAGCAAGGAATGCTGTGAAAACATTCCTGGCCAAATTGAATGTCTTCGAAAGGAATCTTTGTTGACGGGAATTCTATAGATTTTCTAGTGTCGCCAATGTTCAAAACATTGTAAGCGATGACCAACTCCAAATTTATACCACTCACCTCTGTGCACTACAAGACAACATGAGAGAATCGTTTATAAACCTTTTCCCAATGGACATTCCAATGTGGATAGCAGACCACTTCATAGCTAACTTCGACAATTTGGATGTTAAATTTCAGGTAGAATTCATTGAACTTCAAGCAAATGACATGATCAAAATTAGATTTCCTAAAATAGCTGAACCTCTTGTTGGCATGCAAGAGGAAATTCAGCGTCGATTTCCACACCTACATGCAGAGGCTAAAAGATTTGATCTGCCTTTTCCAAGCTCATACCTAGTCGGGAGGAGGTTTGATGTTGTTTCAAGACTGCACTATAAGTCTGGCAACCGCTACAATGTATATTACACGTGGAGATCTCTGGCTACATCTTAGGAAAATTCAGCCTCACGTCAAAGAGTTAGCTAGACTCCATGAAGCTCAAGGGTCCCATTGAAATGAGGTCAAAGTTAAAGTAAGTTGATTTATCCGAAAAATTGGATGTGCTGTTGTTACAAAGCAAACTAACAATTTCTTTTATTTGTAGTTGCAGTCTGGCTGGACTGGAAACCACTTACTACAATTCACTTACTTATTTGTTGTATATATTTTACCATTTACTAATAAATATACCCTCCCGCGTGGTCATGAAACCCCTCTTCCGTGGTCTCTAAGCTCACAAAGCAGAGGGGACATCATGTTAGATAACAACATTTATCCTGTACGTTTCATTAAAAGGAAAACTGGAAAGCTTTTAAATGATATACTTGCCACTTTCTTCCACATAAGAGCACTCTTGGGATAGACAGAGTTGCTCTTGTATAAATATTCAAAATAGCTGGTATCGCTTGGTGGGAATATAACAAATTCAACTGGCCGTTATTCATAAAAAAGAACATTTATGTTCCTATTTTTTGTTCCTATTTTTTGAAATTTATATATTTCCTTTCGAGGAGTGTATTTATACTCTCAGCTGCCCTTGGAATGTTGTTAATTTTTCAGTAATCTACTGATATCAAAATCAGTAGTATATTGAAAAATGGAAAAATAGGGTAGGGGGCGTTTCGTGATTTCGAGGGACAAAAGGGGGCGTTTGGCCTAAATGGGTTGTGAATCTGTGATTTAGATAATGAATTATTTTTCTTTTCTGTTGAGATACCATACTGATTAATTAAGTTTTGGAGGCTTATTGCATTATCTATACTAGTCTTTACGTTTCCCATAGATTTTCCTGTAGAAGTAGTTAGTCCCACCTTATTTATATTGTAATGGCGCTTTTAAGTGTTTGTTTCATTTTCTTTGTTCTTCCTTAAATCCTTCACAAACTCTCAATACAATTTCAGAGCTTAGGGTAGGATCTCATATAAATCAAATACTGCGCTATCGATAAGGTACATCTTTCCAACGTAGGCCCCATGTTCAGTGTTATTTGAAGAAAATTACACTGGGTATGAATTTATACATTCATAGGAAAACATAAAATATTGAGTTAAACTGATTGTATTGATTGAGTATATTTGGTTGCCTAGTTAATGACATTTCATTATTTAGAATTTGGTTTCCATATGAACAATATTTAAGGCAATATTCCTAATTATTGGATTTTACGTGTGAAAATGAAAGCTGTTTGCATCACAATAATTGCTATTTTGGTCAGATACCTCTGACCCAGTTATAAGATATATAAGTGTCTCATTCACAGTAGGCAGTTATTCACATTATTTCCAACTAAGCGCCATATGTGTATGCTGAAAAGCAGTACGAAATTAATTGTATAATCTTTATTGAATTCTCTCGTATATAAATATAAAACACATAAAATTATATCTTATATATATACAACGTATATAACTAAAAAATATAAACGTTTCTAGCAATAACCGTGTGGTATTTCAAACAAAATATATATTTAATGTGGCAAAACGAATAGAAATAATTATTAGATACTGGAACTTAAAAAACATAATAACAAATATATTCGTTCAATGTAAAAATCATTCTTAAGGCTCCTATCTTTATTTAATACTAAATAAAAGTGTCAAAACACACACGTACCCACATATACACTGAGACCGACAGACACACACGTTTCTCCAACGTCTTTTTTAATGATATTTTCATTGTAACAACACAGCCTAATTTTGAAATCAACATGTTGTTTACTACTGCTGTGACACTCTAACTCTCGCTTTCTCCCTCTCCTTCCGTCTATCTCTCTATCTCCCTCCCCCTCTTCCTCCCTCTCCCCTCTATACCCCCTATTCCCCCCTCTTTCTCTCTATATCTAGCTATATCTCCCCCACCCCCACCCTCCCCTCCAGTGTTTAATACTACCCTAAACTTCTAAGCCTTTATCTCAGTCTTTTCTGATTTGACACCGATCTAGTACTCATCCTCGCTCTGCCTCTCCTATTAATATTATCTCAATTTAACTTGTAATGCGGCTGTGACCCTATTGGGTGGCTGTTACTGTCCAGATATGCATGCCGAGTTTGGGAAGAGGGGTAGTCCCTATTTGATTTACAGAATTTGGTCGATCACTGCGGTTTTGTTTAGCAGGAATTATGAGCAAAAATTGCCGTTAGATTTACGGTGTTTGTGAGTATTTGTGTACTGATAGAATTAATAAGGTTCTTATAAATCTAATCTATCTATCTATCTATCGACGGCCTACCGCGACTCTCCGACAGCGAGGCAAAGTTCTGCGAAAAGCCGATTTCAGCCGCTGAGATAGGGGACGCGCTGTGCCAAGGGGGCAAACGCAAATCTCCAGGTCTCATGGTCTACCCTATGAATTTTACGTAGCAATGCCGGACTTATTCTTCGGTCTCCTGAAATCTGTCTACTGCAACTGGCAACAGAACGGGAGAATTCCTAGTTCTGTGACCGGGGGCGTAGTCACACTAGTCAGGAAGGACGAGAATAAGGGGGATGACATAGGCAACTTCCGGCCCATAACTCTGCTAAATACAGAGTTACAGATTTTAGCCAAGGTGTTGGCAAAGATGCTGGCGCTTGTCGTCGAGAACCTGGTGGGAGAAGCGCAGACATGCGCAATCCCGGCCAGGTCCATACACGACAACCTCCACCTTATGCGATACATCATAGAGAGGGTAGGGTGTAAACCCGGCTTCGGTGGGGCCCTGATCAACTTGGATCAGTCTAAGGCTTTCGATAGGGTTCACCATCTTTACCTGGATGCGGTGCTCGAGGCGGCAGGCTTCGGACCCGTGTTCAGGCGCTGGATTGCGGCAATGCAAAACGGCATCATCTGCTCAAAGGTTAAGGTGAACGGCTACCTCTCTGAGCCATTCCATATCACGCGATCCATTCGACAGGGATGCCATCTCTCCTCCCTTGTGTACGTATTGACTCTCGAGCCACTACTGCGGAAGTTGGAGCTATTGCAGGGCATCCCGCTGGACCCAAGACTGCGGAAAGTCACGCCGACGACGTGACAGTAATTGTGTCGAGCGCCGCGCAAATCGAGGAAGTCGGCAATTACTGATGGAATACGAAAGTTTCACTGGAGCGAAGCTGAACCGGGACAAGTCCATCAGTTTGCAACTCGGATCGTGGAGAGGCAAGCCGATGCCTTCCGATGGTGGAGAAGAACTGGAACAAGGTGTCGGTCAAGGTGTTTGCACTCACCCAGAAGTGGGCCGTGTCCAAACTATCCTTGGAAGATCGAGCGGAGGTGGCGAACACTTTTATAGCGTCCGCCATCTACCACCGGTTGACCGTCGTGCCTTGTCCAAAACGTTCGCCAAAATGGAGCGCGCGCTCTTCCAATTCCTTTGGAAGAGGCGGGCTCCTTTGGCGAGAAGATCCATCTGCTGCCAACGCCCTTCCACTGGAGGGCTGGGGTTGCCGTGGCTGACGATGCGCAAACACGCACTCAGGCTGCGGCATCTCTACGTATTCCTCACCGAACAACCGGTGTGGGCCCCGTTCGTGAAGCGAGCCTTCCCACGGCTCGTCTCGCTGACCGAGCTGCAGTCCTGGGTCAAGCAACGACCGATGAAAATGGGCGACTGGCAGATCGAAAGTGCTCAGGCGCTCACAGCCCTCTGGCAGGCGGACCGGTGATCAGTGGAGACTCCACTTCGTCATTCTATAGAGGGTTGATCCGCAGCAAGTGCGACGACGTGCTCGCTGAAACTCTAGGCGTAGAGGAAGACGAACTGGCCAGTCTGTTCGGTAAGACTTTCCGCCCGGGACCGATGGACAACTTCCAAAAGTCCCTGGCCTGGCAGTGCTACCGAGGAGCTCCACTAGTTCGAGACAAGCTCTACAGACATGGGCGCCCGGGAAGTGACCCTGCAAAAAAAATTTCTGAAGTGCGTGCGACACGGAGAAACCGTCGCGAACGCATTCATACACTGTCCGGGCGTCACCGACCTGTGGGGCTATGTAGAATGACTATTGTCGCGGGTTGGACCAATCCGGTTGACCACCGAGTCCATTGTCATGATCAAACCGCCACCCTCCTTCAAAAACGAAGGAGAGGTGGTTTTCCTTTATGTGATAGCTATGGCGAAAGAGGTTGTATGGTGGACAAGGTTGAAAGGGTTGAGGTCAGACACCTTTCTCTCCGGCCAACAACTGATTCTTTTTTTCAAATACCACTTTGGAAGAAGAATCAGGATGGAGAGAGAGGTGCTGTACCCCAGCAAGTTTATGAAAAGTGGCTGAAAGTAGCGAGAATGGCCCGAGTGAATGGGCCTTCTCTCTATATCAGCCTGTAGGTTGAGGAAAAAGAGGAGGAGAGGAAAGGAGTACACACTCTTCGTACTCCTGGAGATGAGGGTTGCACATTTTTTTTCGGGGGTATGTGTTACCCATATGAAATGTCTCCGACTAATTTTTAAATTGCATTTGTGATAATATTTTACACGTTTTTATTGTATGTAAACGTCCCCCTTTGTATTTGTCCCCTTCTTTTGTGCCCATGTGGCAAATAAAGAAACATATCTATCTATCTATATATATATGGAAAACAATGAAATTTCAATTTCATTTCACACTCTTGGTACGGCTGATACTTAAATATAAGTATGTATACCTACATACATATATGTATACAGACGTACAGTCCTATGTATATACATACATACATGTACACACACACATACACACACACACACACATATATATATATATATATATATATATATATATATATATATATATATATATATATATATATATATATATATATATATATATATATATGTATATATATATATATATATATATATATATATATATATATATATACAGTATTTTCCGTTGTGTTGTAATATAAATTCCTTTCAACTAAACTGTATCCATTCAAATCTTTCTATATATATATGTATATATATATATGTACGTATGTGTTTGCCGAACAATTATTATAATGTTCGGTTTGTTTATAAACAAACAGCTCGAATTAAGCAGTACAGTGTTCGGTAACCATCGCTGCCCTTTTGTTCAACACTGACCAAAGGAATGATTAACTAGTTTCTAGCTTCTAAGCTGTCATCAGCATCGTATACCTTCCTGTCAATCGATTGAACGTGTGAAAGTATATATTTTCCTTATGCGTATTACCAATTTACGTAGCCTAATTTACAAACAAACCGAACATTATAATAAATGTTCAGTAAACCCATACGTACATATATATATATGTACATATATGTATGTATATACATACTACTGTACGTCTGTATAGAAATATGTATGTACGTATACATACTTATATATATATGTATGTATGTAAAAGCTAAGAGATGTCAACATTATTATTTTTATCTAAAGACATTTTTTCCTATTCCATCAAGCGTTAACCTAATATATACCTTCCATATACTGTACCGATTGTGTTGTTATTTCTGTTTACCTTTTACGTACATACATATATATATATATATATATATATACGCTTACGTGGACCTCTCAAAATTCGTTGGATATTCTGATTGGACTTTCACCTCGACACTGGATACCAACTCGGAGTACACCTGAACTTCCACCAGGAAATCTTTCGTATCTTTGAAATTTTCTTTGCTTCTTATATGCATATATATTTATATATATATATATATATATATATATATATATATATATATATATATATATATGAAAAGTATAGAAATTGTTGTAGCGAGAAGCTAACAGTATTCCATAACATATATGTGACTATAGCGTCAAAATGGGAAAATAGTTAACATAATAATTCAGACTCAATTCAAAAGGAATCAGGATATAGATTTATCCAACAGAATTAGAGAAATCCAGGGAAAAATCAATAGAGCCTTAACTCATGATAAAACAAAGGCTAAAGTACTCAACCTTCAATTTGAGACAACTTCAAATGCTCTGTATAGTCTTGAAAAGACTATTTCACGATATTCATTTATTTATATATATATATATATATATTTATATATATATATATATATATATATATATATATATATATATATATATATATATATATATATATATATATATATATATATATATATATATATATATATATATATATATATATATGTGTGAATGAAGTAATTCCATCGGAAAAGTCCAGGAAAAAAGAGTGCTCTATGTAGGCAACAGAGCTTAATTATTATTATTATGTAATAAACAACATAAGGCAATTATTCCATTTACCAGTGGTTTCTTAAAAGCAATCCTCCGAACGGAAAAAGCTGGTTTGTTTATTGAATTTGGATTACAAAACCAAAAATGCAATCTATATGAAAGTGAGGCTGGAGAAGGGAGAAGGAAAGGAAGAATAAAATAAAACTACGCATGCAAACACACACACAAAAAACAAACAAACCCAAAAGCATACTTACACACACATACATATATACATATATATATATACGCATACATATATACATATACACATATATATAAAACGTACACTTACCTACACAAACACATAAATACACACATATACACATACATACATTAATACATATACACACACGCACACACACACACACACACACACGCACATATCCACACACATATATATATGTACATATATATATATATATACATACATATATATACATATACACACATACACATACACACACATACACACACATACACATGTGTGTGTACAAGCATACACATACACAAACATAGCTGTACACACACATATATATACACATACATACATTCACACAAACATACAAAACGTACATACATACACATACAAGAATGCACTCCTCTACATATTCACACACGCAAATAAATATAAATATAAGAAAAAAAAAATATATATATATATATATATGTAAGAGGGTGTTAAAGTTTGCTTGAAGCAATGTGAAATGTGTAAAATACGTAGTTAAGAAAGCCACAACAATGCAGAGGGAAATCTCGAGGTAGGAAGTGAAAGATAGATAGGAAAAACAGGTGAAAGTGAAAATTGAGAGAGACAAAGATGAAAACAAAACAAAGGTAGAAGGGTTACCGTAGTGGAGATTTAATCCCAATATTTCGGGCTCACGCCCATCAACGGGGGAAAGTTCCAAAAGGGGGGGGGGGGGGGGGGGGGCAGGCCAAGCCGAGAAAGTTGTGATGTCGTTAAGATAGGAATGCCGTTACCTCCTCTTAGCCCCGCCCCCCATATATATTCTTTTTGTTTTGCCCTTCACATACCTATGTGTATGTGTATGTATTTTTGTGTGTATATATACACACACATATATATACATACACATACACATAGGTATGTGAAGGGCAAAACAAAAAGAATATATATGGGGGGGGGCTAAGAGGAGGTAAAAATATAAGGGGAGGTAAGAGAGAAAAAAAATTTAAATATACAAGAGTACAGAAGGTAGAATCAGCGAAATAAAAACCGTAGCAGAAGTAAAGAGCAGGAAAGGAGTTCAAGGCGGTTGATTTATCATAGGAGTGTCAATCCAGTTACAGATCAGATGCGATTTCAGATGAGGACAGCATCTGAAGATCTCAGTCTTTGAGTTAAGGCAAGCGGAAGTGGCTCTCAAGTTTAGCAAAATCCTATACTTTTCTGTGGTACACAAAGAACAATTCTTTGTGCCCCTTTGGTACTCTCTCGAATGGTCTAATATAGACCAATCAATAGAGTACGGGATATTACTATCCTTGAGATCCCATACCTTACTTGCGAGGGCCGTTGATGTTCGTTTATCAGAGTGCTTAAAAGAAGCGACATGTGAGTAAAATCTGGTTTGTGTATTTGTATATATGTATGCGTACATATATATATATATATATATACATATATATATATATATATATATATATATATGTATGTGTGTGTAAGTATGCTTTTGGGTTTTTTTTGTTTTTTTTTGTGTGTGTGTGTTTGCATGCGTAGTTTTATTTTATTCTTCCTTTCCTTCTCCCTTCTCCAGCCTCACTTTCATATAGATTGCATTTTTGGTTTTGTAATCCAAATTCAATAAACAAACCAGCTTTTTCCGTTCTGAGGATTGAAAGCAAAACCTTTTGCTTTTAAGAAACCACTGGTAAATGGAATAATTGCCTTATGTTGTTTATTACATAATAATAATAATAATATATATATATATATATATATATATATATATATATACATATATACATATATATATATATATATATATATATATTTATATATCATATATATATATATATATAATTGTTAACACCATACCGAGAACAATTGTTTCACCTTAGCGGATCCTCAGCTCGTAATTAGGAGTGCTCTACCACTACAGATATCACCTTCCAGTGTTCTACCTCTCTCTCTCTCTCTCACCCACACTCTCACCCCCCTCTCTCTCTGTATATTTATATATGGAAAAGGTAAACAGAAATAACAACATAATCGGTACAGCATATGGAAGGTATATATTAGGTTAACACTTGATATAACAGGAAGAGGATATTAACGTTTCGGACGCAAGTCCTTCATCAGAAGAAAGAATGAGAAATAAAATAGATTGAGGGGACGGGTAGCATGGAACTGGAAAAAATGTCTTTAGATAAAATAACAGGCACATTCATGTTGACATATATATACAGGGTGGGACAGAATTCATGACTCACCTGATTATTTATCGATTATTTATAAATAAAAAGCCTGTGGGGCATATAAACAATAAAATATCTAAATTTAGTAATATGCTAAGCATATTAAGAAATAAAAAATAAATTAAAACAATACGATAACAATAAAATAAGCATGTAAAAGAAATATAACTGAGGAGTCAGGAATTCTGACCACCTTGTATATATAGTTGGGAACTTAAATGGATTTGTTGAAATGCGTACAGAACCCAACGTGAATTGTTGATTTCACTGCCTGCATAACTTCTTTACAACAACCACAACCTCTTGCGGGAAATCAGCTTTGGGACATATCACATTGATTCATTCGTTAGATAGGATAGCAGTATCCAGGTAGAACCAACAGGTGGATATTACTCAGAGAAACCGAATAATTTCAGCAATTTAAGAATGATTGACTTAAGATATTTACAGATTCTTCTTCGCCTGGACAAAACTATTTTGGTTTCAACCCGACGAAAAATTGGCCAACCACAGTTGTTAAAAATTGATTAATGTCAAAATAGGAATACGGGGACCTATAAGCAGGTTGTTCTACAAGCCAAATGATTCTGTATATGTCTGAGGCCAGTTTCACGACTGCTCCATACAGTTGTCAGATATGATAGTATATATATTTATAATATAGCAACAAGAACAATTGAACATACAGCATATGTCGAAGTGACTAAATATGTGTAACAATTATTATTTACTGAAATGTGCATTTCTCAATATTTTACAGTCATAAAACATGTTTGACCCTGCAGATTTTCTATAATTGGTGAAATCTACTTGATACTGTTTGAAGTTTAAACATCGCCTCTATTAGTCCTTTAGTAACATTATGGAGCTGGTTGGTGTGTACCTAGTAGTCGCGTGTGAATTATGGAAGTAGATATTACTGAGCCATTGATATTGAGTGACGTTTTTGACAACAGCCTTATGAGGCGATGTTTCTATTAGGTGAAACATTGAGCTGTACAAGTATGCACCTTCACAGAGAACAAAGTCTGGATTTACATGTATGTGGGTATGGTGGGCAGTTACATTCTCATGTTTGTAAATCATCAGAAAAAACGTTCCCGGAACTGACGATGTGCATATTATGAGTGAAGCTTATTATAGATGACACTGAATCCTGTGTAGTAACTAGTTATATCATTAAATATAGTGAGTTGTAGTTTATAAGTATTTGCTTCGGAAAGACTGATCTACTCAGTGGACATAAAATGACGTGTTCATAAATCAAGAAAATATGGCTAGATGATAAAACGTCAGTCACAAACAAATGTACATTTTACCGAACTGCACATTGATATAGATGATAATAAAACAACTCACATGACTGAAATCTATGCTAATATCAACACTGGACAACAGAAGTTACAGGTAACAGTAAAATATGAGTGGTAACCTATATTTTAATAACATTCATTTTCTGGCATTTAAATCTACAATCGCATTGTGAACGAGGATTCGGGGCACGGTAACTACAAATCCTTCTGAATGTATGACAAGGAATGCTTTGAAACGAAACTGAGGGATTTATATGCTGCACTATAAGGACCACATGTGATAATTAGAGATAACAAATCTTATCGCATGAACATAGTCGAATATTCCTCTCACAGATACACAAAAACATTCACACACACAAACACACGCACACACACACACACACATATATATATATATATAGAATAGAATATATGTATCGTAGGAGAGGAAGAGATAGGGAGATACAGAGAGGTGCGATACAGATTACTAAATGCCGATAGCCGAAGCGAAATGTGCTGAATGCTTGGGCTAGCAGTGTTAAATATTAGAGAGGAGTTAATATTTAGTACAGTATATATATATATATATATATATATTCATTTAAGTTTGTTGGGTCACCACTGGATAGAACTGGTCATTCCGTATAGTCAGCCATGCTGTAATATTAGGAAAAGCACTCGATTTTATGCTACTCCTCTATGTTGACATACATATGTATATAAGCATCTTGTATGCCAGGGTTCCCAAAATGTTGTAGACCATCGACACTTTCATGAAATCCTCGATTCCTCATCGAACCAAGGCATGTACAAAATATAAACTAATAATTGTTTCTACTTTTGGCACAAGGCCAGCAATTATCCCAGTGCATTACTGGTGCTTTATGTTATCAACCCCACAAGGATGAAAAGCAAAGTTAACTTCGGCGGGATTTGAACTCATGTCGTAAAGGGCCGTAACTCTCTGTTGCTAAACATGGCGTCCGACCCTCTACCGATACTGCTAACCCGATGTGCAGTTTCCATGTAAATAAAAGCAGGAAACTGCTTACCAATGTACATTACTATGGGAAACTGCAAAACTTGCCGTGCAAAACTTTTGTTCTATAACCCCTTTAACTGTGAATATGTCTCATAAAATATAGGGGGAAAAAAATATTTACTGTCATAGTGTCGGAGGAGTTTCCTGGCAGACAGACGATGGCAGGCAGACCGACATGCTGAACGTCTCAGATGCC
>OZ024743.1:109170797-109248297 GCA_964016885.1 Eledone cirrhosa
AGTAGAAGAGCTAGCCTGAGCTATGACCTTAAAGACTAGAAAAGCATGGAAAGTTAAAAGCAATTATCAGATCACAAATGAAGAAAATCTATTGAACTCCAAAAAGACTCTGAAACAACGAATCGAGATCAAAGCACAGACAGTTAGACAATATGTTATGAGAGGTAAATTCTACATACAAAACAAACCATTCGAAACAGATGCAAAAAACGTTTCTGGGAAAAAAGAAAACAGACATTGGAAATTAAGAACCACCTGACGAGGTGCAATACTTTTGCAAAAATATATGGATCATTGAAAAACAATATAATAAAGAAATGGCAAGAAGTATAGCTGTGAGAGAAAAGGCAGGCACTTAGTTAAACACATGAAAGGAAATCACCTGGGATAGAATACATTCCTAGCTTGTGTCTAAATACATATACAGGAAAGCATAAAGAACTTGGAAATGAAAATATGTCAATAAATAAATCAAACCAGAACGTCACAACAAACTGGTTGACAGAAGGCACAACATACATTCTTCCCCCAAAACAGCTGAAACAAAAAACTGAAACTTGATGCCAATAACATGTATACTAACTGAGCGAATATCAAATATGTTGATGGAAATAGAAACATTCAACAGGAACGAAAACGATGAAAATAGTATTCTTTTGTGTGCAATAACCAGCTACTAATTAATATGATACTAGAAAATTATTGGTCCGAAAAGAAAAATCGAAACATTGCTTGGATTGATTATAGAAATATCTATGACAGTGTATTACATGGATAATTATTGGAAGCCTTAGAAATCTACAAACTATTTCCCATAATATCGAACGTTTTACGAGTCAACGGAACAAAATGGAGAGCAACTATTTTTTAAAACCATGACAAACGGAGTCATGTGATCAGATAAAATGAAACTTAATTGTGGAATATGCAAAGGTGATTCTCTCTCTCTCCACCTCCTCTATTCCCTTGCTCTCATTCCGATATCAAGTGAGCTGAACAATACGGGACTTCTGTATGATATGAACAACAACAATTAGATCATTATCCAGTTGTTTTTTATGGATGATCTAAAATTCGATGCTAAAAACAATCAAGAGTTAGAAGGAAATGTGAAGCAGTTTAGTAATAACATTTGCATGGTTTTAGCCTTGCCAATTGTGCCACAACAAAGTTTAAAAGAGGAAAGTTAACAAAACACCCTATGCTAAAACACGTTATAGATACAGTTATAGAAGAGGTAGACACGGAAAACAATTATAAATATCATGGTATAAACGATGGAATTAACACAATCAAATGAGGGAGAAAATATGGAAAGAATATTATAGAAGACTAAGGCTTTTCTTGAAACCTGAACGAAATTATAAAAGCTGTTTCCAGCATATAAACGCCATAGCAGTAGCAGTGTTACGATACAGTTATAACATCATCAATAGGAAGCTATCTAATCTTCAAAGAATGGACTGCAAAACACTAAAACTCCTTACAGCTAACAAAATGTATCAACACAAGGCAGACGTAGATCACCGATATTTCCCAAGACAAAAAAGGCGGAAGAGGACTAATCCAACTGGATCTAATATAGAAAATAACTATAATAAGCTTACTAACGTGCCTACAGAATACCAACGTTTTGGTGATGATGTTAGTAAGAGAACAATAAAACCAGAATAAAACCTCCATTCAGAACTCAAAGAAGAAGGAAAGTACAGGTACAAACTAAAAACTCATGAAATACACCTAAATAATGAAGCTGAACACTAAACAGTCAATAGAGAAAAAAATTCTGCATGACCGAATCCGACTTTGTACTAAAGGTGGTGATGTTGACCAAGCCCAAACCCATCAGTGGCTACGAAATTCGGGATTAAAGGCGGAAACAGATGGCTTTATTTTAGCTGCCAACTGACGCTTTACTAGGAATTATCAGGCAAATATTCTCAGAAATGTGGCAGACTCCATTTGTAGGATATGTGACATACATATTTACCCAATTGATATAAAATATCAGGATTCCCCACAATAGCACCAACTGAATATAAGATTAGATAATATGCAAAAAAAATATTCCAGGACATGCAGAAAATCTGTATGAACAGTTACTACAACCAGTAACAGCCTGAAGGAGCAACAATCCTTTAGGAATTTACCATCCATACAGATCGCGCAATTAATGAAAACCGCCCTGGTATTATTATCACAGCTTTAAAAAACAAGGCCTTCTAACTCATTAACATGACTGTGCCATCGGACAGAATTGTGTCATACAAAGTGTGTGAGAACTTTGCAAAATATAAAGATCAAGAAATTATTATAAAAATATAAACAGAATGTGCCACCTTAAAACACAAGCTAAACCGGAAGTGATAGAAGTTTTAGGTTTCATAAAGAAAGATAGTCAACAATTTCTAGAAAAAAAACATAGTAAAGTAGCATCTATCAAGTCCAAATGATAGTTCCAACAAGTACCGCACACATACTTCGTAAATATTTTATTTTTGTAATATATGTAAACACAATCTTTTCTGTTTAATTTTTAGAGTAAATTTAATTAATAGATAGTAGCATTCAAATATCCTTAATGTAAAATTAATTTGTATATTTTATACTCATTAATACTTCTTGTTATCTCATCCTACTGACACGCTTTCATGTGTTTTCATTAAAAAATGATTTACCTATTAACGTTTGTGATGTGACTTGTTAAGTGAATGTGGGGACGGAACAAAAACAAATCTACTGAAATCCATTAACACCGACGATGCCTGCCATAAGTATATGTTTGATACTCGGTAGTCATTGCATACGAAACGAAATCAAATTGTTTCTACATCAAGCACAATGTCAGCAATTTTTGCGGAGAGGAAAGTCGATTAAATCGACCCCAGTGCATTGTTTTATCGACCCCCATAAGGATTAAAGGCAAAGCTAAAATTGGCGGGAATTGAACTCAGAACGAAAAGGATCATATCAAAATGTTTCAAAGCTTGTTATCCGCTACTATCCCTGCTAATAATTGTTTCTACTTTTGGCACAAGCCCAGCAAATTACCAGTACATTACTGGTACTTCATTTTATCGACCCCGTAAGGATGAAAGGTAAAGTTTACCTCGGCGGGATTTGAACTCAGAATGGCAAGGGCCGTAACTCTATGCGTTGAAGCATGGCGTCCGACCCTCTACCGATACTACCAATCTACCACCCTAATCCACCAATAATAATTATAATTATTATAATGGTTTATGTTATATTACTTAACATATTCTAATCATTTGGTGAACATGTTAGAAAATGACGTCATGGCTATATATACCTCTATACACTATGAGTTCAATTAGTGTATGGGATGAAGTTTATATCTCATGAAATGGGGTCTAAACAATAGTAAGATACAATATAACAGACTACAAATTTGAATCTTTCTAGCGATGTTAGAAATAATTATCTTTGAATATATTCACTTTATTATTACTCATAGGCATGTAGTTTTACACATATTTGAGCAAGCATCCATGCAGTGTTGTTAGTATAAAACGTATTTTCCTACATAGAATAGTGTAAAAAAAGAATGAAATCAGGCAACAATATTTTCCAATCGATTTTCCCTTACTCTCGGAGACTACAGTTTCGGTAGGACAATATTATTTGTGAACAGATTTCTTCTGTTGCTAGATCATTGAAGAACAGGTTGGCGCAGTATGTTTGATTAGCGCTGTATACAAAAGGTCAACAGACGTCCTTTGAAGCATGCAGTATTTTTCTGTGTTATTTTCTCCTAGCAAGAATATCGAGGATACACGCAATAGTATTGATTGGGTTTGTGCTATAATAGTGTCGCCATCTAAAGAGAATTTAGTGATATAAGTAAATAAATGCGAGAGCATAGAAAACAAAAATACGTATGGAAACAAAAATAAAAAATGTAACTGAAACGAACATTCAGTAAAAGGAAATCATTGTAGAAATGTAATAATAATAATAATAATAATAATAATAAAGAGGGGTGATGTCGATAGACTCTACTTAAGGAGATCTGAAGGTGGAAGATGTCTTATCAGATGGAGAAAAACAACCTAGACAAATACGTGACCGATAGTAAGGAGCCAATGCTCAAAATTGTGCTGAATGAGAGGACAATAGACCAGGGGATGTCCAAGGAGGAAATAACAATAAGGAGTAAGAGCAGCCTTCTTTAATAATCCCTTCATAGTAGCTTCTTTGAGCAAACGGAATTCAGAGATCCGCAGACATGGAACTGGTTGGAAAGAGGAGACCTTAAAAAGGCTACAGGAGGAATGCTAATGGCTGCGCAAGAGCAGGCCCTCAAAACGAAGTGGCTGAAACACGATATTTACAAGGAGGAGGCTAGCCCACTGTGCAGGATCTTTGCAGAAAGAGAGGAGACTGTGGCTCACGTTGTATCCGAGTGTAAACACCTAGCCCAGACTCACTATAAAGGCTGGAGAGATGATGTGATGGGCAGGGTTATCCACTGGCACCTATGCAAAGTAAACAATTTACCACATTCTGAGAAGTGGTATGAGCATAAGCCAGAGTCGGTGATAGAAAACGATCAGGTGAAGGTGCTGTGGGATTTTAGAATACAGACGGACAAGAAACTGGAACACAATAGACCTGACCTGGTGGTTTTGGACAAGGAAAAACGATCGTGCCTGATTGTGGATGTGGCCTGCCCATTTGACACGAGAGTGCAAGAGAAGGAGATGAAGAAAATTAACCGATACGACGACTTAAATTGGGAGGTAAAATGGATTTGGAACTGCCATGAAGTCAAAGTGGTCCCGATTGTCATAGGCGCACTAGGTACTATCTCAAGGAGTTTCCAGGGATGGTTAAAGAAATTAGTCCAGCCCCGCTTTTTGGAACACTTCAAAAGGCATGGTTGCTGGGAACAGCAATAACCCTCCGATACGTCCTGAATATCTGAGGCTGCAGGTAGCAGCTTGAAATTCATTTCAACAAACTTTCCAGTTAAATAACATCAATGACTGAGACTCACAGAACAATAATAATAATAATAATAATAATAATAATAATAATAATAATGCTTTCTTTATTAACCACAAGGGTTTACATAAAGAAGAAATTAAGGACAGTACAGGACAATACAGGGCGGTACAAATGGGCATATCTGCGTGTTAAAACAAAAACAAACGATGTAACAAAAAAATAACAATGAAAAATTCCCCAATAGGGGTAGACTTCCGAGGGACATTTGTGGAGAAAGCCCATTAAAAGGCCATAGTGACCCTGACCACCAGGGCAAGAGCCCTCTCCCAGTTTTCCACCTTTAATTTACAGAAACATACTCAGATTAGGCCCATTCACTTGAGCCACCCTTGCATCTCTCGCCCATCTTTCAACAAAATACTGGAAAGAGAGCACTTCCCTCTCTACCCCAAATGAAATTTGAAAAAGTTAATCCAGGCATCACCGAAGAGGTAACTGCTCGTATTCAGCCCTTTCAAACGTATCCACCGTACTATCTCTTTCGCCATGGCCACCAGACAGATAAAAACTGCCTGCCTTTCCCGGCTAAAGGAAGAGGACGGGGCAATCCTCACGATGGTCTCAGCTGATAGCTGGATCCGTCCTACACGTGACAGCAGGTGCTCGACATAAACCCACAAGTCAGCAATGCTCGGACACTGGACGAGTGCGTGCAGGACGGTTTCGTCGCCCTGCGCGCATCTCGGACATGCCCGGCTGACGGCACCTCCATGCCTGTAGAGTTTATCCCGAACTGGCAAAGCTCCTCGGTAGCACTGCCAGGCCAGGGATTTCTGGAAGTTGTCCTAGGACCCGACCCGAAAATTCTTCTGAAGAGATTGGCTAGTTGATTTTCGTCGACGCCTAGAGTTTCTCCAAGTACGTCGTCGTTCTTCGCCTCCACTAATCCTCTATAGAACGCCAAGGTGGAGTTTCCACCGATCACATTGCCCGATTTGTCGAGGGCTGTGAGCGCCTGAAGACATTCCAGTTTCCAAGCGCTCCCTCTCGGTCTTCGCTGACCTAGGACTGCAGCTCCGTCAAGGAGACGAGCTCGGAAAAGACGCGTCTAGCAAACGGCGACCACACCTGAATACCGTCGAGGCAGAGGTGCAGATGTCGTAACCTGAGCGCGTGTCTGCGCATCATCAGCCACGGCATGCCGAGCCCTCCACGTAGCGGGTGTTGACAAAAGATGGACCACCTAACCAGCGCGTTCCTTCCACAAAAAGTGAAAGAGCAACGCTCCAGCGCAGTCAGGCGCGGCTTAGGACAAAGTACGACGGTCAGGCGGTAGTAGATGACGGACGCGATGTACGCGTTAGCCACCTCCGCTCGACCTTTCAGGGATAGCTTCCTCTCCGCCCATTTCTGGGTGGAAGAAGCCACCCTGATCGTCACCTCGTCCCAGTTTTTGTCAGTCTGGAGGTCCGGACCGAACCAGACCCCTAGCAATTTAACCGGTCCGTCCGTCAAGCGCCCGACGACGCTGTTGGACGGCATGGACCTGCCTCTCCAGGTGTTGAGCTGCAGGCCCACTGACCTTTCCTGGTTGATCATGCTCCTGTCACCGGTTCGTATTCTGTTAGTGTAGTGCCGATCGCCTCGATGTGTTTGGCGTTCGACACCACTACGGTGACATCGTCCGCATATGCAGACACGGATCTTCCGCATCCTAGTTCGCGGGGGACCACCTCAACGTCTCCAGTTTGTGCAGTAATGGCTCGAAGTCAATACGTAAAAGAAGGACGACAGGAGACATCCTTGGCGGACCGAGCGCAGGATGTTGAACGGTTCCGAAAGGTGACCTTTCACTCTCACCACAGAGCAGATGTCGCTGTGCATGGCAGCGATCCAGCCTCTGAAAATAGGCCCTAAGCAAGCCACCCTCCCAGGTTCCCTAGCTACCCTCTCTACGATGTATCTCATGAGATGGAGGTTGTCGTGGATGGATCTGTCAGGGATGGCGCATGTCTGCGCCTGTCCCACCAGATCACGAACCACCTGCGCCAACCACTTTGCTAGCACCTTTGGCCAAAATCTTGATCTATGTGTTTAGCAGAGTTATGGGCCTAAAATTATATATGTTATCCCCCTTGTTCGGATCCTTTCTCAGCAGCGCCACAGCTCCTCGGCTCACGGAGCTTGGAATTCTCCTGTTCTGTTGTCAGTTGCAATAGACGCCCGCCAAGAAGCCTCCGAACAAGTCGGGCATACGTACGTAAAGTTCATAGGTCAGACAATCCAAACCAGGCGATTTACCCCTTGTGCAGCCAGTCATTGCCTCCCGTACTTCAGCGGCTGTTATCGGCTTTTCGCAACACTCCGCCTCAGTGGCCGAGAGCCGCGGCAGTGGCCGCGATACCTTTGCTAAGCGCCTCGTCGAATTTTCTAAGTAGTTCTCGCTCTGCTCTATTTTTCTCTATTGCTAAAGCCTTACTAAATCTAATGGACTCTATTCTAATCGCTCTTTTCAGAGCAAACCACCACTTGTTGTTGACGATGGCCCCCGCCAACGCCCTCTTAACTAGTTCGCTACTCCGGTCTCTGTAGGCCTTGCGCGCTGGTAAGGACGCGTTTAGCTTCCAGTAGCCGGGCCCTCGTCTATGAAGCCTATCTAATTCAAGCACACAGATCAAGAATTTGTGGTTCGTGTAGCTGAATTGTGGACGGCCTATGCTAGACCTGTCTATTTTCCTACAAAATAATCTATATAGATATGATCTGGATGACCCTATGCAATTTGTCCAAGTCCAAATTGGCACATTCGGGAAATCCAATCGGTACCTGTCAGACAGTTCAAAACGCCTGAGCAGGTTGGTGAGACCCTTGCACGCTCCTCCGCTATCCGCTAATCCCACACAGTCCCAGCGTGCATCTAAGATCCCGTTCCAGTCGCCCACTAACACTAAAAAGCGGGACGTTCCAAGAAAGGTCTCTAGACGCCGGAAGAAATCAGTTCGCCCTGCTCCTGTCGGGGCATAGACGGCCACTAGCGTGAAAGCTTGCTCGTCTCCGCTGGTCACGTCCAGCTCCACCAACTTACCCTCTAGGTCCAGTATGGCGAGATCCAAACCTCTCCGAAAAAGCACAGCAATTCCTCCCCTGATCCAGGACGGCTGGGAGATGCGTACACATCGTAGCCGCCGAAGATCGGTGCGAAGGCCCGTGCTTCGGAGATTCTGGTCACGCTGATGGCCACTACATCTATGTTTAGTGACCTGAGGTCGTTGAGCAGGTGGCCCTGCTTCCATGACGACACCAAGCCACGCGCACTTATGCTGCCTATTCTGAGTGGGGTCATGTTGAAATGGAGTGGAAAATATGGGAAAGACCACTTACCTTACTTCTCTTAGAGGAAGGATGGTTTCTCCATCCTTATCATTGCTTGTGGCCTCCTCCGGAAGTATGTCCTTATAAATCCTCGCGGAGAGTGCTTGTCGGAAGTCTCCGATATCTTTGGGGGATTTTTGTTTTAGTGTCGTGTACGTTTTCTGTGTGATGCGATTGATTTGTATGTGTGGAGGTAGTATGAAATGTCGGGGTGTTGTGTAGTCTTTTTTGTGTGATGATGGTGTTGTGTTGGATGTAGTGTAATAGTTGGTTTATGTTCAAATTTAATTGTTTCTACTTTTTGGCAGAAGGCCAGCAATTACCCAGTGCATTACTGGTACTTTATTTTATCGACCCCGTAAGGATGAAAGACAAAGTGAACCTCGGCGGGATTTGAACTCAGATCGTAAAGGGACGTAACTATGCTGGAAAGCATGGCGTCCGACCCTCTACCGATACTGCCAATTTAATGCTGTATCGTTTTGGTAGTTTTCTTTTGTTTGCGTTTGTTGTGGGTTTGTTTGTTTCGCTTTTTGGTGACTTTTGTGGTGTTAGTGATGGCGGTGTTTGGGTTAATGATGGTAATGATGTTGGTGTTTGTGGTGATGGGGTTGGTGATGCTGGTGTGGATGGTGGCATAGCTCTCCTAACTTTTTTGTTTGATAGTTTATTTGTTTCTTTCTGTATTTTTTTTTCGGTGGGGGAAGGAAGAATATTTTTTCTTTTCTGGCTTCTATTTCTTTTTTCTTTTTTTCTGATACCGTTTCCCACTCCTCGTCGTCACAAATATGTCTCCATTTGCGATAGGTCGGGGAGTGGAAAATCCTCCACAGGCGTTGGTTTTGGTTGTGGCGTGGTGGATGGTGTAGGCACTGGTGCTAGTTCTGGCGCGTTGGGTGGTGGTGGTGTTGGTTTTGCTACTGTAGCTGGGGTTGTTGCTGCTACACTTGCTTCTGTTGTTGCTGCTACAGTTGTTGCTGCCATTTCTGCTGCTGGTGGTGTTGATGGTTGAGTCACTGGAGTGGGTAAGAGAGGTGGCCTCAACTTTTTAGCCTGAGGGAAGAAAGCCCTTAGGTGGGTTCCTTCACAACAAGCGACACACCTAGGCCTTCTACCATCGACAATTACGGTGAGGTGGCTGCCGTCAGTGAGGTCTAATACCAATGGGATCTCCTCAATGCTTTTTTGGTCCGCTTGGATCAGGAGCCCCATCCCAGATGCGGACCAGTTCTCCTGCTTTTCTTTTGGTATTTCTATTATTTTGGTGTTGGCCTCGATGTCGGCGAGTTCGGCAACCATTAGCCAGGGAATTTCGATGCCGGTGGAACGTGGACCACCCTGATATTTACGAGTCTCTAGCCACAGTAGCTTGGGACGAGTGTGAAAACGTTGCTTCTTAATGGGGCCATGGAGTGCTCTCTGGCCTCCTGTGCTGTTCCAAAGAACACGTCCACGGTTCCATATTTCTGCCCACGTCTGATGTAGGTGTTTTTTCCCACACATGTCCCAAAGCTTTTTGGATTTGGGACTCGGATGCCCGTTCCACTCGGCGCGATTTTATATTAATCGTCCGATAAGACACGATGCATAGGCGCCGATGCTCCATTTTATTAGGTGGGGGGTAGGCTGACCCTGTACCCATCTATCTTTACCATTCTCTTGGCTTCATCTAATTCCTGCTGAGTTACCTGGATTGTTTCGCATTTTCTGGGTGCTTTGTCAAAAGTCACGGTGTTATTCTCATTGTTGTTATTGCTGTTGTTGTTATTGTTATTTTTAGTTTCCGTTGTGGTGGTGTTCGGTGTGGAAGAGTTCATTTCGATATCACGAGATAATTTATTTTTTTATTTTGTTTCTGTTGTCGCTGTGATGGTGGTGGGGGTGGCGGTTTCAACACATGCAGTGATTGGTAATGGCGGGAAATGAATGTCTGCCTGAGACAAATTTAAATTATTGCTACTGATTATATTGTTAGTGTTGGCAAACGTAGTAATATTTACAATGGTGGTGTCGGTGTGAGGTGTTTGTTAGTGAGGAAGGCTCTCAGCTACGTGGTGTAGCTGTGAATCGTCCATGATTTTTTCAAATAAATTTTTTGTTTGATAATTATAAAAGTTTAAATTTGGGTCTCAAGGCCCCAATCTTTTTGAGTGTCCTTTTCAGAAACCAATGTATGTCCACATATAAACAGTTAACAATAAAAAGTTTCCATAAATGGCAATTTTAAACAACTGAAAACAACAAAACTTTGCGGAGCTCACGATAATACAATTTCCTACGTAGGTCGCCAATAATAATAATAATGATAATAATAATAATAATAATAATAATAATAATAATAATAATAATAATAATGCTTTCTTTAGTAACCACAAGGGTTTACATAAAGTAGACATTAAGGACAGTACAGGACAATACAGGACGGTACAAATGGGCATTTCTGCGTGTAAAAAACAAAAGCAGAGGATGTAACAGAAAAAATAACAATGAAAAATTCCCCAATAGGGGGAGACTTCCGAGGGACATTCGTGGAGAAAGCCCATTAAAAAGCCACAGTGACCTCGACCACCAGGGCAAGAGCCCTCTCCCAGTTTTCCACCTTTAATTTACAGAAACATACTCAGATTAGGCCCATTCACTCGAGCCATTCTTGACTCTCTCACCCATCTTTCAAAAAAATGCTGGAAAGAGAGCACTTTCCATCTCTACCCTGATTTTTCTTTTCAACTTTTCAAATGAAATGTTAAAAAGTTAATCAGGGATTCACCGACGAGGTAAATGCTCGTCTTCGGCCCTTTCAAACGTGTCCACCATACTATCTCTTTCGCCATGGCCACCAGATAAATAAAAATTGCCTGCCCTTCCCGGCTAAAGGAAGAGGGCGGGGCAATCCTCACGTTTGAGTCAGCTGATAGTTGGATCCGTCCTACACGCGACAACAGATGTTCGACATAAATCCACAAGTGAGCAATGCTCGGACACTGGACCGGTGCGTGTATGACCGTTTCGTCGCCCTGCTCGCTTCTCGGACATGCCCGGCTGACGGTACCTCCATGCTTGTAGAGTATATCCCGAACTGGCAAAGCTCCTCGGTAGCACTGCCAGGCCAGGGATTTCGGTAAGTTGTCCATACGCCCCGGCCCGAAAGTTTTTCCGAAGAGATTGGCTAGTTGATTTTCGTCGACACCAAGACTTTCCCCAAGTACGGCGTCGCTGTTCGCCTCCACTAATTCTCTATAGAACACCAAGGTGGAGTTTCCACCGATCACATTGCCCGATTTGTCGAGGGTTGTGAGCGCCTGAAGACATTCCAGTCTCCAAGCGCACCCTCTCGGTCTTCGATTAACCCAGGACTGTAGCTCTGTCAAGGAGATGAACTGGGGAATGATGCGTCTAGCAAACGCCGACCACACCTGATCACCATCGGGTAATATGTGGAGATGTTGTAGCCTGAGCGCGTGTCTGCGAATCATCAGGCACGGCATGCCCAGTCCTCCACGTAGCAGGTGTTGACAGCAGATGGACCGCCTGACCATCGGAGCGCGTCTCTTCCACATAAAGCGAAAGAGCAAACGCTCCAGCGCAGTCAGGCGTGGCTAGGACAAGGCACGAAGGTCAGGCGGTAGTAGATGACGGACGCGATGTACGCATTCGCCACCTCCGCTCCACTTTTCAGGGATAACTTCCTCTCTGCCCATTTTTGGGTGAGAAAAGCCACCCTGCTCGTCACTTCGTCCCAGTTTTGTCCGTCTAGAGGGCCGGACTGAACTAGACTCCTAGCAATTTAACCGGTCCGTCCATCCAGCGCCCGACGACGCTCTTGGACGGTATGGTGTTGCCTCTCCAGGTGCCGAGCTGCAGGCCCACTGACTTTCCCTGGTTGGTCATTGCTCCTGTCACCGCTTTGTATTCTCTTAGTGTAGTGCCGATCGCCTCAACGTGTTTGGCGTTCGACACCACTACGGTGACATCGTCCGCATGTGCTGACACGGATCTTCCGCATCCTAGTTCGCTTGTGCAGTAATGGCTCGAGAGTCATTACGTACAACAGGGACGAGAGGGGACATCCTTGGCGGACCGAGCGCATGATGTTGAACGGTTCCGACAGGTGAGGGTTCACTCTCACCACAGATCAGATGTCGTTGTGCATGGCAGCAATCTAGCCTCCAGACGGCCCCAAAGACCGCCGCCCTCAGAACTGCCGCCAGGTAACAATGATCGACCCTATCGAAAGCTTTTGACTGATCTAAATTGATTTAGGACCCACCCGTGCCAGGTTCCCTAGCTACCCTCACCACGATGTATCGCATGAGGTGGAGGTTGTCGTGGATGGATCAGTCTGGAATGGCGCATGTCTGCGCCTCTACCACCAGACCACCAACGACAAGCGCCAACCTCTTTGCTAACACCTTGGCCAAAATCTTGATCTCTGTGTTTAGCAGAGTTATGGGCCTAACATTATCTATGTTATCTTCCTTGTTCGGATCCTTTCTCGGCAGCGTCACCGCTCCTCGGCTCACATAGCTGGGATTTCTCCCGTTCTGTTGCCAGTTGCAGTAGACGCCCGCCAAGAGATCTCCCAACAAGTCTGGCATCTGTACGTAAAGTTCATAGGGCACAGCATCCAAACCAGGCGATTTACCCCTTGTGCAGCCAGTCATTGCCTCCCGTACTTCAGCGGCTGTTATCGGCTTTTCGCAAAACTCCATCTCAGTGGCTAAGAGCCCCGGAAGTCCGCCGAGGTACGACCTAAAGTCCAACCCTCGAAAAGTTCCGCCGCTGTCTCCGAACAGCTGAACGAAGTGTTGCTGAAAAATTTGGTGTTTGTGAGGAACGCTGTCAGGTTTGTGGGGCTGAGAGCCGTTCATGTTTTTTTCAAGGAATGTTTTTGTTTGATAATTATAAAGTTTAAATGTTGGGTTCAAGACCACAAATATTTTTAGAGTCCTTTTCAGAATGCAATATATGTGAACTTAACAACAAAACATTTCCATAATTGGCAATTTGAAACGACTGAAAACAACGAACCATTGCGGACTCACGATAATACGATTTCCTACGTAGGTCGCCAATAATAATAATAATAATAATTATTATTATTTCTACTTTTGGCACAAGGCCAGCAATTAAACCAGTGCATTACTGGTACTTTATTTTATCACCCCGTAAGGAGGAAATGCAAAATTAACCTCGCCGGGATATGAACTCAGACCATAAAGGGCCGTAACTCTATGCTGCAAAGCATGGCGTCTGACCCTCTACCGATACTGCCAATCCACATAATAATAATAATAATGCTTTCTTTATTGGCCACAAGGGCTGACACGAAGAAAAACTTTAGAGACAGCACAGAAGAGTACAGGGCGATACAAAGTGGATTTTGGTCGTGTAAACAGGTTATAACAAAATCGGGCTAGAAATCCCAAGAAATTCAAACAAAAATTCCCCAAGAAGGGGGAAACCTCCGAGGGTCACTCGTGGTGCAAACCACACAAAAGACCACGGCCACCCTTACCACCAGGTCAAGGGGCCTCTCTCACTTTTCCCACTCCCCAGTCTACAGGCGGATACTCAGAGCGGGCTCGTTCACTCGGACCAGACTCGCCACTTTCACCCACCTTTCAACAAACTTACTAGAAGACTGCACTTGCTTCTCCGCCCTGATTTTCCTCTTCAAGTGAAACTTGAAAAAGTTAATCAGGGATTGGCCGGAGAGAAAAGTGTCCGCTTCAACCCTTTCAACCTTGTCCACCACACAATCTCTTTCGCCATGGGCAAAGCCTGCCTTTCCTCCTATTTAAGTGAGGATGACGGGGCTATCTGCACAATGGACTCAGTCGATAACTGGATCCGTCCTACACGCGACAGCAGCTGTTCGACATAGCTTCACCACCCAGCAATCCTCGGACACTGAACGAGTGCGTGCAGGACGGTTTCATCGCCATGCGCGCATCTCGGACAGGCTCGGCTGACAGCACCTCCGTGCCTGTAGAGCTTATCCCGAACCGGCAAAGCGCCCCGGTAGCACTGCCAGGCTAGGGATTTCGGGAAGTTTTCGGTAGGCCCCGGTCTGATAGTTCCCTTGCAGAGTGCGAACAGCTGATCATCTTCGACGCCCAGGTTCTCCCCGAGAACGTCGTCGCTCTTTCCCTCCACAAGCCCTCTATCGAACGCCGAGGTGGATGTTCCACTGATACTAGTGCTCAGCTGGTAGAGGGCGATGATCGCTTGGAGACATTCCAGCTTCCAAGCGCTATCCTTCAGTCTTTTCCTGATCCACGACTGCAGCTCCGTCAAGGAGACGAGCTGGGGAAAAGCGCATCTGGCAAACGGCGACCACACCTGTTCACCGTCAAGGAAGCACCAGAGATGTCGTAGCGTCAGCGCATGTTTGCGCATCATCAACCACCGTATGCCTAGTCCTCCACGCAACATCCATTTGGCTGGTCATGGGTGCTTCCAAGAGATTGTCGGTGTATATCCAACTGAGTTGGGGAAGTTTTCTTTTAAAAGTTTATAATGTTCTATTTTGATTTCAATAATCTTTATATTTTTCGGGACAGTTCTTGGTGTTGGTGAGGTGTGTGATATCTGTGTGCTGCTTTATATGTCGTAAGAGTTATTTATTTGCCCTGTTTATGGCTGTGTACTTTTTTTCCGGAGAGGGGTGGTCTTGTTGCTGTTTTCTTGTTGTTGCTGTTGGGTGTGTGTGCTTTGTTGTGTTGCGATGTTAGTGTTTTTGGTGATGCTGGTGGCGGTATGGTTGTTGTTGGTGGTGATGCTTGTGTTGGTGATGGTGATGGTGGTCGTGTTGCTACAAGTCTCCTTGCAGCCTTTACCACTTTTTGTTTGCCTTCGCTTTTGGACGGTGAAGCTAAGGGTTTTTTTCTTTTTTTGATTTTTGTGGCAGACCGTTTGCCACTTCCCTCCCTCCTCATACTCCATGTCGGTTTGCGTGGCGTCTGGGAGGGGTATGAGCTTCACTATTGTTGGTGGTGTTAGAGGAGCCCGCACCGGCGATGTTGCCCCCTGTGTAGCTACTGCGACTGAAGGTGTTGCCGCCACTGCTGCTGCTGTATTAGATGTCCGTGGCCTTGGTATGGGTGCCACTGATGTCGCCCTCCTACTCAAGATAGATCAGGCATCGGAAGGAGGGGTGGCCATCTTCTTGGCTGTCTTCTGCGGACAGAGATTCTCCCACGGTAAACTCTATGTTGGTTGCAGCAACAAATTATTCATTTGGACACCAATAATAAAATCACACGATGAATATTGTTTACCCTAAGGAGCTTCAAGATTCACAGATTTTCATTTCAAAATTATATTATCATTAAAATGTTGATATTTTTTTAATATAATGTAGATATTTTGAAATAATTATGAGAGAGAAAAATATATCTCCTTATTTATTATTTACTAATCTGAATAAGAACAGCAGTAACCCGGGCAACGCCGGGTCATTCAGCCAGCTTCTATATATTCAGAATGTCGAACAATGAAATAAATATGACGAGATGTAGCACTAAATGAATCTATTGTTTTACGATCGATTCAATGGGCAAAAATATTATTGAGATGTAGATTAATCAATACGAGTTATGAAACACCACACTATTAACCTCGAAAAAGTACTGACATAGTGTTTGAGGGCATATTCGTGTATGCATACACATATATATATATATATAGAGAGAGATGTCTATATATATATATATATATATATATATATATATATATATATATATATATATATATATATATATATATATTTACATATACATATATACACATATATATATATATTATATATATATGGGTGTGTGTGTGTATATATTTACATATATGTATATATACACACACAGTTGTACAGTTATAGCTATATTTACGTGCAACATTTTTATTTATACTGGACATAGTATATACAAATATATAGATTCAAATGAGCAGAGACAGAGGGAGTGGGAGAGAGAGAAAGCAAGTAAGAGAGCAAGAGAGTGAGAAAGAGTGGGAGAGAGAGAGAGAGAGAGAGAGAGAGAGAGAGAGAGAGAGAGAGAGAGTATGTGTGTCTTTTAGAGAGGTTGTCGGAATTTAACTAAAATACATTGTGAAGAAAGTGCAACTGAAGACAACTGTTCTCTTGCGATATGTCAGCGTTTGAACATACATTTGGAATTATTCCAGCATAAATCATATAAGTAAAACTGATACGATTCCAAGAAACCTCCGAAGGGTTGGATATTGGCATTTGATTTCCGAGTGGAAGCGAATATATATATATATATATATATATATATATATATATATATATATATGAACATAAATTATCGAGATTCGGATTTCGACCCACGAAATAACGAAATACAACCTCCGTCCGAGATGTGCGGAAAGTGCTCAATGATTCAGATGAACCAGAGCTATATATATATATATATATATATATATATATATATATATATATATATATATAAGAGACGTAAAATAAGAAAATTATAAAAATTAAATTACTTACTAAAATTTCACTCCAACTAATTAGTTTCTGAAAGGGAATAAACATAGTTTCCGAGGAAACGTACAGAGAAGCCTTTCGTCATCAGGGAAGTCTATTCTCAGCTAAGTTTCCAGGCAATACGTGGACACAGGGAACTTATACAAAAATAATTCAGTGGATGGAAAAAAGTAAAGCGTGGACTAAGTTCCAAGCCATTGAAACAATCACTGCCTACTGCGTCGGTGGCAAATTCAAAAGTTACTAAGACAAAACCTATATATTTGCTGGCATAGGTATGCATCTGTATATATATGTTAGTAGATATACTAATTTTTATAATTATCTCCAAATTAATTTGTCGAGCCAAAATTGGCCAAAACTGCTACTATAGTTCATAGTAACAGTCCGGCTGCTGTCTTCTTAACAAACCACTCTTCAGTGATTGACCTCTATGTCACGTGATTGATTCTTTTGAATTTGCCACCGATGCAGTAGGCAGTGATTTTTTCAATGGCTTGGAACTTAGTCCACGCTTTGGTTTTTTATCCACTGAATTATTTTTGTATAAGTTCCCTGTGTCCACGTATTGCCTGGAAACTTAGCTGAGAATATACTTCCCTGATGACGAAAGGCTTCTTGTACGTTTCTTCGGAAACTATGTCTATTCCCTTTCAGAAACTAATTAGTTGGAGTGAAATTTTAGTAAGTAAGTTAATTTTTATAATTTTCTTATTTTACGTCTCTCATATTATTGTTCTGCATCCCCATGCATTGAACCACAAAGTTACTAAGACACAACCTATATATTTGCTTGCATAGGTATGCATCTGTATATATATGTTAGTAGATATACTAATTCTTTATATATATATATATATGTATATATATAATACATTATAAAGAAAGAAGAAACATTAGACATAAATTTAAAAAATATAAATACCCAATATTTCTCTACATTCTCGAATGTACAGTTTCGGGGATACTTTGCAAGAACATTACATTATAGACATGCAGTATTTTTGTGAGGTTTGCCAGCTTATCAAGAGAATACCTCATTTAAAGTTTCAAAACACGTCCGTAAGTCGTGAGAGAGAATCCCGGAAAGGCGGAGGGGGAGCTAATCACGTGATACAGCGGTCAAGAAACAGAATTTCGCCTCAGATATTAATGCTCCCTCCGCGTTTTGTAGTATTTTTCTCTTGGTTGCAAGAGGATTAACTCTGTTTCTTGACCGCTGTATCACGTGATAAGCTCACCCTCCGCCTTTCCGGGATTCTCTCTCACGCCTTGCGGACATGTTTTGAAACTTTAAATGAGCTATTCTCTTGATAAGCTGGCAAAACTCACAAAAATACTGCATCTCTATGATGTAATGTTCTTGCACAGTAGCCACGAAACTGTACAGTCGAGAATGTAGAGGAATATTCGGTATTTATATTTTTTTCAGTTTATGTCTAATGTTTCTTCTTTCTTTATGATGTATTATATAGCTCTGATATAGAGTCAATCTAATTCACTCGGAGTATTTTGTCCCTATTAATCATAGAGCAACAACGGTTAACGTTGGCACCACGCAAATTCAGGGATATATGTGTGTGTATATGCATTTATATGTATGTATTCGCATGCATCTGTGTATTTCTTTTTATTATATATATATATATATATATATATATATATATATACACGGACACAGACACACACATACACTGACAGGCAACCCCTATATATGTATGTATGATTATATATATATATATATATATATACATGTGAAGTGTGTGTGTGTGTGTGTGTGTGTGTGTGTGTGTGTGTGTGTATACTGAATACATTATGAAAGTATAATATACACTCCTGGCTCTTCTAATCTTCCGCAACCATAGAAAGAAATTTGTATACAATTGACCGTTAAGGATTTCATGGATCGGTAATTAAACACTTTCAATATATTATGTATATATATAATTGATCTTGAAGATTCCCTTATAAGTATATTGTGAGTAATATCCAACGGAATGAAATATTTGTAGTTCAAATAACTAATGGATTAACTTTTAGGAGAGATGGTCACCAATTTTAGAAGGCTGCGTTGTTTTACAATTTAGAGGGGAGTTCGTTTCCCTAGCTTGGCTGCTAGACATCTCTTCTATTTGTTGTTAGGTGTAGGTAAACAATTAAGCAAACAGAACATACCTCAGATTATATGTACATGAGCATTTTAATCAGAGCAATAAACAAAACAGGTTTTATCAGTTGCTCCTTGATTGGTAATTCGTAATTATCATTTCGTGGCGGTATTCAAATATCCTGTGACTGCATGGTGTGACATCGTTGTTTCGCCACAGTGAAATGCGTCTGGTCGCCTCAAGAGACAAAATCGAAGAGTGTGTATTCAGCTACTGACGTCAGAAAGTGACATCACAACTAAGGACAGTTAATCGACTGCCTCCATTGTCAAAGCTAGGTGACGTGATCTTCTACATGGCCTCCCACCAGATTTTTAGAAAGAGAAATAAAAATCGTTTCATCGGAGCATGTATGTAGAAAAACGATGAGCAGGTAGCAAAAACACCAAACCAAGGAGTAATCAGACCAACCGAGCATGAAGGTCACAACACATTTAAAAAGAACATATGAAACAACATGCAAGAACGAGAAATAACAAAATTATAATAAAATGTGATACAATTTTTAAAAGTTCAACTAGTTCAAATAGGAAATACAGGATTAGAGCACCGCACAATAGCAGCTTCAAAATATACAGTGCCACACAGTCTTTTGGGCCAATGAATCCTCCGACCGGAACGGCTCGTAGTCTTATATCTTCGTGATTGGGGGGACGAAGAAGCAGGTGTTTGTGCGAAAGAAAAAGACGGGGCGTTTGTGGCTCAGGTGTGATAGCGTATGTGTCCAAATTTGCTCGTTTGAGTCGATCAAGAGAAACCACCTCTCTGGAACCCTTAATGTCTACAGTTAAATGTTTCTCAGAACGAGCAAATACACGGCAGGGTTCAGAGTATGGTTGTGTGAGAAGTGGTCTCACAGAATCATTTCTCACAAACACATGGTTCCCCGAGGCAATATCCCTCGGAACTGCAGATTTTACAGTTTGCTTCCTCGTATCCATCGGCGGCAGTTCCTGAAAATAAGAACGCAGACGGGATACGTAGGAAAGCGGATCTTGTTCAGCAAGATCGACAGGGGCAAGCATTTGCCCAGGTAACGCTAGAGGAGCACCATATAATAATTCGGCCTGGGAGAACCCAAGATCCTCCTTTATTGTTGACCGAATCCCCAACAACGCAATAGGGAGGTACTCGCTCCAACGCGTAGGGTAAGGAGAAGTCCGTAGATTGGCTTTTAGTTGTCGGTGTAAACGCTCCACTATTCCATTAGAAACAGGATGATATGCAGTCGTTCGGTAGCGTTTAGCGCCGATGATTTTCGTTAATTCATGGAAGAGATTCGATTCAAACTGCCTTCCACGGTCGGTGGTAATTGACGTTGGTACTCCATATCGAGCGATCCATCCAGGCACAAGGGCACGCGCTGTCGTCTCAGCAGTGATATATTTCAAGGGGATGGCTTCAGGCCATCGCGAAAAACTATCGATAACAGTCAATACGTAATTAAGACCACCGCTGATTGGCCAATGTCCCACACCGTCCACATGAATGTGGCGAAACCTAGCGTCCGGGTTACAAACGGTACCTAGATGAGTCTTAACATGCCTGCGAACTTTTGATTTCTGGCAAGCAACACAGGAACGGCACCAAACAGTAATATCACGTCTTATTTTTGGCCAGACAAATCTAGCCTTTATGAGTTTTACTGTGGAAAAAGATCCTAGATGTGAAATGTCGTGTAAAACAAGAAACACAGTTCGACGATGGTTCAACGGAACGAAAGGGCGTGGCACATCCAAAGAGACGTCGTAGAGGAGCCGTCGGTCTGCGGTTGATAATGGTAGGTATTTCATCTTCAATTCATAAATTCAGACGATGTAACATCCAACGATTCGAGAGTAGGCTGATCGGCTGCCAAGCGATTCAAATCTATGTCATCGGACGACGAGATCGAAGCAATCGGCAAACGAGACAGGGCGTCGGCCGCTGTATTCATAGAACCCGGAATATGTTGAATATCATTAGTAAATTGAGAGATAAGGTTGAGATATCTAGTTTATCTGTGCGAGTATTTGTCGGCCTTTGCTTGAAAGGCGAATGTCAACGGATTGTGGTCCGTGAAGATGGTGAACGTTCCTCCTTCAAGCATGCGCGAAAAATGCTACACCGATAAGTATATAGCTAACAACTCCTGTCCAAAGGTGCTGGAGCGCCTTTCGGCAGGTTTCAGCTTCCTGGAGAAAAGTTCCAACGGTTGCTGTTGATCGTTTTTAATTTGCTGCAAAACTGCGCCCACGGCAGTATCCGACGCATCAACACAAAGCCTCTTTATTTTTCTTTCGGCAATTTTTCAAAATTTCCATCAATTAGGCACAAGCCGCCTATAAAAATTAATCAGCCCCATGAATTGGCGCAACTGACGGAGTGAGGTTGGTGGAGGCAAATCATCTATAGCTTTAACTCTCTCAGGAATAGGTCGAATACCGTCAGCGTCAATGACGTGGCCCCAAAAATTCAGAGATTCGGAACCCAAAACACATTTTGATGGATTAATCCGAACATTTTAATCCTTCAAACAACAAAATAGAAGGTCCAGATTGCGCAAATGTTGCTCTGGAGAAGAGCTAGCAACAAGAAGATCATCAACATATATGTGTATACAAAATCGAGGCCACGAGTGACTTTATCCATAAATCGCTGGAAGGTGCTAGCATCATTCCTTAACCCGAAAGGCATGATGAGAAATTTGAAAGATCCAAATGGCGTAGTTATAGCAGTTTTCGGGATGTGGTCTCTGTTGACAGGAATCTGGTTGTAGGCTCGGCACCAATCGAGTTTCAAAAAAATGTTATTAACTTGCACCGAGGATGCACAATCCTGCAGATGTGGGATAGGATACCGATCCGGTATGGTCATCGAGTTCAATCGTCTATAATCCCCTGTGGGTCTCCAATCGCCAGAAGATTTTGGCACCATATGTAATGGAGATGCGCACGGGCTCGTGGAAGGACGAATAATTCCGAGCTGCAGCATACGATCGAACTCGGACCGTGCTGCATTCAGTTTGTCCGCTTGCAATCGACGGGGACGCGATAAAACCGGAGCGCCAGTAGTAGTAATAAAATGCACCGTGGCGTGGTTTGGATCAGTGACTCTAAAATTTCCATGATATGGGTTTCCGGAGTTAGCGATGAAGAATGTCGGGCTAACTGTAGAAACTTCTGCCGTCCTGCCACAAAGAGAAAACACAGTAATATCGTCGACTAGGCGTTGGTGACGGACGTCCACCGTCAAAGACAAATTGTGCCGGAAGTCCGCGACCAAATCGGGTATGGCAGGTCGGCAACAGTGAAAACCCATTTGAAATCCCGACGAAGATTTCGAAACTGAAGTGGAAGTGAGATCTGTCCAAAAGTTCGGATTGGTGACTGGTTGACAGCTTGCAATTCAATCGACGACTCGGGAGGAGTTACTGTAATACAATTAACAGGCCAAATACTGCACGAAGCTCCTGTGTCTACTAGGAAGTCTCTTCCCGTCAGGAGGTCCTCTATGAAGAAATGGCGGTTCTGTTGTGTCTCGCAGAGTCACTTGCCGCCTTTAGTGACTCTGATCTACATTTCCCGAAGCTGAATATTTACATGGAGGCCGGCAATGTTTTGCCTTCTCCGCGAAGGTGGCATGATACCAGCAAAATAATGGATTGCTGGCGGGTGAAGTAGTATGTCGACGTGGAGTCACGAAAGAACGCGAAATACTCCTAGGCCGCCGGGAATACAGCCTATTATCCCGGCATAACAGCGACTTGCTGCGTAAAAGCGTCAATAGCTTTTAACATGGCACCCTCGCATGTCGAGACGGGTCGGTTCGAATGTGAAGAAGAAATACACACGAGTCAGAGGCGGTGGCCTTTCTAGAAACTTCCACGATTCGATCAGCGGAGGCAGCAATCTGCTCCAAATAGCTGGTAACCACAATGTTTGCCAAGATAATTTGGATGTTGTTTGGCAGGCGAGAGAAAAATAGTTTCTTTATGAATGGGCTATGTCGTCGGTCGAGTCGCTGAGGTCCCAGATGTGTTTCAAAAATTCAGACGGTGTTCTGTCACCTAAACACACATATTCCAACAATAAACGAAATCTGCTTTCAGCAGAACGACTGTCTCTTCTTAATATTTCTTCCCATAACGAATCATATGAAATACCGGCCGACGCGTCCGTTATCAAATCCTTCACCGTTGTAGCGAGTGAAGAAGGAATGCCGCTTATCAAAACGTTGAGCTTCTGCTCTGTTTTCACTCCGTTCGCAGCGAAATATGCGTCGAGTTGTGCAAATCAGAGTTTGGTATCACCTGAGAACGCAGGTAAATTAGGACCACTCATTGTCAATCTATATCAACTTGGACGTACAAAAATAAGTGATATTCGCGTAAAAAGAATGCAGAAATTAATTTAGGTGTTCAGAACAACGGGAAAACAGCACACATTTCCCTCAACATCCATAAAGGCAGAAGAACAGAAAAAAGTAAATGTTCTCAAGTGTCCATAAAAGGGAAAATAATCCCGCGAATTTGTAAAAAGCAATCCGAAGTCGACAAGTCAAATCATTTCATGGCAGGAACTCTAAAAGAAAAAATATATATCGACAGCATATTACGCTGCTCAGTTAAGGTCGGGAAAAGACGACATCACGAGATGCGTCTCAGCCAATCAGATTGCTGCATTTCGGAGAAGAAAGACAATTGGCAGGAAAATGATCGGCCATTACAAAAATTAAGAATTCTTCTTTTTCTTTTGGTTTGTCTGCTTAAAAAAAATGTTCAAAAGTGTTGATAATCATTTTTTTTTGTTTGTTTTTTTGTTGTTGTTTGTTGTTGTTATACATTCACTGCCCAGAGAATAGCATAATAGAAGATATAAGTGTTTCGCTTATAAATGTTCAACCACATGTATTATCAGCAGGTTTCTATTTTATAGAGTTCGATGCTCGGGGTCAACCACTTTAGGAGAGATGGTCTCCAATTTTAGAAGGATGCGTTGTTTTACGAGTTCGTTTCCCTAACTTGGCTGATAGGACATCTCTTCTATTTGTTATTAGGTGTAGGTAAAAAATTAAGCAAAACGAACATACCACGAGATTATATGTACATGAGCATTTTAATCAGAGCAATAAACAAAACAGGTTATATCAGTTGCTCCTTGATTGGTAATTCGTAATTATCATTTCGTCGCGGTGTTCAAATATCCCGTGACTGCATGGTGTGATATCGCTGTTTCGCCACAGTGAAATGCGTCTGGTCGCCTCAAGAGACAAAGTCGAAGAGTGTCTATTCAGCTACTGACGCCAGTACGTGACGTCAGAACTAAGGGCAGTTAATCGACTGCCTCCAAAGTCAAAGCTAGGTGGCATGATATTCTACAAACTGTTCAAATTGGTGACTTATTTATTTGTTAATATATGCTCTATGATATATGTATGTATAAGTAGCAATGTCCGTAGGTATGAAAGAGGAAAATGGAAACCAGTGCTCAAATCGGAAGAGAAATATAATATCACTTAGGTTCATATACGGAAAAAACGTGTTATCCAAAGTTCATGGCAGACAATTTGACAATACCCCCAGGAGGCATCCAATTTGTGAACTTTCTCAGGCACTTATACGAGTTTATAAGATACCGTTTAAGTGAAAGCGTGCTAATTATTGTATTGTATATTGTATTAAGTGGTGGGATGTAATATACAGATGGTAATATGTATACGGTATGGAGTATAGTAGTGTATACAGTGTATTTTATTATGTGAGTGTGTAAAGAGTAATACAAATAAAACATATAACGGAAGTAGAGTAGCCCGTCATTCCATGTATGTGTCTCATCTACAGATACGTATTCATCATGATCCAAAGTAGTTTCTATGGAAGTTTACTCTATGGAGATATACGTAAGAGTGATATCAGTGAATTGTTGTGTACTTTAGTATACGCCTCTATACGCAAATATCGGGTGATTTCTATGAGTAAAACTCTCTGCTTCATACCAAAAACAATGCCCTTTTGTGATGGCATAGATGTACGTTATAATTAGGTCACATTAAAGGAATGCATGAGACGATCAATAAAATCCAGACTACTTAAATTGTGACAGAAACAGTTTTGATAGTATTACTATTTTCATTTTTTTTTTAAATTCCATTCTGAATCACTTATTCATGGGATGCAGGTTTCCAAAATCAAATACGTTTTTCTCTAGGATTTACTGTCGTAGAATCTTTCCGCGAAATGCGTACACACACATATACATTCACTCTCCAATATATAGTATAGAGTATATTTAGCAAAGAGTATATATATATATATATATATATACTCCTGTCACATCACCTCTGATCCATCTATATTATTTTTATAACTTTGCCTTTCATCTTTACGTGTTCGATAAAATAAAGTACCAGTAATGCACTGGGTATTTGCTGGCCTTGTGCCAACAGTAGAAACGATTATAAAAAAAAAACTGTATTGTTTTCATTCTAACACACGAATTTGATTTCTTTTACGCATACAGGTGTCTGTGTAGCTGTCTGCATATGTGCATGTATATATATATATATATATATATATATATATATATATATATATATATATATATATATATATATATATATATATATATATATATATATATATATATATATATAAATATTGAGTATGTGTTGGTTGTTTACCGACATATCAGTATGCAGGTTGGAGCACTCGACGAAGTAAGCAGGTTGGTTTGTTTACTCCGGAGTAATGTAAAATAATTAAGTCAAACATGTTAAATTTGGCTTCGTTTATTATAAATGCTCTGCTATATATATTTCAGTGACAGCTATTATTTGCTGTGACTTCATCAGGCAATACAAATTAATGTAGAAAGGACAGGTGTAACACATTTCAACACCATGTTTACCTGTCCTTTCTAAATTAATTCGTACTCCCTGATTAGATCACAGCAAATAATAGATATCACTGAAATATATATAGCAGAGCATTTATAATAAACGAAGCCAAATTTAACATGTTTGATTTACTTTATATATATATATATATATATTTATATATATATATATATATATTTATATATATATATATATATATATATATATATATATATATATATATATATATATATAGTAATAATAACAGATTGACTTTGTTAGTTTCAGAAGATCCCGTTAAGGGTGAAAGCAGCGATTATTTGCTTAAACTTTAATCTGTTATTTTAATAAATATATATATATATAGAGAGAGTTATGAAACGAAAGGAGCTGTGTGATTATAAAAAAACAAGGTTTAGAATGGTGGTTAGGACGGAACAGGAGGAGAAAGGAAGAAAGGAGTTTCCATCGTCAGCTGTAAATGTTTCCCTAACCGATATTTCGGCGCTGAATTACAGGACATCGGTGTCGCCCTGGTGCGCCCGAGGCCTTTTATTAATCAAAAGGCCTTCCTCCTGGCCTTTTGATTAATAAAAGGCCTCGGGCGCACCCGAAATACACCGATGTCCTCTAATTCAGCGCCGGAACATCGGTTCGGGAAACATTTACAGCTGACGATGGAAGAAACTCCTTTCTTCCTTTCACCTCCTGTTCCGTCCTAACCACCATTCTAAACCTTATATATATATATATAAATATATATATAATTCAATGTTAATAAATGGTCGGATTTTTTGCTTCGATCTTTGAGCTTATTCCACAGATGATATGCCCATGCTTCTGTTATCCTCAGACATGGCTTCTTTAATCTAATTTTGGGAGCGCGCGCGTGTGCGTGTGTGTTTATGTATGTAAGTATATGTAGGTATATGTGTGTCTGTATATATATATATATGTATGTTTGTATGTTTATGTATGTGTGTGAGGGTGTATATACATATATATATATATGTGTGAATATTTGCATAGGTTTTGTTTTTACTACTTATCCTCTATTTGCATTGCTATTTATATTTTGATATCTTATGTATGGATATTGTTTTTTTTTATTTTAGACTATATTTTACCTTTATTTTATTTTATATTTTTCTGGGATCGTATCCTTCTATGTTTTCTACGTACCCTCTGCCTCCATCTCACTACCATTATTATATGGCGGCAGAATCGATAGAGAGTCGGACACCATGCTTTGAAGCATAGAGTTACGTCCCTTTACGGTCTGAGTTCAAATCCCGTCGAGGTTAACTTTGCCTTTCATCTTTACGGGGTTGACATAATAAAGTACCAGTAATACACTGGTTAATTGCTGGCCTTGTGCCGAAAGTAGAAACAATTATTATATGGTGGAGGTTAACTTTGCCTATCATCCTTACGGCTCGATAAAATAAAGTACTAGTAATACACTGGGTAATTGCTGGTCTTGTACCAAATGTAGAAACAATTATTGTATGGTGGATTGGCAGTATCGGTAGATAGTCGGACGTCATGCTTTTCAGCAAAGAGTTACGGCCCTTTATGGTCTGAGTTCAAATCCTGCCGAGGTTAACTTTGCTTTTCATCCTTACCGAGTCGATGAAATAAAGTACCAGTAATGCACTGTGATAATTCCTGGCCTTGTGCCAAAAATAGAAATAATTATTATATGGTGGATTTGCAGTATCTGTAAACCATCAGACCCCATGCTTTGTAGCATAGTTATGGCTCTCTACGTTCCGAATTCAAATCCTGCCAAGGTTAACTTTGCCTTTCATCCTTACGGGGTCGATAAAATAAGCACCAGTAATGCATTGGGGTAATATCTGGCATTGAGCCAAAAGTAGAAACGATTATTATATAATTCATCATTTATTTTCTTTACGCCATTGTATCGCCGTTAGGATTGTTTTTTTATTTTGTATCTTTATTCTTTTACACCTTTACTTTTCCTCACATCTGCATTCTTGTATTGCCTCATCTCCTTAATGCTTACTTTAAACAATATAGCAGCGGACATCCGGCAGACGGGTCGACATGCTTGGAAACGTACGACACATTGACCAGGGATGGCAATAATAGCCGCTAAATTATAGGAAGCCCCCATTTGTGATCTGACCGAAAAGAAACCAACAAGTGAATACGGAGACACACCACTATGATAGAATTTGTGGTAGCATATAAGAAGGAATCGGGATAATATTCAAGCACACTCAGACGCGAGTCTAAATGTTAAAACATACGTGAGTAGATTCCGATTCCAGCAGAGTAAAGTTCGATCGTTCCTCGAGCTGATCGACAATGAAACATATGTAATATGTAATTAAATGTGTATATGATGAAACACTGATTCTTTGTTCACATATATATATTAATACTATTGATACTTTTCTCCCCAAGAGTGTCGGGTGCTCTTTCGGCATACCGCCTATGGACACAATTAATTTACACCTTATTACGAGTGTGTGTGTGTGAACTTTTACGTTTTTGTGTGTCTTTACTGGACCTTTTTTCTGATTCTCCGCTGTGATGCTGTCTCTATTTTTTACTCGTGAAGAAGGGCTTAAGCCCGACTTATCGAATTTTCTTTCTTCTTTCCAATATAATGCGTGAAACTAATAAGACTTTTTCTTACCTCTGTTTGTTGTCACCTTGGACGATATACACAGACACACACACACACACACACACACACACACACACACACACACACACACACACACACACACACACACACACACACACACACACACACACATACACAAACACACACATACACACACACACACACACACACACACACACACACACACACACACACACACACATATATATATATATATATATATATATATATATATATATATATATGCAAAAGTTCTATTTAAAATTGTTGGGATACAACAAGTAAATATTTTTATAACTGATATAAAGCACTCGACAAGTATTTGGAGTAGATATACGATATTAATAAATGGAAACTATATTTATAAAACCATATTTATTTCATTATACATATTTCAGGGATACCAAATTAAATTATGGTATGCCTTCATCAGACAAAATACAATATATAACAGTTTTACAAATAAGCTTTGACGTACCTTTTTAAAATGCAACCATTATTTTTGGAAGCGATCTGGATAGTGAGTTGTTTATATTATTTTAATAAGTCATAGTGTTAAAGACACTTAGAAAAAGACGGAGAGAAATAAAATGACGGAGAGAGAGAAAGAAAAAACGTGGAGAAATATCGGAGAGAGAGAAATGCATGGAGAAAAAAGAAAGAGATAAATAAAGACAGGAGGAAAGAATGAAAAAAGAAAAAAGGAAGAAATAAGAAAAACAGAGGAAAGCAACAGAGAGATATTAAGTCATCAGACAGATAGAAAAACTCAAGAGAGAGAAATATTATATAGAGAGAGGGGTAGATAATGAAAACTTTACGTCATGTCATATTAAGTTGAGTTAACAATTTATATGAAATGAATAATAAAAATATAAATATTAATATTCATGAATGGGACATAAATATATAATATGAGAAATTAAACATTGTTTAATAATGACTATATGTTTAGTTTAAAACTTGAGATCAATATACCAAAATTTGGGTTTAATCATCCAAAATGTACACATTGCTAGAGAAATCAGTATCTTAGGCAAAGACACACAAATATATATATATATATATATATATATATATATATACGCACGTCCTGAAAATAGAAATTATATTTACTCAAGTAAACAATATAGACATACGAAAAAACGCAGACGATTTCTCCTAATCACTGCTATACATTCCTTGTGTTATAAAAAGTTCACAGTATATATACATAAATATATACGATTAACATTCATGTCTTCATATATACGATTACCATTCATGCATTTAACATTCTGCTAAAATTATGCATATCTGCAATCCAAACTGCGTGGTTACGCAACATATCTCTTACCCACACACATACATATACATATATATATATACACATATATATGTATAAATAAATATTTGCGTGCGTCTTCCCGCATCGCTCATGTATACATACAGACATATATACAATCATAAACAACCTATAACACTTTTATATGCATGTTAATACGCACATACACATTTGTATAGAGATAATCAAATATCAATATATTACTAAGGATTATACTTTGGAAATATAACTATAACAATATAAATTTAAAATACCAAAGTATTATATTTTGGAAATACAATTATATCAGTATAGTCAAAAGGACAAACGAATTCTAGAAATATCAAAGCATTAAATATCTTTAAAACACTATAGAGTATCTTAAGTTAAAATAATATGTTTCATATATTTAGTATAGAAATTTATCCTACGTATATTTCAATCAAGATATTGAAAGGGTAGACTTATGAAAATTATGAGAAGCTATCAGAATCAAAACAAAACTAATAAAAATAAATAAAAATAAAATAAAAGTTAAATAAATAGTATATCAATATAATTTAAAAATTAAAAAATTAAAAAATTAAAAAATTTAAAAATTTAAAAATTTAAAAATTTAAAAATTTAAAAATTTAAAAATTTAAAAATTTAAAAATTTAAAAATTTTTAAAAAAGTTCAAAGAATTTAAAAGATTTAAAAAAACAAAAATTCTACAGATATCCTTATATTTAGTATAGAAATTTATCCTACGTATATTTTATTTAAGACATTGGAAGTATAGACATTTTAGAGTAGTTTATTATATCTATGTTTATATTTAGGAAGAAAGTTTAAAAAGAAAAAGGTGAAGGAATCTAATGATTTATCAACAGGTTTCATATATTAACTAAATTACTTAATTAATTATACTACATTTTAAATTTATATTTATATTTAAACGTTGAGTTCAATCTATGTCTGCAGCAACTGAATAAATTGTTCCTTAAATTAAGGGAATTTTTGGACTTTAATATGAAGAATATTTCTTCAATACAAAGATCGCAATTTTCTGAAGCGGAATTAAAAGGAGTAGATTATGAAATAATATTCCAAGTCATCGAATATTTAACATTATCTCGTTTTAGGTACCATAGTAGGCTAGATAGCGAAGTTGAAGATTTTTTGTTTGGATCTGTGAAAGAATTTTTATGATTATTGTAGCGAAATTTAAATTCTGTGGAGGTAGAACCAACATAGTTAAATGAATTTAAATTAGTTTTAACATTACAATTGTACACTACATTTTTAGCTAAGCAGTTGTTATTTAACGGACAGTTAGATTTATTTCTACAGTTACAGTTATTCAATTGAATATTGCTTGGGTTATTATTGGTATTTTGGTTAGGTTTTAAATTTCTATTATTAATTCTATTAATATTTTGTGCTAAATTTTGGTGGACGAGTAATTTAATTTTATAGTGTGTCTATTAAAAATTGAGTAATATTTATGTGTTCTAGGGAAGCGTTTGTCAAGAGCATTAAAGAATAGTTTAGCAATAGGGGTTTTAATATTTAGTGAGAAGGGGGAGCAAACCATAATATATTTCTAGTTATATTTCTTTTTCGGCTTTTGGAATTATTGTAATGTTTTCTATTATAGTTGTTAAAGTTGTTACCATAATTAAAATTGTTATTATTTTGGTTAGTTTGCATATTATTATTATTATTATTATCAATGTATTTACTTTTATTTCTACATCCAGCTCTTCCTAACGCTTCGTTGTAATACTGCGCTTTTTCATCAAATATATTTTTATTAGATGAAATTCTTGAAATTCGTTCTTGAACAGAGTTCACTATAGTATTTTTATCAGATCTGGGGTGATTAGAGTTAAAGTTGACATAATTCAAGTTCTCATTTAGTTTGTGAAATGGATAATGAAGACATGTGTTGAGATTTAGTGTTACGTCAAGCAAATTGACTATTTTATGCTTATTCTCTATTTCTACTTTTAGATTAAGGTAATTAAAAAATTGTATAATTTGTTTTCTTTTTCTATTTAGTTGACAGCTATTATTTTGTATAAGTAAAAGCATGTCATCACGATATAAGCCTCCGGTTACACCTGGTATTTTTCTATGTAGCGAATTAATTATAAATAGGCCCACAAGGTCCGTTACCTGAGCTGAGTCTGATGATCCCATAGTTATGTCGAAATTATTATTTCTATCTGCCCTAATTCAGAGTTGGTTATTAAATTCTATCAATGTTTTCCTTGCCGATAATATAATGTGCATTTCATTGCTAGTTAGGTCTGTATGTTTAAATGCGTAATTTAGTGCCTTATTAAGTAGATTAGGAGTGATAGATGAATAGTAGTTAGCAATATCCAGCTGAATAAACTTATTATTATAGTTATATTTAATTTCTTTAAACCAATCGATAACCTCACTAGTCCCTTTCCATAAGTTTAAGTAAGATAAATTAGTTAAGTTTTTAATTTGTTGTATTACCCTGTCTAGAATATTTTTTGCTAAGTTTGCCCAGGTCAGATTTAGATGGTGCAATTAATCTGACTGGTAAATAATTTTCAAAGTTTCTTTTGTGATCCTTCATATTGATCTTAGGTATCTAGGCATGAAGGGTTGTGTTTTATTCTCAATGTCTAATTCATGCATTATACAAGATGCATCTGTATTCAGTTTTTCAAGTTCGTCCTTATTTGCTACCTTGTACTTTTTCCTTAGTTCTTTCAATATAAGATCGTTATAAATGTCCTTTTGTATTCCATAAAGATTATTAGTTTTGTCCGACTTCACTAGAATTTTCTCTGTTTTCTCCAAGTTTTCAATATTATCCTTAATACTTCTTAGTATGTATTTTTCTTTCTCTCCGTCTTTTTCTAAGTGTCCTTAACACTATGACTTATTAAAATAATATAAACAACTCACTATCCAGATCGCTTCCAAAAATAATGGTTGCATTTTAAAAGGGTACGTCAAAGCTTATTTGTAAAACTGTTATATATTGTATTTTGTCTGATGAAGGCATACCATAATATAATTTGGTATCCCTGAAATATGTATAATGAAATAAATATGGTTTTATAAATATAGTTTCCATTTATTAATATCGTATATATATATATATATATATATATATATATATATATATATATATATATATATATATATATATATATATATATACATGTGCGTGTGTATATATATATACATTTGTAATATGTAATTAAATCTGTATATGTTGCAACACCAAACTTTGTTCCCTTGTGTATATTATATATATATACATATATAGATATGCTCATTCTGTGTAAGCTGTTGCCATACCAAATCTTCTTTGCATTCGTGTCATTTTATATTCGAAACATGTACAGTGGTCTTCAATTGATTTACTTATTGCTTGTGTCTGTGCACGCTTACATGTGTGTGTGCGATTTATACTTACTCGGCCTTTTCTTCCCATCAGTGTAGGACGTGATACTTTCTAACCTCTTTCAGATTAAGCCACAACAAACAATACTGAAGAACAACTCCGGCTAATTTGATTTTTCATATATATGTGAAGGTATATCTATTTAAAGGGTTTGAGAAAAATGAAATCAAGCTGTCCTAGCCAGATTATTTATCAAAGTGAAACCTCTTCAGGGATGTATACATTTGCCAGGGTAACTCTATATAATAAACGTTCACGAAACTCGTTTAGCTTGTCCGTAACTTGGATGTACATGAATCAATTCAGATTGAGTAATAATTACATATAGGTAAGGTAGAAAGCATTTAACTGCTGATTGATTTAGGCATTTAATTCTAGTGTATTGGGCATTTCATTCTACAGGCGCTCTTCATTTTATAGATTTGAATACTGCAGATTTCTTTCAGTTTGAAGTGAGAGGGAGAGATAGAGAGCGGATGTAATAATGAACCATATTGGAAGAATTAGTCTCACTATTGGATGTTTATTTAATTTATGGATATCGAACATATGTAAGACAATCGGGGAGTCAGTGGTATTTAATCTGAAAGGGGAGTGAGTCGGAAAAATACAGATGTATTTCTAATCAGACATCTTAATGATTCTACAAAATCACCGCCTTCATTCGTTATATGTATCAGTGAAGCCAATACGCACTCTTGTTTTTTATATAATAGTAAAGGAAGTATTGCAGAGATAGAAAGCAGAGTGTCATAAGGCTCATATCATAACCAAAGCCGATAAAGTTCACAACAAATTTATAATAATTTGAATCATTTGTTGTAAAAATGTTGGTATCACATTTTACAAGAATAGAATATGAAAGACTATATGGCTGAGCAATTGTGTTGTTGCAAGCACATGGTATGTGGGTTTGTACCGCATGTACATTTATACATATATGTGCGCTTGAGTATATATATATATATATATATATATATATATGTGTGTGTGTGTGTGTGCGTGTGTGTGTGTATAACTATACCTATATATTTATATGTTTGTACTCATGTTTTTGGTTACGCTTACTGTTGGTTTATACTTTGTCTCGTGAATGGAGATCGATAAAATAAGTACCAGTCTTGAAATAAATTACTGGATTTAATAAGATCGTTGAAGCTAACACGATCTTTACCCTTTCATCATAACAATGTTGTCGGAATTTAAGAGAATACATGAAACCGGACTGCCACTAATTGATTTAATATTTTCTTTATCTAAACTCTCACGTCCATTTACAAATCGCAATAAATATATTTATGAACCCGTAACATGAAAGACGAATCTGACCTCCGCTGGTATTGAACTCAGTGAGCAGTGAGCCCTAATGACTCTTCCAATTTCCCGCCTTGATGATATATATATATATATATATATATATATATATATATATATATATATATACGACTATCATATACTGCAGATTAAGGTCATTCAATAAAAAAAAATGTCTTCCACTTCATATATGACGTGCTATTGAACTAAAATAATAAATCAATAATATTGAATATGAAAAAGCTTTCTTATCTAATTAAGAAATATGCAGTCAGTCCTATATTCTCCGTCAATTCAACTATTCAATTCAACTATCATCTCTGATGACTAAATCGAAAAGAAGAGATTCGTGCATTGTACAAAGATTCAACACAAATTCTTCAGAATAGAAAGAACTCACACACTCATTGCGACAATTCCTATTCGAAATGCCAATTAGTATGATCAAATGCAATTTCTATAGAATCAAATATAAATATTTCATCTTTGAAATCCATTGCTGCATTCTTAGTTCGACAAGAATGCAGCTGTCAAGTCAACTTGTTCTTTAAACAATAGATTATAACACGATTTATGGACGTCTATTGTCACTAATAAATTATTCGATATCTGTTGTTGTCTCTTATTAAATCGTCCTAAAATTGCATCTTTGTCTTGTTTACACCGTTTTTCTTTATATTTCATATATGTTCTTTTATATGTTTATTTTATTCTCATAGTTATTCTTTCTTCTTTTTTTCGATAATTCTGTCTACGCGTTATACAAGTTTTCAAGTTAACGTTATTGATTTTTCTGTTCATTTTCGCCAGTCACTTTTCTCATTTGAACATAAATTAAAAGGATTTATATTTAATTGTTATTTTTGTTTTCATATTCATTTCATGAATAAACTAAAAAAATAACGAAGATTTGTTTAGTTTAAAAGTAATTCGTTGATTCTGTGAAAACAAAACATTTGAAATTTACATTTAGCTGAATAATAATTAATATAATAATTCATTTTTTAGACAATCATAAAAACTCCAGACTCATTTGATCAGTCGGGAAATTGAAATTTTGATTTGGTGATATAAATGCATTTCTCAAGAGAATTAAAGACGATTTTTGTAACGATATTTATTTTCAAAATCTGAAATCACAACTGAACCATTTTATCATAGATGGGTTTTGATTTAATACAACGCCAAGGCTGAAGATGTCTTCATATGTGCCATATTTTTTTAATTTTATATTCCACTTGGTGACATAATCACAACAGGCGAAACACTGGTTCATTGAATTTTTTTATTTAAGAACGACAATGGTGTGAAGGAGAATTTTCGCAAAGGAATTCATTCGATGAAATATAAAACATTTCTCTTTTCTAACATAATATTGGTTTCACGATACAAATTCATTCCTACTACCATTCTATAGGTATTTGGCTCCACCAGACACCCATTGTGATGAAAGGCATCAACAATTTTCATTCTTTTAAGGTTCTCTATTTGCTCCATTTTCTTATTTCAATTTTCAATGTATATAAATGAGTCAAGAGATAGTATCGAAGAAGTTTAAAGTGCTACTGTTACTGTTAACAACAAAGTCTCTCCCAACGTACAAAAGGACGACTCTATGACGTATGAGGGCGACGTGCGATGCCGTCAGATAGTGAAACATGGGTAGTGATTGCATAAGACATGCGTAGTCTGGACAAAAATGAAGCAACCATACTACGTTGGATGTGCAATGTAAGCAAGTTGAAGGAGCAGCTGAGTTTAAGAGGAATTCGAAGTAGTGTGTAGGAGAAAAGACTGCATTGGTTTGGACATATGATGAACATGGATAATGTTGATGGGCAGAGGGGTGAGAGCTGACCCCCAAATCGCGGAGTTTCACAGAGGATATGACGAAGACACGTTGTGAACGTGTGCGTATGTATGTCTGTCTCTCTCTTTCTCGTAATTTCAAGTACATTTTTGACCGGCCACCCTCCTGGTACGATGGTTGTAAAAGAGAAGAAATTGTCATCCCTTGAATCGCAAGAAAATTCTGCAAATTTTGGAGGTACCAGCTATCGCAGCCATGTGGAACCTATGAATCAGGGAGCTGCGTTCTTTGTCCACAAATCCAAGTTCAGCTATACTTTGGTCCAAGCAGGTTGGTATGTAACATGTAGCTCTAATTATGATTGGTATGAAGATGAAAGTGTATCTTAGATACTGGATCTGCAAACTCCACATCAATGGCTGGTATATGTCCTCCTTCTTTTGTAATTTTCTTACAACGTTGACATCAAGTAGGCAGCTGATCTCTACAACAGAGCACGTTTTCAATGTGTGGTCCCCAAAAACAATACCAGGCCGGTTGTGCTTTAATTTGATGGTAGTTTTTATTTTCATGTTCCACCGGTATTCTTTAGTGCCATCTATCTCAACATATTCCTCCTCATTTGTTTTTAATTTTATTTTCCTAAGTGCGCTCCAGATGGTTCTAGCTATCATATCATATCTCATAGAGAGGTAGTAGCGAGACCACATTATTTCGACGTTGGCAACAATGTGGCTAACATCTTCGGTCTTTGTTTTACATAGCCTACATTTATTGTCGACTGATGGCCCTCCTCTTTTGCGTAGCAGATATTTGGTAGGGATTTCTTGTTCCTGAATTGCATAGAGATATCGTTCAAGGTGGGATGTCATACACTTGTCGAACTTCATGCCAGGCTTTTTAAATGATTTATCCCGTCTATGATCTGTGCTTTTCATCTCAGGTATCCATGCACAACTTTCTCTATGGATTTGTCAATGTTTCCATCTCGTTGGAAAATTGAACAAGGCTTTATTCCCTATCCCTCCTCCAAATCAGTGGCTATCCTAATGATATTATTTCCTTCATGTCATAGACTTGGGAAAAATGGTTGCTGACCTTTTTCTTCTGTTGAAGATGTTGCTTCAGTGTTACTATTCGGGTCTCGTATGATGTTAATATGGATTTTAGACCCCGGCTACATTCTTTGCATGAGAAGTATAGCCTATTCAGATCACCATTGATGTTAAAGTTTCCAGTAACACTGCGAAGCTTGCGAGTTCTTACATCCATCTCACTTATTTCTTGCAATGACCAGTTCAGCAAGCTAAATGTTGGCGTTAACTATTGGCACAGCATAAGTATTGTGAGCAATATATAGTTATGATAACCATATTGTTTTACTCTCCTGTGGTATTCAATTCTGGATCTCTCCTTACTTATGGGAACATCATATCTGACAATCTCATTCTGTCTAAGATATATGACTGTACACGTTGTATTGTCAAGCCGTTCATCTCTAGATTTCCAGAGAAGGGCACAACCCTTCCACGTTTTACTGTCAAATATGCCGTGTATGTGCTATTGACTTATATTTTAGTCTTTCTGCTGCAGCTGTGAGTTGGTTTTTCAACTGGTGTAGTTTGGAGTTTAGAGTGTTAAAGCTTGTATCTCCAAATCGCCTACCTAGTTTCTTCTTACGTCTTCCTGATGTCGTGTGAAGTTGCTCTCTATGTTACATTTTATAACTACAGTGGTCTGTGCGATACTTCCTCTCAGGGACAAAAGTTTGTTTTTAAATTACGCATCCACGCTGATTCAAGCTTTCTGTTTGTATCTTGGTTACGTGGTTTTAATTGTTTATGATGGGATAGCAATGTGAAAGCTGAAACATAACAAAATATTAAGCAATGTATATGTCATTTCCACGCCATTGGATAATGTTCAGATATTTCGCCTACTGCTTCCAATTCCAATTTAGTGGGCTGTTTACTGTTGCTTGTGTTGTATGGTTTGTTACTCACATTAAGGCTGTGTATCTCTTGAAACATCGTGCCATATCACTTGTAATGTGTCCACAAATTTTTGGTGTCCTTATGAATTATGGATTTCAGCTATATTGTTTGTCTGATATCCATTGCTAGATTCAGACGACCATTCTCTCTGTTCATCAGTGGAAGTGGGGTGGATGTCAGCTACGTTGTTGGTGAGCTGTTTACTCCTAGATTTAGCTGACCATTCTCACTGTCTGTCAATGGAAGTGGAATGATTGTCGTCAATAGTGTCACTCAGTTCCATTAGATGTATCAATTTACATCTAATGATACGTTTTCCATGTTCATTTAAATGTTTTGGGGAAAAGACGAATTCAGGGTGTTTGGGGTTCCACACAGTGTTTAGCCTCTGCATAAAGCCGAACATTTGGGCGTCTAATTATTTGTATGCTTCATATAAATCTTTGTTGATGTTGTAACTCCATTGCGTACAATGGTTGTTTTTGCGATTTAGTCGAAGGAGATGTATACGTTTCACGGTGATCACTTCGTCTATTCATTTAGCATTTATTTAGCATTTATTTTTCAAAATACACGATGATCTTCTTTTAAAGTTTCGACAAAGTTTTGTCATAATTAAATTTAAAGTTGTTCAAAGCTTGGGTAATACTTCCTCTCAGCTACTTTTACATTCTACAATTAGTTATGTATGTATAAATGTATGTATTTATGTATGTATGTATGTATGTATGTATGTATGTATGTATGTATGTATATATGTATGTCTCTATCTATGTGTATGTGTATATATGTTATCTCTTTCTCTTAAATTCGAGTATATTTTTTTGACCGGCCACCTTCCTGGTGGCAAGGTTGTAAAAGAAAAGAAATTGTCATCCCTTGAATCGCAAGAATATTTTGCAAATGTTGAAGGTGCCAGCTATCGCAGCCATTTGTAGACCATGAATTAGGGAGCTGCGCTCATTGTACGCAAATCCAAGTTCAGTCATACTTTGGTCCAAGCGGGTTGGTATATAATCCGTAGCTCCAATAATGATGGGTATGAAGCTAAAGGTGTATCTTGGATACTGAATTTGTAAACTCTCCATCAACGGTCCGTAGATGTCCTCCTTATCTTGTATTTTTCTGACAACGTTTACATCATGTGGGCAGCTGATCTCCACAACAGAACACGTTTTCAAAGTGTGGTCCAAAACAACAATACCAGGCCGGTTGTGCTTTAATTTGGTGGCAGCTTTTATTGTCAGGTTCCACCAGTATTCCTTAGTGCCATCTGTCTCAATATATTATTCCTCATTTGCTGTTAATTTTTTTTCCGAGGTGCGTTCCAGATGGTTCTAGCTATCCCATCGTGTCTCATGGGGAGGTAGTAGCGAGATGACATTCTTTCGCAGCTGGCAACAATGTGGCTTACATCCTCGATCTTTGTTTTACATAGCCTACATTTATTGTCAGCTGATGGCCCTCACCTTTTGTGCAGCAGATATTTGGTAGAGAGTTCTTGTTCCTGTATTGCATAGAGATATCCCTGAAGGTGTGATGTCATAAACTTGTCGGAACTCCATGCCAGGCTTTTTGAGTGGTTTATTCCCTCTATAGTCTGTGTTTTACGTCTGACGTATCCATGCTCAACTTTTTCTGTAAATTGGTCAATTTGTTCATCTTGTTTGAACATTGAATAGGATTTTCCGATTTCTCTCGGTGAGAGATTTATATCAGGCTTTATTCCACATATCTCCTCCAGATCAGTGGCTATTTTAATGATATTTTTGTTTCATGCTCATAAACCTGGGCAAGATGGTTGCCAACCTTTTTCCTTTGTTGCTTCAGTGTTACTATCCGGGTCTCATATGATGTTAATATGGATTTTAGACCCTAACCACCTTCCTCGCGTGAGAAGTATAGCCTATCCACATCACCATTGACGTTAAAGTTCCCAGTAACACGGAGAAGTTTGCGAGTTCTAACATCCATCTCACTTAGTTCTTGCAATGACCAGTTCAGCAGGCTAAATGTTGGCGTTAGAATTGGCACAGCGTAAGTATTGTGGGCAATGTATTTATTATACGCTGACAGTTCTGATGACCATATTTTCTTTACTCATCTGAGGTATTCAGTTCTGGTTCTCTCCTTATGTATGGGTCCATCCTATCTGACATTCTCATCCTGTCCAATATATCTGTAGTTGTCACCTGACTGTAGAGGTTGTATTGTCAGGCCGTTCATCTCTAGATTCTACAGGGGGACACAGCTCTTGCACGTTTTACTGTCAAATATGCACATTTAGACTCACCAAATTCCATGTTGATGTCTGTTGAAAATCGTGGAATGAGGTCCAATTGTTTCTTGATCTCATTGATATTTGGCCCATACAACTTCAGGTCATCAACAAAGAAAAGATGGGAGATACTTCTGGACCCACTTTTTTGTCCACCTTGTTTCCTGAGTAGGTAAGATAGTGGATTTAGTGAGAGAACGAAGAGTAGCACTGGCAAGCTATCACCCTGAAATATGCCCCTCTGGTAATGTATCTTATCAGTCTTAACTTGCTCCTTCTCACCTCTAAGGATCAAATTGGTGAACCAGTTCTTGGCAGACGTTCTACAGCAGCTACCAGTGGTTGTGGGACTTTGGCTAACTGTAAAGCCTTAACAATCCACCCATGAGGTACACTATCACATGCTTTTTGATAGTCCAGCCACACCACAGTCATATTTCTGCGATTCTATGTTGTTTTTTTCTTGCATCATTTTATTAGTTAGTAGGTGATCTATGCAACCCCACACTATCCCTATTTTCACCAGCTTGCTCATGTGTTATGATGTTGTTGGTAGCACAGTGATCCTGTAAGAACAGGTTAAGGCACCCAGTATATAATTTATACATGATGTTTTGGCAGGCTATTGGGCGGTAATTTTTAGCAAGGGTGGTTTGGCTATTTTGGGGAATGAGGAGAGTAGTGGCAGTTGATAATCATCTGGGCAGTTCTTGTGTGCCTTTAATGGTTTTTGTAAACAGCTGTATGAGATCTTGCCGATAGAAAGTGAAATTCTTCAACCAGTATCCTGTATGTATGTATGTATGTATGTTTTCTCTTTCTCTTAATTTCGAGTATATTTGTTTGACCGGCCACCTTCCTGGTGGCAAGGTTGTAAAAGAAAAGAAATTGTCATCCCTTGAATCGCAAGAATGTTTTGCATATTTTGAAGGTGCCAGCTATCGCAGCCATTTGTAGACCATGAATTAGGGAGCTGCGCTTTTTGTCCGCAAATCCAAGTTCGGTCATACTTTGGTCCAAGCGGGTTGGTATATAACCCGTAGCACCAATAATGATGGGTATGAAGCTAAAGGTGTATCTTGGATACTGGATTTGTAAGCTCCTCATCAATGGTCCGTAGATGTCCTCCTTCTCCTGTATTTTTCTGACAACGTTTACATCAAGTGGGCAGCTGATCTCCACAACAGAACACGTTTTCAATGTGTGGTCCCAAACTACAATATCAGGCCGGTTGTGCTTTAATTTGGTGGCAGTTTTTATTTTCAGGTTCCACCAGTATTCCTTAGTGCCATCTGTCTCAATATATTCTTCCTCGTTTGTTGTTAATTTTGTTTTCCGAAGTGCGTTCCAGATAGTTCTAGCTATCCCATCGTGTCTCATGGGGAGGTAGTAGCGAGATGACATTCTTTCGCAGCTGGCAACAATGTGGCTTACATCCTCGATCTTTGTTTTACATAGCCTACATTTATTGTCAGCTGCTGGCCCTCCTCTTTTGTGCAGCAGATATTTGGTAGGGAGTTCTTGTTCCTGTATTTCATAGAGATATCCCTCAAGGTGTGATGTCATAAACTTTTCGGAACTCCATGCCAGGCTTTTTGAGTGGTTTATCCCCTCTATGGTCTGTGTTTTACGCCTCAAGTATCCATGCACAACTTTCTCTGTAAATTGGTCAATTTTTTGTTCTTGTTTGAACATTGAATAGGATCTTCCGATTTCTCTGGGTGATAGATTTATATCAGGCTTTATTCCATATCTCTCCTCCAGATCAGTCGCTATTCTAATGATATTTCTTTTTTCATGCTCATAAACCTGAGCAAGATGGTCACCAACCTTTTTCCTCTGTTGAAGGTGTTGCTTCAGTGTTACTATCCGGGTCTCATATGTTGTTAATATTGATTTTAGACCCCGGCCACCTTCCTTGCGTGAGAAGTATAGCCTATCCACATCACCATTGATGTTAAAGTTCCCAGTAACACTGAGAAGTTTTCGAGTTCTAACATCCATCTCACTTAGTTCTTGCAATGACCAGTTCAGTAGGCCAAATGTTGGCGTTAGAATTGGCACAGCATAGGTATTGTGGTCAATGTATTTGTTGTATGCTGACAGTTCTGATGACCATATTTTTTTTACTCTTCTGAGGTATTCAGTTCTGGTTCTCTCCTTATTTATGGGTCCATCATATCTGACATTCTCATCCTGTCCAAGATATCTGTAGTTGTCACCTGACTGCAGAGGTTGTATTGTCAGGCCGTTCATATCTAGATTTCTAGAGGAGGGCACAGCTCTTGCACGTTTTACTGCAAAATATGCACATTTGGACTCACCGAATTTCATTTTGATGTCGGTTGAAAATTGTGTAATGAGGTCCAATTGTTTCTTGATCTCATTGATATTTGGCCCATACAACTTCAGGTCATCAACAAAGAAAAGATGGGAGATACTTCTGGGCCCACTTCTTTGTCCACCTTGTTTCCTGAGTAGGTAATATAGTGGATTCAGTGAGAGAACGAAGAGTAGTACTGACAAGCTATCACCCTGAAAGATGCCCTTCTGGTAATGTATCCTATCAGTCTTAACCTGCTCCTTCTCACCTCTAAGGATCAAATTGGTGTACCAGTTCTTGGTCAGGCGTTCAACAGCAGCTACTAATGGTTGTGGGACTTTAGCTAACTGTAAAGCCTTAATAATCCACCCATGAGGTACACTATCAAATGCTTTTTGATAGTCCAGCCACACGACAGTCATGTTTCTGCGATTCTTTGTTGTTTTTTCCTGAATCATTTTGTTAGTTAGTAGGTGATCTATGCAACCCCACACCTCCCTCTTTCCACCAGCTTGCTCAGGTGTTATGTTGGTAGCACAGTGATCCTGTAAGAACAGGTTAAGGCACCCAGTATATAATTTATACATGATGTTTTGGCAGGCAATTGGGCGGTAATTTTTAGCAAGGGTGGTTTGGCTATTTTTGGGAATGAGGAGAGTAGTGGCAGTTGATAACCATCTGGGCAGTTCTTGTGTGCCCTTAATGGTTTCTGTAAACAGCCGTATGAGATCTTGCCGATAGAAAGTGAAATTCTTCAACCAGTATCCTGTAATGAGGTCTGGGCCTGGCGATTTCCTATTCGACATTTTCTGTAGAGCTGTTTCCAGTATTGACCCATCTATGTCATATTGTTTTGTCTGGACATGTTGGCAGTAGTCCTGTTCCAGTTGTTTTAGCCAATTAGCTTGTCTGTTGAATCCGTCATCCGTTTCCCATACAGATCTCCAGTAGTTCTCAACCTGTTCTTTTGAAGGGGTGTCGTTTACAGGGATTGAGCTTTTGCCACCGAAGCTGCGATAAACTGATTTAGGATCTCTGGCAAACAATCTATTTAGCACTTGTCTTTTATGGGCTGTTGACTTATATTTTAGTCTTTCTGTTGTAGCTGTGAGTTGTTGTTTCAACTGGTGTAATTTGGAGTTCAAAGTTTTAAATTTGGTATCTCCAAATCGTCTCTCTAACTTTTTCTTTAGGTCTTCTTGGTGTCGTGTGAAGTTTCTCTCTATGTTGCATTTCATAACGACTGCGATGTGTGAGATACTTCATCTCAGGGACAAAATTTTGGTTTTTAAATTTCGCATCCACGCTGGTTCAGGCTTTCTGTTTGTATCTTGATTGCGTGGTTTTAGATGTGTGTTATATGATAGCAATGTGACAGCTGAAACATATAACAAAACATTGAGCGTTTCAAATGTCGTTTCTACACCTTTAGATCGTATAGCCTTCAGATAATTGCCAGCTATTTCGTTCACCGCTTCCAATTCCAATTTAGTGGGTTCTTTACTGACTCTAGTGTTGTATGGTCTGTCACTCACATTAAGGCTGTGTATCTCTTGAAACATATCGTTCCATATCACTTGTAGGGTGCCCACAAGTTTTTGGTGCTCTGTTTGTTCAGTAGAGTCATGAATTGCAGCCTCGTTGTTGATGTGGTGACAATTACTACTAGAGTCAGCTGACCTTTCTCGCTGTTCTTCAGTGGAAGTGGGATGGATTTCAGCAAAATTGTTGGTGAGCTGTTCACTGTTAGATTTAGCTGGCCATTCTCTTTGTCTGTCAGTGGAGGTGGGGTGGTTGTCTACAAGGGCTGTATTTGTAGTATCACTCGATTCCGTTAGATGTATCAATTTACATCTAATGATACGTTTTGTCTGTTCATTTAGATGCTTTGGAGAAAAGTCTAATTCTGGGTGTTTGGAGTTCCATAAAGTTTTTAGCCTTTGCATAAAACCGAACTTTTGGGGTTCAGATTGTTTGTATGCTTCATATAATTCTTTGTTAAGCTCGTAGCTCCACTGTATACAACGGTTGTAATTGCGATTTGGTCGAAGGAGACTTGTACTTTTTGCCATGATGAGTTCGTCTATTCACTAATATTTTGTATTTATTTTTTTTAAATAGTCGATGATCTTCTTTAAAAGTTACGACAAAGTTCTGTCAGAATCAAATTTAAAGTTATTCACAGCTTGGGTAATATTTCTTTTCAGTTAGTTTTTAATTCTACAACTGTGTTTTAAACGTTGTTCTTGAATCGTTTGAATCGAGAACAAAAAGAACCGTTACTTAGTATATTCCTTTACGAATGTAATATAATATAACAACGCTGTATTTATATGTTAAAGTTTATGTATCATTCATATAAATAGGTGTTCTACAACATATTCACAACATTCACAGTTCAAACACTTATATTTTTGTTTCTGAATCGAAAACGTTACTTATATATTTCTTTATAAATGTAATATAACAACGTTGCATTTATATGTTAAAGTATATGTATCGTTCATATATCATAAGTGTATGTATCGTTCATATAAATAGGTGTTTTACAACACACTTACAGTTCAAACACTTATGTAGAATTATTGTATGTAATCTTACCGCGTAATGTAGCTCAACTTTTTCCAATATATGGTATGTTGCCTTCATGTAAGCCGTAATTACACACGTCCGATTATCGGACACTGACCACAACGGTCGCCATATGTATGTATGTATGTATGTATGTATGTATGTATGTATGTATGTATGTATGTATGTATGTATGTATGTATGTATGTATGTATGTATGCAAGTATGTATGTATGTGTATATATGTATGTATGTATGTATATATGTTCTTCTGGTTTTATAATTGTATAATTTGTTTACCAATTTGAGAGAGTCGGTTTCTAACAAAGACACCGACTCTCTGATTTATTGGAATTGAGACAACACCACCAAGGTAGATATGTATGCATATGTGCAGGCCTGGTTGTATGTGTGGATGTTTATGATTTTAGTCATATGTGTTCATGTGCATAGGTTTTGTATATGTGCATGTGTACATGCAGTTATTACATGCAGAATATTTTGAATGTTTTACACATTTTTACTGTTCAATTTATGGATGGAACTTGTAATTTTCTAACTAGTCGTGTTCTTTCTGGTTCTGTGAAAGCCAGCTTCTCGTATGTATGTACGTATGTATGCACGTACGTATGTAAGTATGTATGTATGTATTTAAGTATGTATGTATTTGAGTATGCATGCATGTATATATATATATGTATGTATATATGTAAGTATATACATATATACGGCTCAGTAGTTATCGATGATGTTGATCTATTCTTCTTTTCGGGTTATAGTTATTGTCGCTTAGAGAGTGGGATTGGCAGAGTATTTCCTCACGTTAAAAAAAATTTCACGCACAGGCATTGCACGATAGTTTAATTTATGATTATTAATAATGTTATATCGTGCAATGCTCATACTCGATAAGGAGAGGGCAGCCATCATATTCTACGTATGCATGTAGGTTTGTAAATAAGAGATTAATTATGAATTGCTTTTTCTCTTCGTCTATGCAAAGATATATTTTAAAAAGTTTTTTCACAGTGAAAGCGAAATTATTTTTTTTTTAGAAAGGCACCGCTAGCATATTGCGGATTATGTCTTACGATGTGTTGAATACTTACTATTAATGGTGCTAAAATCATGCTATATAATTTCTTTAATATTTTTACATTATAACGAAACAGACAAAGAAATAATGAATAAGTCTAATGTCTCTGCACAATTGGCTAATGTCCACCATCTTGTTTACCTCGACAATAATATCCCCTGAAGAGCTAGATACATTTAGATCTAACTATACACATTCTAAATATGTATTATAGACCACGGTGTATGAAAATTTAGAATTATAGTAGTTATATAATTTTATATTGATGTTCTTGTTTAACTCTAAAGTTAACCGCTTTATTATCGACATGGTTCTGCTTATGTATGTAAGCTACCATTATTCTATATCCATTTTCTTACATAATAGCCTGCCATGTATTTGTTACTTTTCAGCTTTATCTATCAAGTTGTACCATACAAAAGTTTTCCGCATAATTCTCTTGGTTCTGTGACCTTTTGAATGTGCACCGAAGACATATTTTCTCATTTGTTAAATAATAAATTCTGTTTCAACACTCCCTCTGGAAACACCAAAAGATTTAATGGAAGGAAGAATTTTATGTAAGGCAGCAACATACGTAAAACCCATAATTTACGTTTGCTTCGAAAAATTAACGACACTGCTGTTTGTGCCAATATAGTTTATGCCACAAGGCGAATGAGTGTCTGTTTTGCATGTAAAGAAAATATATTTTTACAATAAATTTTCCACTATTCGCTATCAACTTATCTTTCTTCGGTATATATTCAAAGAGGATATTCATTGGGGTGAGGTAATAGTTTAATATTACATATACATATAATAGAAATAACATATGTGTACTCTATAAGGTTATTCTGGCGTAAAAACTGCTAGTTACTTATTTGCCATAAGGAATATATAAAATCTGAAAATTCATGCTCAACATGTTTTTCAGTTTGCAATTGTTATGCTTAATATTGAGCAAAATACTATATATTTAAATTGTTTCCATATAATATACTGTTACTGTAAATAACTGATAATGGGTTAAAAACTATAGAGTTTTACATTGAATCCAGCGCCCCAAACCAAACGCAATTAAGAAAACCTAAGAGTGACTCTCGAATTTTAAATTGCAAGCTGAGAAACCTATGCAATGTTCATAACATAGAGATAATCATTTCACAGTATTTACTTGTAAATGCTTTGGAAATATATCTATGACACACCGTACCATCCACTGACACAATATACATAATTTAATGAGATATATTTTGGAAAAGCAAATATATAGTGTAGAATATATGTTGATAGACTGCATTAAATTGTAATTTGTTACCTGCCTTTTTAAATATCATTCTATATCATATCACTATGTTTTGACATTGGTCTTCAGAAAGTATTGACTGCTTTACTTCCTTCATTAAACGTTGTCCTAAAAGTATGTTATTATATAAAGATAAAGAGTTTTAAATATATATATTAAAGGAATTTAAAGCATATACTGCGTTGTTTTACGTTTTATAGGCAGTTCGTTTGCAGGTCGATTGTACGTAATTAGATTACGCTCTTTAAGTGTAACATTTTAACTGATACAAGCTAACGACGGCTTTGTATATGATCATTCAGACAGTTAAATATAGCAGACATATTTTTATAATTCAATCAGAGACGTCTTAATAGATACAGGCAATTAATATAATGTAGATATCGGATAATAACACCACGCATCTGTCACTTACTTCTTTTCGGCGAAAGAAGGGAGAGAAGCTGACAGAAGAAGTAAGTGAAATAGTCACTACTTTAAAACTGATAGCGTATGCTTTTAATTAAACATACGGTATATTGCCATATATACTATACATACATTCATGTATACATCGGTATTTCTGAGCACCAATCCTAATACCTAATTTTTGCTGGACGGGCAATCCCTCTGTATAATCAGCTCCTGATTATTACTGGAATTCTATAAGAATCCAGCTTCAATAATTTCCTGCGGAAGCAGAGGAGTACGTGGCTCTAAATGACCGCCAACCAGCATGAAACAGAATGTCGGCTTCCTCCCTTCTTTCGCAGAAAAGAAGTAAGTGACACTGTCACTAATTTAAAACTGATAGCGAAAGGTCTTCAAAATATTTTTAATTAAACATACAGTATATTGCCAAATATACTATACATACATTCATATATATATACGAGGTCTGTCAGAAAAGTTCCAGGACTGATGTCACAAAATATTTATTTCAAACCCAAACTCCACACTATGAGTTTTCTCCTTCAAAGTAATCCCCTAGAGTCTAATGCACTTGTCCATCCTTTTCTGACACGCTTGCATGCACTCCTGGAAGTATTCTTCCGGGATCCTCCGCGGTTCCGTCGTCATGGCCTTTTTGATGTCGTTCACGTCTTCAAAATGGGTCTCCTCCGGTTCTTACTCGAAGATCCATCACCGGTGATGACTGTCCCTAGCAAGGCTGATTCGATTTCAAGACACTCGAGGGTGTCCTGGCACACTTGCATGCGTCGACCTTTCTGGTCATCGTTCAGCAGTTTTGGCAACATCTTCGCGCAGATTTTCCGCATGTCCAAATCTTCAGTGAGAATCTTCCAGACGCTGTCCCGATTCATGCCCAGCTCATTTGCCCTCAGTCGAACAGTCAGCCGACGATCGCTACGCACCATCTACCTGACGTTGACCTCAGTCCTGGTATTTGAGGGCCTTCCGCTCCTTTAAACCTCTTGCATCACTCAAAAACACGTGAGCGTGACATCGTCTCATCTCCATACACTTGCTGCAGCAATCCCAGTGGTTCTGACGGACTTTTCCCCAACTGGACCAGAAACTTCAAGTTTGTTCGTTGCTCTCTGCTCATTGCTTGACGACCTGAAACAGAGGACATGTATATAAAATTATGAAGAAAAAAGTTTGATCGCAGCAGAGAGCTAAGATTACAGTCACATTCTCCAAGGTGATTATTTTGGAGGAGAAAACTCTTCATGTGATGTTTGGGTTTGAAATAAATCTTTTGTGACATCAGACCTGGAACTTTTCTGACACACCTCGCATATATAAATATATATATATGGCACCAACGTGGTTCATCATATATGAAAATATATAGTAATTATTATTATATTTCAATACATATATTCATATATCTATATATATGATTTGAAATATAATAATAATAACTGAAGAAATGTTCAAGCAATACTTTTTACAAATATTCAAGTGTTACAATGTTCATAACACAGCTGCAAATAAATTAGTGCAAAAGTATGATTTTTGATGATATTTTCGTTATTTTTTGTTGGATGTTCTGAAAATTCGATTGTGCTTCTAGTGAATAAGATGACGTATTATTTCTCAGAGAGTGGGTAAGATAGTCATATAGCTAGTATTAATTTATTAGATAAAAACTAAATAAAAATATATTAACCATAAAAATGAATGTAGACTGGTGTAAAGAGAAGGTACTGAGTAAAAAAATGAGGAAGGGGAAGGCAAAAATTGATTTTTCTTCACGCTAACTTGGTTTTAGTCTGACATTGGCGCCATTTTGACTTCTAAGAACGCTAGAACGTTATCTGAAATTTCGCAAAACTAGGTTAGAGATATTGTGAGTGAGTGTGTATATATACGCAATAGTATATATGTTATATATACAATCACATGTGTGAGTGTGTACGTACGTATGTGTGCTTGCACCGTGTAAAATCAACAAAATATGTTAATTGCTGTAAGTTAATTAAATGGAGGCGTAATATTCGCCTTTGTTTCATGACACGTTTATATTATTGTTATTGTTTTTAGTTTCTCCATTATAATAATATTATAATTTTATTTTCTTGGAAATATTATTCTAGCATCCTTTAAAATACTATGGTGGTTCAGATTAGGAATGAAAGTGCGAATTTGTAGTGAATGGAAAATGCGTTGAAGTGTAAATTTAATTACATAAGAAATACATGCTTCTACACAATCTTAGCTACGATGTTGTACTTTTTATATTACATAGAGCTGTTCTAGTTTTCTTCCTTCTTATTTGTGAGCAAGTATTGGTGTATATTATTATTATTATTATTATTATGATTATTATTATTATTATTATTATTATTATTATCATTATTATTATTATTATTATTATTATTAGTAGTAGTAGTAGTAGTAGTAGTAGTAGTAGTAGTAGTAGTAGTATCGATTTGTTGTTCTTGTTTTGTTTTCGATTTCCTTTTGTCCATGGTAACAATGATGATGATGTTGATTAGGGTAATGATTTATATTGTCTGGACGTGAATGATTATGCTATTGTTTAGGTTAATGGTAGTCTTGATGATAATGGTGATGTTATTAGGTATTTGTTATACTTTAGATTCAAAATATCTTTCTCTATAAATTTACAACTTGAGTGTTGTACTCTTTACACATTTCAACAATAACCGTATGCATTGTTAGGTTCCGAGATAATGATGCCTTTTCTCGTGATTACAAATGATTCAATGAGGTATTCAACTAAAGCCACTTAAAGGGTGATATCTAACGAGCGAAGAAATGTGCATGTTAATTTATAACAGGGCTGCAAGTATGTTATAAAATAAAAGAAAATATCAATCTGAAATCAAACAATTCAAGAATAACAAACTAAGTAATTGTACGAATTAAATTCATATTAAAAATAAAAACAGAATAAGGGAAAATATGTACTTCTAGATTAAAAGAAGTGCCTTCTGAAGTTCACTATCCGTTATTGAACTTTAAGACGTAGCCTCAAAAATTGCCTTCTTTCAGGCAAATACAGATTAATAGAAAAAATAATCAATATATTCAGATAACAATATATTAATTATATACATAAACATGTGCACAAACACATACACACACGTACGAAACACAAACACAAACACATATACACACACGCACAAAAACATAAACACAAACGCACATAGATACACACACGTACCAAAATATACACAAACACAACACACTCAAATGTATGTGTAATGATACACACATTGCAAATTCGAAGTTAGATAATTTTATATATCACGATCTTTTCAGCAGACATCATAAATTTGCCGTAGTATTTAACATATAATAGGATATGTGACTCAAGTAAATGTCACAAAATATGAAATATTTGTGTCACAACGCGATCGAAGGAGAAGCCCGGGGATGACACCTGGCAAACGTCTCTGCCCATTGTTTCTATTTACAAGTATAATTTATTAGAATTTCTCAACAGTTATTTATCCTAAACGCATATTATTATTGTCATTATTGAAATAACACATTCATATCTCTCTCAAACTCCAATGTATTTCACAGTTGACATATATCTACAATGGCATTCCCCAAAACTAACATCCAGGGGCAGCTAAACATTGAAATCTAAAACAGAATATTAAATACCGAAATAATTATGAAAGGCATTTATATTTACAAACAGTTTATGCGATCTACATACATTGTTAGGCACAAATGCCTGCTAAATTTTGGCAGCTCTCTTGATTTTAGTCTCTTGTAAACTTCGATAAAACGATTATAAGTACATGTTCTTTACTTGATAATTTAATATTGCGGGAAAATGCCCAAAAAATTCAGGCCCCTTTCTTAATGTGAAAAAACGGCGGTAAACTGAATAAATATTCGTGTACTTTCTAAATATATATTATCTCATAATCGGAACACGGTCTAAACAATTGCTTACGGAAATTTTCAGTTCAGAAGATTTGACAAATAAGTATTACGACTCAGCACATATTCATATATTCACATATTCACGTAAAATATGATTATAACATCAGACGAGGTTGTTTAGTAATTAATACATTTTCTCTTATGTATAATGAAACATAATGTAATGGCCAGTGATGTAAACATTGTAAAAAATGTATGCATCAAATCAAGTGTATTTATTATTGTACTAAAAAATATAATATAACAGGTCTCTTGAGAATGCCTACCTCAATTACACGTTTTCTAGTGCGAAAGCGGATGTCAATAGATAATATCATATTAGTTAATATGAAATATTTTCCTTGTCTAACAATATAACGCAATTGATATATAGATTTGTATAATAGTTTATGATACAATGGTCCATATTTTGGTACCAGTTCACAAAGAAACGGACGGAAAGTCATCATCATCAGGTACAAGTATCAAATTAGAAAATTTATTAAAACACGTATAATCTACATGTAATTGATCAAGAGAAACTCTCAAAGTGATACAAATGCACATGCAGGCATAATACACACACCCATATATATATGTATGTATATATATATATATATATATATATATATATATATATATATATATATATATATATATATATATATATATATATATATATATATATGGTAAATATATATAAATGGTAAATAATGATACACGTGGGACCTGCCCTTGTATAGGAGCAAATTTTGGAATATAATAGAAAGAACAAGGAATAAGGTCAATAGAATAAACTCATGGTATGAAAGCAATAAATACCAGAGTGTAGTGCTCATCAATACAACCCCTAGAGGTGAATTAGCTTACACATTTAGAAGGGCCCTAGATAAACTTAAATTAAATATTAAGATAGTAGAAAAACCAGGTACCTCTATCAAAACCCTTATTAATAATACATACCCTTTTCAAAGACCTCCCTGTATAGATAAAAAATACATAATCTGTAAACTAAGCCCCCATATTAACTAGAAACATAGTATATAGTATATATGTACTGAAGGACAATGTAAAGATAAGAATATAGTGTACATACGAGACAGCTCGTAGTATAGGAGAACGATTAAATGAACACTGTCGTGAGCTTAAACATGGATGAGAGTCATCAGTACTCCACCAACATGCTAAAATAGAACATAAGGGCAAATTAGAGAACATAGAAATAAAAATAACATCTACACAGAAAATACGCAATGTTTAGACAAATCACAGAGGCAATAAACATAAATGAACTCCAACCAAAATTAAATAGAAAACATGAATGGATTAGCAACATCACAACTTAAAATTAAGTACAAAATGAAAACACACACCCATAGAACAAACAACCAACCAGTAAGATGTAAATAAACAAATAAATAAACAAAGACAAACACACACAGACACCCGGATGTAACACATGCTAAACTAAGCACACAACACACACAAAATCAAGATGGCGTAGGACAAAACAAAGAAAATAATCCCCATTCACTGAAGAGGTCACATAATGTGTAACGAAAGAATGTTGACAATATATGAACCACCATCCGGTTGTGGAACCAACCAACCGGAAATTTATAAATGTTAAAATTTGTAATTTCATTTATAATAAATTGGAGTGAAAGGAATTGGTGCGTGTGTTTTCTTACTGGCAATATGCCCCCCCCCCCCAAGTATAACAATATCGGTTTCAACACAGGTTTTCAGATAAAGAATGTTGCTAAAGTAATTCAGAAACGAAATATATATATATATATATATATATATATATATATATATATATATATATATATATATATATATATATATGTATTATATATTTAATAATACACTGTGTGAATATTTTAAAACATTTTAAAGGCCTTTTTGGTTTGAATTTAAGGCGGTGACTCTAGTCAAGCTTCAGCAAAGAGAATTGGAAATAATCGACGATCGTTTTTCACTGCTTAGTGATTATCAAGGCTATATATCTCTTGACTTTTGTTGTGTGATGTTGAAGCTGGGTTCTTATGGAATACCAATTATGTCTATGTGTTGTTTAAACTCATTAATATGCAGAGCGGCTGCCGGCCCAGCAACAAATAGAAATTTGTGTCGGAGCCCTGAAATGTAAATATAAATGTACGTAATGTATATTTATTTATATACAGTCATTCTTGCCCGCTAAATAATAACTGCCTTGAACGCAATCTAGTGTATAAATGGATTATTAAAACTAATAATAAGTCGTATAATTATATCGGTGCTACTTCTTCTAAATTTAAGGAAAGATGATACAATCATACACATACATTAAAAAGAATAGATAAGACATTCTCCACTTCTCTGTCACCGTTACTATGGCCTCTTAAAAGCAAAAACATCGATTACTCCCTATTTTGGCATAAACTGGGTATGACCCCCCATATGTAAATTCTACTATTTATAAAAATTGTAATCGCTGTAATACTGACATTTTGTATATTTTTTGTAATAGGAAATATATTATTAATAAACGCACGGACGGTTTTGTGGCTGTGTACACAGGTTTCCTAGATCTTTTCACAGAATGTTTAGCTAAACTTATACACACACATATATATATATATATTTGTATGGTTGTATTGATATTTATGTATGTATATATATATATGCGCATGTATATATGCTTTTTATATATGCATATGTATATAATATCAACTTAATAAGTGGCACTATATCTTTCTAAAAAAATGTTTCTATGTCATAAGATATTTTATATATTATATTATAGATTTTCTATTTTCCTATACTTTCTCTCATCCATTTATTTTTTCCAATCACATATTTATTCTACCTCCCTTAACTCCTTAAATTCTATTTCATATAATCCATAAGAAAACAGATGTTATAGATTATCCGTTCTCCTATATGCTTATCTGATTTATCCGTTATAACCCTTACATAATATGTTCTCACCTACCAAAATCTAGGATTGCAGCTAAATAAATTTATTATAGATAACAAGTTATATATGTTTTTCTATATCTACAATAATTATATAAAATACATATCGGTTTTCGATATTACCCTTACAATTAAAAATGAGGATTTATTTATATACTTATTTATTCTAAGCCCATTAATACATTCTTTCCCCCTGAACTATACAATATTTAGCTTAAATAAAATGATAGTTAATACCACATAAAATTAGATACAATTAATCTAGTATATTCATAAAACCCTCCAATTATAATATAATTGTTTCTACTTCTGGCACAAGGCCAGCAATTAACCAGTGTATTACTGGTACTTTATTTTATCGACCCCGTAAGGATGAAATGCAAAGTTAACCTCGGAGGGATTTTAACTCAGATAATAAAGGCACGTAACTCTATGCTTCAAAGCATGGTGTTCGACTCTCTACCGATACTCCCAATCCACCGCCTATATTATTATAATATAATATTTTAAAAAAATAAACCTTATATAAATAATCAAAATTCTCCCCCTTGTTTATTTATTTACTTATATCTAAATGCAATTTTCCTTCTAAACCTGAAGTATATCTTCCTATTTTGTCATATAATCTCTCTCTCTCTCTCTCGCTCTCTCTCTCTCTCTCTCTCTCTCTCTCTCTCTCTCTCTCTCTCTCTCTCTCTCTCTGTATATATATATATATATATATATATATATATATATATATATATATATATATATATGTAGGAGGTGAGTGTTATTGTAGTACAATAAAGCAATGCAGATATCGGATAAGAAGCACTCTACAGTTTGTAGGACTGGAGTATACATAATATATAAGATCAAAAGATGGTTAAAGGAGTTCCATGTATTTTATTATGCGCATTTCATGTTGATTTAAAACTGCACTATCCACAAATGTTTTTTAGCCTTCATATCATGTTCTCCTGTTTTATCTGATGAAAACACAAATATTATTGCATGATGATGTTTGTTTTTGAAATGCACATAATAAAATACATGGAACTCCTTTAACCATCTTTTGATCTTATATATTATATATATATATATATATATATATATATATATATATGAATAAGCTACATATATATTATATAACCGTTTTTTTCTGACTAATCTAACTACGCTATTTTAAACAAAATATATGAATCGTTTAAATTAACTGATTTTATTTTATATTTTTAATTTTTATCTTTTCCTAGGAAGATTTGAGATTTTTATCATGGACCTGTAAAAACCATTCTTGATAGTATACTATGAAACAATTTATACATCTCATATGTATTTTGTCTGAAGAAGGCATTTTTGTTAAACGTATATTTTTGCATCCCCGAAACATATAAAATGAAATAAATTGTGATGTTATAAAGTTATATCTTTCGTTTATTACTATTATATATATATATATATATATATATATATATATATATATATATATATATGTGTGTGTGTGTGTGTGTGTGTGTGTGTAATTATTTAGTAAAATGAGAGGAAGCCGGACAGGTGACATTCCTTCAATTTTTTTGTTTATGCAAACAACATGTACGTTTCAGAGGCCTGATTTCGTAGGATCCTGGTGACATAATCATTGACATACATTGACATACTCATTGGCATAATCATTGTCATACATTGCATAATATCTATATACTAAACACATTCCAAACGGCTCGAAGGTGATTATGTTGACTAGGGTGTATATGAAACGATGTTCAATATGATTATGTAAAATGAACACACGAAATTCTCGCTAGGAATATATAAGTGGTGATTATGCTACAACTTTGATATACGATTTTTAGAATGCCAGAGCGCTCTGTTTGAATGTTTAACCTTCTCCTTTAACAATTTATCTATTCGGTAATGAGACTAATAAAGGGTAAATACTATATGGGATTCCTGCATGAAACCTCGGCAGGATATACTCATTTGCATATATTGCCAATTTGAGAGTTTAGGATTAATTATCATTATCACTAATATAACATGGTACATAATAGTAGTAAAGACTAAGCATAAATCTACCTACACTAAAAAAATGACAATATCATAAAGTACTACTGACACACCGAACGAAATACACTCACCAAATTACATTAAACTGATATTATATATTAAAGCAACGTCCATAGCGACCAAATAATCAACCCAGCCACTAATATCTATGAAAAGGTCCTGCGACCTAGAGCTAAAATTGCCTAAAACCCACAAACAAATACAATAACTAGTTACCCTAAAAAGAAAACAATGTTTAACACATTAAAACAACGTCGATTCAAAATCATCGACTGATAAAATCTTTTCCTGGGTCCTGTATTTTAGTTGCTCTAGTGATGCGGCTGGACTGCCGGCCGTAATATCTGATTTGCTAAGCTGTCTGAACGCATTGTTATTACTCTGGTTTGTTTTTTCCCCATCCGAGTGCTAAAGCTACAGACCGATTCTGCATTCGTTAGCTTGGCCGTGTTCTAAAGCTTCGTTAATGCTGTGCTAAAATGTATATATATATATATATATATATATATATATATATATATATATATATATATATATATATATATATATATATATATTTATACATATATATATATATACACACACACACACACACACACATATATATATATATATATATATAACAGTGACATGAGTAACATCGAAGTTGCATCTGGAGCTAGCATCTTTTGTATACAATCCTCAGAAGCTGGCAGAAGCACTCGATGAGATGATGTCGATAAATCGATATATTATAGCTCAGAGTAATAAACATACCTTAAAGGTTTGACGAATTGAAATTGCGACCGGGTAAAAACTGCCACAAAAGCCAGGAGAACAACGAAAATACAAACATCTTATATACGAACCTGGACCTGATTGAAATATATTATTAAATGGTGGATTGGCAGTATCTGTAGTTACGTCCCTTTACGATCTGAGTTCAAATCCCGCCGAGGTTGACTTTGCCTTTCATCCTTACGGGCTCGATAAAATAAAGTACCAGTAATGCACTGGGTAATTGCTGGCCTTGTGCCTAAAGTAGAAACAATTATTAAATGTCTTCGATTGGTTTATGGGAAACCCAAATCAACACTCCAAAGGGCGCAATATGCCAGTCAGCGCTGTATCATACGATCGAACATGGATTCCCTTCTCAAGAGGCGTTTCGTTCTGTATACCAATAGCTCGGCATCATGGGACCGCTCTTATTCACCGTAGTATCAGCTATGGCAGCGCGGTCACGTGTTGTTTCACAAAAAAGGAGGAAGTTTCATATCCGGGCAAATGGCGAGCAAATTCATAAATGTGAAGAAAGGAATCTATTAACAACATTTGAAGTATGCTCTCGACTAGGTAATCAAACAAACAAAGATAAGTAATTTATCAACTAATTAATTAATTATAAAGAGTAGAAGAGAATAATAACAATGATAGTGAGTAAAATTGAAGTGACAGCTCCGACTAGCATCTTTCGAATACAGAAGCTGGCACAATAACTATATATATATATATATATATATATATATATATATATATATATATATATATATATATATATAGAGAGAGAGAGAGAGAGAGAGAGAGAGAGAATTAGTACATCTACCAACATATGTGTACAGATGTACACCCATGCTAGCAAATATATATGTTATGTCTTGGTACCTTTGTGGTTCTATGCAGGGGGATGAAGAACAATTATATGAAAGACGTAAAATAAGAAAATTTTAAAAGTTAAAAATCAACTTACTTACTAAAATGTTCACTCCAACTAATTAGTTTCTGTAAGGAGATAAATATAGTTACGTAATATAACCATAGATAATTTCTTACGTCATCAGGGAGTCTGTTCTCAGCTAAGTTCCCAGGCGATGCACGGACACTAGCAACACATATAAAAATAATAATTCAGTGGATGGAATAAAGCTAGCGAGGACTAAATTCCTGAGCACTGTAAAAATTCACTGCCTCTGGTCAGTGGCAGATTCTAAAGAATCAATCACGTGACACTGAGGTTAATCAGTTAGGAGCGGGGTGGTATTATGACAAGAGCCTACTAATATCCTGAATCAGCAGTAAATTTTGGCAAGTTTTGCTCAACAAGTAATTTGGAGATAAATATAGAGAATTAGTACATCTACCAACATATGTGTACAGATGTACACCCATGCTAGCAAATATATATGTTATGTCTTAGTACCTTTGTGGTTCTATGCAGGTGGATGCAGAACAATTATATGAAAGACGTAAAATAAGAAAATTTTAAAAATTAATGATGTAAGGATTCTCTCTCTATATATATGACGTAAGGAATTCTCTCTGTCTCTCTCTCTCTCTATATATATATATATAAATATATATATATATATAATTATTTAGTAATAATAATATATATATATATATATATATATATAATTATTTAGTAATAATATATATATATATATATATATATATATAATTAGTTAGTAATAATATATATATATATATATATATATATATATATATATATATATATATATATATATATATATATATATATAATTATTTAGTAATATGAGAGGAGTCCAGACAGGTGAATTTCCTTCAAATTCACACAAAAATCAGAGTCTCTTAACCAATAAACTAAATTCAAAGGACCCATAAAAAAATACCACAAAAACATAACTTAAATAATTTAATACATGTCCACTATTCTGGTATGGTATTAGAGAACTTGACTCCTAAGGCTGCCACCGCTATCATGATGTAATAACATATCCCTGTTTGAAACATGATATAAACTTACTAACTAACAGACGATTAAATACACAACCATCTTACCCGATGAATGTTGTCCATTCATGTACAAAACCACAAACGTGAATATATATTTCAGAAATAGTATAATTGTTTCTACTTTTGGCCCAAGGCCAGCAATTATCCCAGTGTATTACTGGTACTTTATTTTATCGACCCCTTATGGATGAAAGGCAAAGTTAACCTCGGCGGGTTTTGAACTTAGTCCGTAAAGGGACGTAACTGTGCTGCAAAGCATGGCGTCCAACCCTCTACTGATACTGCCAATCCATAATACAAGACATGATCTGTTATGGCCCATATATTACAATATATGATATTTTATCTAAACTGTTTATATGTAATTAATGTTTTCATGTACTAAAATCTACGGATATATGCTATATTTGTAGCAAGTACAAATTTTCTAATAATCTAAATGATGCCAATGCTTCTAACAAAGATCTGGTTTAGTAGCTGCTTTAATTGCTACTATTTTGATGCTATCATTTCATCCATTAAAACACACAATTAGACATTATATTGATCCTTAATGGCTACCGAGAAGACCAAACTATGTAGTGACATGCGTGAAAAGTACTTAATCGTTAGCAGTTATGTTAATAGCATTTTTTCATTTGCTTTTATAAGATTAAAAATCATCGTCAAACAATATCCGATTTCGTATATTTTACATTCTAAATCTGCAGTTTAACTTCCTAGTTCTGCAATAATTGTCTATAATTTAGGTTAGGTCTTGCCAACATCCTTGCTGTATTTCACAGATACTGCTTTACTGAAAATAGCTAAGCTGATCTGGAATATGCATTTTTATATTTATAGATTTCTTTTGTGTAATTACAATTTTGAAGGGAATATTAAATCAATAGAGATTTTTTGAGTTTACAAACCAAATATAAAACGAATGTTTTATTCTTACATTTCTCCGTAGCGTTAATCCATATTATTAAAAATAGTTAGGCGGTGGATTGGCAGTATTGGTAGAGGGTCGGACGCCATGCTTTCTAGCATAGTTACGTCCCTTTACGATCTGAGTTCAAATCCCACCGAGGTTGACTTTGCCTTTCTTCCTTACGGGGTCGATAAAATAAAGTTCCAGTAATACACTGGGTAATTGTGGCATTGTGCCTAACGTAGAAACAATTGTTAAAAATAGTTATGATGTTGATATATTTCAGTCAATGTTTCTTTTTAGGTCTTATCGAATCACCTTCAATTCTAAGTTGAAAAGTGTTAGAATGATTTTTAAATCACTGTTCTTGTTTGCTTATTCAACATGTATACAATAATAGAACCTTATTTACGTATATATTTACTAGCACTATATGTTCTATATACGAAATGTTTTGTACCTGATTATCCCAACTTTATTTTCTTCCATATTATTCATCTATATTATGTTAGGAATGTATATACATATATATATATATATATATATATATATATATATATATATATATATATATATATTTGTATACATATATATGTGTATATACATATACATGTGTATATATGTATATATATGTGTATGTGTATGTGTATGTGTATGTATGTGTATGTGTATGTATATCCATGTGTGTATATACATATATATATATATATATATATATATATATATATATATATGTGTGTGTGTGTATATGTGTATATATATAAATATATATCATATATATATATATATATATATATATATATATATATATGTATATATATATATATATATATATATATATATATATATATGTATATATATATATATATATATATATATATATATATATATATATATATATATATGTATTAGATTTGCGAGGTTTTTTATATTAAATCGTGTGTCGAAACACATATTGTTATAGTTGGGGAGGGTCATATTTGTGTAATATTGACAGAATTAATAACAGAACACACTCACTGTTTGGTTGGTTTTCGCTTTTCGCTTCTGTGTCTTTTATATCGGTAATCTAATTTATTCGGTCCTCAATGTTGCCATTGACTGACCAACGGTCAAACATAATACAGATACAATATAGACACAAACACATATATATTGTTTATCAAAGTTATTTCGTTGCACATCTGCAACATCGTCAGTGGTGCTATTGTTTCCTCCCGTTGCATTGTATTTTCTACGCCATCATTATTTAATTTGTTTATATATTTATTTATTTGTTTATTTTATTTTGTCTTCTTTGCGCGTACGTTTGCGTGTGTGTATAGTGTTTTGTTTGATCTGTGTTCGTGATTGGGTGACAGTGTATTGGTTAATGTATTCTATCTTTACTAGTGTGTGTTTATATGTGTTTGTTGTTATTGTGCTTGTGTAAGTATTTATTTATTTATTTATCTGTTTATTTATTTAAACTACTCTTAAATCAGTGTTGTTTGTTTGGGTGTTGTTGTTATTCCATTCATTCTTTCTGTTTAGCCTTGGCCTTCTAAGTTCTATTTCACTGGCCTCCCTGATTTGCCACTCTGCTGGGTCATTTCTATGTTTAGATATTATTCTAATTTCTATGTTGTCTATGTTACCGTCCTGTTGTTGTCTGGCATGTTCGTATAGTACTGAACCGTTTTGTTCGTCCTTTTAGTTCACCCCAGTGTTGGTTTATCCTTTCACCTATGCTACGAGCTGTCTCACCTACGTATGTTGTTGTCATGTTTCTGCAAGTACCATCTGTACATATTATGCAATAGACTACGTTTCCAGTGTTACAGTTTATCCGGGGGTTTACTTACATATGATACATTTCCTATTAGTACAGTGGGTTTTCTTAAAAGGGCAGGTTTTGCTGATCAGGGATTTTATGGTGGTTCTGGCTTTTCTACCACCTTAATCTTTAAGTAGGTCTTTCTCAGGGCCTTTCTACACTGGTTAGCTAATTTGCCTCCAGGAGTAGCGTCCACAAACATGACACTCTGGTATCTCTGGTTGTCGTAACATGAGGTGACTTTCCCCATCTTATGTCTAGCCCTATCTAAGCAGTTCCATGATTTGCTGCTGTATAATGGGCAAATTGCTTTCATGTCCAGTTCTATTAGGGTCTTATACTTCTCCATGGCTCCTTCGTATACTCTGACTCTGTCTGTATGGTTGTAGCCAGAGAACTGCATGCGGTTGATGAAGTGTTGGATGTGTCCTTCCATTTCTGTTGGGTCGCACATGCGGGACACATTCTTCATCTCTCGTACCAAATCTGCGATCAGAATATTAAACTTAGCACTACTGGTCATTTCTGAGTTTTTGATTATCATGTATTTGGAGGCCATGGGTTTAGCATAGTGTGAGTGGAGAATTTGGGCTCTCTCGTCTATAGTGTTAATCCAGATTTCCGTGTCTAATACAGGTAGTCTATTGTTAGGGTGTTTTGAAGGGTAGTCGATAGTTACAGTTATACTCTGGTGTATGGAATTAGCTATCTGCTGGATGCTTTCCAATGTGCTACGTTCTAAATCAAACTTGTTAGTGCTCTCTAGTTGGGATGTTCTTATAACCATATTGATATCGTCTAAGTAACGAGAGTACATGATGAGGTCTATGGAGCTCTCATTAAGGAGATGTTTAAGTCTCCTTTCCCACCATACCATAAAAAGGTTGGCAACATCACCAGCTACGCTAGGACCGAATAAATTAGATTAACGATATAAAAGACACAGAAGCGAAAAGCGAAAACCAACCAAACAGTGAGTGTGTTCTGTTATTAATTCTGGCAATATTACACAAATATCACCCTTCCCAAGTATAACAATATATATATATAACAATATATATATATATATATATATATATATATATATATATATATATATATATATATATATATATATATGTATATATATATATATATGTATGTATATATATATATATGACGAAAACTTCTACAGGAAAATCACTAAAAACGAAGAAAGGAAATCGAGGAACCAAATAGGCAAACTAACAACAAAGTACCAAAACAACCTAAGACCAAAAGAAGTAGATTACCTAACCAACTTCGAAATGAAAACCAGCAATTTCTATGGATTACCAAAAATTCACAAATCCATAGAAATCCAAAACAACATAAAAGGCAAAAATACATCATACATCGAAGCACCAAAACCGACAGACTTAAAATTACGCCCCATTATTGCTGGCCCAGCCTCAAGCACACAACGTCTAAGCAACCTATTAGACATCATACTCAAACTCCTATGTAAAATAGTTCCAAGCTACATCAGAGATGATATGGAATTCCTTAACTATATCCCCCAAAAAGTACACCCGGATACACTCCTAGTCAGTTTTGATGTAATAAGCCTGTACACTAACATCCCACACGACCTAGGGATTGAAGCTGTGGACTTCTGGATTACAAAACACTCAAGTCACATTTCAGAAAGATTCCCCAAAGAATTCATCTTGGAAGGACTTAAATTAGTATTGGAAAACAACCACTTCCTCTTTGACAACGAACTTTATCTACAAATAAAAGGAACAGCCATGGGTACCAAAGTGGCCCCTACATATGCAATTCTCGTTATGGGTCACTTAGAGGCAACATTATATTCCCAACTACAGATAACATTCAGTCACGACTTCGCCTTCTACATTAATAAAAACTGGAAACGTTACCTAGATGACTGCTTCATCTTCTGGAACAGAAGCCAAACAGACCTACAAAAAATGTTATTCGATCCTAAACAGGCTTCATGAAGCTATACAATTCACTATGGAATGTAACGAAAAGGAACTGCCCTTTCTAGATATCCTCATCATTAAAGAAGGGGAAAATATCATAACGGACCTATTTTGCAAACCCACTGACACACACCAATACTTAAATTTCCGGTCAGCACACCCCTCACATACGAAAAGGAACATTCCCTTCTACATGGCAAGGCGAATCTGCACTATAGCAACACACCCCGTACTACACCAACAACCAACAACTTAATTTATAAAATAATTTTTTTTAAGAAAAATTCTTTTTGGATTTTGTGAAGAAAATAAATTTGTTGAAAGCACAAGTGAAGCCATTTTTTCTTCCCCCCTGTCTTAATATACCTAACTGTACCAGGGATTACACACATTTTACAATATATATATATATATATATATATATATTGTTATACTTGGGGAGGGTCATATTTGTGTAATATTGACAGAATTAATAACAGAACACACTCACTGTTTGGTTGGTTTACGCTTCTCGCTGTCTTTTATATCTGCGATCTAACTTACTCGGTCCTCAATGTTGCCATTGACTGACCGAAGGTCAAAAATAATACAGATACAGTATAGACACAAACACATATATATAGTTTACATAAATCTTTCGAGGCACATCTGCAACATCGTCAGTGGTGTTATATTTTTTTTCCTCCTGTTGTGTTGTATGTCTACGCCATTTTTTATTCAGTCTGTCTATATATTTATTTATTTGCTTGTTTGTTTATTTTATTTTGTCTTCTTTGCGCATGCTTTTGCGTGTGTGTATAGTGTTATGTTTGCTGTGTGACTAGTGTGTATAGTGTTGTGTTTGCTGGGTGACTAGTGTGTGTTTATGTGCTTGTTATTATTGTTCTTGTGTATGTATTTATTTATCTTATTTTATTTTATTTTATTTACTTATTTATACTTCTCTTAGGTCAGTGTTGTTTGTTTGGGTGTTGTTGTTGTTCCACTCATTCTTTCTGTTTAGCTTTGGTCTTCTAATTTCTATTTCACTGGCCTCTCTGATTTGCCTATCTTCTGGGTCATTCCTATGTTTAGATATTATTCTAATTTCTATGTTGTCTATGTTACCGTCATGTTGTTGTCTAGCATGTTCGTATAGTACTGACCCGTTTTGTCGTCCTTTTAGTTCCCCCCAGTGTTTGTCCATCCTTTCACCTATGCTACGAGCTGTCTCCCCTATGTATGTTGTTGTCATGTTTCTGCAAGTACCCTCTATACATATTATGCTATAGACTACGTTTCTAGTTTTACAGTTTATCCGGGGGTTCACCTTACATATGATACATTTCCTATTGGTACAGTGGGTTTTCTTAAAAGGGTAGGTTTTGCCTATCAGGGATTTTATGGTGATTCCTGGCTTTTCTACCACCTTTATTTTTAAGTGGGTCTTTCTCAGGGCCTTTCTACACTGGTTAACTAATTTCCCTCCAGGGGTGGCGTCCACAAACATGACACTCTGATATCTCTGGTTGTCGTACCATGATGTGGCCTTCCCTATCTTATGTCTAGCCCTATCAAGGCTATTCCATGATTTGCACCTGTATAATGGGCAAATTCCTTTCATGCCCAGTTCTATGAGGGTCTTATACTTTTCCATGGCTCCTTCGTATACTCTGACTCTGTCTCTTTGGTTGTAGCCAGAGAACTGCATGCGGTTGATTAAGTGTTGGATGTGTCTTTCCATTTCTGTTGGGTCGCACATGCTGGACACATTCTTCATCACTCGTACCAAATCTGCGATCAGAATATTAAACTTAGCACTACTGGACATTGCTTAGTTTTTGAGTATCAGGTATTTGGAGGCCATGGGTTTAGCATAGTGTGAGTGGAGAATTTGGGCTCTCTCGTCTATAGTGTTAATCCAGAGTTCTGTGTCAAATACAGGTAGTCTATTGTTAGGTTGTTTGGAAGGGAAGTCGATAGTTACAGTTATACTCTGGTGTATGGAATTAGCTATCTGCTGGATGCTTTCCATCGTGCTACGTTCTAAATCAAACTTGTTAGTGCTCTCTAGTGGGGGTGTTCTTATAACTATATTGATATCGTCTACATAACGAGAGTACATGATGAGGTCTATGGAGCTTTCATTAAGGAGATATTTAAGTCTCCTTTCCCACCATACCATGAAAAGGTTGGCAACATCACCAGCTATGCTGACGCCGATGGCTGCTCCCTCATTTTGGGTGTAGATTTTCTCATTGAACTTAAATATGTGGCCCTTTAGGGTAGTTTTGATACAATCCCCTATTGCATGTGCGACCATTTTTCTTACCTGATCATTGTTTTGGGGGGTCCGTATAGCTTTGGTCCACCCAATCCACCTTCCCATGGGAGTCTTTTTACCATTGAGGTTAGGGTGGGGGGTCTACCTCTTATAGGTCTACTAGGGCAGAAACATCTAAGAAAGTTAGATCGCAGATATAAAAGACAGCGAGAAGCGAAAACCAACCAAACAGTGAGTGTGTTCTGTTATTAAGTCTGGCAATATTACACAAATATGACCCTCCCCAAGTATAACAATATTTGTTTCTACACACGATTTCATATAAAAAACCTCGCTAAACTAATTCATCGGCGCTATATATATATATATATATATATATATATATATATATATATATATATATATATATATATATGTGTATATATATATATATATATATATGTATATATATATATATATATATATATATGTATATATATATATATATATATATATATATATATATATATATATATATATATATATATATATATATATATGTATATATATATATATATGTATGTATATATATATATATATTTATATATATATATATATATGTGTGTGTGTGTAGGTACAGGCACTCGCAATAAAACAGTTCCGACATTAGTTCAACATTATTCCAGCTTCAATATAATATAGTCGACGACGCGAAGGAATTGTGGAAGTCAAGTGGAGAAAATTGAAAGTGTCAACCCGACCTTTTATCATGTGACTCACACTCTTGCATTATGAAATGCTTAATGCTTACAACAATTTCACAGTGTGCTGCCGTTGTGTAAAATGCTGAATGTATGCTTAGGTGTGGCGTTTTGGTATTTGTGTCCTCTCATTTAAGTGTGCGACTTCAATGTATTTGTAATTGATATCTGACGAATTTGTTTAAAATCACTTAAGGCAAATAACAGTATCAATTGATCGTATTGAAATTATTCTTGCTGAATAAATGCGAGTTAAGAGAAGTTGAATGAAACGTCAAGGAAAGAGTAATATAAATAGCTAGAGAGTGAAGTGTGTATGAGATATATATATATATATATATATATATATATATATAGAGAGAGAGAGAGAGAGAGCGCGAGAGAGAAAGAGAGATAGAGAGAGAGAGAGAGAGAGGATGAGAGAGAGACGGCTAGAAATAGAGAGAAGGGAGAGGAGGATGACATTCGAAGAGAAGGTGGGAAGAAATGGCGTATTAATATGAAATTTGTCTTCGAACCACGATCAGATTTACGTTAACAAGTGGTCAAACCTTTATATTGGAGATTTTATGACCTTCTAAACAGCTGTCATAATGTAAACCGCTCTCATTTAAATATGGTTCGCTTCATAAACACTTATCTACATAATTCCGATCAGTAAAACATCCCTAATGGCGATCAGTAGTACATCATCGACAGTCTTATTGAAAATGTTGCCATTCTTTAGAGATCACTTGTTCTACGCGTATTTTCTGCCTACAATTCTCATTGCTACACTTTAGGCTATATTAGAAGCACTGCAACTTGACGTGTACGCTCGACCTATCCACAAATACAATATACCTTTAACGAAAATTTTCACTTAACGTGTCATAATCCACTTTATAACGAGTGGATTCCAAATACACACACACACATACGCACACGCACACACACACATACACACACACACTTATATATATATATATATATATATATATATATATATAGTAATAACAATATATATATATATGTGTTAATAAATATATATATATATATATATATATATATATGCACGTACCTATATATATATATATTGGTATGTGCATACCAATACACAAATGTACGTGTATTGTATTTCAGTGCCCCAACATAATAACTTAATATGTTTCACCAGTAGTGCGCGCGTAAATTATTTCTCACGTTCATGAGACAGTTAATAGTTTTGGTGATATATAAAATTATAGCTTCGTCATTTTATTCGTTTCTTGCTTGCTGCAAAGAACTGCTATATATCGAGTCACTAAAAAAGTAATTATATATGGGATAACAACACGTGATATGGTGAATAATTGCCAAAACATCTTATTCCCACATAGTGTATCCAGTGGTATATATTCTAGAAATGTATAATCAATAGATCCATGTTCGTACATCTAACTTAGAGTTTCTGGTAAGTATTTAAACTTATCTTCATAATTTCAATTCTATTTCTGGTAGTGGCAAACAGTACATATTTCTGGCACCCACAATTCGTCTAGATTATATAGCTAATGAAGTAATTGTCCTCATATAAACAATGGGTGCTGACGTGGATAGTCACTGAAACATATACATCTACGTGTAGTAGACATTCTATGCTATCTTTATCATAATAGAGATATGTGTTTACTTTATTAAGGCTAAGTCAGAGTTATGTCTATTCACAATGTCATTTATATTATTTGCAGTATTTCAACAGATACCTGGAACATCCCACGTCATGGTCGGGTCTTATTATCTACGCATTTGCAACTCATACCTGACTCCACACTTGCCGAAGTGAAAGCGTAATATTTATAGTGCATTAAATGGCATAAAATAAATAATATGTCCACCTAGATAGAAGTGTGCAATAATAAAACTAGAAACTTTGTAATAGAATTAAGAAATCAGTCAAATGTGTACAGAAGCATGCACAAATGTTGAAACTAATAAGAACTCTGAGGTTAGATATATGAGACGATGTCTGAATTAGTTAATATTACTGACATACAAGAATACGTTTATTAATAAATTTGAACATTTACTCTGTTGTAATTCAATTTGCGTTGTTTATAGGACATTTTTACAACTAACTATTTGCAGTTCCATCTATCTTGATGATAAGTATTGTTATAACTTGCAGTAGTTAATCGAAACTAGTAGTTAATCAAATATGTTATTGAACCTTTTTTTAGATTTTAGATACTATAAACATAGCATGGCCTAATGCTTAATAAGTTTGCTTCGTAGTCACTATTCCAGTGTTTCGATATCATTGTGTTACATCTGTAAGAATCATTTACTATCATCTCTGCTCGACTTATTCTCTGTGAGTAAAAATGGGTAACCGTAATATGTATGGAAGACCATTGGATGACCTTGTGTAGCAATTAAACTGCTCACACTCAGAGAGAGAGAGGGTGAGAGAGAGAAAGACAGAGAGAGAGAGAGCAATTCTCAATGATACCGTTAATTGTGTTATTGTAACGCAATAGGTTTTAGTAGTTAGTTGTTTAAAATAATTCCGAGAATATTGGGTTCTCTTTTTAACATTATTGCAATAAGGATCTTGCCTTTCATCCGTATGTCACTACGACGCCCCTACCATTCCATCCAGTGTTAGGAGTATAAAGGAAGTGGTTATCTATCAAAGTTTGTATTTTCTCGTATTTTTTCACAGTTAAATATGTATGAAGTGTTCGTTAAAGAAAAAAACTGTATGTACTGATTTCGGGTACAGCATTTAGCTTCTTTTCAATGGGTTTGCACATAAACATTCTTCGCTCAAAAACTATAGTAAATTATTAAACAACGACTTTGTTAATGTATTAAATATATTTCAAATTCAACGTAAATATCATCAAACTCATTGGTCTTGGGTAAGCCTAACACCTTTGCCCAGACTACGCAAATAGTAAGAGTGACTGTCTGTAATTGTAAAAATGAAACATTGCACTCTTTTGTTAAAAAGGTACATGATTTCTCATTGTTTAGAAATTTCAGGTATATATATATATCTATCTATGAATGATACACCTCACCGCACGAACACGCACACCCTTACCTTACACAGACGTGGGCGCAGGGGAGAAATGAGTAAGAAGCACTTCTGTATATTTATCATGTAATGTCATAGTAGAAAGCATTAAATAATACTTCAAGATGAAGCAACGATGTAGAAAAGCCTAGCTACATAAACATTAGATTTTTCCTGGTATCTCCCTATTCTCACTAGGCTTGTCCTCACTACAATTCTGTTGATACGAACAACTAACATTATAAGATGCATTAAGAACTCATACATCATTTCTGCCAGATGAATTATTAAGAATTACATATAAGTTACAAAACCATGCTATAGAATTTGGAAAATTATTTTCCCTGAAATTATGTAGTGATATCATATATTAGATTCTATATTATATGTGCCTATAGAAAAATCATAAATTTCTGTTGTTCAATGTTTAATAAAGGCCTAACCTTACAGAATAATTTTATTTTTTTTAATAAAAAAAATAAGTAGACACGGGATATGTGTTGATTATGATAGGTGATGTTGGTATATATCATGTTTATTTCTTCTTTTTATTGTTTTACTTCTAGTTCATTTTTTTTCACTTTGTTTCCATTTCCCCTTTTCTCTTCTTTCCCATATCTACTCCTACTTCATTATCATCACTATCCTCTATTTACAAAATTATATTTATTATCCACTAAATACTATATACACTCCGGTACTCAATAAAGTTATTTTCATCACAATCACCATATTAGACATTACCAACAACAACTACCACCACCATGATCCCTACCCATGATCAGAAATCTTCTGAAGCATTTCATTTGAAGCACTTCACACACTGACCCAATACATTACCATTCTATATTTACTTTCATAATTTATATTTCAACTGCATTGTAACCATCATCATCATATACACCACACCGGCTGTTTTCTCAAGAAATTATATTTACAGTAAATATATTACTCACTATCATCAGTAGATCTACAACCACTAACCCAACTAAGCTATTTTCTATTCATCTCATTTGCCCTATTCATCATCGTCATCAAATAAAGAAATACCCTTTTTGCTCAGTCCCTAATTCCTATTATGAATTTTATATTCATCGTTATCGCACACACCATGGCCATGTCTTCCTTAGTTATTTCTTTACTTCTTTTACATGCACCATTCCCTTTTCATAATTCCCTTCTATCCTTTGCTAAACAGCCATTCAAAAACTCCTATCACACATCCTCCCTTGAGTCTCACCTGTTTATACTGTCTCTGCAAATTATCTCATGACCCTGTGACTGCACAGGGAAAACTCTAGAGTACGCCTTCACAGTATTTAATCATAGTATATAAATATCTAAAATCTATTTCCGTATTGAGAACTGTTACTTACCGACACAAGCACACACTCACATACACATACATATATACACACACACAAACAAACAAACCCAGGCACATATCATGCATATATATTAAGTTTCCTGTTTCTCTTGAATATTCAATATAATATACTGTGTAGAAACCTTCTTAATGTCAAAGCGAAATTATCTTGCTTATACATATATCAAGATTTATATGTTTACACTCTATTGATATACTGCGTACCTTACTAACTGTGGTTATCCCCGATTGAATTCGGGCCACATCCAGCTGTGGTATATGTATCAACCTAATAGAGTGATCGGAGTTCCACATCAAACAAGGGCAACGCTTTACAGTGAAATACAATTTCACATGTGCATCAGAAAACCTGATATATGTGTTGATTTGCTCAGGCTGTCGAGAGCACTACATAGGACAGACTAAAAACAGATTTCGTCAAACTATGACCGTTCATGAATTAAAATACAAGAATACAGAAAATTAGCACTGAGTGAACACATTGTCACCTGCGCATCTACTGAACAACTCAATTTTAGAATTTCCCCACTCTACACATTTAAAGACAACGCTTTCTACATCCAGCGCATTAGCAAGAAATCACACTTTATCGCCAAATGTGCATCAACTTTTGTTGGTATTGTTCAAGCTTGATGGAATTCGTGATTGACTACACCTACCTTATTAAATGTGATAGAATGTGATTTTTAAGACCATTCACTGCAACTTCTAGCAAACTGTAGGGGCCTTCATCGTTAGTGGTATTATAAGACATTATTGATATGAGAAGACGTGATGTTGGTGCTAGAGCTGACACTGCTTTGTTGGACATAACTTTGATTTTATTAGTAAGGCTGATAGGTTTCCCCGTTGTGACAGTAGTAGAGATGGCGTTGAAGGTGACGGTGTCGTTGATGCTAGTGGTGACAGTAACTTTAATGGCACTGATGGCGGTGGTTGGTGCTTGTAGCTACCCTAGTGTTGAAGTAATGGTTATAATCCTGGTGCTGAGCCTAATTGTAGTGACGTTGAAGATGGTGATGATTTGCCTGGCGGCTGCGGTGTTATCGAGGTAATTGTCATAATGCTGGTGGTGACGTTGCTGAGGGTAGTGGTGTTGCTGAAGCTGAAGGTTTTTTGTGTTGCCAGTCGCAGTTGTAATGTTGATGATTCTGGTGTGGTTACTGCTTCTGACGATGTTGATGTTGATGGTAGTGGTAGCTGTAAAAATACCTGTAGTTGTGCTGACGACTAGTCGGGATGTGTGTGGTAGTGTTAGTGGGGTTGGCTTCACTGGTGATTTGAGATGATGAATACATGTTGGTGACTAGTTGAATAACTCCTAATTGGAGAATTGCAAGTGCCAATATCGCTATTTTTCTAACTCCCATTTATTACATCTCGCATTTTCTCTCCCTCTCCCCATGTATAATATATATATATATTTCTCATATTACTCTCTTATTTTTCTTTCATAAATACTCATATCCTTCTCTCTTTTTCACATCTCTTTTTTCACATATATATTTGTTATATACGTACATACGCTTCCTCTCACTATCTTTATTCTTACTTTCTTCGTTCTTGCTATATCTTTAACACACAATATACTCTTTCTCCTTTCTCTCCCGCAATTTTTCCATTCACCTCATTCTCTTCCCGTCTCACCCACACGCAAACACTGTTACTTCTTACTCTCTATCTCAATCACATTCTTGCTTTAATTTTCTTTCGTTTTATTAGGTTTTATAGAATATTTGTTTTTATATTTTTATATATTTTTTACTGTTATTTTCACCTGAAAGTTACCTCCTAAGTTGCAAATTCATAGATCAATACAGAATAATTGCGTGACCGAAAAATCATTATCGATTAGCTATGATTGATTAATTGTGAACTAATTACGTTTCAAAATGTTAGTCAGCAAAGAATAATGATGACATTGACAATAGCAGCATAAACAGTAGCAGTAGCAGTGCATCAGGTGGTGGTGGCAGTAATAGTAGTAGTAGAAGCTGTAGCAGTAGTAGTATTAGTAGAAGTAGAAGATGCAGTAGTAGTAGTAGTATTAGTAGTGGCAGCAGCAACAGTACTAGTAGTAGTAGTAGTAGTAGTAGTAGTAGTAGTAGTAGTAGTAGTAGTAGTAGTAGTAGTAGTAGTAGTAGTCATAGTAGTAGTAGTAGTAGCAGTAGTAGTAGTAGTAGAAGCAGGAGTAGTAGTAGTAGTGTTAGTAGTGACAGCAGCAGCAGCAGCAGCAGCAGCAGCAGCAGCAGCAGCAGTAGTAGTAGTAGTAATAGGAGTAGTAATGTATTGATTCTGTGTTCGATCACACCTCGCGGCTCTTGGGCAAGTAACATTTACCAAAGCCTCTTGTGAGTGAAATTGAATAGACGCAATTTATGTGGATGCCAATCTCATTGTCAGTAGCGGTATTTTAGCTTGCAATATCTTATGTGGCTCATCATATTTATTTGAAAATCGTGTAATTTAAGGGCGGTTTACTAGTGATATATTGAAGAAGAGGATACCATTTTAAAGCACACTCGTGAACTCAAGACAATATATATGAATACTTGATGCAATGGAATCCACTATTCTGTAGTGCGATGTGAATAATGATAACTTATTTAAGCAAACGGCCAGCAATTATTGGTGAGCGGAAAGTAGATTTCATCAAACCTATTTCTTTAATAGCACTATATTTTTTTTTTCCTGAAAGAATGAAAGGCAAAGTTGACGTTGACGTGATTTGAACATATAGCCGGAAAAAATTCTGCTACGCATTTATCTGACGCTCTAACGATTCTGCTAATCCACCGTCCTCATCATCTGAACGACGAGATCTATCAATTAAACTAAAGGAGGAATTACAACTAAGAAAATTTGACAGGGCCTATTTTAACATACTACTACTACTACTACTACTACTAATACTACTACTACTTCTACTACTACTAGTAATACTACTACTACTACTACTACTACTACTACTACTACTACTACTACTACTACTACTACTACTACTACTACTACTACTACTACTTATATTACTACTGCTACTACTACTATAGTGAAATTCTGTTATAAGAAAATTCATGGGGTATAACACATTCGTTGTTACGGAAAATTCTTTATAATGAGATTGACCGAATCAAATCGAGCGTTTGTTTGTTATTACCTCGGGGATTAAAATAAAATCGTTATGCTGAAAAATTCCTCATAATGGTATTCGCTATAACGGAATTTTACCTGTACTACTACTATGATCGGTTTTATAGACGTAAAAAAGGAGGAATCTTCCAAAATGGCATATACTATCTACTACTATATATTGATTTGACTCCACTAAGTAATGTGTTGAACGAAACCACTAACATTTACAAATGCTATGGACAATCTGTAAAACATTGTGTCTATGTGAATGAAGTTACAACACTTAGAAGAGATTGTACCTTATAAGAAAATCTACTCAAAATTGTACAGAAATTCAAGAAGACATAGAAATTACTTTCTGATTGTAAGCGTGTAAATGCAATAAAAGAAGTCAAATTACGCAAAACTAATGAATTTAAATTAGGTAGAATCAATGAAATTAGAACTATAGAATAATCCACCCGTGAAAATATTTAGGACATAATAAATAAAATAGTACTGAATACTCAGACAAAAAAAGAGAAAATTCTAAACAAGAACTATTCAAGTGTCAGATAAATATCAAAACTTGAAGTTAATATTAGAAACAAGATGATAGAAATATCAGATATGAGATAAATGACACGTTCTCCGCCTTCAACTTAAACGCTTCGGCCACAATCCGCGGTACGGCATCCCGCAATGCAGAGAATAGGAAGACAAACGAATAGGGCGTCAGTCTCGCTGCTTCCTCTTCGTACCGGTCACAGATGAGACCTCTGGCGTCCACGGACACGCTACTGCTGATCTCCTCCCTAAAATCAGAACTTTTGTAGCACATCTGAGGAAGGAGTTCGGTTGGCTGTTGCAGCATATGTCACTGGCATTTGTTCACGTGGTGCAGACTCCCCCCTCCCTAAGCATAGAGCCTATCAACCCCTCCCTCTGTCACGCATGACCTAGCTTTTTCCCTACCTTTCCTCTCATCTTTGTCATTGATAACCCATTCCACTATTTTTTTATGCAGCCAGATCTGATCTTTTTACACCTTCCTCCTCTCTTCTTTGTTAAATATTGTTTTGACATTTTTTTTCATATATCCGTCAATATTAGTTATTTTATTCATTCGACTAAAAAAATGTGTAAAAGCAAAGTAAATGAAACATTATGAAATGGACCACAATTGTTTTCGTCGATGTAGGTGTGCGTTCTGCAGGCACGCACGCATTTGTTATAGTTCTTAGGGTGATTCTGCGTGACAATGAATATTTTCTGATTCAATTCCAGGAAAAAAATATTTCTTGGCAGCTGTGTGGACTGCATAAATGTTCAATAAAATATCTTCCTCAAGGACACAACGCCCAGCCGGGAATCGAACTCATAATCTTACGTTTATGAGTGCCTTCACGCAACAATAATGATAATAATTGGTTCTACATTTGGTACAAGTCCAGCAATTACTCCAGTGCATTACTGGTGCTTTATTTTATGGACCCTGTAAGGATGAAAGGTGGGATCTGAACTCAAAACTCAAAGGGACATAACTCTATGCTGCAAAGCAATAATAACAGCGTCAACAAATTCGTTGGAGGCATATGTAAGAATTCTTATTATAGCTAAAAGCAGAAATAGGGTGGTGGTGTGGCAAGATCGTTAGAGGTATAGACAAAAGATTCTAATGATATTTAGTTACAGCACTTACCGTGTCGAGTGCCGGCCATGTCAACTTTGCTTATATTAATCAAAAACAAACCAATATGTATTGGTGTTATGTAATAGCCATTCTCCCCCCCAACAAATATCTTGCATTGTGCTAAATTAAGAAATCCTTTAATAAAATAACAGGGCGTTTGATTGGAAGTATCGTCAGAGCATCGGACAACATGCTTCGCGACTGAGTGTTTGTTCTGAGTTCAAATGCCACCAACATTTGCATTGCCTTTCGTCCTTACTCGGTCGATAAAATAAAGCACCCGTAACGCACAATGTCGAGTTTATCTAATTTCCTCTTTCATTCGAACCGCTGGTCTTGCGTTAAATGTAGTCGGCCATGCTTTTAAAACAAGTGTTTGTATAAAGAAAACGATTTCAAGCACAATAGCTTTGAAATGAATGATTGTTCTAAACTGACCTAGATACGAATTAGGTAGGTGGCGATATATCTTCTCCAACCAAAATGCAAATTGCAGTTC
>OZ024743.1:109253297-109278297 GCA_964016885.1 Eledone cirrhosa
CCCACATTAAGTCCTGGTATCGGTTAATTTTCTCTCTCCCCTTCTCTTGCACTCTCGTGTCGAATGGGCAGACCACATCCACAATCAGGCACGATCTTTTTTCCTTGTCCAAAACCACCAGGTCTGGTTATTGTGTTCCAGGTCCGTCTGTATCCTAAACTCCCATAGTACCTTCACCTGATCGTTTTCTATCATTGACTCTGGCTTATGCTCATACCACTTCTCAGAATGTGGTAAATTGTTTACTTTGCATAGGTGCCAGTGGTTCACCCTGCCCATCACATCATGTCTCCGGCCTTTATAGTGAGTCTGGGCTAGGTGTTTACACTCAGATACAATGTGAGCTACAGTCTCCTCTCTCTCTTCACAGATCCTGCAGTGTGCTAGCCTCCTCCATGTAAATATGGTATTTCAGCCATTTCGTTTTGAGGGCCTGCTCTTGCGCAGTCATTAGCATTCCTTCTGTAGCCTTTTTAAGGTCTCCTCTTTTCAACCAGTTCCATGTCTGTGGATCTCTGAATTCCATTTTCTCAAAGAAGGTACTATGAAAGGATTTTTCATGAAGGCTGCTCTTACTCCTTATTGTTATTTCTTCCTTGAACATCCCCTGGTCTATTGTCCTCTCCTTCAGTACAATTCTGAACATTGGCTCCTTACTATCAGTCACGTATTTGTGTAGGTTGTTTTTTCTCCATCTGAACACATTCCTCTATGCTGATAAGGCCTCTTCCACATTCAGATCTCCTTAAGTAGAGTCTATCGACATCACTCCTCTTGTGGAACATTTATTATTATTGTTATTATTATTATTACATTTATTATTATTGTTCTCGTGCAATGGTCATACTCGATAACGAGGGGGCAGCCATCATGTATGTATGTACATTGTTTCAGGTTGCTCTCGAGTGCTACTGGTAACATGTAACCCAGTACTACCTGTCTCATGGTCGGGTCGTCGGCGACTAAACCGGCAACCCCACCAAGCTTGCTTGGTGAGGAGGGTGATATTTGGACACCCTGTGGGATGAAATACAACACCTGGGAAAGGGCGCAGGAACTCAGTAGAGTCAACGGCCATCCAAATAGTACTTTTTTATTTTCTTTTACCTGGGAGTGAAGGGCCCCCTGTTGCTGTCTCAACACCTTTCTAGGAGAGGGAAACTCTGAAAAATATCCTCTGGCTTTGGCAGCATCCGATGATGTTGGCCAGCTCTCCTTTACGCGTAGTGTTTTCGATGCTCAGAGATTGAGATTGCTCGCATGCAAGGCCTTTCCCCACTTAAAAAAAAACCTTCAAAGCACAGACATCGCTTGTTTAGGATCTGTTACAGGTTAGTGTGGCTGGCTGTAGCCTAAAATTGCACCAAACTCTATGATGACAGATGATAACCTTGAAGCCAATGGCAGTAAGGGCGCTGGAACTTATTGTGAAGGGGTCTGGATCGGCAGGTCACCCATGGCACCGCAACGTGGGCCTGGTCGTCATCCTACAACTGCAAGGAGGTTCAAACCTCTGATTATTGGATGTTAGAATGTAAGAACTTTACTGGATTCCCAGTCCAGTAAAACTCTCCCTGAAAGAAGAATTGATTTGGTGTCGAGGGAACTCGATCGCTATAGCATGGACATCGTTGCTCTTTCAGAAACGAGATTGGCATGTGAGGGTCAATTCAGAGAATAGAAGGAAGGATATACCTTCTATTGGAGTGGTGGAACAGAGGGTTGTAGGAGACAGGCAGGGGTAGCATTTGCAGTCAGGAATGGAATCGTCTCACAGCTGAACCTGTTCCTAGTGGATTCAATGATCGGATAATATCCATGAGAGCCCCTCTGATTCAAAACTGCTTTGTGACTCTGGTCAGTGTGTACGCTCATACTATGTGTGCCAGTGATGATGGAAAACTAAGTTTCTACATGTCTTTGAGAGAGGTCATTCATGGTGTATCTTATACAGACAAGATTGTCATCCTTGGTGATTTTAATGAAAGTGTTGGTAATGACTGGGAAGCTTGAAGTGTGATGGGCAGGTATGGTGTAGTTAAGTGCAATAACAATGGCCTACTTCTGTTGCAGATGTGCACTGAGATGGATCTTATTGTTGGGAACATGCGCTTTCAGCGGAAAGACACTTTGGATGCATCCAGGTTCCAAGAAGTGGCACCTTATTGACTTCGTTTTAACGAGAAAACGTGATATCAGGGATATCACATTGGTTCGTGTATTGCGAGGCGAAGAATGTTGGACTGATCATCGTCTGGTGCGCGCCAAGTTTCAATTTGTTGTGAAGCCCCAAGTAAGGGGGAAGAAGATTGCACTTCCAAAACAACTAAACGTGGCTTGTCTGAAAACAGAGAAAGTCAGAGCTGAGCTGTCTAGGTCCCTTGAATCCATGGAATGTGAAAACACATGGGAATCATTGAAGAAAACCGTATTTGATGTTAGTGCTGGAGTTTTGGGTCATACCAATAGAAAGCATAAAGACTGGTTCGATGAAAATGATTCAGTCATCCATACCTTGCTTGAAGAGAAACAAAAACTACTGACATCATTGTTGTGTGAGACACGTTCTGACAGGTGTGACCTGACCTTCAGGCAGATCAAGGCATGTATGCAACATCGTTTGAGAGCCATGCAGGCTGATGAAATCCAGAAAGCCTCAGATAAACATGATACAAAGCTCTTATACAGTCTGCCCAAGGAGGTGTATCGTCTAACCGGTTCACAAATATCACCACTTCGCTCCGGGGACGGCAAGGGATTGCTCAGAGATCCGAAGGAAATCCTGATCAGGTGGCATGACCACTTTGATGAGCTTCTCAACAGACCATCAGAAATTGATAATGAGTTCATACGGTCGATTTCATCCAGACCTACAAACCTGGTAATGGCTGATCCTCCTTCATTTGATGAAGTGGCGAAGGCCATTGCGAAATTAAACAGCGGCAGGTCACCTAGAATGGATGGACTGTGTGCCGAGATTTTGAAGTTTGCTGGTGATAACTTCTTAAACCACCTCACTGATCTCCTTGTAAATGTTTGGAATGAAAAAAGATGTGCCACAGAATTGAGAAAGATGCACTGATGGTGGTACTTTACAAAGGAAAGGGAGCCAAAGATGACTGTGGCAACTACAGAGGTATTTCACGGCTATCTGTGGCTGGGAAAATCTTGTGCAGGATATTGTTGAACAGATTGATACAGCACATTGCGGATGAGATAATTCCTGAGTCCCCATGTGGCTTTAGGAATGGCAGAGGCACTGTTGACATGATCTTCTCAGCTAAACTACTTCAAGACAAATGCCTTGAGTAGCGAATGGACTTATACCAAGTTTTTGTCGATCTGACCAAGGCATTTGACACCGTTAATCGGAAGGCTGTGTGGGTTATTTTAGAGAGATTGGGCTGCCTTGAAAAGTTTGTGAACATTCTGAAACTCTTACACGATGACATGCAGGCATGGGTGAATGTTGGAGGTAAACTGTCTGAGGCAATCTCGGTTGAAATAGGTGTCAAGCAGGGTGATATACCTGCACCAACTTTGTTTGCCTTGTATTTCGCAATGGTGTTCTTCATGGCCTTCAAGGTTTGTCAACACGGTATCTATCTCAGATATCGCACTTCCGGCAAGCTGTTTAAACTTAGGCGTCTCACTGCCAACACTAAGGTACTGAGTACGTTGATCAGAGATTGTTTATATGCAGATGATTGTGATATCTTTGCACACTCCCAGAGTTACATGCAACACATTATGGATTCTTTTTCCAATGCGTGCAGTGCTTTGGGACTGACAATCAGTCTGAAGAAGACTGTCGTCATGTACCAAACTGCTCCGGATAAAGTTTTCGATGAACCCTCCATACACGTATATGATCAAAATCTGAAGGCTGCTGACACATTTGTGTAGTTGGGGAGTACTCTAAGTGTGACCTGCTCTCTGGATTCAGACATTGGTCTACGGCTTAGTAAGGAAAATGAGTGCAGGCGAGGAATCACAATGAGGACGAAGGTGAGAGTGTATGCTGCATGTGTACTGTCAGCTTTGCAGTATGCATGTAAGACAGGGGTTACCTACAAACGGCATATCCACATACTGGAACGGTTTCACCAGCAGTGTCTCAGAAAGATGCTTGGTATCAAGTGGCAGATGCAAGTGAATGATGTGGAGGTCCTTGAGAGAAGTGAGTGTCGGATCATTGAGAGTATCATCCACCAATGGCGTTTGCGATGGACCGGACACCTCTGCAGAATGGAGGAGGATCGAATCCCAAAACAACTCTTGTATGGCGAGCTTTGTGAGGGTAAGAGACAACCTCACAAACCAAAGCTCCGATTCAAGGATTGTGTAAAGGACTCATTGAAAAAAACTTGTTTGATGATGGCTGACTGGGAGATAGAAGCTCTTGAAAGAGACACTTGGCGTGGAATGGTGAATGATGAGGGTCTATAATTTTGAGGACAGATGCACAGAGCACGTGATGATCAAAAGGGATGTGCGTAAGCAATGCCCTGGTGTATCTCTCGAAACGATCGGTGTCTCCATTGATTTGAAGTGCCCTGAGTGTGGAAAATTTGCTTTGGAAAATCTGGTCTCACGGGCCACAGTCGCAGCCATGGTCAAAGAGAACCAGTGAACTATGATCTCCACGGTGTTGTGAGGGTTTACGGGCAACCTGATACGGGACCACAAGCCAGGGAGATCGATAGTTGTTGTCAGTGTGTGAAGGAATGCAAGTCTCTAGCAGGCTTGAAAATCCATATCATAGCGTCCCACATCTGAATCTGACAAGTGATTGCAATACTCTTGGCAGAAATTGCAGCCGTCATGTATGTATGTGTGTATGTATGTATGTATGTATGTATGTATGTATGTATGTATGTATGTATGTATGTATGTATGTATGTATGTATGTATGTATGTATGTATGTATGTATGTATGTGTGTATCTATGTCAGGTCACCAGTTTGTGCTACTGGTAACATGTATCCCAGTACAACCTGTCTCATGGTCATGTCGTTGGCGACTAAACTAGCAACCCCCCCAAGGTTTCTTGGTGAGGAGTGTGACTTTGGACATCCTGCAGGACTAAAAACAAAACCTGTCAAATGGCAAGGGAGCTCTTAAGATTCAATGGTCATCCAAAATCACCGGGAGAGATGAACCCTTAGCCTTTGTCAAGGCAGAATTCTAGGAGAAGGAACACTCTGATATAACACCTGCAACCCTGATGGTATCCACTGATGTTGACTTGTTATTCTTTTTGGTAAATATCATCTTGTTTAAGAGAGTGGAGTGGCTTTGTGCAGTGCCTTTGCTCACTATAAAAGCTTTACGGCACAGGCATTGCTTTATATCTGGACATCTCTCTGCACTTTTCGTTACATGGTACCATGGGTCCAGCACTATGTGTCAATAATTGTCACAAGTGTAGTGTTTGTACCAGAGTTCTCAAGTCGCTGGCTGGACTAAAATGTCACACTCGGTCAGCGCATCGGTAGGGGTTCTCCTACATGGATATAAAGTAGTGGCCGTACTCGAAAACGAGTTGGCAGCCACCATGTATGTATCTATGCATGTGCGTACGTATATATATATATAAACACGTGAGATATATACAGGAAGCAGAAAACTAAGAAGTGAAAAGCACATTGATGATTCCCTTCCCGCACACCGCTTGTATTCTGGAGATCATTATAGTTACGAATGCTTCCAAAACAGGATTATTCACCCACCGCGCATCAATAGCCTGTAGCCAGCTGGATTACCATCACAACTGGAGCCAGCAAGCTTCGATCGCGGAGTCGGCAAGCGCCCCAACGGAAATACCATCTTCACGTTTGAAGGTGGTAGATCACCTCATCTGGATGGTACTTGTGAGACATTCTACCCCTCCAGCTTAGTCACTTCGGTCACAAATGCCGGTGATGCGACCCGCATTGCAGAAGAAATGAATTTAGAAAAGTACGAGGGTTTGTTCGGTCGCTTCCTCTTCGCACCTCAGGGCTACTCGGATCCCATACTCCCGATCTCCTCCGCAAGAGCAGTTGCCTTTCCTTCCCTTTTTCATTTTTAAATATTTGTATTTTTTTTATAATTATCTTATAGTTATTCATTTCTGTCGTTACTCATGGATTATTTCATCGCTATATTGTCTGAGTAACTATAATTCTTTCTGTATCTAAATGAAGATTCGAGACAAAAACACATTGTACGTTGGAAAGAAAACAAACATACAAAAACAACAACCAAGGCGGAATATCTACATACAAATATGTGCCACCCAAATTGTTAAATCGAATGCAACACACAAATGTGGATATCTGACTGGAATAAAATTAAAGAAATTAAGATGTTAGTTCAAGCAATCGCCTATTAAAGGCAAGAGATATGACACAGGACTGAGCAGGTCAGTGGTCGAAATACAAACGAATGAGTCCTGATGAACTGGAGGTTGGTAGGTAGGGCAATATTGAGAATTAAGAGAGAGAGAAAATGAGAGAGAGAGAGAAAGAGAGAGGGAGAGAGCGAGAAAAAGAGGGAGATATATATATAGAGAGAGAGAAAGAGAGAATATACATTGATTTATATTGAGGAAGAAATAGACATAGATAAATAAATATATAGAGAGATGTATAGACGGAGTGAATCGAGAATACGGTGTTCAAATGTACATACTTGCACACAAACACAAACACAAGCACACACATGCACACACAAAGACCCACAAAACCATACGCCCACCCATGTATATAAGAGGTTTGGCAGGATATTAACATGATTTAGTGTCTGTGTGAGCTCTGAGTTGGGTAGGGATTAACTTGTTGCGTAATATCCGTTCTATATAAAACTGAGATCTCTGCAGCCATTGCATGTTTTTTACGTGCCTTGTTATGTGCTTTTTTACGTATTTTAGGCCGCCCAATGATGGGCACATTGCAACAAAACTATCTGAAGTTTCTTGTCCAGTTGGGGTAAAACACGTCAAAGGTTCACTGGATATTGCAGCAAGTGTACGCAGAAGAGACGATGTCACGCTCAAGGGTTTTGAAGTGACACAAAAGGTTCAATGAGGGAGGCGAGTACCAGGATGACGATCCCAAGACCTGAATGTATTCAACGAGCTATACTGAGGACAACGCTGAGCGCATGAGGCATATGGTGCCTTATGATCATCGGCTGACTGATCGACTGATCCCAATTGAACTCGGCACGAACCGCGTCAACGATTATCACCGAAGATTTGGGCATGCTGAAGATCTCGGAGTAGATGGTGCCGAGAGCCACTGAACGATGTCCTCAAGTAGCGGCGCATACATGTGCGTCAGGACATCTTCGAGCGTTTTGAAACCGATCCAGTTGTTTTCATTTTCACCAAGCTCAAGAGAGGCATGAAGCGCACCCGTGTCCGGACGTGGAAACCAACAAGAGTGCCGCGATGACGGAGCGGCGGAGAATCCCGGGAATAACCCCGCAGGAGTACATTGTGGCGGAAAAGATGAGAAAATGTGTTAGACATGAGGGGGATCATTTCGAAGGGTGAACTTGTTGTTTGTAGATTGGAATTAAAATATTTCATTTGTGACCCCAGATCTATCTCTTTTCCGACACATCTCCTATATATATATATATAGAGAGAGAGATCAGAGCTAACAACACGGACGCTCTATCTCAAAATTATTTTTGAAAAGCATTTAGAAATGCGCAACCGGTAAAAACTTAAAACCACAACTGAATACTAACCAATACAATTACTAATACTCTTTTATTCCTAATTAAACTATTTTTCAACTGTGACCAATTTATCAGCATTTTCTATTCCGTTTACCAATATATAATAACTTGTGTGTTACACCTCTATTCTTTTAGGTATATATATATATATATATATATATATATATATATATATATATATATATATATATATATATATATATATATATATATATATATATATATATATATATATTAGTAAAAGGAAAAGAAAATGCTGACAAATGTTTCCCGGTGAAAAATAGTTTAATTAGGAATAAGTATAAATTAGTAATAAGTATTGTTTAGTAATCACTTTTAGTTTTAAGTTTTTACCGGTTGCGAATTTCTAATGCTATCTCAAAATTATTTTTGAGAAGCGTTAGAAATTCGCAACCGGTTAACATTTAAAAATAAAAGTGAATACTAACCAATACTTATTACTAATTTATACTTATTCCTAATTAAACTATTTTTCACCGGGAAACATTTGTCTGCATTTTCTTTTCCTTTTACTGATATATCATACTCGTATGTTACACCTCTATTTTTTTAAATATATATATTTATATATATATAAATATATATTTATATATGTATATATGTATAAATATATATATAAATATATGTATATATATATATATATATATATATATATATATATATATATATATATATATATATATATATATATATATATGAAAAAGAACACAAGAGCGTCTACAACATCAAAAGATTTGTATTGGCTTACAATGTTTCTTCCTTACGTAACCGTAGGTTTCGTCAGAGCTATAAAAGGGGTTTGATTGGTGTTATGGACTCTACCAACCAAATATTCAAGAACAAAGAGGAAAGAGAGTAAAGAGCAAAAGTAGGGGACGATAAGTCTAATTTTGGTGCGGGAGGGTGGGGTGTGGGTCCTTGTTTACTAGCTGCGGTCATATTCATTCCCGGGAGTCGGGTGGTTAGCTGAACCATAGATGGGGTGGCGTCGATAGTATGGTGCAGAGGGTGCGCAGAGGCTACACAAACACAAAGGGCATACAATATATATATATATATATATATATATATATATATATATATATATATATAGCGGAGGAGAAAGTACATGAGGTAATTAGAAATGGAAAAAGAGTAATAATAATAATCTATAATTAATAGTGTATAATAAGGCATGGGGAAGATTACACTATAATAAGGTATAAAAGTAAGAATAAGGTAAAATATAAAGGAGGATAAAAGTGGAAATAATAAAGATAAAAAAATATATAGAGAATATATAAAGAAATATAAGCGAATATTTGAAGGGGAAAACACAATGTTAATAAAACGATTTTTTCAAATAATAATAAAAATATAATAATTATGGGAGGAGAAAACGGGATAGAGAAATATGATCAAGTGTGATTAGTTGAGAGAATATAAGATGATAATAGTTATGTCAAGTTTATACATCTTAATAATAAATAATCTGTGTATCAGAGTTGCAGAACCTTCAATTCACTTACGGGTTCAAGCCACGTGGCGTGGTCCATTGTTTATCTGTGCGGTCATGCGCGTTTGTTTTTGACACCACAGCAGATGCACAAGTTCGTAAATTCCAATGCAGATAGAAATCTATTTTTGCTCACCCGGACATTGACGGAGGATCCAATATTCCTAGTTCAATATGTGTGTGGTGTTATTTTGGTTGCACAAATCAATCACTTGGTTCAATATTATGGAGTATGATTTTCTGGTCTTCGTAACAGTGTCAGTGGTTGTATATCTGGAAATCAAAAGGATCACAGTACTCCGGTTTGGTGTGATTATCGGTCATCCAGCTATGTTGTTGGTGGTTGGATTCAATTCTATTCGCCCGAACGTTGAACTTTGGTGTCGATAGGACATTAACGAGGCAGGGTGAGATCGCATCTGTGGTACAAAACGGTACGCAAGGAAATTCTTCGTCTTCGTTTCATCCGGGTCCAGCAGTCACGTGCAAGAACCGCTACGTAGTAATTGTGGGGTTAATCGGTCAAGTCAGCAACTGACCGAAAATTCAGACAGGCATGACATGCACATTTAGGTCGGCAGCTTCTTTATGTGTACGTGTGTCCGACACACACAGACACATATGTATATGTGTTTCAACTCAAAAAACTCAATTGATTCCCCTATTGATATTATATCTGTGTCGCTCGGATGTGCATGCTGTGGTGTTCTGGTCGTGCATAGTATTCACTGTGTTTTGCCATTACCTTGGAATGTGATGTTATGGTCATCAATACTCCGGCAAGCGCATTTCGCTCTTATATTGCGGAGAATGGTGCTCTGGTCCTCAGTAAACATTTGGGTCAGCAGGAGGGGTGGTGGTTCTCAGTTTCAACTTCGACAATACATATGTGTTACTCTGCATATCATGCTCCCCTCAGAGAAGAGTATTATAGGAGGAATTCGTACCACACACCACGTATAGAGAGAATTTCTACAGAAAAGTATACATACATATACACATACATACACGCATCATACACTTACACATACACATACACACTCATACGCATACATACATATATTCACATACATGTCACATATACACATACACACAATATAATACGCGTGCATACAATATACATATATATATATACATACAATATACATGCCTACAATGCACGTACACATGCGTGCCTGCATGCACACACGCACGCACACCCACACATATGTCTGCGTGTGTGTGCGTGTGAGAGAGAAAAGGAGAATACACACACACACACACACACACGCAAAAACACCAACCTTGTAGGGGACTGTACCAACCTTAGGGTACCTATCTATCTGGGTTACGGGTTGGGGGCAAAGGGGGGGAAGCTATAGTCTAGGTGGGGGTTGCGTAATATATGTTACGTCTATGTGCTAGGTTTAAAATAGAAGAAGGAACTAAGGGTTTTGTGTTGGCAAGAGGAGAACATTTCCGATTTCCTGTTAAGCAGGTTCAGTTTAGAGTGTATTATGGCATGGCATTCCAGTAAACACAGGTCACAACTTCCGCTCTGCGGTCGGTATGGCGTGGATCTAGTACGCTTCCTCCAAAAAAGTTTGTATGGGGTACTATTATTTTTTAAAAAGATGTATACCGCCAGTGAGGTGGCATTTTTATGTCTATCGTGTGTAAATATATCCATATGCACGTTAAATCTAGTTTTAAATGTATTGGACGTTGCTCCTATATATGTTTTGATAGAGTTGTGTGTGGTTACGTCACATGCATACTATGTTTTTCATGAGGCAATCCCCTCTTAGGGGACAGTTACTACTCCGCCTACAATTGCAATTGCGGGTTCGATTAGTTAACTTACCTCCCGAAGTTACTAGCATTATCACTAGGTGCCTCTATATCATTAGATGGCTCATTGATGCTATTATCTTGCCCATTTTCCAGTGTAGTCGGTTGCTGGTGGTTGACTGCCATTTTAATTGCTTCGAAGCCTTCCCTAGTTTTCCTAATGTTCGTGCGTGCTAGGTGTGATGCGAGGTTAGGTGTGGTCGAATAGGATAATTTAATTACGTTTTTGTTAATTATGTTGCGATATCTATTGCCTGGTGGGAAGTTTTTTTCCAATAATAATAAGAATACTCTGGGCAGGTTAGTGAGGACCTCAGAGTTAAAAGGTGGGTTAAAATACATGTTTTTCCTTCTTCTATTTTTCTTATCTGTGGGGTGAGTCTCGCTACTGTGCGTACTATTTTGTAGGGTTCCGTTATTAACGTTAGTGGCGTTTTCTGTTTTGCTTAAGCCCGGATGGTTTATATTCATGGCGTGATCATTTACTGTTTTAGAGTTGTGGTGAGGGACTCTAGTATTGTCTTTACGTGGTTTACATTTAGCTGGGTTACCGCCATTAGGGTTCTTACTATTATTCTTGCCTCTAAGTTGATTAGGCTTTGTGGCCACACTATGTGTGATTATGTTGGTAGGTTTCACACTCATGGTTTGAGAGTTCTTATGTATATATGATAATCTACTCCCGTAACCAGATTCTGCTAGGGCTTTGTCATAATACTCTGCATTGGAGTTGAAGATACTCTCATTACAGGACAGTCTGCTAATTCTATTAGAGACCCCCTTGGGAATAGCATTTAGGACTGATTTGGGGTGGTTAGAGCTGGCGTTTACATATGTTAGTCTATCATTAGGTTTATGGTAGGGTGCAAATGTTTTACTTTCTAGGTCAAGGGTGGCGTCTAGGAAGTTTACTGTTTTATCATTTGCATCTATGGTAATACTTAGATTAAAGTTTTTAAAGAACCTACGTAATTGTTTCCTGGTTCTTTCTATATTGCACTTTTTATACTCGAGAGTGAGGAGGGCGTCATCACGGTATAATCCACCCTTCAAGTGTGGTAATGTCTCATATAACTCCTTTAAGAGGTACAATCCTACCAGGTCCGTTACTTGTGCAGAGTCACTAGATCCCATTGTGATGTCGAAGTTACTGGACGTATTATTGCGGGTCCACAATTCATCCTCAAATGTGATTATCGTTTTCCGGGCCGCAAGAATGACATCAATTTGAGACCTAGTGAGGTCACTTTTCTGCATGGCCATGATTAGGGCCTTATTAAGGAGTATGGGGGAGATTGAGGTGTAGTACGCATCGATGTCGAATTGTATAAATTTAAGGCGTTTATGGTTGCTAAGGCTTGAGAACCATTTCAAAACCTCTTCCATATTCTCCCATAGCTCTAGATATATTTTACTCCTGATGGTGGGTATAACGCCGTCTAAAATTTTCTTACTGCTAATTCCTATATCTGACTTCGATGGGCTAATTAATCTAACAGAGGGTTTACTAATGAAGTCAGCCTTATGGTCTTTAAGGGTGAACCTGGGTTGCTTAGGGGTATATGGTTGGGTATACTTTTCCAGACCTAGTTTATTCACTATGGCACATGCTTCCTTATTAATTTCATCTAAGTTTGCGCTTGTTGTCTTTTTATAGTTTCTATTTAATTCATTGTATATAAACCTACGATACGTATCATAATTTAAGCTATACATATTTCTGGTTTTATCCGATGTGACCAGGATGATTCTCAACAGGATCCAGCCCGAGATGGTGAAGAAGCTCAGGGACAACCAGAACGGCTTCAGAGAGGTGAGATAAACCACAAGTCCCATCCTGATGTTGAGGAGGATATTTTGGGCTAGAGCAAAGAGCCCTTCCTGCTGTTTTCATTGACTTTAGGAAGGACTTTGTTTCTGTGTCGGATGGAGATCTAACCGGCTTATGGCTCCCCAAGATGATAGTGGAGCTGATATCACTACTCTACATCAACACCAAAGCCCAAGTCATTACACCTGATGGGATGACGGAGTTGTTTGAGATACTGGCTGGAGTGCTCCAGGGAGATACTTTGGCTCCCTACCTTTTTTATCATCGCTGTGGACTATTTTCTGCGGTTGCGCTTGAGAAACACCCGGACTCTGGCTTTACTGTAGCACTGGCTCTGAACAAGAGAGTTAAGGCGAACAAATATGAGATCCTAAATTTGCTGACGACATATTTCTGGTGTCAAACACAGTGAAGAAGGCGGTGGAGTTGATGGGGTAGGGGGAGACTGTGTCGATAAGTGTGGGGCTGAGAAGGAATGAGATTAATTCTAAGTATCTATTAGTGAATATAAATAAGCCAGCGAAGATTATGAATGTAGGCAGGAAGCTGCTAGAATTGGTTGAGGACTTCCCGTATATGGGAGCAAAGATTGGGAACACGAAGGATGATGTCACAGAGAGGAAGAGCAAAGCCTGGGCGGCGTGGCACAGTTTGAGTTCCGTGTGGACGTCGGACCTTCGTAAAGAGCTGAAGATCCGTCTCTTTGTTGCTCCAGTAGAGTATGTGCTGCTGTACGCATCTGAGAATTGGACACTGACGAAGAAACTCACTCAGATCGTGGATGGGTGCTACACGAGAATGCTAAGGATGGCTCTGAACATTAATCAGTATTCACTGAGGATGAAGAATGCAGAGCTGTACGGGAGCCTCCCAAAGGTCAGCTGGAAAGTAACACAGAGGAGACTGGGGTTAGCTGGACATGTTCACCGACATTCCGAGTTGACACTGTACTCAGTGCTCTTGTTGAAGCTTTTGCACAGACACACTAGACGAGCGAGACCGAGGTTGACATATGTTGATGCCCTAAGGACAGAAACAAGTCTCTTGGAGACGCATGGCATCGCAGCGATGATGAGGGACAGAAGAGAGAATTTCAATCGCCCTATATATATATATATATATATATATTGTTATATTTGGGGAGGGTCATATTTGCGTAATGTTTCGACACACGATTTCATATAAAAAAAAACCTCGCAAAACTAATATATATATATATATATATATATATATTTGTGTGTGTGTGTGTGTGTGTGTGTGTGTGTGTGTGTGTGTGTGTGTGTGTGTGTGTGTGTGTGTGTGTGTGTGTGCGTGCGCGTGTGCGTGCGTGTGTGTACGGGTGTGTGCGTGTGTGTATCGTATTTATTTGTTCAAATATGTATAGACTATATGGTTAATACTATTGTACCAGCGTGACCAATTCATTTCATTATCACCAAACTGACCATCAGGTACCTCTTCTAATACCTAACTTCTTGGAAGTAGGTACTAAATTGAACGTGTTTGGTTGAAATCGTGGCTCATTTTCATTTCGAATAACAGGTTATATTCCTTCTGTGGGAAAGTTAATTTACTTAAGCGTTTTCTTTGTTTAAGAGTAGTAGCATTAATGTTAAGGAGTAGAACAATATGGTTCTGGGTTAGCTTGGTTTTTAAAGTTTCTAGAGGCTGTATGTGTTATTTAACATAACCTCCAGTAGATCCCTGTCTTATGAATGAAATTTACGATACGGAAATGTCATGTCTTGGCACTGACTGTGTAACGCTGAATATCCTTGAGAATTACTTTAAGTGTACGAATGACCTTGGAAAGCTGAGTCAAATACTCATTAACTCCATGATCAGGCCGTGCTATTCATTGAAGAAGTGGAATATTCATCCTCGAAACTCTCGGAGTTCCACTCCCACTGACTCTTTAGATGAAAAATAAATGTGGTTTAAGCGAATAACTGTCAATCAGTTTTCTGGATCTTCAGACTGATCGTGCGAGGTTTAGGCATCTTATTTGGTAAAGATTTTGTGTTATTTCACATCAGCTAATATCCATTCCATTATACAAATAAATTCTGTTGATTTGGCACTTTTTGTTGCTGCTTGACTTGTTGAATACAAGACGCAACAACCTATTTGTTTAACAAGTGTATGCCTGTGATTGTATTTTGTTTGGTAGTTTATTTATGACTAGTAGTTGTATTTGAATATGTGATGTAAATTTTCTACCTCATATGTTGGCATATTTCTCCTCCCAATATCTATGTAAAATTTTTGTTTTGGATATATATTTTTTCTAAGGAAGTTTGCTTCGAGTTAATGATAGGGTGCATATGTTAATTTTGTTTGTTTCTCTGATTTGTCATATAGTGCGTCCGTTATTAATTGTGTTACCAATGCCAATAGTTTTTTTTATAGTAATATAATATTTACATGTATGGTGGCGTATCTAAGAAACAATATTTAACAATGCTCAGCATAACAATGTTGTATTTGTAATTTACCTCTTTATATATTTGGTATGGAATTTTCTATTGTTGTTTGATATGATGGCCAGCTATATTCAAGGTTAGCTAGTGTGTATTATGTTGCATATAAGGTTGTAATTATGATTTTTCTTTCTTGTTTCCGGAAAATATTTTTCATAAACCTATTTGCATGCATTACCATGTTTCTGTTATTCATTGACATGCTTTTGAATTACGCTAACTATAATAATATTTCTGTATAGCACTGTAACCACCAAAACATTAAAACGATGTGGGTATTAGTTTTCTTTCTAAATGTTTGCGTCATGTGTGAAAGTGCTATAAAGCAGAATGGGGAAGATATGAAAAATTGCTTCCTAGCTAAATATAGCAGCTACCTTCGTTAGATTAGAATGACATCTAGGTACCTGTTATGAATATTTTATTGTGAAAGTCGAGATAATTTCTAATCGTTTAGTGCCTGCTGTATGCGTCTTTTTTACTTATCTCAAGATGAAGCCAGTGGTCTTGCACACGATAGGTAGCGCAGAATCAAAGCCCACCTATGACATGGTTATCTATCATTATACCTAGATCGATAAATAGAGTACTAATAAAATACTGGGTCGATATAATCGACTTTACCCTCCCGAACATCCTTGACCTTGTCTTTATAATTAGAAACCATTAAATGTGGTTGATTGGGAGAATGGTTATGGCGTCGGACGCAGTGTTTTGTGGTATCCGGCTGTTTTCGTTCTCGTTTCAAATTGCATTGAGATCAACTTTACATGTCATGCTTCAAAGATGGGAAAACATTAACGCACCAGTCGATTACACGGATCAATTTAACCACCGTTCCTATCCTACCAAAATCGCGGACATGTGTTTTTATTAGAAACCATTATACATCACAGGCTGAGGGTATTGGATCGGCACGACTGTTAGATTTTTGCAGCATTTCACTAGTGATTTTTAGGTTCAGAGGTCAAATTTCAACTATGTCTTTCCACCTGTTAAGGTCTATAAAATTAGGTATCAAACAAATAACAGGATCGATTTTCTGAAAGTTTTTTCTCCGCAAAATGACTAACCTTGATTTTAAAGTAGTAATCTTTAATTGTATGAAGGTCTGGGCACAGATATATTCTCGAAACATCATATCTAGATTTGTTTATATGGTCTATTGTCTAATAGAACAATAGAGTAGTTCATTCTAGTGTTTATATTAATCTCAGTTACGGTTCTGATCACGAATGCTTGCATTCAAATAACTTGACCGTGTTTTCTATATGTTCAGTTGTTATTTATGGTATATTTGTACTGTATTCATGACTTGTATGTACGTTATACGTCTTCTGTTGTGAAATACGTTGTTTTGTTCTATCAGGGTTTAACATCTGAAGATTGTCGCTTTAGCAGTGTAATTTCCTTTCGTGGATTCGTGTGTACTGATAATATTTTACACTTACTTGGAATGTTTTAAGCAGTTCGTGTTGTATTTTCGAATTTCCGGTTTCATGTGTAACGTTTTGTTTTGATTTACATCACTCTTACTTCAGACTTTAGATTTATTTTGCTCGTTTCAATATCTGCGAGGTCTGTGCTGGGCTGAACCTGCTCGATCGATGTTCCTACTGTCTATATGGTGCAGATTTGTCGACTTAAAATAATTTCCCTGCTAAATATGTTAAATTGTGTGATGATCTGCTTTTGTTCCATGTTAATATTTTTTTTGTTTATGTGATGATCTGTTTTTGTTTCATGTTAATATTATATTAGAATCTCTAGAGTCGGTAGAACGTCGGATAGAATCTCTTGCCGCATTTGCTTTGGCTCTCCACGCTCTAATTTTAAATAATGCCATGGTGAATTTTAATGGGGTAGATTATTCATCAATATGCGTTCTATGGTGTTCTATGATTCAAGAAGTGCAGTCTCATGCAACACATGAAATTAATCTTACTGTCATTTAAATGGTGTTTCGTTGATGAACATATCATTTATGTACTTTTGGCGGAACGAAACATTTGTTAAACATTTGATACAGGTGTGTTGGATATTACTAAAAGAATGAAGGCAGGCGTATCTATAGTGTAACAGGGACTGTATTGACATGGTGCATCGGTTAAATTTGATTTAAGTTAAGTTCTGTACCTAGCAGGCCAATCAGCCATATGATGCCGCTCTCATTAGATTAAATACTACAAAATATAAATGAACGAGGAATGAGAAAACAACTTTTATAGCTTGCTCTCATAACCGAGAAAATGTAGTCCGTTATGTTCCTCTTCTTTCTAAGTTCATATCTTGTATCTATGAACGTTACTCTGAATTCAAATTAAGTGATATTCATTAGATGAGATGAATACAACATTCCTTATTTCGATGCACCGATGAAACATTTAGGTATGTCTTAACATTCATAAGACTCTTCGGTGATGCATTTATCAAAACGATAAACCATTTATTTTGTATGGAAAGTACATATGTACAACTTGAATTTAGCTTGTAATCTTTATATTCAACGAGATACCCGATCCTGGATATACTTGTCTGGGCGTATAAAAATGATATTAAAAAATTCATGGTGCAAAGATTACTTCGAAGAATATGAGATAAATAGTTAGAGGTGTAGAAGGATGCGTGGGGAATGTAATTTTAAGGATTACGAGACAAGTCGTGATGAACTATGTAAAATTTACTGATAATAGTTGAAGCACAAATCACCAGAAAGAAAGAAATAGAAGGATTTTATTTCCTGCTAAAAGAAATTAAAGCCGATGTGTTCGAGAAATCAAATATTCCATATAATTAAAAGAGACAAATAGAAAGAACAAGTTGTGAAATGAAAGAAATGTAATATTAAGTCATGTTATTTCATGGTTGGTGGATGGTATCGAATGTTTATTGAAGGTAAAATAATAAGACTAAGAATAAAAAAATGATAAGAAATAAATAAAGATAGAATATGGTACTCGATTTATTGTGTGCTTAGTCAAATGGAAAACAACCTGACTTTATCGAAATCACAAAAGCTTTCGAGCTTTATTCTTGACCTTTATGTGATCTGTCAGCCTTAAAACTATGAAAAGCAAACAAAACGTTGTATAAATATCGATTGACTGTCTCAAAGTGAATTTTCTTTTAATGAAATCCTCTCTTCCTTCATTCTATCCGTTGTTTTGTTGTTGACTTTTAATGTCTACAACTTCCCCCTCTCTATTTACGTTTTTCTCTCTTCTATTTTCTCGTAACTTTTGTTATCCTCTATCTCTCTCACATTACGTTTCATTCCCTGTCTTCTCTGATGGAAACTATATGTTATATAAATCGTAATCTGCCATAATATTTATTCTGTTAAACTGCACTGCTTTACACTCTAGTTGCATGGATCACCGTCCCTCCAAATGCACAGACAAATTTATAAAATGCATCGTTCCGTAACTGAAAATGCTATAAAATACTGGGAATCAGATCTACGCTTGTTTTAACAAAGTGCCAAATTTCCTTGCGTATATTGCATACGTATGCAAAGATTATTTTTATCCATTGATGAGGAGTGTAACTTCAGGTTTATTTAAGGATTTCTGGGCGACAATCTATAATTCCCTTCTCAAGAAATACTGAATGCTCTTCAATGCAACAATAATACTATGAATACAGGACTATGTTTCAGTGGCATTGTATAATACATGGTGCTACTATAATGTTGAAATGTAAAATACATACATTTTTATTTTCTTCTTTAAGAGTTACAGTAGACCTCCTTTCCTAGGTAGTATGTTTCCCCTAGATACTAAATTGGTTTGCCACTACAGTCACCAGTCAGAAGGGAATAAATTGCAGATCAATTTATGTGTTTGTATTTACCTCACAGCAATAGGTTTTCCATTTAGTTAGTATTTACAATATAAGTCGTTACATAAAATAGCGTCAGATTTTCAAATATACATTCTATTAAATTATAGTAATTTTTTTTCAAGTTAGAAGTAATCAGTGATTTAATTTTCTCTGTCTAATAATTTAGAGCTTCAAACTTCTGAGGTAATGTTTTTTTTTTTAAATTCATGGTATATATGAAAATAACATATAACCAGAGTACTCGTTTTCCGCGAGGGAAAAATCATGATTTCAGAACTGAATGATGTAATTTCCGTTCACGAGGTTAGCTCTGCCTTTCATCCTTATGGTTCGACTTTTCCCTCTTCCATATTGCTGGTCTTGTGCGAAATATAGAAACAATTACATAACAATTACATAACAATTACATAACAATTACATATCAAAGTGATAAAGATCCCATAACTCCTTGTGGAATCGTAGAGGCACTGTCATATGGCGTGTTTAGGGGCACATTTAAACATGGCAGAGTCCAACACTCTCCAGGACTAAACACAACTAATATTTTCTAATGAGGAAGAATCGACCCCAGTACTGGATTGGTGCATTTTTTATCGACATCGAAATGATGAAAAGCAAAGTTGACAACTGTGGGATTTGAACTCTAAACGCGCAATGAGGTGGGATGAGTACATATTACTCCATACATACATACATACACATACATACTATACACAGTCAACGAGATCAGTCGCATATTTTGGCGTGGGAGATAATTTATTAAACTTAAGATGAATACAATCTCCGACAGTAATGCAACAACTACAGTCATGTAGAATAACTGGATATTCTTCTAACTATATCTACTGAAGACACCTTTTATTTCGAATTCGTAGAGATATCAGACTAAATACATAATTCATTTTACAAGGATTTGCTACAAACCGCAGGGCTGAATACAACACCACCAACAACATTAAGAAAGTATCGAAGACGAACAACAAGAAAGGTAAACAGACTTTATTCAGTTGTAGCTACAACAGAAACCGAAATTATAAATCGCATTTTTCTTGGAGTTGCCAAGTTAATGATGATTTATTTAATTGTTATAAAATGGCAAAAAACAATCCCTCCATTTGCTATATGAACAGAATGAAGGTACATTGGGACGAAATACACCCAGATCTAAATTATTTCACAGCGAAACAATTACGCCAACAAGCAACGTTTGTTGAACGTAAAAATAAGATAAATATTATTAATTGTAAGTCCCCCCACAACAAACCTGGGATCAACAATACGTGCTACAGGTCGCCATGCTATTGGACCTCCTAGCAGCCAGGTCGAACAGCGCCTCGAAACGAACTATGCTTGAAAGAAACTTGACACCACCTGTACCATCTATGTCTACCTCGAATGCTGGGGAAAGCACTATCGTTAATAATAATACTCGAAGGAATAATAATAATAATCGAAGAAATTTGACACCACGTGTACCATCCGAGCCTACCTCGACTGTTGTGGAAAATACTATCGATAATGATAATAGTCAAAAATATAAACAATTGAAAATTTCCTTCAACGAAATCTTCCAGAGAGACATCTCTCTCAAGACATCTTTCTGCTGTGCGGGATACATCATTGACTCACAGGAGGACAGAAATACGAACCTAACCCATAATTTCTTTGTAGACGATCTGAAACTCTATGCCAAGAACATGGATGGGATGAAAAACAATCTTGACCTGGTTACAACGTTCTCAGAGGATATAGGAATGGAGTTTGGCCAAGATAGATGCTCATACATGACTATACAGCGGGGGAAAACAACAACCCAATCTAGCAACATTGTCATCAATGGCCTAACTATTTCACCGATATCTGATGAGGACTGCTACAGATACCTGGGGATAGATGACAACATATCCTATAATGGTATCTGTAATAAGGAACGCGTAACCAGGGAATATTACACCCGATTAAGAAAGATTTTGTCATCGGAACTCTCTGCGCAAAATAAAACAGTGGCTCACAATATGTTTGCTGTGCCTGTCCTAACACCAACGTTTGGAATACTCAATTGGACGATAGACAAAATCCGAACTCGAAAAATACAAAACAACACCGGAAACTTCCACATCAACAGTGACGTAGACCGCCTTTACTTGAAACGCAAGCAGGGAGGTAAAAGTCTAACATCAGTCGAGACAGCATTTGAATGTCGCATCATATCTCTCCCACAACATCTGCGAACCTAGAAGCGTAGGAGCCCGTCTCTCAGCAAGTCTGTCTGCATGAAACAGATAAGATGATGAGAGTTGGGAAGGAACTCCTCGAGAGATATTCCCTGTGTGATAATCAAAAAATCACACCCCAGGGAAGTCGCTCAGCAGTATCGCAGTGAAACCATGGATGAAAAACTGCATGCTTATCAGCAAAAAATCATGCATGGACATGTTGCCAGGAAGCTCCAGAGTGAGAGTAATATAGATAAGGAAAGTAGTCTATCTTGGACCAACAACCGCTATATTGGCTCCCACTTTAAAGGATACGCTTTTGCAATCCAATAACAGGAGATTAACACCAAATACCTGATTCAAAAAAGAGATAGGTATGCAGGCAAAACACCTCTATGTGATAACAAGTACAGACTCTGCAGAACTAATATCGAGGATATCACCCATGTCATCAGCAGCTGTCCAAAGATGTCATCGCGGTACTATCTACCTATGAGGCATGATGTAGTGGCCAAAACACTGTACAATGCAGTTCGTAAAAAAGATAGCCCCGATAATAAATACATTAAAAGCTACAGCAATGTGGAAGACATCCATCTACATAATATGAAAGAGTACTGGTGGAATGTTCCAGTAAAAAACCCAATAAAATGCAGTCATAACAGACCAGATATTATGATATGGGACGGGAAGAAGAAAGCATGCAAAGTAGTGGAAAGTAGCTGCCCAGCAGATGCCAATATAATATCAAAGATTAGCGAAAAAGAGAATATTAATGCAGAACTGATGAGAAATCTGCAGATACTCTACCCTTATTACACCTTCAGATGTATGCCTGAGATTAGTGGGGCACTGGGGTATGTTAGTAACTGCCTCAATACAAATCTTGAGAAGCTAGGCTTCACAGGAACAGATATAACACAACTAGTTAGGAAATTACAAGTACAATCCATTAATTGAACTGTAAAACTATGTAAAACATTCCAACAATTTTGCATCTAATAACTGCATATACACATGTACAGATACTAAGCATATACACATGCACACATACAACTCAAAACATCCACATCCACACCTACAATAACATCCATAACTACACATGCATGCATACATACATAATCTACCTAGTTGATGTGTAAATTCCAATGAGAGAGTCTTGTGTCTATGTTAGAAACCGACTCTCTCTCTATTGGGAAACAAATTGTGAAATTATAAAACCAGAAGAACATACATGCATACATACATATGAATGATATCATTGCATTCATGCTCTAATAATCCAATTTCAGACATACCTTGTTCAGGCTGGCTGATATATATCCTGTAGATGCATTAATGAGAGGAACATATATTTTGTGTACTCTATCCTCAAACTTCACCACAATTATCCTTTAATACCCTCCTCCCCACGCATCTTCGTAATTACATTAATATCGATATAAGTACTTGCACACAGACAGCACATACACAAATATATTTATATGTGTGTGTGTAAATAAATAAATAAATATATATATATGTATGTATGTTATTCTGGTTTAATAATTTCACAAATGTTTGTCAAGAGAGAGTCGGTTTCTAACATAGATACAAGTCTCTTTCATTGGAATTTACACATCAACCTGTGTATGAGTTTTTGATTGTCATGCATAGAATATATTTCAAGGAGTTCCTTCCCTCTATCTGTCTCATGCAGATATACTTGCTCGATAGATGGGTTCTTTCGTAAATGTTGTCGGAGGGATATGATTTGACATTCAAATACTGCGTGGACTGACGTTTCAAGTAAAGACGGTCTATGTCACTGTTTATGTGGAGGTTTCCGGTGTTGCTTAGTATTTTTCGAGTCCTAATATCAATTGCTCGGATTTCGTCTATCGTCCAAACTTTGGTGTTAGAAGAGGCACAGCCAACATTGTGAGCCACTGACTTATTTTGCGCAGAGAGCCCCGATGACCATATCTTTCTTAATAGGGTACAATATTCCCTGGTTACACGTTTCTTATTACAAATACCATTATAGGATATGTTCTCATCTATCCCCAGGCATCTGTAGCAGTCCTCATCAGATATCGGTGAAACAGTTAGGCCATTGATGAAAATGTTGCTATATTTGGTTGTACTTTTTCCCCGCTTTACATTATGTATGTATTTTTGTATGCATGCATGTATACACACATGCATGTGTCAACGTCGCAGAACTCCACCTCTCTCAATGATCATCTCCACACATTTTTCCACAGCAAAATCAATGTGAATGGATGGGTACAGTGATATACCATCCATACTGCCTATTATGCAGTTGGATAGGTTTTTGTTTTTGTTGCACTCACTGATTCTGCTGATGAGGTCCCCTGTACTGTCACTTACATCAGGGGACATCTTGATTATGGGGCGTATAACTATTGAGAGGAAGTAGGAGATCCTGTAGTTGCTAGTTATATTGGCTCCGCATACAGGTCTTGTTTGTGGTCCTGTCGACTGTCTTATGGTCTTTGTGGGGCCCATAAAAGGGTGGTATGCCATTGTTAGACGCCTGGAAGTTGTTGGCAGTGCGTCTGCTTGGCTTTAGGATGTCGGTCCACATCATCATGTGAGCGTTGAGGATCTTCTCTCTCCCCTCATGTATTTGCTGTATAATTTTGCTCGTGTTGGTGATGTGGGGTTGCATGCTGTCTATTAACATCCTACCAGACTTATCTGTGGGTAGACATACTACCTCACCATCCCTTGCACGCTGCTTGAGGCTAACCAAGACTTCTACAGGTTCCCTCCCAAGTTGTTGGACTTCTGGTCTGCTTTATCTCTTAGTATACCGGTCTACTATTTCTCTAATCTTATTACTAGCTATGGTGAACTGTGCCTCTGTCTCGTCATCCATTTGTTGTGGTATACAAACCCTTTTATTAAAGGGTAGCCTCGTAGGATAGATATTACCTATCTAATATGTTTTATCAGCTGGATTGAAGTATTGTTTCTTTAAGGGGTATCATTATATCTATCGTCATAGTTGTGTGTGTTGCTATTATTGTTGTTATGCTGGTTGTTGTTCCTATCATTAACATTATCATTATTGTTATGATTGCTAGATGTATTGTTGTTATGATTGTTATATGTATTGTTGTTATTTTCTCCACCGTTATTGTTGTTGTTACTGTTATTTCTACCATTGTGGTTGTTACTTTTATTATGGTTCTTGTTTTTGTTGTTGTTGTGTCTATCATTAATGTTGCTACACGTATTATTTCTATTATTACTACTGTGGTTGTTGTTGTTGTTGTTACTCGTATTATTTCCATTATTAGTATTGTGGTTGTTGTTGTTGTTCTGTCTATCGTTAATATTATTACCATTATTATTATTACTATTTCTCACTCTCCTGCTATTGTTATTGTTATGACTATTACGATTATAGCCATTATTTCTATACTCAGAGTTATTGTTTATATTACTATTATCGTTATTATTGTTGTTGTTGTCCGTATAGTTGTTGTTATTTACTTTCGCATTCCAACGTATTTTTGTGAAACATTTTTCCAGCTCCGTTTTG
>OZ024743.1:109280797-109295797 GCA_964016885.1 Eledone cirrhosa
GATGTTCAGTAAGTCAGAGATCCTCGTATATATCTAGTTAAAGGTAAACATGTTAATATGACCATCGTTAGATCTATATACCATATTGGTTTCCATATGAATCAGAAATTACATCTCATATACGATAAGAGTAGGACAATCATTATGTCTTCTTTTCTTAATTTGTGTATTGAAAACGATGCATATAAATGCTATGTTTATGAACATTGTTCGATGCATTATCATTGTACGCCATGTAGCGTAGTTAATCGTTAAAGATGTGTATTATAAATAACTAAACATACATGCAAGTATATTTACCTATACGAAAATGATTTAGAATGATGCATACAAAATATCTCGCTCACATTTCCAATTGTTGCAGAGAATTAATGTGCAGGTGAGAAGATTGTATTTTCGTTTGTACACATGTTTGGTTTCTTCAGATTTTGCAACGTGTATAAATACAAAAGACTCCGAATGCTATATTTACTGTTTGTATTTAATTGCAAATACCCGATTTGGCTTTAACTGTAAGAAACCTCATAAAAAAATGAATACAAATAACCCATTTCAGTTTTGCCTTACAAATTCATCTAATCCATTCAATGTGTAAATATATCGGCTATGAAACCTTCTAATGCAATTAGATTTTTTCGCCAAATGTTTTGCTGTTTATATATTAACTTGTTATTCCATGTAATGCTGAGATACAACGGAGTTTTGATACTAAATTCCCATGATGTTCTGCATGCTAAATATTGGTGGTTTATTAATTTTATAAACTAAAGCAAGAAACATGTGGAAATATGTGATATTGGAAGGGAACCATCATAAAATTCTCATTATATATTTATCGTCTTTCTGCTTTCTTGATAGTGAAATCATGCAATATTACAAATTACTATCGATTTTTTTCTATGATGAGCTACCCTATAAATCTCAGTATGGAATACAACTCTTTCGTCTAAAGTATGGAATTTCTAGCACTCTATTATCTTTCCTCTATGGCGCCTGTTTTGATCGTGTTGGTCTTTATATATGTACATAAGACGAAGCTATGCTCCCAATAATTATTTAATCAAAAGCGCAACAGAGCGCTACATAAATAACAAGCGACATTTAGGTAGTGTTTATTTATGTAGTGTTTATTTATGTAGTGTATTAACCAAAGATAAGTTTCCAGTATTCTACACCAGCTTGATAAAGTACAAATAAATATATAGTACCATGAATTTATCCTACGTTTTTCTTTTACATGCGTGGCTTTGTAACTCAGAAATCAATACTTATTTCATAAAATGTGTGCAATTAATGACAATATCATTAATATGCCATTCTAAATAACATTCAGTATGTGTTTACTTTGCTTTTCATTTGGTATATAAATCCAGAACCATGTATCAAGTATATCGTTTGTCCTGTCCTTGCCGTAATCTCTTTGGCTTTGAACTAAATATTCATGTTCACAATGGAAAACTACCAGACACTATTTTAGCATTTCATAAGCGTTTGCGTAATATGAATTATAGAACGTTTTGGTTATAATATTCCTGTATGAAACTAATTTCTTCTTCAGAGAACTATTTATCTTGTGGTACGGAAATTTGCATGAGGTATTTTAGAAATCTAACGCGGCTAAACATGTTTAAATACAGAAGATCAATCTTGCAATGATCACCATTAATTTTACAAACAAAATCCCTATAATCTTGAATGTTATCCTTGATATTCATTTGAACATCCCTTGAAAAATGTGTACCCAAATTAATCAGTTGCAGTTGAAACAATCTACTAGGAAATGTATACATGACTTTCGTAAATATCATATGTAGCTTGGCGGTTTCTAATTTAGCGAAACAGTTATTGTACGCTGGATTGGCAGTGGTGGATCCAACTGCCTCAATTTAACATAAAAATGAGCTCAAAATCACGCCGAATGACATATATTGCATAATATAGGTGTATTCTTGAAAATAATCTACTTAAGCCACAATTATTTTCACTATACCCATGCTTGGGTCTAAGCAGCAACACTGTTTATTACACCCAATCATTTCTGTTTACTGTCAATAAAATTTGACATTGAATTGATGGAGTGTTATTACATAGCCATGAATTTGCAGTATCGGTAGAGAGTTGGACGCCATGCTTTCTAGCATAGCTACGTCCATTTACGGTCTAAGTTCAAATCCCGTCGAGGTTAACTTTGCCTTTCATCCGTATAGGTTCGATAAAATAAAGTACCCTTAATGTACTGGGTAATTGCTGACCTTGTGCCGAAAATAGAAACAATTATATAGGTGTGAAGTGTTTGAATATATTTTTCATAGATTCGTACACAACCATGTGTATTAAGTATGATCTCTACATTAAGTTATTGCAGCTCAGAAACATACCGAGGCATGTGGTGTTATGACGGATATAAGGTAAGTAGATGTTTCATCCCTGATTGCGGTGTGTGGAAATATAGACGAAATAACAGCATTTTGGAAACTTAATGTTAAGATTTTACATGTAGCCATATTCAATGCGAAATTTTCGAAGGTGGGAAGATGTAATTTCAGAAATTTAGTTTGTATAATGGAATTAGTGAAGTAAGTAGAATGTAAGTATTATCCAGAGAGCGAATACCAGTTGGATATTCCTTTCATGGGATTATCATATCCTACATTATAATACAAAACAATACGTATGCATGTGCTTGGTTATGTTTGCATATGAATGGTTGAGTCAATATGTGTGATTTCACACATTGATAACAATATGTGTGATTGAAACATACAGCAGTCACGCACACACCCATATACTGAGATATATACTATATACTTGTGTGTACTTGCATTCGGTCAGCCATTCTGTTAACAAATCTGGCTTTCTTGCTTTACATTATCTCCTTTCATACGTTTTGTCATGCTTGAAAAGAAACTACGTATATTTTATACATATGAATTTAATATGTTGCTATTATTTGCGCTACTGTTATATGTTTTCATTTCACATTTTGTTACTTATTGTCTTACGAAATCAATAAACATTAAAATGTAAGAAGTGTGCGAGAAAAAACTTCAGAAAAATGTTATCAAAAATATATCCTATAAAGTATAAGAAAAGCTGTTGTCAGATAGAAAGGTGTTTGGTTTTGTTTTGTTTATCTCTTGCACTACACTTAATATTTAATAATTTATTCATTCTGATGCCTGCTTATGAATACATATGATTAGAGATGATGAGTCGTTGTTGCTTTCTTTTAAAGTGGGTGCAGCATATTTCTATTTAATGTCGATATTGTTTTTGTATTTGATTTTGTTTATAGTTTATCTTACATTGCGCTTTGTGAACAGACATGAAAGAATTTCATTTCTAGTGACTGATCGGAAACTATTAAAATATCTACTCAAACAAGATCACCATACGTAAAACGAATATACATATATATATATATATATATATATATATATATATATATATATATATATATATATATATATATATATATATATATATACACACACAAAGTTGCATGTGATTAATGAAAAAAAAGCTGTAGCGATATTTAAAAAGAGAAATAAAGTACACACAGACTCTCACACACACACACACACACACACACACATATATATATATATATATAAATACATGTATATATATATATATATATACATACATATATATATATATACATAGATATAAATACATATAAATATACATACACACACACACACACATATATATATATATATATATATATATATATATATATATATATATATATATATATATATATATATATATATTATAAAGACAGAAATAATTATATAAATATCGACATACGGTAAATGATATAGAGAAAAAGGCCTAAAACAAAGGATTATTTAGTACATGTATGAAAACTACCTTCAAGATCGCAGAAGCTGATAAATAACAAAACAAAACATTTATAGAAGCATTGAGGAATTTGCTATTTTTACTTTGCATCTGAATTTTGGATATGTTGTTTTTTCTTTCCTTGCGTTTCCTGTATTAAGTCTTTCCAAACCGAAAGAAAAATAATAAGCTTTTAACACATATCCTTTGGATTTCTGATCCATTTCACGGATTACATATAAATTTTGTTAAGACTTCACTTCTTTTGTTTTTGTATTTTTGTGCAAATGACAAAAAAGTAGAAATTAAAAAGGCCATTAAGAGATTATGTTAGTTTACCAAATATATATTGCACATCCATATATACTTGTGAATGATACATACACAAACTATCTCTATATATTGCACATCCATATATACTTGTGAATGATACATACACAAACTATCTCTATCTCACACACATATGCATTCTTATGTATGTATGTATAAGTAAATATACGCACATATATACATACTTACCACTTTCCTTATCTCTCTTTCTCACTCTCTCTCTCTGTATATATATAAGTATTTATATATATAATATACGATACTTACAAAACAACTAGCAGGTAGAATAAGAGCTAAGATACAATGAGAGGATATATGTTTTAATCTATAATGGTGTTTATGTATTTCGTATTTTCTTATAAAAAATATAAAGAGATAGAATTTCTTAAGCTCTATCAAACGTGAGAGCTAGTCATAATTTGATTGTGACGAAAACTACAATAGGCATCAAAAATACAGTAATATACAAAATAAAAAAATTACAAATTTGGAAATAAACTACAATGGGTGATTTTAAAAGAGACAATCCACAAGTTGTTAGCCTATAGCAAGTAGAAACTATTATAACAACAGTATGTCTTTAAAACTTACATCGGAATTATTTTAATTACTTACGAATGATATTTCATTTTTTTCTACATTTACTCTCACTGCGGCTCTATTAATTTCTATGGCATTACCTCATTATGAAAACCATGTAGCAACTGGTTTTACAGTGAAATTAAAGAAAATACTTGAAATTAAAGAAAATAGGATGATTCATATATATTCAGGTTATCTGCATTCTAATTTCATATATATACATCCACACACACGCATATACCGGGTGTGACTTAAGTCGTACACGTATGCATATATATATATATATATATATATATATACATAATGGCTGCACCCTCGTTATCGACTCTTGCCATTGCGCAATATACCATTATTAATAACTATTAATTAATTATATCGTGCAATGCCTGTGCGTGAAGATTTTTTTGAAGTGAGGAAAGACTGTGCACTGAGCCAATCCCACTGCCTGAGCGACAGTAGCTATAACCCAAACAGGAGAGAAGATCAACATCGTCGGTAACTACTGAGCCGCAGGCCTTATATCGGAGTTATCCCAGTTTCCTGAGTTGCCTTCTCCTAGAAGAATGCCCTGACAAAGCCTAGGAGTCCTTACTAGGAGTGCTTAGAGGAAATACTGTATATATTTTATCCAATGATTCTATGGACCTACTTTCTTATATTTTGCTCTGATTGTTGATTATTTTATTTATTAATTCGTCATTGAGCCACATGAATGGTTGCCAAACACACATATATATATCTATGGCTCTGTCTAGTTTATGTATATGTAAATCTATATATTTTATAAACACCTGTATGGTTGAGAAACAATTTAGGCAGTATTCGGCTGCGCTTTCTAGCAACCAGCCCACTCGCCATCAGGCACCAATCCCACACATCCTGACTTGACCACTAGCCACGTGAAAGTTCTTAGCCATTTTGAATTCGTTTCTGGCGGGGATCATTTAAGAAAAATCTTTCTCGAATCGAGTTTGTTTCCTGATGATTTCGAAACTCGGGAATTTCTCCATGATCGGATATTTCCATAAGCGAATGAAACCTCCTGGGGTAGAGATATAATTTTGGTATGTGTATATACATGTTTTCTTCTAACTTTGATTTTGTACCTAATTGTGTATGATTGGCTATTTGCATAATCGATTTCTGCGGGCTATTAGAAATACTGGGTAAATCTTCTGTGGCTATCATTTATTTATCTATTGTTTCTTCATAGATGCTTTTTAAACTTATAGTCTTGTTTAATTGATTTTTTGTGTGGATAATTATGCTGATTGGGAGCGGAAATACTCTATATATTTTATCAAATGATTCTATGTACCTACTTCCTTATATATATATATTTATATACCACAGAAAAAAAGAATCAGTGTTTCGACGTAAGGAATTTATTGCACATATTACAATTCTATCTCGAGCGACCAGTTGGTGGCACGATCGATATAGTGATCAAACCTGACTCTGAAATCGCGCGGTCGTCGGATACGTCTCGATTCTACGAAGCAGATATTCTTATTGTTCCTTAACATCGAATTTCTTCGTTTGTTGATTTAGATCCTGTTTTTTTTCATTTTATGTGTGGTCAAGAATTGTACACGTCACCGGTATTTCTAGACACTCATGGGTGCCCACTTCTTGATTCTTCTCGTTCTCCTGTCAATCAGATTTCGTCATGTATAAGAATTACTACTGTCGTGGGAGAGGGGCTGTAATCTTGAGCGGCTGGCATTACTTCGACCTCTTCATTGCCCCTAGGCGCCTTAGTCTACATTGGTCAGATACACACCCGCAATTATGCTGTATGCGGCTTTTATAATAAATAATGTTTTGTGGCAATTTAAAAAAGAAACAAATCAAAGGGATGTTTAGCATAACATTTGTAGAACACAGCCTTAGTATACACTCCACCATATAAATTTCAAAAAGAAAAAGAAAAAAGAAAAAACCTATTTTTCAAAGAAAGCTTTCAACAGCCTTTCAAACAGAAGGGCTATATCAAATGTGTTTTCAACAAATACACCCAATTCCACGCTCACACATTGACCTCAGGGGAGCGCGCATAGCCAAGACGCCGCACATATATAGTCAGATGAGAAAATAAAAATCCATGGAAAGTCATCCGTACCCCCACGGAGACATGCTCAGAAAAATACATCGACCCAGGCATGCGCTCACCCGTGCTCATGCATGTATGTGTGGACACACATACATGAATGCAACACCGCGCTCCCACACCAGAGGCATATACTTGATGAGTACCCCCTCATACATCTTCCCATGTGCCTCTGTGCAGATGGTGCACACATATTGTACGAAACAACGCATTTGAGGCCTTCACCCAACCCGATGACGGCAGAGCATAATGGATTCCCCTTGCAGTTCATACATTCTGGACTCACACACGCCTTGTTGTTATGACAATACTATACATCATTTCACCTCTTTTGTTATCGATGTTGTTGATGCTCTTTTGAGAGAATAGTTTTTGCAAATGACTGATTATATCGAATAATGTATGCCATTTTTACCAGTACCACTAAAATATCCATCCATCCACACGCACACACACGCATACACACGCGCACACTTAGGTACAGACATACAGACACACAGACAGACACACAAACACACACACACACACACACACACACACACACACACACACACACACACACACACACACACACACATACACACACACACACACACATACATACATGCATTTGTCTTAATAGACACCTGAACTGTTGACCACTCAACATGATTGCAACTCAATTAAACGGAAAAGGACACTGTTCGACAAACCTACATTTGGCACGACACCAGTTCGCGCTAACATCTATTTAAACATTCACGTGACTTCTAACGACTAATCAAAATTGCTTTGACTACAAGAATTTTTGGAACACGAATTATCGCAAAATTTTTAGTGCTTATTCACGTGACATTCAACAACCACCCACATTTTAATACCTCCCAAGCCACTTTTTTCATATAAAACAGGAGGAATTTCCAAAACAGCTCAGATTAGACCAAAAATCACGAGCATTCTATCTCAAAATTATTTTTGAAAAGCATAAGAAATGCGCAACCGGTAAAAACTTAAAACTAAAACTGAATACTAACTAATACTTATTACTAATTTGTACTGATACCTAATTAAACTATTTTTCACTGCGAAAAATTTGTCAGCATTTTGTTTTCCTTTGTACTAATGTATCACAACTCGTGTGGCACACCTCTATTTTTTTTTAATATATGTATGTATATACTATATATATATGTAAATGTGATAATAAGGGCGCTGCGGAGTTGCAAATGGGTTACATATGAGAAAAGTTTGTCCTTCATCAGTGATCTTCCAACTATCATAGGCATTTCATCGCTTTAAAGACCATATACCTGCGGTTGGTGCGAGCAACGGCTAAAAAATGTCGTTGGGACACGTAAATAAAGGGGACGCGAGGGTAAACAAACAAAATGGTGAGGCAACAGAAAGTGAGGAAGAAGGAGACAAGTCCCAGATTTCTATGAATTTAAGTTCGGTGAAATCGTGAACGAGAGAATAAGCCTGGTTGAAATGTGATCAAGGAAGGAATTTCGCACAGGTCTAACGGGAGGAAGAAGGTGGTCTGGCATGCGAATTCGGTAAACATAAGTTCTGTGAAATCGTAGACGAGAGAGAAAAAATTCCGACCAGCTTGGCCGAGAATGTGAGAGAAAAGAGTTACTCACAGGTCAAACGGGAAGAAAGAGGAGTAGGGGGAGAGGTAGTGACAGAGAATGAGTGAGTGAAGGGTGAGGTGAGGAAGAGGCTAACAGAGAGAGAGACTGCTAGAAAGGGTAAAGATACATAGAACGAAAAAGACGGTGTAGCAGCAGAGGCAAAAATATGTGTAAATACGATAATAAGGGCGCTGAGGAGTTGCAAATGGGTTGCATATGAAAAAAGTTTGTCCTTCATCAGTGATCTTCCAACTATCATAGGCATTTCATCGCTTTAAAGACCAAATACCTGCGGTTGGTGCGAGCAACGGCTAAAAAAAGTCGTTGGGACACGTACATAAAGGGGACGCGAGGGTAAACAAACAAAGATACAATATAGACACAAACACATATATATAGTTCATCAAAGTTCTTTCGTTGCACATCTGCAACATCGTCAGTGGTGGTATTGTTTCCTCCCGTTACATTGTATTTTCTACGCCATCTTTATTTAGTATGTTAATGTAACGGGAGGAAAAAATAGCACCACTGACGATATTGCAGATATGCAACTAAAGAACTTTGATAAACTATATATATGTGTTTGTGTCTATATTGTATCTGTATTATTGTTGACCGTTAGTCAGTCAATGTCAACATTGAGGACCGAATAAATTAGATTACCGACATAAAAGACACAGTAGCGAAAAGCGAAAACCAACCAAACTGTGAGTGTGTTCTGTTATTAATTCTGGCAATATTACACAAATATCACCCTCCCCAAGTATAACAATATATATATATATATATATATATATATATATATATATATATATATATATATATATATACATATATATATATATATATATATATATATATATATATATATATATATATATATATATATATATATATATCGTTTCTGAATTTGTTTAGCAAGATTCTTTATCTGAAATCGTGTGTTGAAACCGATATTGTTATACTTTTGGAGGGTCATGTTGCCAATAAGAAACACACGCACCAGTTGCATTCACTTCAATTTATTATAATACATTTATAATAAATTTATAAATTTCTGGTTGGTTGGTTGGTTCCACAACCAGATAGTTGTTTATATATTGTCATAGTTCTTTGGTCACACACTCTGTGATCTCTTCAGTGACTGGTGATTCCTTTCTTTGTTTCTGTGCCTCTCCTTTGTTCTGTCCTACGCCATTTTGTTTCTGTGTGTGTGTTGAGTGCTTAGTCTGCGCATGCGCCACATCCGGGTGTCTGTGCGTGTTTATGTTCATTTATGTATTTGTTTATTTACATTTTACTCGTTGGTTGTTTGTTCTATGTGTGTGTGTGCTTTCATTTTGTCCTTAATTGTAAGTTGTGATGTTGCTGTTCCACTCATATTTTCTATTTAAGTTTGTTTGTAATTCTTTTATGTTTATTGCCTCTGTAATTCGTCTAAACATTGCGTCTTTTCTGTGTGTAGATTCTATTTTTATTTCTATGTACTCTAATTTACCCTTGTGTTCTATTTTAGCATGTTGGTAGAGTACAGATGATTCTTTACTATCTTGAAAATCTCGCCGTGTTCATTTATCCGTTCCCCTACACTACGAGCTGTCTCACCTATGTACACTATATTTTTCTCTCTACATTGTCCTTCAGTACATCTTATGTTATACACTACATTTCTAGTTTTACAGTTAATATGGGGGCTTATTTTACAGATTATACATTTCATGAAATTTATAAATTTATTATAAATGTATTATAATAAATTGTAGTGAAAGCAACTGGTGCTTGTGTTTCTTATTGGAAACATGACCCTCCCAAAGTATAATAATATCGGTTTCAACACACGATTTCAGATAAAGAATCTTGCTAAACAAGTTCAGAAACGATATATATATATATATATATATATATATATATTAATTATAAGGAGCCAGATTTTTAGATTTTGACTAGCTCTGCACACTCTACCCTCTCAAACATTTAAATAATTCGTGATTTGTATATAGGATATCTGTACGTCAGGGTGGACCATAAGCGGTAAACGTCTTACTGTGGGAAGAGAATGTATACTACGAACTGTACAGTTTCAATGCTGCATCCTATGTGTAGCGGATGCATTAGCAATCACTACACCGTGTAGCCACGTGATTTACAAAATAATTACCAGCAGCACGTGGCAAAGTCCGACTGGTTGAATACATGACTGTGGCAGTGGTAGCAATATTGTATTGTCTCAGCATCACGTTACATTCTAAAGTGGAAGACAGAAGAGTGCTGCCGTTAGAAAAGTCTCACAACTGGTGGTTAATTTCAAATACTTTGAAAATACGCCGAAGATCTCAACCAAATTATTTTTTTGAATAACAAAGACAGAAGTACAAAATTCGTATAAATCGACCGCATATAAAAGGAATACTGTTCAACTTAGGATTAAAGGCACGACTCTTACAGGGGAGAAAACAAACATTAACGAGCATGTATATATATGTTGGCGGGAGTGGCGTCAGTGTACATCTGTGTACATGTGTCTGTATATATAAATACCTAGCAAAGAAAGTGTGGTATGAAACCGGGTGGAACATAACGCACCTGAGTACTTGATACTTAGGGTAGTAGAGTGGGTAATAGGAAAATAGTCAGGACCCCACGGATTTGCTCAGGCCGTTTCGGCAGTTAGATCCGAACCATTCGGATCTACCTGTATATAAATATATATGTATATACATACACACACACACACACATATATATATATATATATATATATATATATATATATATATATATATATATACATATATATATAACGATGGACATGTGGTAAGGAACCAGATGGACCATAACGCACCAAAGTACTCAATACTTAGGGTAGTAGAGTGGGTAATAGGAAACAGTATGACCCCGGCGTCAGAGCTAAAGTCGTTCCACGCTAATTCTGGACTAAATAAGACTTTTTTCAAAAAAAATCTTATTTAGTCTGGAATAACCCGTCGAAACGGCTTGAGCTCTGCCGCCGGCGTCATACTTATTCCTATATATATATATATATATATATATATATATATATATATATATATATATATATATATATATATATATATATATATATATATATATATATATATATATATATATATTGTTATACTTGGGGAGGGTCATATTTGTGTAATAATATTGCCAGAATTAATAACAGAACTCACTCACTGTTTGGTTGGTTTGTGTCTTTTATATCGGTTAATTTAATTTGTTTACTCGGTCCTCAATGTTATCAATGACTGACCAACGGTCAAATATACATATATAATATAGACACAAATACATATATATGGTCTAACAAAGTTCTTTCGTTGCACCTCTGCAACATCGTCAGTGGTGCTGTTATGTTTCCTCCTGTTGTATTGTATGCCTACGCCATCTTTATTTAGTCTGTTTAATTATTTATTTATTTATTTATTTATATATTTATTATTATTTTTTTAATACTCCGCAAGTATAACAATATTCGTTTCGACACACGATTTCATATCAAAAACCTCGCAAGACTAATTCATCGCCGTTATATATATATATATATATATATATATATATATATATATATATATAGGTTAACGTTGCCGTTCATCCTTACGGGGTCGATAAAATAAAGTACCAGTAATGTACTGGGTAATTGCTGGCCTTGTGCCTAAAATAGAAACAGTTATATATATATATATATATATATATGCAAAAGTTTTATTTAAGATTGTTGGGTTACAACGAGTAAATATTTTATAACTGATATAAAAGCACTCAACAGTTTCTGGAGTAGGTTTACGATATTAAACAAATGGAAACTATATTTATAAAACCATATTTATTTCGTTATATATATATCTGGGATATCATATTAAAAATATGGTATGCCTTCCTCAGACAAAATACAATGCATAAGCTGTTTTATAAATAATTAGTGACATACCTTGTAATAATGCAACTTCCATTTAAAAAGTTGATTTGGTAGTGAAACTGTTATGACAGTTATATAGAAAGAAAAACGAAGATGAGAAGAAGAAGATGAAGAGATGTATGTAAATAAAAAAAAAGAGAAGAAGATGAAGAGATGTATGTAAAGAAAAACAACAGAGCGAGATAGAGAGACAAGGAGATATGGGATTGAGAAATACATTGAGGAGGTGAAAAAATATAGTAGGCTGCTTTTGGACAGATGATCTTCGTATATGTGAGAGGTTAGGGGAAGGGATACAGTTAAACTAGTGTATAGGAGAAAAAGAAAGAAAGATGATATATTTAAAATATATTAAAAATATATTATGTCTCATCCATTTGAATTATCAATTTTTATGAATTAGGTATTATAATGTAAATATCAGTATTCATGAATGAGACACATATCCATAATGTGTGAAAAAATGACCACATGCTCAGTTTAAAAATTCTTAGGTCTATAAGCAAAATCTGAGATAAAACTTCAAACATAAGTATATATGCATTCTCGTGAAAAAAAGAGAAAAGAGAAGGTTATCTCAAATTCAAGTTGATAAATATAGACGCACATGTGAACCTACGTGATACGCTGCACAGATTCTTATATTTCATGAAAAACTTCAATGCGTTACAAAAGATTCCACCCCACATACATTTACATACATATATACATATATATAGACATAAAATATATAAAATATATATTATGGATATGTGTCTCATTCTTGAATACTGATATTTACATTATAATACCTAATTCATAAAAATTGATAATTCAAATGGATGAGACATAATATATTTTTAATATATTTTAAATATATCATCTTTCTTTCTTTTTCTCCTATATACTAGTTTAACTGTATCCCTTCCCTTAACCTCTCACATATACGATGATCATCTGTCCAAAAGCAGCCTACTATATTTTTCACCTCCTCAATGTATTTCTCTCTCCCATATCTCCTTGTCTCTCTATCTCGCTCTGTTGTTTTTCTTTACATACATCTCTTCGTCTTCTTCTCTTTTTTTTTTATTTACATACATCTCTTCATCTTCTTCTTCTCATCTTCGTTTTTCTTTCTATATAACTGTCATAACAGTTTCACTACCAAATCAACTTTTTAAATGGAAGTTGCATTATTACAAGGTATGTCACTAATTATTTATAAAACAGCTTATGTATTGTATTTTGTCTGAGGAAGGCATACCATATTTTTAATATGATATCCCAGAAATATATATAACGAAATAAATATGGTTTTATAAATATAGTTTCCATTTGTTTAATATCGTATATATATATATATATATATATATATATATATTTATGTGTGTGTGTGTGTGGGGGGGGGGTATTTCCGTAGGTGTGTGTGCGAGAGTGTATGTGTGTCTGTGTGGGTATATACATATATATATATATATATAAAACTCTGTGTTATTCCTAGGTATCTGTGTTCGATATATTTTGTATCTCTGTATTTATGTACCATTGAATAAATCAGGGCATATAAAAATCAATGATATTAACGGAAACTGCGAAGTGACACAGACACATTAAAATCGTAAGCTGGAATGAAGTATAAAATGTCAAAATCATGAGTGTGAATATGGTTATGTTAGAGAAGTGTTAGACTAATGTCGGAGATGAATATGTAAGAATGTTATGAATATTATTTATAGAATATTTGAAAATATATCTATTATAAACAATTGCAGTGACGGAGATTTGATAAATTCAGATCTTCAGTAATCTGTGGTGTCGTTTTTATGAGAGTCAATGCTTCAATGATAGATTGAGCGTGAAATAAGAGCATGTATGATCGATTTGGTGAGAATGTGATTGTATGTCTTTCATTAAGTTACTGTATTTCAACAGTGGACTAATGAGTAAGATAGAATGTCACTAAAATAAAGATTAATTCATTGAACGATTGATTGAGTAGGTGATTTGATAAAAACAATGAGTGTTTGAAAAATAATTGAATGAGTTACTGAGCGAGTCTAAATATTAATTTGAAGTGTGTGACCATCTTATTGAATAAGCGAATACATAAATTTAATGTGAGTGTAAGCATTTTCTTGTTCTTTTCGCTAGTCAAAGTTAAAATCAATTAAACAGACCTATGACATAAGCCTTCCAGCATTGGTGAAAACAATGTTTAAAAAAATTATATCTGGTATTCCATTCTTCAATGTATGCCTTTTAGGCTGTGGTTTATTTTGTTTTTGTGGTTAATTTTACGTTTATTTTGTTTTTGTGGTTAATTTTACGTTTATTTCTTTGAGGTCGAAAGAATCTGTAAAGACTCCATCATATCAGTTCATTTGTGTGTGTAGATTATTTAGTATTAATTTAAAGCACTGATCATTTAACAGAGAACCGCAATTTTGATTTCCCGAACGGTGAACAACTTAACTATCTCAGAATCCTGTGAAAATCCATTTAAATCGTTGTATGACAGCAAGGTATATTGCATGAGTCTTAAAAAAAACTCGTTTATTGTGAATGATTATAAGATTAAATGCCAAAGCATTTCTGAATATC
>OZ024743.1:109300797-109303297 GCA_964016885.1 Eledone cirrhosa
ACCTATTTTCGGTGGCTATGATATGCACGCATCTCTAAGCCGACCGGGGGTGGAGTTAGTGTGTTGTTTTAAGAAGCGAAATAATAAGGATTTCTAGTATAGGCACAAGGCCAGTAATGTTTTGGGGGAAAAGCCGATTAAATCGACCCCAATACGTTACTAGTGCTTTATTTTATCGACTCTGTAAGGATACAAAGCAAAGTTAACCTCGGCTGGATTTGAAATCAGACAGTAAAGGGCCGTAACTCTATGCTGCAAAGCATGGTGTCCGACTCGCTACCGATACTGCCAATCCACCGCCCTAACAAGCGAAGGTATATTGTTTTATAACACATATTTCAGGACTGAAAGTTGTAAGGAGATATTATTCGAAATAATTGTACTCTAGTGTTTTATGCGGGACTATTACTTTAAATGATAAAGGGCGGTGGATTGGCAGTATCGGTAGAGGGTCGGACGCCATGCTTTCCAGCATAGTTACGTCCCTTTACGATCTGAGTTCAAATCCCGCCGAGGTTGATTTTACTTTTCACCCTTACGGGGTCGATAAAATAAAGTACCAGTAATGCACTGGGTAATTGCTGGCCTTGTGCCTAAAGTAGAAACAATTAATTTAAATGATAAATTACTGAACGAGAGAATGTTCATAGCTGACCTAAGCAGAGTGTGAAATGTGTAATTAAAATGTCGTACTTAAATATCGAAACTTCAGCATTCTTCAAATATTTACTACTTTGACGCTACTCTCCGCCAGTTGCAGACTGCGCATCAACATGACATATTTGACTCCACAAATTTCGATTATCAGCAACAGAGTTTAAAGAGCAAAGATCTAGTGCAGGCCAAAGTTGACATTATCAAGCAATCGTTTTGGCTGCCAGCCTCTGCTTCTCTTACCAGCCAAACTTCCTTCCAGGCACAACCAACTCACACCACGAGTTGATTTTTTTATATGACCGTATAGTTTGAGTACTGGTGACTTGACAATTGATGTAATTGGTCTAGGTTTGGTAATGTTGAGCAGTTCACTGATACAGATACGGTCGCTGAGCCGCTTGCCAGTCATAAGTCTCATGATGTGGTTCTGGAATATAGAGGGCTTCTGAAGTGATCTTGTCATATAATTAACACAGCCAATACCATATAACACAACTTGTAGTATTCAAATATTTATGTATGACTAATGATACAAATTATACGCTCATTATTTGAATGTAAATATTCATTTACAATTTTCATCGTCAATAAAATACAGACAATATGATATAAAATATGATGATAAAATAAAAATAAATTTGATATTCTGTCACAAAATATCAAGATACGTAATCAATATGAATGTTCCCTATATTTTTTGCATACAAGTGAATGAAAAGGAAATGCCAACAGGTATATATTGGTGTATTTAAGAAAGCAAAGATATTTTGCTACAAGTTACGCGCACACACGCGCGCGAACATACGCATAAATATGCATGCTTAAACACAAACACATACGCAAACAAACACACATACGTGTATATATATATACACATATGTATGCACGTATATATAAATATATAAGTGTATACATATGCATAAACCACATGCAATTCAACTCACGCATTGTTATATGTGTTTGTGTGTTTGTGTATGCGCGCATGTGGGCGTGCGTGTGCACGTGGGTGTGTGTATGTGTTGATAATTTCCTCGCATGAACACAAACAAATAATCCTAGGCAATGCATAAATAAAACACAATAAGTAAAACAAGCATATTATAGATTCCTTTCAGGATGTGATAACTCTCCACTTTCTCTCTCTCTACCACCCAATATCTTTCTATATTTCTTCTTAATCTCTCCTTTCTATCTCCTCTCGGCCCCCTTACCTCTCTCATCACCAATCGCCAAAAACTATAATTAACGATTCTGACTTCCTATTTCCATACGAATGAACGAGTTCTAGTCCTCTATAAGTCATTTCTAATATAAAATAAAATAAATACACACACACACACACACACACACACACACACACACACACACATACACACACACATATATATATATATATATATATATATGTATATATGTATATATATATATATATATATATATATATATATATATATATATATATATATATATATGTGTGTGTCTGTTGGGGGGGGGGGGGTATTCATTTGACATAGGTCAATTGAAAGCTCTTTTTTGCTACCTTCGTCAGGAATATGGTAAAGGCATGTCTTCCTACCAACCTACATTTCTCACGCTCACCATGTTTGCAAGAAAGCCACTGGTTAAATGCTTCTATCTTTACGTATTTCAGGACAATAAAATCGACATATATGTATGTAAGCTTGCGTGAATGCCTGTACACCTGCTTGTATGTATATATGTTTCTCTGTATGTAAGTATGTGTATGTGCATGTAATTATGTGAGTATGTATGATCTATATTTCCATCTAAAAGCTCTATCATTAAAAGCTTCATCTACCTATCTCTACATCTATTTGTCTAG
>OZ024743.1:109308297-109325797 GCA_964016885.1 Eledone cirrhosa
ATCAATATATATATATATATATATATATATATATATATATATAGAGAGAGAGAGAGAGAGAGAGAGAGAGTGGGTGTGTGTGGGTGTGTGTGCACGTGCAAGGTTGTGTAATATGTACATATGAACATTGTTTGATTCTTTTTATACTGTTGATATCATTCGACATTTCCAGAGGACAATGTTTCAGATAGCTAATACATTCCCTTGTTGCTGAAAACCGTAGATTCCAAAACATTTGAGCGAATCTACAAGAAAAGTAGAAGTGAAATTGTCACATTGTTTTAACTAAACATTAAATCGACGAATTAAAGAGATGCGCAGCTTATTCCTACACGGACTTTCCTATTTTCTGCTAGGGTTCGTGGGCACCCTTAGACAAAACTCAATGTAACGTTTGAAGAAACTTCATCTTTCCCGAAACGCCAATAAATTATATATAATGCATTTTGTACACTGTTTGAATCTAAGTGTCCAGTCTAGTACTGTGTTCGATTATACCTCTATGTCTCTTTCTATAATTGTATCCTTCTCTGGAAAATAATCTGCTCTATTAAGTCATGGAAACGAGATGAGCTTCACCAGGTTTTGAAAAAATGCCTTCGAAACGCCGTATGTGAATAGGCCGCCTTTACCACTCCCTCGGGATTTACGTTTAAAGAAGAAGGAAAATAATTATATATATAACAAATTTTGAAAATTTGATTGGTTTCATCCCGTGTTAGCGCAGGCCATGTCTAACTTAATAGCACCACCTGCTGAAGCCTTTCTGATTATGAGTTGACAGCCATGTCATATTTTAGACATCGATGCCAACTCTGGTAAGGAGTTGTTGTTTTGATAGATATATCCAGTTGTATGGGTTTGTCCGGGATTTCTTGGAAGAATTTGTCTTGGAATCATTTAAACATTATAACAGTTATTTCCGCCTTAAGGAATTTCTGTATTGTATTAAAGAGAACAGGGTAAGTCGAGGGAAGTAATTGTGTCAATATGATTTCTATGAGTTGCGAGTTTGACTTGTGTAGTGGGCTGATAGTATGGGGACTAGATTTGGGTGAATTTTAAAATTGATGCTTACATTATTTGGGCAATATTGATGAAATATATTCCACATGTCACCTATGATGTAGTGCACACGATTGCGTTGGAGAAAATATACTATAAGCTGTTCTAGTCGACCCCAATAAACAAGGTCAGTCGTACCATCTATTTGTTTTCTAATTGACCTCTGAGGTTCTTCAATGTTCATAATATTTTGTTTCATTGGAAGAAGGGCACCTAGAGATGTCTTTGCTTCAGTGAAAAATGCGCGGGATATTACAGCTTTTTTCGTCTGCGAACATTAATTAATTGATCCTTCAGAACAAAATTTCTGCATCTCAAATGCCAACTCTTCCCTAAAGGGAGACACTCAATGAATTCAGCTGAGTTTCAACCACCTTAATATTGATTTCTGCTAGAATGCGGTACATCTTCTCTAATGCTCAATTCCACAACTTAATAAGTATAAAAATCGTTATATTACATACCACCACATAATACCTACATCTGCTACATTGAGTACACGCAAACAGACAAACACATATATAGTTATTTAAATTTTTCAACTTGAGTTATTTCCCTTTCTTATACGATGTTAATAATATAAAAGTATTTTTTTCATGAAAAGCGTTTTAAACGCTATGTTTTGAACGCTATCTTCGATCTTGCCCAAGTGCCTGCTGACAAGGTCACAAATTTGATCGCTTTTACAAACATAATTGAACCTTGCAAACCTAGGTAGCATTTTTTGTTCTGTGCATGAAGATAAGTATATAATTGTTTCTACTATTGGCACAAGGCCAGCAATTTTCCAGTACATTACCGGTACTTTATTTTATCGACCCCGTAAGGATGAAAGGCAAAGTTAACCTCGGCGGGATTTGAACTCAGAATGGCAAGGGCCGTAACTCTATGCGTCAAAGCATGGCGTCCGAACCTCTACCGATACTGCCAATCCACCGCCCATTAAGATAAGTATATAATATAATATATCAACTCTCATATATGATTGAGCACTTTTCTCCTTTTTCCTTTTTCACGTACACCGATCTTATAATATATATATATATAGCTGCTTCTAGCAATCCCGTTGTCTTCTCCGTATCCTTATATTATAACGTGCTTTTACATTTCGTGTTGAATGTTTGGTGGTTCGTTGTTTATAGTGTGTTTTATAAGACAAGTTTGTTTTATCTTAATGGTGCCGGTAATTTAATATTGGCACTATTTCTCTTACACTGCGAAACGGCTGTATAAAATTTAGGAATCGAACGTTTAGCAAATTTATGTAAGTTCATTCATTTAATTTCCGATTTTCTTATATCATTAAACTTATATATAGATATACGCATGGTATTTGGATGCCTTTTATATAGGCAAATCCTACTGTTATATTTATTACACACACACACACACACACACACACACACACACACACACGTAATGCACGTATGCATGTATGCAGAAGTGTGCATAATATGAGGGGAAAGTTCCCTGATAATTCTAATTTTTAAACTAAAAAATAACAAAGTTTCAGGTACCATATATATATATCAGTCCAACTCAAAGGCGTTGCACCGCCTGCATAATCAACTAGGAATTCCTCTGCTTTATGGTCGTACCATTATTTGTAACATAAATTTGAATTTGATACATTAACTGTATTAGAATCCTCAAGGTACATATTAATGCCAGTGTAAATGGTAGAACTATTTACGCCCGAACGTGAAATAAGTTCATATATTCGATGATAATCGGCTCGCAGACTCCAGTCATGGAGGAGTTTAACAAAGATCTCCAATTTTTCTGTCGTCTTACTATATGCATGTTGACTTAAACACTTGCCATCTTTGATTATACTTCGACGGCCACTGAAACGCACGTGATTATATATATATATATATATATATATATATATATATATATATATATATATGTATCACATATGTCTACTAAAATGAAGAAATGAAGACAGAGCGCAATGAAAATTCCTTAAGTAAGATTATGAGAATAAATATATATTCAATATGTTAGAGAATGAGAGAGTATATATGTATGTGGGCATGTGTATCTGTGTGTGTATGTGTATATGTGTGTGCATGTGATTCTGTGCGTGTGTGTGTGTGTGTGTGTGTGTGTGTGTGTGTGTGTGTGTGTGTGTTTGTGTGCGTACTTGTGTTGGTGTGTGTATTCAACTATGAACATTATTATTTGTGTTTTTAAGATACTCTTTTGTCGTTTGTTTTGATTTAATTAGATTTGAAATATTTTGTCTTGAGCTTCATTGTTCTCACTAAAATAAGTAATCATTTGTCACTTTCCAAGAGATGATAAATTTTATCACTTCACAATGAAGATAATCAATTCGTGGTCATCAAAAAGAAACTGAAAGAAAAGTAAATTAATCATTTCATTTACGACGACAGAGAAAACCCCATCACAATAAAGAATACGGTCAGCTGCCAGACGACTATATATGATATTGTAAGTAAGCAGACGTTTCGTCTTTAATTAAAATACTCACTTGAAGCGACGAAATGTTATGTTCCTAAAGTTCGCTTGACTCCATTTATAGAAAATAACATTACTGACAGAAAGTATATATGCGACATTATCTATATATAATATTATCTTCTCGTATGAATCAACAATTTCCCGACCTCTCCCAGATAGCCATCATAGATATTTGTGGGCAACAAATGCAACATTCACTGAAGTTTTCATCCAGCACAGCGGATTTGGACTTATTGTATGTTAATACTTGCCTATTCTGTTATGAAATTACGACTGTACGATATTTCTAGAAATAAATTATACTAAAGTATATTCTATTTCAATATTAGCCTATCCATCATAGACTAACATTATAGAGATATACACAAAACAACAATACATCTACTAAGCTAGAAAGAACATACTTCCACCGTGATTGACGTAGACATTAAGTTCCCCATCTTGGGAGCTTCTGTAATACACCTACATTCACATTTTGCAGCAGATAGTACAAACGAATCTAAATTTCAGAAATGTTAAAAGGTCGAAATATATATTAAGAAAGAAAATAAAATTAATGTCAACTACTGAAAATTCCTTTTCAGTGCCTGCTGAAAACAATAACAACGATAAAACATAATTATATAAGACGATCTGATTTGTAAAATTAGTGCATTTCATTAGGAAATCTCATATGAATAAATAAATAAAACACAAAAACAAAAATGTATACACAACTTAAGTACAAATAAATGCTTTGCTTTCTATATCACAGACCACGTTTCGGAGAGAACTAGTAATGTTCAGTATTATTTGTTTGATGGGGTCATACATATATGAACGCATTACAAATTAACGACTATAAAATTTTGTTTTTGTATAAATGATACTAAACATTATTCGTATGAGATTGAAAAGATCAGAAAGCTTAATTACAGGAACCCAATCACGTATAGACTGCCTGCCGACTAAAGAAGTACTACATACGGAATTAGGGTGAAAGTTCTTCTCAAATAAAATATATATTTATCTGCTGTTTTATATCTGCTCAAACATTTCAGTTGCTGCAGAAGTAATTTGCAGACGTCTTAGCACGAACAGAACTAAGTCTGATGAAATCAAGAAAAGAAAGATATCATACCTTGATTTGATGTCGTTCAGAATAAATCGAGAAATTACAGATTACTTAGTAAGATAATTTTGTTTCCACACACAGGCACCGGCACACACAGACAAACACACATAGAAACACAGACACACACAGACGCACGCCGACGCACACATAGACACACACATACACACACAAACACACACAGTCACACACACACAGACACACACACACGCACGCAGACACAAACGCACATTCTTTTGATACAATATATATATATATATATGTGTGTGTGTGTGTGTGTGTGTGTGTTGTGTATTTGTGCGCGTGTGCATGTATGTGTGTATGCGTATATAAATAAATATACACAAATGCATATATTTATATATGTGTATGTGTATGTATATATGTAATTATATATCTGTGTGATGAGGTATTATATGTATGAATGCATGTGTGAAATAAGTAATACACGAGAAAGCTTATAATATATTCCAGGAAATAAAATGTAAATGCCGGGATATCCCTGCACTCTTTACGATATAGATTTTGTTTAACAAAAACGTATTTTCAATTTTGAAAATCCACAAATGTGGATGTGGATGATCAAACCATCACTATTGTTACTCTTGATATAACATCAAATAGGTCAGAAAATAATGCAGACAGTTAAACACAGATTTTGAAACAACACTTCTCGCTGTAACATAATCTGCATTGATACAAATAAAAGCGATTAGAATCTACACATTTTTGCCAACGACATTCAATTTTATTTTTTTCGATAGCATATAATTAAAAATTTCTGCTGGAAATTAATTCTTCGAATGTATTATTGCCTCAATTTGGTTGCTATAGACTTTCGTTGAAGGCTTTTGTTAAATTATTTATAAACGTGGTAGATGTTTTGTGAAAGAACATGTGAGTGACTTGGATGAAGCAGAATTTCGTAGCCTAGTTTTTGAAGCATTTCTTTGCAAAAGGGTTGGTCCTTTTTATATTGGCCATTACTAGACATGTTTGCTGCATTTATATATGCATTTTACTGATTTCGTGCCAATGTGCCTTTGCTATGATGGTTCCTCCAGTAATAATAAAAGCTGTAGTGGATTAATCTCTCAGTGGTCAACCAGACTGTTACCATAACCTTATTTTGGGCATCTTCAGATTTGAGAATAGGTGAAGAGCTTCAGCTCTGTCAACTCAGTATAATAAATATCACTGGTTGTCCTGTAGGATCTACATTTCAAAAATGTGTTGTTTTTTTTGTTATGCAGAAAAGTGAAAAACAGGTTTTTCTTGATTTTGTGCATTTGGTATATTTTAAAGCTTATTTGGTTTTACTGTTCCGTTCATTTAGCTTTACTGCAAGCAATTGACAATTTGTGTGACGATTTGTTTCCAGCGCAGCCTTCAATTCACCGTAGTGAAAGACTGAAAGACGTCCATGACCTTTCTAAACTGCAAGAGTGAATGCACTACGATGGAGTTTCTAGCTCTTTGTCCTGAGCTGCGACCTCTAAAGAATTACTGCACCCGATCGAAATATAAGATCCTTTTCATTCACATTATATTGTATCGATGACTTATTCAGGTGACCTGTCAGTCGCATCTCATACATTTAATTGTATAGCTGCTCAGATAGTGCTAATCATGATTTAAAAATGTATAAAAACCTTTTACTATAAATTTCACGGTATTAGATCTGGCTCAATCTCCTCTGTGTATATATCTTGCTGAGGTGAACTTATCCATGCAGTGACGAATAAGAAAGCTCCTGCTCAGCAGTGTGTATCTTTCTTTCTCTACCTCTCTTTATGATGTGCTTTCAATCTCATGCCTATTTTAACCGTCAAAAATCGAGTTTGTATAAATATATAGGTGTGTATTTCATCAATTTCATACTGCTCGAAATACGCAATCTCTCTTGAGGGTTGCTGCTACGATACCAACATGTCTGTAGGACCCTTCCTGATCTTCATGAAGATGCTGATGAATTGATACACAGACCCTTCTCGTATTTTCTTGTGGAATCAAAACGATGAGGATTTCCTAAATAAGCTGAAACACTGATCTGGTATCTAATCGTGTCATCCAGGATGTGGAAATAAACACGGGATAAATGTATCACACTTAAGTATTAACACACAATGCAAGTTTCGTTTTCTAGGCTGCACGTAAATATATATATAGTTATATAGTATTAATAAATGTGGAGACTAAAGGCCGAAGAGGGTCCAATAAGCATTATATATATATATATATATATATATATATATATATATATATATATAATATAATATAAGATCAAAAGATGGTTAAAAGAGTTCCAAGTATTTTATTATATGCATTTCAAAAACAAATATCATCATGGGATGATATCTGGGTTTTCATCAGATAAAATAGGGATACATGATATGAAGCTTAAAAAACACTTGTGAATAGTGAAGTTTAAAATCAACATATCTGATATTTGCATTGCTTTATTGTGCTACAATAAAACACAACTCCTACATATATATATATATATATATAAATATATACAATATATAGAGATAAATATAAAAAATCCGTAGAGAAGGTATTTATTATAAGAACAGGTTAAAGTTTAAGCAAAGAATCGCTGCTTTTACCCTTAACGGGATCTGATATTGAAAAAATCAATCTGTGGATGCGAAGTAAACATTTCAAGAAACATTACAACCGAAGGGAAACAGGAAGACGATACTTTGGTTTGTGAAGACGTCCGCGTGCGATGAATGCAAACATGCGAGGATAATTGTGTCATCATGTGGAATGAGAAGAACAATGTCTTGCAAAGACAAAAACACACCTATGCTATGAAAGAAAACAATGGACTATTATCCAATTTAGAATAAATGAATGATTTCCAGCTCCAGAGTTTGAGAATAATGTAAATATAATTCTTAAACGAAAATGACCGATGTTATAGTATCGGTAGAGGGTCAGACACCATGCTTTCCAGCATAGTTACGATCTGAGTTCAAATCCCGCAGAAGTTGACTTTGCCTTTCATCCTTACGGGGTCGATAAAATAAAGTACCAGTAATGCACTGGGTGATGGCTGGCCTTTTGCCTAAAGTAGAAACATTTATTAATAATAGTAAAGGGAACTAATGATAAGAACATTAAATTATTGTTATAAGATTTATATATTTCGTTATTTCCGAAATGGGATTAAGCTGTCTAGGTTTTAAAGATGAGTATTCTAGCTATTCGATTAACGGAACAGTCTGCTCCCGGAAACATTGTTTAAGTGGTTGATAACAGGACAAACATGTGTACACTTAACGTAATTCTTACTGATATTTCATGTATACGGGGGGACATATATTGCGTCTTTGAAATACAAAGAGATATCGGTGAGATTGATATCAGAGAAAGAAGAAATAAAGCAAAGTAATCTAGCCAATATTCTATTTCCTCTGCCAATTCGTCACCTTTATCAAAAGTTACATAAACATATATAAACGTGAGTAATATGTATGCGAAGACAATGACCTCTACTTGGAATTGCTGTTATTCGTTTGTGTTGAAGTACGATGTATTTATACCCAAGATAATCCATACATATATGACGAGTGAGAGTATTTGCGTCTCCTCGTAATTTAGCGGTTTACGATTATTATTCTCGAACGAAACGTCTGGAAAACATGAAATTTAGACTACATGTATCAATAGAGTAAATAGTAAATCACTCACAAATAATTAGTGTCATTTTGTAATTAATTTGTCAATTAGTATGCAAAACATCATATGTCTGTAACATTCACAACTTTCAATAATTTCCCATATATTTTCATTACAACTGTCAAACTTAATTATTAAAATAATATAATTATATATAATTAGTGTAATCTACAGGAGTCCTTTAGATCGAATATCGTGTTGAAATATTTAAACAGACATGTATAATAATTAACACTAATTATTTCACCTGAGGTAGTTTGGTCAAAACATTTAAGGACCGTAGTATTGAGTTCAATCCCTCAACAAGGTGTCATTTAAATTGTTGCTTTCATTATACAAATAAATATTATGCGTTACTTAAGAGAAATATGTCGACCATTCCTGATCTTCTAAATAATTAATGATGAACTGAGCAAATCATGATATTTCAAATATACATTAAAAGAGTTAAAAGTGAACAATACAAAAATGTGTACGATATCTTCTCATTATAAAATAGTGGAAATATTTCATTTCCAAATGCTTCAAAATCTCTTCGGCATTTACAGAAATACTATTTTCGTATTTAATCTCATGCTGCAATTTTATCTAAATAATACATTTAGTGACATGTTTGCAACGGATCATGTTGGGGACCAACATGTTTATTTTAAGGCAAGGATGATAAGCTGATGTGTGTGTAATAATAATAGAATAAATGCTGTGAACTAAATTCGTGGTCAAGCCCGATCATCGCATTTTGTATTTCGGTGATATACTTCGCCAACTGATACACATACAAGTCTACATCCACACACACACACATATATATATGCGTGTCTGCGTATTTTAATTTCTGTTATTGTGTTCGTTTACACACACACACACACACACACACACACACACACACACATATATATATATATATATATATATATATATATATATATATATTTATATATGTATATATATATATAATAGATAGATAGATATAGAGATATGTAGAGAGAATTAATTGGTAACTTTAAAAATGTAAGCATAAATTATCAACTTAAACCACAAGATTAATCCCAAACCCTAATATCTCCATTCAAATGGGGTGATATGGAACTGGTTTCACTGCATTCACAGTAGAACAGTAGAACGGATGTCATTACCGGTCACACCATATTTTATTAAACGTTCAGGCGTTACCATTCAGCAGAACAACCTGTAGAACATTTCACATTACAAATCCATTGAGAGAAATTCGAAGGAATATGGCTTTTTTTTCAAGTATCTGAAGTTTTATTACTCGTAATTGTCAAACAATTATAGTTTCTTGGCCTAACGTGAACACAAAATGACAGTCAATACATAACATAATATTAACATCATGAATTCTATTGAAATACTCACTCATTATTATCCAAACATCTGCCTTTGAGAGAGATATATGCCGGCTTCCTACGCATATCTGACTTTGTACGTAAGAGGAGAGTAAGATTTGCTGGCTATGCCATCGTGGCCCCTACGAGGCTGTGTCCCCATTAGTACTATGGAAACCACAAGCAGTCACTACTAATAGGAGGCGCAAGCTCTCAAACCCCGACGTCATCTCCAGAGATTCTGGTGTTGAAATCCAAATCTTGGCAACATCAATGAAAGACAGACCCACGGGGAGATCAATTGTTGAGTCCATTTCGACAGAGGCCGCCGGATGATGATGATGATGATGATGATTATCGAAATATGTTTATGTAGAATAAATATGAAATATAAATATTGAAATGTTAACAAACATTAGATCATCAAACATAATTTCTGTTGTCAGCCTCAGAAAAAAAAAGAGAATTTTGATATTCGTCTGTCTCTAGAAAATAATTACATGTCAATTACAAAAAAATGACATTGTGTTGAAGTGTATAAACACATGCAACAATCAAAAAAGTAAAAGCATATTAATTATTATAATAATTATTATTACTGTTTGTCTTTGAATGATATGCGTCGGCTGTTTGCGCTCCGTAAGTTTTGTTTGTGTTAATCCATTTATATTGTTTTTTGTTCAAGAATTGTGTTATTAAGGGAGCATAAGCCTTTGCTCTGAAGAAGAGTCTCCCTGGAATACATGGGCCTTAGGACCAAATATATGAACTTAACACAACAGTGTCACCATCACCTCCACCACAGCCACCACTACTACAGATAACACTAACAACGCCACATTCACCAGAAAAAGCAGCAGCAGCAGTAGCAACGAAAACAGGAACGGCGGAATCAACAGCAGCAGCAACGACAGAAACAATAGTAACAACAATGACAACGCCAACAACAACAACTACAACGACAATGACACTACCAACAGCAAAATATCAAACCTATTTATAATTTTGATTTAACTGAGGGGAACGAACTTTTGGTCCAGGCGGAAAAGATTATAACCAGAAAAAAGATCGGAGCCAAATTAAACGTGTAGAGGTGATGGCAGCAAAGGACAGAAGAACACTGAAATATAGATGCATTTCTTTGAAATCTGGCAAAGCCTGATGGAGCCTCTGAAGGAGGGGTAGAGGTTGCACTGAAGTACATCAATAATGACATCGAGCATATAGCAAGGGGCAAATAATTTTAGTGCTCTTCAAAACTGAGGCTCTTGCCATCAAGCATTATGTGGCTGCATGCAAAACGTACCAAATATATCATGTGCCCGTCCTACTTGGTGAGGAGGAGAGTAAGGGTTATTGCTCCCAGGATTACCCCGAGACTACATCAATAGGGATGTGTGGCGACACAGGGTCCTAGCCCCTATCTAGACGTCAAAGTGGTAATTGTGATCCTGGACTGGTTGAGAGATTCTTCTCCAAATCTTAACTGAAGGCATGAAACTCCCGGACGAGTACTACATTCAGTTAGTTACGGAGGTTAAACGGCTGCACTGTTTCATTTGTGGTGAACCCACATGCATGTGATACTTTTTCTCCAGCTGAATTCTACAGGTAGACAAATGGCTCAGTTGCAGACAAAAAGGGTGTCGGAACAAGAAACAACATAACCAACAGCAGTAACTGTAAAAGAGAGAGCACCACCAGCAACAACACCAACGGACGATTTTCCGGGATCCGGACGGTACGTTTGTGGTCCCAGATGTGAGCAATAGCGGATGTGGGACCCTCAGACTGGTGGCCGTCGATGCTTCGACCGGGGCCGGACAGTCAGATTTCTTTAAACTCATGGAAAACTTTCTGGGAACAGAATAGCGGGGCACTGGAATAGCATCTTAGCCGCACGCTGAGATTGCGTGGGAGTTGCTGATAGGAGCGCTTGGTGCAAAAGCCTAAAGTACCGGATCGGTAAGTTTCAACTCTTTAACAGGTACCTACTAGATTTCCCCAATATGCCAGTGTAGACGTGGACCAACCGCAGAGTGTCATATAGACTGTATATAGATATGTTCCTTATTAGATCAATAGATAAGAATAATATAGTTTGTCCACATGTTCATACGGTCACCTATTAAGATCACAAATTTGTGATCTGTATGTTCGACCTAGATAACACACAGAGGAGAGGACCTGGTTACTGGATGTGGAACATCTCGTTCCCGGCACGTGAAGCCAAAAGAGACTGGGTCAACAATTTAGTTAAGCAAAGTTTGACGTGGGAGCTCGTCAACAACAGGTGGTGAGGGCTCTCAAAATTTAGATTAATGTGATTTCGATAGGCTTTAGTAAAGAAGTAGCGTGAGAGAGAAATGGAAAGTAGGTGGAGCTGGTTGATAAATTAGACGATGGTGTTTTTTTTGTGGCGTTGAAACTGACATGGGAGCAGCGAGAATTGTATTAGACCATTTCCTCAATGGGAAATACGAAGGTTGCATTGTCAGAGCTGAGGCGCGTACTCTTTATCCAGTTTTTAAAGGGGAGGGTTTTTCTCCTGTGATTCTTCATCCAAAGAAATCCCCTAACAGCGAGTCATTCGATGTGCCGATGGGATCCTTTGACAACGTCGATATGTGAAATTTGATGGGCCTTTTAATCTTAGACACACTACGTAATACATTCCCTGACTTCCATGCGGGTCTATATCGTGATGATGGTATTATCGAGCCATAAAAGTGGCCATGACTTCGACACATTTAGAAAAAAAAAGGTCACTACCTTCAGCAGCCTAGGCTTAAAAATTGCTATATCTACCAACATCGCCAATAATAACTTCCTAGATGTAAATTTAGACCTACGGACACGCTCATATAGACCATTCCTCAAACTAGTGAGAAACCTAGTTACTTTCATAAGGACTCTAAATATCCTCCATCGTTATTAAAAACCTTATCTATAACATTAGTAGGAGTGTATCCAACCTCTTTATAGGGCAGCATGCATCAACTACAACTCGGCACTAAGTAACAGCAGCTTCAGTAAAACAATCACTTGCTCTCGAGATCACCGCCTTTAAAAAAGAAACTAGACATAACGACGTCATATGGTTCACACTTTATATGAAAACAAATGTCGATAGAACATTCCTAGCTCTCCTAGATCTACTCTTCTCTGTTGACCATACATAACGATAGATATTCAATCGCCATACAGTGAAAATCGAGTACTCCTGCATCCTATAACAATAAAACCCACATCACCAGCAAACGCAAAAACTACCACATCGTACGGATCCACATGTAGATGGCAAGATATATGCCCACTAGTCCAACAGTGCAACACTCCATTCGTGATATATCAAGCAGAAGTGACCTCCACCAACCAGAACCTCCAAACTGATACCTGGACTTATGTCGGAATATCCAAGAGCCGGTACCTGAAACACGGAACAGCCTACAGACATCCTGACAAAAACTTATGCCACTCAGCTCGCAAAGCATGTATGGAGCCTTAGCAATACAGCATACCATTGTTTTCCATCAAACAGAGTATATTAAGAAAATATACCCTCTATTTTAATGGGCAACATCGTCCGAGCTATGTAACTCGGAAAAGTGGAATGTACTGACACAGCTAGCTGCAGAGAAACAGCGCTTAAAGACACACATTGACCGCTTGGTCACTGTCCATACGAAGCGACATTCATTGTGAGAAAATGATATAGATCAGACTAATATGAATTTCAGATTAATTTGAATTTCAAAGAACATAATTTATTTTAATTACTAAATAATTTGAATTTTAAGGAACTTGTTTTCTTTGAATTACTAAGTTAGCATACATTCCCTGTATTTGGTATTATTTTTATGATAGTTATCACCCATTAACCTATCTAATAATGTTGTAATATATATTTAGAGCTAATTTCGAAATTACTCCCTCTCATATATATCCATCTTTCTTTATATAACAGGCTAACTGAGTTGGGGGTGTATAACAGAACGAAACGTAGGTGCCTGCATATGTTAAATTACAATACATATCTGTATACAGCTTTTTTCGCAGTTAAATCCTAAATCTGTTATAGGTTCATACGCAAATGAGCGTAATGACCTCATTTACAGAGACGGGAAACGTATATATTCTCGACTGTTTTCAGAGTTCAGCAGTGGCAAGAAAATAGGAGGCGGGTGGGGGGTCGTCCTGATGAGAACCAGCTCAGTTCGAAATGCACATCGATGATTGTCTCCTTTGCTTCTGCTGAGCACCGCCAGATAGTGATAGCCGCTGGTCTTTTTGCATAGCTACGGGTTTGTAAATGTTTATTTATAAAGATACCGCATTTCTTTAGAAATACGAAATTACAATACATATTTGTATACAGCAATGCTCGAAATTAAATAGTAATTTCTATTATATATATAAATATATATATATATATATATATACATATATATATATATATATATATATGTATATAAATTTGAGTTGTGTGTGTGTGTGTGTGTGTGTGTGTGTGTGCGTGTGTGCGTGTGTGTGTGCGTGGGTGCGTGTGTAAGCATATGACGGATATCAATAAGCGACGAGGAAATACATTTATAAGAAAATGAAGGAAGCTCTGATGCAGAAATTATCGGCAATTATGCTATAAAAAATTTTGTAAAAATAGGGCAAATTCCCTAAAGTCGTAAACAATGGCGCCATCGTTCACTACGAGGGGTCGAACTCCGTTTTATCAGATACATCATATATACGCTAATCATATATATATATATATATATCTATATAAACGGAAAAAATGAAACGAAATTTCATTTCTCACTCTTAGTACGGCTCTTACTTAAATATAAGTATGTATACGTACATACATATATGTATACAGACATACAGTAGTATGTATATATATACATAGATGCACATATATATATATATATATATATATATATATATATGTACGTATGGAATTACCGAACATTAATTATAAAGGGCGGTGGATTGGCAGTATCAGTAGAGGGTCGGACACCATGCTTTTCAGCATAGTTACGTCCCTTTACGATCTGAGTTCAAATCCCGCCAAGGTTGACTTTGCCTTTCATCCTTACGGGGTCGATAAAATAAAGTACCAGTAATGCACTGGGTAATTGCTGGCCTTGTGCCTAAAGTAGAAACAATTAATTATAATGCTCGATGTGATTGTAAACAAACATCTCGAATTAAGCCGTTCAATATTTAGCAACCATCGTTGCCCTTTTGTTCAACACTGACAAATGAACAATGTACTAGTTTCAACCTTATTAGCTATTGTCAGCACCGTATACCTTACTGCCAGATGATTGAATGTCTGAAAGTATATATTTTCCTTATGCATATTAACGGATGAGCAGCCTAATTTGCATATCGAGTGAGTTAATCGGCCGGGCGCACCAAAAACGATAAAGGGAAAAATGAAACGAAATTTCATTTCTCACTCTTAGTACGGCTGTTACTTAAATATAAGTGTGTATATAAATACATACATGCACACATAGATATATGTAAGTATGGATTTACCGAACATTTATTATAATGCTCGCTGTGTTTGTAAACAAACCTCCGAATTAAGCCGTACAGTGTTTAGCAACCATCGTTGCCCTTTTTTCAACACTGACAAAGTAACGATGTACTAGTTTCAAGCTTATTAGCTATCGTCAGCACCGTATACCTTCCTACCAGATGATTGAACGTCTGAAAGTAGATACTTTCCTTATGCGTATTAACAGCTGAGCATCCTAATTTGCATATCGATAGCTAATAAGCTTGAACCTAATACATCGCTTCTTTGTCAGTGTCGAACTAAGGTTGCTAAATACTGTACGGTTTTATCCGGGATGTTTGTTTACAGACACACCGAGCATTATAATAAATGTTCGGTAAATCCATACGTACATATATATATATATATGTGCATGTATGTATATATATACATACTACTGAACGTCTGTATACATATATGTATGTATGTATACATACTTATATATATATATATATATATATATATATATATATATATATATATATATATATATATATATATATATATATATATATATATATATATATATATATATATATGTATATATATAAAGAAAAAGAGATGAAATCGAAAATGCAACTGGAGTCTTATTTTTTTTTAAATATATATATTTATTTGGTTCCTTTACCGGTTTCGCAGTTCTTCTGCTTTTCAAAAGGTGAGTTGAGATGGAGGGTCTGTGGTTTTTCTCACATGAGAAAAACCACAGACCCTCCATCTCAACTCACCTTTTGAAAAGCAGAAGAACTGCGAAACCGGTAAAGGAACCAAATAAATATATATATTTAAAAAAAAATAAGACTCCAGTTGCATTTTCGATTTCATCTCTTTTTCTTTATACTTTCACTCGTGTAGGACACCTCGGTTATTTTTCATTTTGTAAAAAAAACCTCACTTTCTAATATATATATATATATATATATATATATATATATATATATATATATATTTCTTTAAGTCGCTTGGAAGATTCGCCAATGCAGATGGGTAAATCTCCGGGTAACAAGATCCGGTGGTGGAGAGAGATGTAACTTGGTGTACGTTGAGATGCGTGGCGTGTATAAGACTGTAACGTGTAGAGGAATGAAGGAAAGAGCGTAAAGGATGAAAATAAAAATAACAACACAAGAAATAGTTATCTTGGAAGAGATTTAATTGTCCCTATATATTTCGGATACACATCCATCAACTGGGTTTTTTCCGGAGGGGGAGGGGGAAGTTTGTCCGACGGAAAGGTGCGAAACGTGTCCTCCGCTCTTCGTTACTTTGAATATCTGACTTATTCAGCAGAGCGCGCGTGCGTGTGAAATGTGGTCAGTCAGGCAGAGGTCAGCGGCCGAAGTGGTTCTTTCAATTGTGGGAGTGGGGTGGCGCTAGCTGTCAGTCCATTATTTGCCTGTTTGGTGAATGTTACTGTGTGTATGTGTGTGTGCGCGTGTGTTGTTGTCTCGCTGAGTGTGTGTGTGTGTGTGCGTGTGTTGCTGCATCGTTTGTTACCTTAAACCAACCACCTCATTTCGCTTCTCTATTATCGGTAGCTTAATTGTGGCCCTAGGCGTTTGATCCAAAGTGCTTCCTTGATACGTAACGTGCCGACATTTCTTTCTGTCGCTAGAATTGTGACAATGAGCCTTCCGTCTTTGTTTCCGCATTTGGCTATGTGTTGTCGCAAAGACGAGGCCCTTATTTTAGTGTGTTCCTTGATCCGGATCTGCAACGGCCGGATTGTGCTATCTATATAGTATTGGTTGCACTTGGTACATTCTATCTTATACAGGACGTATGTGCGTAGGCAACAGTTCGCATGGCGCATCAGGCAGTCTCTGAAGAAGCACACGTCAGTTGATTTCCCGAGTTTCCTGGAGAGGCATCTTCGCAGCGAGGGGCCCGAGTGGGCCAGGTGGATCTCGATGCCCTCCCTATCCTATCCTTGCGGATAGCGTTGGTATTATTCTCGCCCAGGTGTGGCATTTTAAGGAAGCACTTACCTTGGGTGCCTCTCTGTCTCTTGGGTCTTGTGTCTCCTCCTCTGTCTGTGAGCGAGGTAGGGTACACGTTCGTCTCCAGCACCTCGAGGAATCGCTTGGTATGAGTGACACGACTCGCGCGATCGCTGCATCTGTTTTTGATTCGCGCGATCTCGTTCGTGATGCATCCTCTTTTGGCACTGTTAGGGAGGGCGGACATGTAGTGGAAGAACAGGTCCCTGCAGGCTGCCTTTCGGTAGAAGTTGCA
>OZ024743.1:109328297-109380797 GCA_964016885.1 Eledone cirrhosa
GTTTATACACCAATACTAACTAAATTATGTAATTTACATCAAGCACTCAACGTCATGTTACTTCTTCCAAATAAGAATGACGGAACATATTTAGAATAAGGAAAATGCGTAGTTTGTTGTAGAAGTTTTAGAGTCCTTTACTGATAAGTATGTGATATATATTTCAATGACGATCATGGACACCAAATTTCCCCCTCTCAATATCTACCACGACATTGCCACACTAACAAATTCTCGCCCTCACTATATCTACTACATGGCACTCGCCATTATCTCTCTTTCTATATCTACATCCAGCAAACTCGCCCCACTATATATCTAACATAAGAAACAATCTCCCAACACCCCTCTTTATATCGATCATCTCAAACTCTCCCCGTCGCATCTCTACCACACAATACTCTCATTATCCCCCTCTCTCTATGCATCACCTGTAATCCCCCTCTCTCTATCAATCATCACTATACTTTTCCCCTCGCTATATCTCTTATACAACACTCTGATAATCGGTCTCTCTCTATCGCTCACAAACTCACACCGCGATAACTTTTACGACACTCTCTCTCCCAGTCTCCTTCCCTATATTTAGCAAAATTCATCTCTCCCTAATCCCTCATTTTATCTACAAGTATTGAAATCTACCCCTCTCTATATCAATTAATACCAAACTGTTCCCATTTTTATATCTAGTACACGAAACTCTTTTCAAATCCCTCTCTATATATCTGCTACAAGGAACTCTCTTCCAATCTCCTTCACTATAACAATTAACTCCAAACTCTCTCCATCACTATATCTACCGTACAGCACTCTCTCATTACCTCTCACTCTATCCATCACTACAAATTTGTCCCGCTCTCTATATCTATTGATATCTATCACTATCAATTCTCTCATTCTATTCATTAGCACCAATATCTTCCCCTCTCTCTCTATCTACTACATGGAACTATCTTGCAACACACTCTCCAACCCCCTCTCTCTATATCAGTTACCAGCAAACTCTCCCGCTCTCTATACGCCACTCTTTCTGAAACCATCTCACTGTATCCACCACCAGTCAACTCTCCTCTCTATATCTAATCTACAACAATCTCTCACGTTCCCTCTCACTCAATATATTACTTCACTTCTTTATATTTATCTACATTTACTCTCTCAATCTTCCTTTCTATACCAATACTCATCAAACTCTCCCCTCTCTATATCTATCTATATTTGTCTCACCCATTCTCTATTCCAATAGCCACAAAATTCCCCCCACCTATATCTACCTTAAAACGTTCTCATCAGCCGACTCTCTATATCAATTAACACCAAAATTTCATCCCCTCTATATCCATTACCCCAAACTCTCACCATCATATTTACCATGCGGCACACTATCATTATCCCTCTCTCGATATTTATTAACACCAATCTCTCACACTCTTTTTGTCCATAACACAACACTCCTATAATCCCCCTCTATTTATCTCTCCCACTCGCTCTATCTATTTTTACCTATCTCTCCCCAATCCCTCTTCCAGTAAACCCATTCCCTCTTTATATCTATCTACATTTATCCCTCCCAATACACCTCTCTATATCAATCACCACCAAACTCTCCTCCTCTCTATTATCTACTGCACATATACAAATAGATGTGTGTTTCGGTAGTTTGGGAAGAACATTTGGGTTGGCCATGCACCCCTCCCCCCTGCTTTATCCATCTTCCCTGTAAAGTGTGGGTGATTATTGCAAGAATGGCCCACGTGAATGGGCCAGCTCTGACTATGCCCCTGTGGCAAGCTGACCTGGAGTGGGAGTGCCCTATCTGTGCACTCTCGGAGCGTCCAGTGATTGGTGGGGTGCTTTACTCGCCCGTTGGTGATCCTCGCCCGTATTAGAGAAATTGTATTGCTATCATAATTGTTTTATTGTTATTGTTTTTTATACTGATTACACGATTGTATTTTAAATGCTAGCGTCCCTGGCTTTTATTTTCACCCCATATATGCAGGCTCCTGCCCCCACCCAATATTAATATTATTATTAATATTATTGTTATCATCATTGTAAGTTTATGCTCGTGGTAGGTGAATGTCGACTATATCCACTCCGATACTTACTTGCTACTTCATTTTTTTTAAATCGAGATTGATTAAAGGAAATCTAGACCTAAGAGTGATTTGAACTCAAGAAATAAAAAGTCCTAACTAGATACTGCAACAATATTCTGTCCGATGCTACCCACCGCTTTTGTTATGGTGGAAAAAGTTATTGGGTGCGACAATATTTCGGCACTCAAATATAAGATGTAATATGTTCACAAATAAGGCTCAACAAGAAAATGAACCTCTGGCAAATGTAAGACATGTTTTTATGTCAGTTTTATAAAGAATCATCGGTCCAACGACAACATGATGATAAAGTATAGTAGACGTAAAATGCATTCATTTATAAACGGTGCTTTCGAGATTTAAGAAACGTGAATTAGGCACGATGCGAACAATTTAGGTCGAGAGGAAAGTCGATTACATCGACCCCAGTGCTATACAGGTTCTTTATTTTATCGAGCCCGTAAGGATGAAAGTCAAAACTTATCTCGGCGGGATTTGAACGCAGTACATAAATGCCTATAATTCTGTGCTACTGCCAATCCACCGCTCTAAGAGACTTGATATAATACAGACTGCAATCGTCTATTATTTAAAATCAGTCCAAATTCTATACGTATTTTGAAAAATTTGAGCATCATCAAGATTTTCTTAAAGATTGATGTCGGCAATATTTGTTTCAGGTTTTAAGTACAATTCATACGCTAACTCTAGTACCATTTCTCTGCTTAAGAATACAGTGTAAACATCTAAATAATATATTGTGTATAAACATACTAATAGTCTACTGTATCCATGACAAATATAATTAACACTCAAACAAACATAAATAGTCTCTAAATAGTTGCTTTAAAGCGGTAAGCTTTCGCCAACTGTGAGTAGATTAAGCGTTGTAAAATTAACGACTCATTGGCTTCTGCTTCTTAGTTAAACTGTTTTTGTGCGAAAATTCTCAAATGGGAATTCCTCTTTCATAGATTTAACGCATCTGTAACCGGAACTAATCACTGTTCTATTCGAATTTTCACACCTGTGAAATGCAATGCATCTAAGCTTATACTTCGATCTCTCCTTCCTTTTATTCAAGTACAAAAACACACATTCTGACACATACATAAGTACACACATTGACATATTCACACATACACAGAGACACAAACACACATGACCATATATATATCTATATCTACAAAGGCAAACACACACCCATACCCACGAACATACATACTTAGACATTTACACCTATATATATATATATATATATATATATATATATATATATATATATATATATATATATATATATATATAGGTGTAAAGGTGTAAATGTCTATGTATGTATCTGTGTTTGCCTTTGTGGATATATATATATATATATGGTCAATCGGGGCAGAATTGGAGACCCGTAGTAATGAGCCTAACCATTAGTAATTGATATATAACGTTTTTCTGTGACTAATATCCACTGTAGCCCATTCTCTATTCTGTCCGCTGGGACAGTAAGACGACTTGTGCCTAGTGTACCGGCGACAGAAAATGCCTCTGCCACACTGTGTCTGCAACATATTTTAATTGTTGCTGATATTTATGTGATTTTCAAATTGTATAGATAGTTATTGTTTGGCCATTACACTTTGTGTATTGTTTCAGGATCATTACCCAACAAGAGATCTCTGGAATGAAATGGAATTATAATCTAATGATGTTATAGTATCACGAGCAATAATGGAATATGTGGGTTAATATTTGAGATATAGACGATACTTTCTATATAATATAGCTGAATTGAATATTAAAAATTTGCTTTACTTCCAAATAATATAAAATTATGGAGATTTAATTCAAAGCATCTGTGATAAGGATGCAGGTAAATCTTGTTAATCGTCTCAACTCTAGCATATATTAATTGATGTAAGCTTAAGGTGCAATATAATCACAAGTCTGGCCCATATTGTTCATAGATGACAAACACATGCTGAGCCACTGTTAATATAAATAACAAACTTAAAGTAAATATGTTCGCTAGTTGCTTTGCGATTTGACCTATGACCATTATTTAACAACAATACAAACGCACGATTAACTTGTTGTTCAATTGAGAAGTTTCGATAATTATTTATCGAATGTAAAATAGCCTAAATGTCATCGATTTATTCAATGTTCTATGACTTAAAGAGTATTTCCTTATTATGTAAGCGCTTGTTTCCTTATTATCTAAGCGAAAGTTTAAGTGGACAGGCAGTATCACTGAATTAATGTAAAACCGCCGGAAAGTAGATGTGTGAAAAACCGTATAATAATTTCAATGTTGTACTAGATAAAACTTATACGCAGAATGATTCAAGATTAACGCCGAGGAATATATACATACTAGCTTCAAAGTGTAATATTGTCTACCCTATCTCCCCAGTTCCATAGTGGGTCACCCTAGCTCCATATTTCAATTCTGCGTCACTGTACATCGCCCGTTCCATAGTGTACCACTCTAGCTCGACAGTGCCATAATGCGGCACCCTAGTTTCATATTCCCCTACGTGTCACTCAAACTTCCCAGTGCCATAGTGTGCCACCTAGCTCTGGAGTGCCATAGTGCGGCACCCTAGCTTCAAAAGACCATATCTTCCCACACTAACTCCCCATTGTCATAGGATTCACCCTAGTTCCATATTTCCTTACTGCGGACCCTACCTTCTAAGTACCATATTTTCCCCATTACCACCCCAATGCCATAGGGGGTCACCTTAGCTACATATTTCCATAATGTGTCACTGAAGCTTCCTAGTTCCATAGTCTGCCACCCTTGTTCGGAGTGCCATATTGCAGCTACCAAGCTCCGAAGTGCCGTATTTTACGACCCTATCTCCCCATTTCCATACTGCGAAATCTAACCACCCAGTTTCATGGTATGCCACCCTAGCTGTAGCAGTGCCATAGTAAGGCACTTTACCCTCAAATTGCCATATATCATCATTGCCATACTGCTCTACCCTAGCTCCATAATGCCATATTGTGTCACTCAAGCTTTCCCGTGCCATCGTGTGGACCCTAGCTGAGCAGTGCCATACTGTGTCACCCTAGCTCCGCGGGGCCACAGTGTGGTACCTGTCGTTGAAGTACCGTTTTGCGGCCGTAAATAAAAGTGACCCTCAATAGAACAATAAGATAGTTATTGGAGTTTCGATGGAGAAATGCGGTGTAGTCATTTCAAAACTACTTCAAAGAGGAGTATCAGTAACACTTCGAGAGTGGAGAAGACGACTACAAATATTCATTTTGGAATTCTTGCTGGTGGAAAGAGATTGAAGGGAAACACTACCAAGAGTAACAGAAGAAGAGGCATCGATTAATTATTTCTCTCTCAGACCAAATATCCACAATTGAAGAACAATATAATCATCATCGAAATTCGACCGACAACCACAAACTAAACCCTTATTCCCAACTCATATATATCTATTTTGGCTTGGTATCTGAATGCCCTTCCTAACACCAGGCACTGGTGACCTAGGGGCTTTTTTCTCGTGTCAACAATACAACCGCGTTAGAGGATAGACTGGGTGCTGTCTGTCCTGTCATTAGCATGAGGAATTATAGGGGGGACTGGGCGCCTTTTTACCTGTCACCAGCACGACCATTTTTCAGTGTGAACAGGGTGATTTTCTTGTGTCACTAACACGACAACCTTACAAGATACGATTGGTTACTTTTCTTTTTGTGGCACCGGATCAGCCTACAGGGTGGATTTTAGCTTGAGGTCATCGCAACAACATTATGGCGTGTCAAGCGAATCCAGCATTCATAGGTTGGGCATGTTAGGTGTATCGGGGTTAGGCTGGAGGGCAGCTAAACCAATTCGTCATCCATTAGGGTCGCAGGATATGTAGCAGGTGAGAGGGTTTTAAGACAGAGGAGAGTGGGTGAAGGTGGAGATAGGATTACTGCAAATGTATGTGCCCTCTACATATTTATTTAATATTATTTTGTGTACAAGGGAGAGTGACCCTTCAGCCGTACAGCTTGTCACCAGAGATGTCGATCCAGTGTAATCTTGTTTGTGAGGTTTAATACGGCGACGTCAGCTTTTATCACTTCAACCCGATTTTTTCTAGGTCTTACTCTCCCATATTTACCATCATCTTTGAGAGCGCTGTACATTTTTATATTGTTGCAATCCCCTATAAAGTATCACATATCCAAACCACCGAAATCTCCTTTCCTGTACATTTCATTTAACCCCCTATCTTTAGGTTACCATTCAGTTTACTGATGCTTTGTCGTTCATGCAGGCCTCCTCCGCACTTCTAACGGAGCAGGCAAGCTTCATTTTTTTTCCAATCTTCGTAGGTCCTGTACACATTGCCCAGATCTCACTACAATGCAGCAATAATGTTAGAACATACGCTTTAAGCAATCTACTATGCCTTGTGAGAAAAAAAAATGTTTAACTAGCAGCAGTTTTAGGTTCCTGAGCGTTTTCCATCTCATTGTCACTCTGGATATTATACTTTCAGAACACCCACCTACAATGCTAATTTGGACCCCATGTAAACGGATACTTTCGGCAACTTCCGCAAATCCTTCTGAGCATTTAAAAGATTGTTTCTTCATACCTCATGATACCTACTGCTCTCGTGGTGGCTATATACAAACCCTACATTCCTTGCTAGCCTGCTTGAGATCCCACTACATCTCTTGTATTAGCATACGTTGCATTTAGTACACAACATTGAATTCTACATACTCCATTCCTGGACACTCAACAAGGCCATTTGCCTGAGGAAGTGTCGGCCCTGTTTTCATTTCTACTCATTAGAACCTTAGTTTTTGCCATATTGACATTAAGACATTTCGATTATAGGCGTTACCACTAGGTTTGGAATGTTTTCTTTAATTCTGACACAGATTCTTCTAGAAAGGTTAGATCATCTGCGTACATCTATTCCCAAGAGCACTCAATCTTAAATTCCTCTGTTATTGCCATCAGAAAGATAATGAACAGGAGAGGTCCAAGAAAGGAGAGTTGATGGACGGTACATTTTTCGCTGCAGTCATTGTTTATCTCATCTTACTGACTGATCCTCTCTTTCTGGGCCAGAGATTTAGAGTAGACACAGTGACATATACACTACACTTGCCTACTCGATACCGTCATTCAAATGCGGAAGAAGCTTGACATCTACCATCCTGTATAAATCGAATTAAGAGCAAGTAGTTTTTCTAACAAAAATGGAATTGATCACAGAGCATATTATCAGTTCGAAATATATTTTGACACACATTCTTCTATATCATTTTGTGTCACAGATGCCATTAAATATATTTTTTCTCTTTCTAAAAGAAGAAGAAAATAAAACGAGAAAATACTGTTAACATATACATAGATTTATTGTCGTTTCGCATTGCTTCTCATGTTGTACGCTTCACATGACTGGAGGGGTCAATCCGATGTTTTTTTAAATTTGATTTCTAATACCTAAAGAAGGAGTAAAGGAAAACCCAGGAGGAAAAAAATATATATTTCAGAATTTTCGATTCTGTTATTGCTCGAATATTCATCCTGTGATCTCTTGATACGTTCGAATAAGGTTCAACAATTAATACAAATACATAAAAAAGAAGAGTAACCATTTGAAATATTGGAATACATTTGTTTAATCAACTGTTAATGTTTGAAAGCTGATATATTTGGTCAAACTGACCTTTTGCCGTTCAGAAGGTTTTGTTCGAAGCCATTAATAAATAAATCGTTAGCCTATAACGAAGCTATGACAAGCAACACATAAATTGCGGAGACCTGAAATCACATACACGTGAAAATATTATGTCTTGATTTCGATACTCACGTAAAAATAGGAGAGAAATATATAATGCACATATGCAGCTAGTTCACTAGCACGCATAGAAATATGCATACGCACACGCACACATACAAACACACATAGCCACACACACACTCACACACACGCACACACACACACACACACGCTTACACACACACTCACTCTCACACACGATATATATATACACGATATATATATATATATATACATATATATATATATATATATAAATCTGTGTGTGTGTAACCATATATGTATCATATATGTGTGTGCGTGTCATAGTGTGTTTGTGTGTGAGTTCGTGTGTCAGAGTATATATATATATGTGATCTTCTCTTTCATATTGACGATTTTTTTTTTTTTCAAACGAATTCCTCTTTTCCTTGTTGTTGGTGAGAAAAAATTGTATATTTATATCTTTTTTACACGGATAGTAAATTAAATCAATAATTAACGACAGGTTTATAGTCATGTTCCTCCGATGAAAATTCGTTGACGTTTGTGGTACGCCTCTGTGATTTCTGAACACCTTCACTGCCTAGATAGCTTCGTCAACGATCAAGAGCATAACAAGTTATTTTCTGTGATAACAAACATAAATAAGTAAGACATAAGAAACGTCAACAGTTTCTTCGTGTTAATGAATATATCACTGCATCATGGAACAAATGCTATGACTCGGTTTAGGAAATGAGTCACCGATGTCCGTTACTATTTTCCTTTTTTCCGATATACATTAGCAAATAATATATATATATATATATATATATATATATATATATATATACAAGTACATGTGTGTTTATATGTATGTATATGTATGATATATTTATGTATATATGCAAATACATGAATAAACACCATAATGTCTCTCTCTTTCTCTCTCTCTCTCTCTCTCTCTCTCTCTCTATATATATATATATATATATATATATATATATATATATATTACATAAGACTAATACATCTCTGGAATTGAAACATCTCAAAGAAAGGAGAAACTAATCCAAACAGGAAACATATCAATGATTTATATTTCCTATCGAAGGGCTTTTTGTTCCTTCATATATCTCTGAATTGTGTTAACTGTACTGATGTACGTTGTATTTACGCAAATTAAACTAGTAGATTTTTTATTTGCTCGAAAAATGTGACACTCATGTGACAGGTATGTGTATTTCCGCACACACACATATAAATGTATATCATTTTATGGATGTATGGATGGATGGGTGCATGCATGTATATATATATATATATATATATATATATATATATATATATATATATATATATATATACATGCAAAAAGGTGACGTGGTTGCCTTAACACCGTGCGGCATAAATTCAGGCTGTTCAGTTTGTTTACAAACGAACAAAGCGGGCGCTATAATAAGCGTCCGCTAAACTGATGCGTACATATATGTATGTATATATGTGTATATATATATCAATATATATATATATATATGCATGCTACTGTACGTCTGTATACATATATGTATGTACGTATACATACATACTTACATTTAAGTAAGTGCCGTACTAAGAGTGAGAAATGAAATTTCGTTTTCATTTTATTACAACTCATCGTTTTCGGTGCGCCTGACCGATTTAACTCACTCGATATGCAAATTAGGCTGCTCAGCCGTTAATTTTCATAAGGAAAGTATATACTTTCGAACGTTCAACTATCTGGCAGATGGGTATACGGTGCTGATGATAGCTAACAAGCTTGAAACTAGTACATCGTTCCTGTGTCAGTGTTGAACAAAAAGGTGACGTGGTTGCCTTAACACCGTGCGGCATACATTCAGGCTGTTCAGTTTGTTTACAAACGAACAAAGCGGGCGCTATAATAAGCGTCCGCTAAACTGATGCGTACATATATGTATGTGTACCTGTATTTATATATGTGTATATATATATCAATATATATATATATATATATATATATGCATGCTACTGTACGTCTGTATACATATATGTATGTACGTATACATACATACTTACATTTAAGTAAGTACCGTACTAAGAGTGAGAAATGAAATTTCGTTTTCATTTTATTACAACCTATATATATATATATATATATATATATATATATATATATATATATATATATATATATTCAATACATTAACAGAGAAAGCCTTAAGCTATACTCTGACTGGCTTCCATCTCACTCAACAAACATTAGAATATACCTTAGTATAATCCCAATTTTATGTTTGGGTGCTAACTATATGTATTTTGCGGAAAGCCAGTTGTATTATTTTATATGAGATATAATTAAAATTAAAATGTATCTCCCTTTCCAAACAATTGTTTCATTATAAGTTTTCTACAAGTTGGGAGAATGTGTCCGGGTTATGTAGAAGCCTGCACATCTTTCTGTAAGAACATATGCAGGTGGGCACTTATAAATCATCAGTGGATGCCCGTAAGAAAAATTCTCTTACCGATGTCAATTATATATATATATAAGCAAAAAGGATGAAATCGAAAATGCAACTGGAGTCTTATTTAAAAAATATATATATATATTTATTTGGTTCCTTTACCCTTTTCGAAGTTCTTCTGCTTTTCAAAAGTAGAGTTGAGATGGAGGGTCTGTGGTGTTTCTCACATCTGGTTGCTCTTTGAATGTTTTATATGAAAAAAAGTGGCTCGAAACTCCAGGATTTTCGAGAAATAATTTGATTGGTTGGTGAATAAGTATAATAAATTTCGCGCCAATTCGCGTTACAAAGTTATTCAAACAAAGGGAGGGGTCCTCAGGTTGTTTTTTCATGTATGAGTGAAGTTTGGTTGGTTGATGCAGTCACGTGAATAAGCACATCAGCTTTCGTGTCAGTTTGTTTGAATTTCTTTTTAAAAGGTGGCGCACGAAGGCTTTTTTTTATAAATGTGATTTGATTGGTTATAAATGAGATTAAGACTGTCACGTTAAATTTCGCGCCCGTATTTGGGAATTTATTTTGTAGCCTTTTAGAGAATGTTATGACAAACAAAAGATAATGGTCAAGAGAAATGGAACGGGGAGAATTGTTCTGGTTCAGTGAATATTGCAGATTTGCTGGGGTGTCAGAATTCAGAGTACGTATTATTGAAATAAAGAAAGTAGAGATATGTATGTTTATTTGTGTGCTTGTGTGTGTGTGTGTGTGTGTGTGTGTGTGTGTGTGTGTGTGTGTAGGAAGATGATTTTATTAGTAAGGATGGAGTTGTGTGTGTGTATATGGGTGTTATGTGTGTGTATATGTTGTGTGTCTATGTGTGTGTATGTGTGTCTGTGTATGTGTGTGGGGGGGGGGGGTTCCGTTAGTAGAAATATTTTTGAATAAACATATTTGCCTTATTTATTCGTATTTGTTCTGTTGTATTGTCAGCGCAAACGTATGTTAAGGTTTATTTTGTTCGGGTTTTTATTTTCTAAAGTAGAAGGTGTTATGTATGTGTGTATGTGTCTGTTTGGATGTTAGCATGTTATGGTGTTGACATAATGTATATTCAACTATATTTAATGCTGGTCTATATTTTTGTATAAACATATTTTCCTTTTTTATTCGTATTTGGTGTGTTGTATTGTCAGCGCAAAGTTAAAATGGGAAGACTTAGAATTTGGGTGTCTTATTACTTGCGCATATGTCTAGATGTGCTTAGAGGTATCTGTGTCGTGGTTGGATCTGGTAATTGTTGGCGATGAACTGTCATTTTGTTTCTGAGTGTGAGTTTAGTTTGTCCTATATAATCTTCATTGCAACCATTACATTTAATGGCAGAAATTAGATTGTTTGATGAGCAAGTGAAGTGATTTTTTACAGCAAAATTGTTTCCTGATTGAAATGTATACGTGTTGCCTGCAATGAGGTGAGTGCAGGTTCCACAATTAGAGCGACCACATTTGTTGACAGTTGGTTGTGGGTTTGAGTAATATTGTTAGTGATTTCGGTTGTCTTTTGCTTTTTATTATTTTGTGTGTTTCGAGGGCTTTTTTCATTCTTGGTTCTTGTTTCGATAGTGAGATGTTCTTGTGAATAGTGTTGAAAGCTTCCGCATTTCTTGAGTTGTGTGTTGAGATATATGATAGAATATTGGACGTACCTTGAATTTGTTTCTGTTTTCGTAATTCATCAATGACTATTTTTTTAGCCCTTTCTATTCCATTATTTATTAGTATTGGTGGGTACTGTCTTTCGAGTAGAATTTCCTTTAATTTTTGAAGTCTTTTATGTCGCGTTTCATAATTGGAGACAATTGTGCACATTCTTCTTGCTAGATTAAAAGGAATGTTCGTCTTCGTGTGCTTTGGATGGTTGGAGGTGAATAGCAGGTATTGTTTGGAATCTGTTGGTTTGTAGTGTATATCAGTTTCAATATTTGTGTCTTTTTTTAAGATTAAGATGTCCAGAAATGGGAGTTGATCTTGGCTGTATTCCATTAATTAAATTTTAAAATCATTCAGTTGTTCGAGTGTGTGGGACCAAAGAATGAGACAATCATCCAAGTAACATTTCCAATTATCTGATAAATATTTGGGGAAGTTCAATCCGTATTTTGATTTGGACTGTTTATATATCTGGACTTCTAAGTATGCCATCAGTAAGTTGGCATAAGTTGGAGCGGCTTTTATACCCATCGCAGTCCCCGTTATTTGCATGTAAGTACTGTCATCGAAATCAAAAAGTTGTTCTGTAAGATAAATTTCAATCCCTCGGTGATGAACCTTATTTTCTATTTTGCCAGGTATCTCATTGGGATATTTCTCTAGCCAGAATCCTATGGCTTCTAGTCCGTATTGGTTGGGATCATTGTGTAAAGATTCACTACATCGAAAGACACAATAATAGTGTCATTGTTGACACGCTTGGGGAGGTGGTTTAACAGGTCCAGATCGTCTCTTACAAGGCTTGGTATGTGTTTGAGAGTTGGTTTTAGTAGTATGCCTATAAAGTTGTGCAGTCTGTGTGTTTCACATTGTGGGCCCGCTACAATTGGTCTTAATTTAAGGTATGTGGCGTATTGTGTGTTCATGTAATTTTCTACAGGAGTGTGACATATCGTCATTTATCTCATTGTGGTTAGAGGATTGTGGTGTTGGTGTGAATTGACTTCCAACTTTACCTTTGCGCTGAAAATACATTAGAACAAATACGAATAAATATGGAAAATATGTTTATTCAAAATTATAGACCAGCATTAAATTTAGTTCAATATACATTATGTCATCACCATAACATGCTATCCATCCAAACAGGCACATACGCACACACATAACACCTTCTACTTTAGAAAATAAAAACCCGAACAAAATAATCCTTAACATAGGTTTGCGCTGAAAATACAACAGAACAAATACGGATAAATAAGGAAAATATGTTTATTCAAAAATATATAACATTTACGAAAGGTTGAACTGTAGAAACAAAGCAAATTGCCCATTAAAAGGAAATTGCCTTATTAATAACATAGTATACAAATGTAAAATTAGCACTAAGGACTCAACTTATTCATATATAGGAGCTACTTCTAACCAATTTAAAGTAATATGTAATACACACAAACACAGTTTTAAAAATGCCACATTTGCTAATACAACATCCTTAGCTGAAATAATTAATAATTATAGAAAAAAGAATATCGATTATAACCTGACCTGGAGTGTGCTCAAAAGAGCCACTCTTATCAAAATAATAGATATGAATGTAGATTATGTTCCCAGGAACTTTTTGAAATGATGAAATCTAAGGATATCCTATTAAATAAGCGACAAGAATTGATAATATCGTGCAATCATAGAATTAGAAAAACTTTCAAATATTATAAACCTAATTAATATACACTTATATTTTACATATTATTATAATTAATTTTTCTAAATTAGTTAACCTATAATTAATATTCTACTACTAAGAACTGCATAATTTTATTTCCCTTTTACAGCTATCTTTTCCTAAAATTCATACAAATAAGTATACATATAAACGATTTTAGTTTCATGTTATGAATCTAAATTCCTTGTAATCTATATAAGTTTGTTATTTCTCACTAATATATTTATCCCCCCCCCCAAAAAAAAGCAAACATTGTTTTCCTTCGTTTTTAACAACATTCTTTAATAACATCTAACTCTTATTTATCATATCTATATGAATTAATATAAATTTATCCCTATAAATATACCTATCAATTAAATTAATTTAATTTCTTTTTATAGATCTAAATTCCTGATGTTTTAAATAAGATTGATAATTTTCACTAATGAATTTATCGTAAAATGTTATTCTCCTCAGATTTTAACATTAGCATTATTCTTTAATAACATCAATTTTTCTTGTACCTTTCACCGGCTTGATCTATTTTCATCCCCAAAGTAATATTTTCATTCAAAACTAAAGTTTGCATTCCTCTACCCCTAAATTAAATTTCTACTACTACGCTTCTATCAACTTGACAACTTACTACTTTTATATTGGTCAATTCAAAACCTGTTCCCAAACAGACCTATTATATTAAATCTGTGCCTTTCATCCTTCCGGGGTCAATAGAATAAAGTACCAGTAATGCATTGGATAATTACTGTCCTTGTGCCAAAAGTAGAAACAATTATATTAAATCTTTGTTGGTTTTCTTCAATAAACAAGTATCATTATTTCTGAAGACAGCATAAATATGTGTTGGTATGTATATTCCCTCTGATAGATTGTAAATTTTTTACATAGAAGTATATGATATACATATCAACACATACATATATATACTAGAAACGATCGTAAAATGATGAATTTTTAATATAAGGAAATGTTTCTTTGTTTTTATTCATTATTTTTATTAATATATATATACATATATATATATTTATATATACACACAAATACAAACATATATATATATATATATATATATATACATAATCCGAGAAAGCTAATAGCGATACTCCGGCAAAATCCCAACTCACTCAAGAAACATTAGGAAATAACTGAGCATATTCCTAATTAAACGTTCGGGGTGCTAACTAATTGTATTGTGTGGACAATTGGCTGTATCATTTCATATAAGATATATCAAATATATCCCATATGTCTCATATATATATATATATACATATAGATAGATATATAAACACACACACACACACACATACATATATATATATATATATAATATATATATATATATATATATATATATATATATATATATATATATATATATATATATATATATATATATATATATATATATATATATATATGAGACATAGAACAAAATTGAATTGCATTTAAAAGATCGCTATTTCGAATAACTTTCTTGTGTTTGTTTTGTAGAGAAATATTTTCAATGTTTGCAAAGTTAAATAGATGTACAATGTTATTATATCAACAAAGTGATAGATTGTAATTGCTCTAAGATTGTCGCTATATGAAGAAAAAAAACTTATCCGAAATGAAGTACTTTTGTTCAAGTATGTTTATACATCAATTTAAAATAAAATAAAATAAATGCTTTTAATGATACGCACACGCGCACATGCGCACACGCGCACACAAACACATATGTATATATATATATATATATATATATATATATATATATATATATATACATATATATATAAACACCCAAACAAGCACACACGCGCAAACGCATATATATATGTCTGTATGTCTACTTACGTCTGCTTCATTGTCTGACGAATTATGTAAAATATTTCAAACTTGAGCGCCTTAATAAAATAAAAAAATAATAATAATAACAGTATATTACAAGAAATAAAGAGTGAAATGTGTTTAGTGTTTAGACTCAATAATAAAACAAACAAATAACCAAACCAAAATGTCAAGTTGTAGATTTAAAGGAAGTTTTAAGTAGATTCAAGTAATAATGAATAGTACTTCTTTTTAAACATTGATCGATTTCGAAGAAAGACATCATGAAGTCATAAAATGGCTACAATTAGATAAAATACATCTCACATCTGAATTGGAATGTAACGAACTCATCTGAAAGACAGTGAGTGCGGAATTTTCAATATTACATACCGGTTTCAGCTCTAAAGAAAACGTATTTTATGTTTCCTTATTTGAATAGTTGTCGATTTAGTCATCCCTAAATCGCATGTCTTGTGTATGGTACATTTTAATGTTAGAAAGTGCAGCACTAAAGTTTCAGAATATTGTTAGAAACTATCCTTATACGTTTAATGTAGCCCAGTCCATCAAACCCAATAAAAATTATGAATTCATTTCAAAAGTGAACAGGTCCAAATACCACCAGGTGCTCTCAAGAGAGTAACTGTTGTAGAGTCGATAGAATTTAATGCAGATGTAGCAATAGGAAATCATACAGAGGAGCGGGAGTTAAGAGATAACCGAAACAAAATAGTGCTACTGTATCCATTGTGATTTCAGCGGGAATAGCACTAGACAATTTCTTCAATGTGAAATATGACGGTCGCATTGTCAGAGCTAAAGCACGTCATCTAATAAACGATGGAATGAAAGCTGTTTGATGGGCTCGATTTGCAGAGGTGCAGCGTGGTAACAGAACCCAATTTGCATATCGAGGGGTTTAATCGGCCGGGTGCACCGAGAACGATAAACGTAAAATGAAACGAATTTTCATTTCCCTCTCTTAGTACGGCTGTTACTTAAATATAAGTATGTACACGTACATACATATATGTATACAGACGTACAGTAGTATGTATATATGTATATATACATACATGCATACATATATATATGTACGTATGGATTCACCGAACATTTATAATGCCCGGTGTGTTTGTAAACAAACATCCCGTATTAATCCATAGTGTCTAGCAACCATCGTTGCTCGTTTGTTCAACACTGACAAAGGAAGACTGTACTAGTTTCAAGCTTATTAGCTATCGTCAGCAACGTATACTTTCCTGCCAGATTGTTGAACGTATATACTTACCTTATGTATATTAATGGCTGAGTAGCCCAATTTGCATATCGAGTGGGTTAATCCGTTTATCGTTTTCGGTGCACACGGCCGATTAACTCACTCGATATGCAAATTGAGCTACTCAGCCATTAATATGCATAAGGTAAGTATATACGTTCAACAATCTGGCAGGAAAGTATACGTTGCTGACGATAGCTAATAAGCTTGAAACTAGTACAGCGTTCCTTTGTCAGTGTTGAACAAACGAGCAACGATGGTTGCTAGACACTACGGCTGAATACGGGATGTTTGTTCACAAACACACCGGGCATTATAATGAATGTTCGGTGAATACATACGTACATATATATATATGTATGAATGTATGTATATATATATATACATACTACTGTACGTCTGTATACATATATGTATGCACGTGTACATACTTATATATATATATATATATATATATATATATATATATATGTGTGTGTTTGTGTGTGTGTGTGTGTGTGTGTGTGTGTGTGTGTGTGTGTGTGTGTGTGTGTGTGTGTGTGTGTATGTGTGTGTGTGTGAGTGTGTGGGTATGTGTGGGTGTTTGTGTGTGTGTGTGTGTGACATCTCACACCTATGCTCGTTTATCTGGCCTCCTCCAGGGTATATCTCGTTTCTGGTCTCTTGCGTAATTTAATGATAGGGATCCCAGATTTATCATCTCATGTCTACAGCTGAGTAAATTGGAGCATCGTGAGATATATATGTATATATGTGTATATATATATATATATATATATATATATATATATATATATATATATATATAAACATATATGTTATTATGTAGACAGGTAGACATATCTGTAAATACGAATTTCCCTTTAAAGTGAAAAGATAATTGATAAAAACCTTTAATCAATATATATATAAATTTATCTTTCGCGCCGGCTGCTGACGCATTTCTCATTATATATATCAACCCATTAGCAACAAGTGCACTACATATACGCAAATTATTACTTTCTTTTCAGAATATATCCCACCATACTCCTTTTATTTTTACGTATAAACATATTTCATACATATCTATTTTTATGGTCATTTTTCGCTTTATATTATGTTTTTACTTCGTAACTTCCCTCCTTAAAACGCTCCTTAGTCCCTCTTGGAGTTCCTGTCCTCCCCCTATCCGAACTCTCCTGACGAATGACTTATGTGCGAAACGTTGGAAGCTCCTCCACTTCTACCAAGCGTGGACCTAATATAATTGTGTACAATTGCCTCCTGGGATCATTTCGTTCATTTTAACTCTCTCTCTCTCTTTATCTCTCTCTCTCTCTCTCTCTCTCTATATATATATATATATATATATATATATATATATATATATATATATATATATATATAGAGAGAGAGAGAGAGAGAGAGAGAGAGAGAGAGAGAGAGAGAGAGAGAGAGAGAGAGAGGGAGAGAGAGAGTTAAAGTGATGACGAAAGGATTTTTCTCTATATTGTTCCATTCGGAAACCATGTTTATTCCCTTTCAGAAACTAATTAGTTGGAGTGAAATTTTAGTTAGTAAGTAAAATTTTTTAATTTTCTTATTTTACGTATTTCATATAATTGTTCTGCATCCCCTTGCATTGAACCATAAAGTTACTAAGACAAAACCTATATATTTGCTAGCATAGGTATGCATCTGTATATACATATGTTGGTAGATATACTAATTCCTTATAATTATCTCCAAATTATTTTGTTGAGCAAAAATTTGCCAAAACTACTGCTATGGTTCATAGTAATAGTCAGGCTACTGTCTTATTAGCACCCCACTCCTCACTGGTTAACCTCGTTGTCACGTGATTGATTCTTTTGAATTTGCCACCGACCAAGTAGGCAGAGATTTTTTCAATGTCCTGGAATTTAGTCTTCGCTTGCTTTTTTCCATCCACTGAATTATTTTTGTATAAGTTCCCTGTGTCCACGCATTGCCTGGGAACTTAGCTGAGAATAGACCTCCCAGATGACGAAAAGATTTTTCTCCATGTTGTTCCATTCGGAAACCATGTTTATTCCCTTTCAGAAACTAATTAGTTGGAGTGAAATTTTAGTAAGTAAGTTAATTTTTATAATTTTCCTATTTTACGTCTTTCATATAATTGTTCTGCATCCCCTTGCATTGAACCACAAAGTTACTAAGACATAACCTATATAGGTATGCATCTGTGTATATATGTTGGTAGATATACTAATTCTTTATATATATATATATATATATATATATATACAACATACACATGTGTGTGAGTATTTGAGCAGAGAACCGTGAAAAAAACAACAAATCAGAGGTAGGTAGTTAATTAGTTCATGGTTTTCGTGGAATATTCTCTCTCTTCCTCTGTGTGTGTGTGTGTGTACATATATATATATATATATATATATATATATATATATATATATATATATATATATATGCGTGTGTGTATGTGTGTGTGTGTATGTGTGTGTTTATCTGTGCATATTTTGGTTAGTGTCTGCTCTGGCATACATGAGTATTTATTTTGTATTCATATCATATAGATCGTATCGCATTGATATACAGTTTGTCAATAATTCACCACACTTACATACGCCCACGTGACTATCGTGTAAAAGCTTGCAGGGACATTGAAATAAATGCACATTATGTCTAGTTACACACTCACACACACACACGCACACATAATCATTAAAAACATAAACACATACACACACACAATACACTCACACAGATATATCGAACACATTTCATGCTCTTTGTGATTCTGCTTCACTGTATTATGGTTATATGTGCGTTTGCCTGTGTAGTGGTATATATTATATCACTCAATAAGATCAAATCAATGGGAATATTTTTTTAAGAAGGAAAGAAAATTAAATATATAATAAAAATATAAAACCAAAATCAAGATGAAATTTGTTTTTCTCTCTCCCCAAATTCTCACTCTTATACATCAGTGATTTGGTATATTTAAAAATAACATTGACGATCAGAATTTCTCAATACAAAAGCAAGGATCTGATGTGGTAGTGGTTGGTTCAGCTGCTGTTAGCAGTGGCTCTTTTATAGTTTAGGTGACTATTAAACATTTATCGTTTACTATAGATGTAATGTAGTATGCATTATGAGTTTTATCATATTATTCACGTGAAACTCTTGCAAAAGGCTGATCACTGAAGTGTACTAAAGATTTCTCCTTCTACCTCGTTCTCACATTACCGTTCATCTCTCTTTCCCTCACTTTCAATACACACACACACACGCACATACACACACACACATACACACACACACACACACACACACACACACACACACACACACACACACACACACACACACACACACACACACACACACACACACACACACACACACACACACACACACACACACACACACACACACACACATATATATATATATATATATATATATATATATTCGGCACGATATATCTAAATAAAACCTCTTGAGAGTTTACAGTTGGTTGTTATAATTTCAGAATGCTATCATATATTTTTCTTTTAGTTATTTCATTTTCTTTCGTTGATTCTTTCCTCGTGGTCTTGGGTGTCTCTTTTTGCAGCTGGAGGAATAGGTTTTATCTGTTTATGTGCCCGTAGATATTTTCATTGAATGCGTATGTTGGAAACAGTTTGAGTATGGTCAAAATAAATGCTGAGACTTATCCCAATACTATCATTATGACGCATTGATATAACGGTAACATTTCTCTCAATTGCTTTAAAAATTGACTGGATCCATCATTTCTTCCGGGGCGAAATAAAAATCTTGTTCAATGTCTTATGAAACCAGTTTAATTTCAGTTGGCATTTTAAGCATGATATATATATATATATATATATATATATATATATATATATATATATATATATATATATATTGTTATACTTTGGGAGGGTCATGTTGCCAATAAGAAACACACGCACCAGTGCTTTCACTTCAATTTATTATAATACATTTATAAATTTAGGAATTTATAAATTGTCGGTTGGTTGGTTGGTTCCACAACCAGATGATTGTTTATATATTCTCAAAGTTCTTTCGTCACACATTTTGTGACCTCTTCAGTGACTGGGGATTCTGTTCTTTGTTTTTCTGCCTCTCCTTTGTTCTGTCCTACGCCATCTTGTTTTTGTGTGTGTTGTGTGCTTAGTTTGCGCATGTGTTACATCCGGGTGTCTGTGTGTGTTTATATTTGTTTATTTACATGTTACTGGTTGGTTGTTTGTTCTATGTGCGTGTGTTTTCATTTTGTCCTTAATTGTAAGTTGTGATGTTGCTGTTCCATTCATGTTTTCTATTTAATTTTGGTTGGAGTTCATTTATGTTTATTGCCTGTGTGATTTGTCTAAACATTGCGTCTTTTCTGTGTGTAGATTCTATTTTTATTTCTATGTTCTCTAATTTACCCTTATATTCTATTTTAGCATGTTGGTAGAGTACAGATGATTCTTTACTATCTTGAAGGTCTCGCCAGTCTTCATTTATCCGCTTCCCTATATTCCGAGCTGTCTCACCTATGTACACTATATTCTTATTGAAGTGAAAACACTGGTGCGTGTGTTTCTTATTGGCAACATGACCCTCCCAAAGTATAACACTATCGGTTTCAACACACGTTTTCAAATAAAGAATACTGCTAAACAAATTCAGAAACGAAATATATATATATATATATATATATATATATATATATATATATATAAATATATATATATATTTAAATGTTTATGTAATTCTCAAGTTTTATCTGTATTAATCTATGGGACTGATTATTTAATATCATGATTTAATTCTTCTTCTTCTTCTTGGCAGTATCAATAGAGCGTCGGGTACTATGCCTTGCGACATAGAGTTACGGCCATTTACGTTCTGAGTTCAAATCCTGTCGAGGTTAGCTTTGCCTTTCATCCTTAAAGGGTCGATAAAACAAAGCACCAGTAAGGCACTGGTGTCGATTTAATCGACATCCCCTCCTTACAAATTGCTGACTTTGTGCCTAGTAGAAATCCTATATTTGTTGTAATTTCAACCTGGTTTACATCACTCGTATAAGTTTGTTCTATATTTCCTTTTATTCAACCTTTTGCATTGAACTGTTTGCAATGTTTTGAAGCTAAGTGAGCCAGTATCTCTCTAAGCTTTTTATTTAGCTCTACTTAAAGCATTTACGGGCTATATCTGCTTCTTGTTTTTTTCAAACACGCGCCTTAATTTTCTGCGAAAATTAAGAAAACGGACAAAAATGTTGGGTCCGCTAAATAGAATGGTAAGCTGTACAAAGATTGGGACAGCCGAAATTCTGAAAACAATGCCATCAACAGCAGCAAAATTAGCGGTAGTAAACAAAATTAGTCCCGTGAAAATAAAGTGAAATTGACGGCTCTGCCAATATATACTCCTGTGAATAACGCTGCCCCACTACAGTGATGTAAAGCTCGGCCAAAACCACAGACATCACTACCACCACAACCACCACAACTAACACCACGACCACCAGCATCAACACCACCATCACGACCATAGTGTTTCGCCAGCAGTGAATCAACGCATTTGCAAACGTTCTCCGCGTCAACTCAAATATCCAAGCGGCTGTAAGATTCCATTGCTGACGACACCGGGGTGAGGAACAACAACACCACCAGCAGCATTACGAATGGAATCACCACCACTAACTTTGATCACCCAGGGTTAAAACGAGGATTGTTCAACCCTTCGCAAAAAGAAATATATATATATATTCACACTGACACGAACACAAACACAAACACAGACACAATCAATAACACCTCGAATTCAACTTGCGAATAATAAAAATATAGATTAAGCACAAAAATACTCCCCACCTCACACATATAACTACAACAGAATATGCAGACACCACTCACACAACAAACACAAATACTTCCAAAGCACCACCACCACCACCACCACAATCTCACAAACGAAGACAGCCACAATAAACAGAGGAACAAACAAGACATACAACTAATAAGAAGGGCTTCATTGTATTAAGAATGGCCCTGATCGCAGGAAGGTAAGGCATTGAAAAGGAAGGGGAAATATTCTGCACCAGGACATTTCCCATACCTGAGGATCTAATGATGGTATGTCTGTCCCTCGGTCCATACGAATATATTAGGAAGAGATTTCCTCGAGGCGCGGGGACCCCGAATATGAAACCCACACCAAGTATTTTAAAGGGGTCTCCAAAGGAAACCCAATCAACCATGGAAGTCAAACCAGCCGACCTCCAAAAGCCCCCAAGATGTAAGTAAACACACACACACACACACACACACACACACACACACATATATATATATATATATATATATATATATATATATATATATATATATATATATATATATATATATATATATATATATATATATAATAAAGAAATATATATATATATTTATATATAGTTTCACGTCAAATTAGCAAACGATACTTCAACACGCATATTTCATCGAACGGATTTTCAACTCGTCACGTGTTGAAAATCTGTTGGGTAAAACGCAGAAACGTCGAGAATGGTTTGCTAACATGTGGAATTAACTCCACAACGAACTCGTCCTGGATATAACCCCCAGGATAGTGACTACGTAGTCACTACTTTAAAATCCTTAGCGAATGGTCTTCAAAATATTTTTAAATCAACATACAGTGCATTATCAAATATACTATAAGTAGATTCATATATACATCGCTATTTCAGAGCACCTATATAATTTCTAATTTTTGCTTGGCATGCAACCGATCTGTATGCTAATGAGTTTAATCAGCTCGTACACATATCTGGAATTCTATTAGAATCCAGCTTCTATAAATCTCGGCAGAAGCAAAGGAATATGTAGTCTTCACAATCACTACAATTGAGAAACGGTACTAGCGTCGACTACTCCACTGTTGTCGAGAGGAAGAATGTGACGTAGTCACTACTTTAAAATTCATGGCGAATGGCCTTAAAAATATTGTAAAATAAACATACAGTATATTATCAAATATACTACACGTATACTCATATATATATATATATATATATATATATATATATATATATATATATATATATATATTTCGTTTCTGAATTTGTTTAGCAAGATTCTTTATCTGAAAACGTGTAACAAGTAAATGAACAAATAAATAAACAAATATAAACACACACAGACACCCGGATGTAACACATGCGCAAACTAAGCACACAACACACACACAAACAAGATGGCGTAGGACAGAACAAAGGAGAGGCACAAAAACAAAGACAATAATCCCCAGTCACTAAAGAGGTCACAGAATGTGTGACGAAATAACTTTGACAATATATAAACAATCATCTGGTTGTGGAACGAACCAACCAAACGTAAATTTATGAATTCCTAAATTTATAAATTTATTATAATAAATTGAAGTTGTCAGGTGGTGCGTGTGTTTCTTATTGGCAACATGACCCTCGCAAAGTATAACAATATATATATATATATATTCAACCAATATCATTGCCGCTTCTAATTTACTTTTCTGGAATAGAATAACAGTCATGGAAAAAAACGTATCCATTATAGAACTTTGTCAACATAGGTTCATGGATTTGGGCCTGCTTCGGAAAAAATCTGAAAGAATCAACCGGTGAAACATGTATAAAAGAAATGACAATATAATTAGTATATTATATATCCGTAGATACATATACATTTCTATTTATCTATGTATGTATGTATATATATAAATATATATATATATATATATATATATATATATATATATATATATATATATATATATATATATATATATATATATATATATATTTGTATTTATATATATATATAGAGAGAGAGAGAGAAAGAGAGAGAGAAAGAGAGAGCTGTTTAATTATGTAATAAACAACATGAGACTATTATTCCATTTACCAAAGGGTTCACGAAGACAGACGAGCTCAACAGTGACATTTGATATCGCTCATCAGAAGAGCGATTTCAGACGTCTCTGCTGAGCTCGTCTGTCTTCGTGAAACCTTTTGTAAATGGGATAATTGTCTTATCTTGTTTATTACATAATTATATATGTGTGTGTGTATGTGTTTGTGTTTGTGTGTGTGTATGTGTGTGTGTGTGTGTGTGTGTGTGTGTGTGTGTGTGTGTGTGTGTGTGTGAGTGTGTGTGTGTGTGTATGTGTGTGTGTGAGAGTGTGTGTACGCGTGTGTGTAAAATGACATCTATGTATAAAGAAATGACGACTACGGGACTAGCATGCTGCTGGTACTTTAAGAGTAATTGATAAATGAAATAAATTTGTACCATCTGTTCCAATGGATTGACTACAATATTTATCTATCGTGTATCTTCGTTGCAGTTCGGAATAGCATACATACTTGTATATATATATATATATACATATATATATATATATATATGTAGTAATAATAATAAATTCGAAGCCTAAAATCCAAAATTTAATATGTTATTTTAATATATATATTTCTGTATATACTTATATATATATACATATTTTGTATATATTTATATATATATATTTGTGTATATATTTATACACACATACACACACACACGCAAATATATATATATATATACAGATAGATATATACATACATATGTGAGTGTGTATGTGTGTGTGTGTGTGCAGATATGAGGGGAAATGCGTGTTCGCGTACTCCAAATTCTGAAGAAATAATTTAAAGAGAAAGAAAATCTTAATTGCAATCTCTAGATACGTTGATAGGAAAATGTAGAAACAAAAATCACTGAAAAGTCTCATAAACATAGATTCAGTTAGACGTTTATAATTCTGAATTCATGGTTGCTGAGTTGGGAGTAGTTTATCAGATCTAACTTGAAAAATCTTCACACATACTAAACATTTCGTGACTGAGGCTAATATATTATATTGATAACTATTTACGAAAGAGGTATTAAACTATGTAAATCTTTCTCTCTCTCTGTTTCTGTCTTCCTCTCTTTCACTCCTTATTTCTGTATAATACACACACACATATATATATATATATATATATATACATATATACATACATACTTATATATATATATATATATATATGAATATATATATATATATATATAATAATATAAAATAAATAAGTCAAATGTTTAAAATGTGGCTTCGTTTATTACTGCTATATATATTTCGGTGACAGCTATCTTTGGCTGTGATCTCTTCAGGCAGTCCAAATTAGTGTGGTAGAGACGAATACACATGATGTTGAGGTGTTTAACTTTGTCAATACTCTGATATGCCCAGTTCCTGGTTGGGTTGTTATTTCACTGAGGAACTGGAATCATATATGAAGGAATTGGGACCCAGCACCCAACAATTCTTGAGTATCGGTATATGTCAGTGTTGTAATTATTCATACTAAAATCGTCCTATGGACTGAATGGTCTTATTTTTGTTTATTTTCACTTAATTTATCTTTCAGTATATATATATATATATATATATATATATATATATATATATATATATATATATATATATATATATATAATTGAATAAACACCTCAACAACACGTGTACTCGACTCTACCACACTAATTCGGACTGCCTGTAGAGGTCACAGCCAAAAATAGTTGTCACCGAAATATATATATAATTATATATATATATATATATATATATATATATATATATATATATATATATATATATATATATATATATATATATATATAGTAATATTAATGGATTTGAAGACTATAATCCAAAGATGGTTCGATAAGTATAAATATATATCAAATATATGAGAACCGTAGAGCATATATTTATTAAAATAACATATTAAAATTTAAGCAAAGAATCGCTGTTTTCACCCTTAACGGGATCTTCTGAAACTAACAATGTCAATCTCTGAACGTAGAAGTGAATATTTCAAACAACGTTGCAACCGGAGGAAGACAGGAAGACGATACTTTGGTTCGTGGAAACGTCCCCTGGCAAAGAACGGGGAAAAAACGAATATAATACGTCATTATTTGGAACGGTGAAAAACAATTACACGCAAAGACAAAACCACGTTTATGGTATAGAAGAAGACGTAGACTAATATTAGGTGGTTCATAGTGACGTTCTCTGGCAATGAACGGAAAAAACGAAGATAATACGCCATATGTTGTGGGGAGAACAATTGCACGCAAAGACAAAAGCATGTAAATGGTATGACTGAAGTCGTAGACAAAAATTCTAACTATGAAACCGAATGATTCTTGGCTTCAGAGTTAAGAATAAAGTAAATAAAATACAGAGGTAAATGAAATTAAATAAATACATACACGCATCCATATACGTACATACACACGCATACCCGAAAACTCGACATAGGTATACAAATACACGAACGTACACAGAAAAAAAAACAAAAAAAACGCACGGACATACAGAACCCACTCAACGCCTGTACCCGCACACATACGAATGTATACGACAAATACACATAGGAATACATATATAAACAAAATTATATATATATATATACATATATATATGTGTGTGCGCGTGTGTGCGTGTATACATATAATTAAATAAACGTATATAAATAAATAAATACGTATATAACTAGCGCACACACATACCTACATGTAAATACACTTATGTTCGGAGACCTACGTCAAGCAAAACACGATGTACACATATACACACACCCTACATACGTACGAACCCGCATACTCACACAGACGCAAACTCATGTATACACATAACCAAAAGCATATCTACGGTAAAATATAATATATACGCCATAACATACACAATCAAATATACGTACGAGAAAGTATACGTACCTTCACAAAACATACAGGTAATATATACTTTCCTATACAAACAAGTAATGGTATAAATATAACATATACTTAGCTACCACATCAAGACGTAAAATAACCGCGTATAGTTCCTACTATGAGTTAGGGTATAATGTGGGGCTGTAATACAGAAAAGGTTTTGTGCAATATATGTTTAGAAGCCGAAATTGCCTCAGATTTTTTGTTTAAGATGTGGTCTTTGGTGTAGAGTATTTCCAGGGCCTCAACGGTGCAGAGGTCACATGGTCTTTTATTTCCGTTATAGGATCTAGCACTAGCTAGGATCTCCCAGTGTAAATTATATTGGGTGTGGTTGTCTTTTAGACTCCAGGTATAAGCTGAAAGTGACGTCATATTCCTTCTTAAAAGGTAATGAAAAGAATGGGTATGCATGTACAGACGCTGCTTGAAACTATTGGCGGTTAACCCTATGTAGGTGCTACGGGACGTGGGTGTTTCAACCTTACATTTGTAGACAATGTTACTAGAGAGGCATTTCCCGGATAGGGGGCAGTCAACACGGTTTCTACAATTACAGTTAGTACTAGCTACAGGGTTGCACGTGTTCCTACGGCTAGATAGTTTAGCGAAATTTGAAGCTGTGATGTTATGTGCAAGGTTAGGAGTCGTAGAGTAAGAAATTTGAATACTATTTCTATAAAAAATTTTACTATATTTATGTGTAGGGGAAAATGCTTCATAATAAGAGAGAGAAAGATCTTAGCTAATGGTGTGGCCACCTCCATATTATATGGTGGGTTATACCATATAATGCGTCGGGATCTATTTCTTCTAGATCTATTCTCGTACTCTGTATACGCTACCTAATCGACAAATCCACTCCGAACAAGAGCTTCATTGTAATATGTGGATCGGTCGTTGGAAATATGCTTGTTAGTAGATAGACGGGAAAGCCTCAAAGAAACGTTTTTACCAGGTTCTTGGTTATGCTGGTAGGATGGTTAGAATTCTTGCTTATGTATTTAAGCGTATCATTCGGTTTTCAATGTGGGTAATGCAAGCCATTCGATAAATTGAGGGTAACGTCGAGGTAATTAACGACCGAGAGGTTGGCCTCAACCTGTATGGGGAGGTTGAAGCCTTTAAAAAGGCTTTGCGTTCTTTTCTGAACCTGTCGTAAGCGAGTGGGCCGCACTTAGTCATGGTCAAAAGACCATCATCACGGTACAAACCACCTCCCACGTTGGGGAATTCTTCCTTGATAGAGAAAAGAAGGAAAAGGCCCATAAGTGCAGTAACCTCCGCAGAATTGGTGGCGCCCATACTCACGGCGAATGGGGTAATACTAGATTTTTTAATCCAAATAGAGTCGTCCAAATTAATCACCGACTTACGGGCATTGACGATGATATCAACTTCGAAATCCTTAACCACTGTGAGTGTTTTAGTGAAATTGATAGCTCTAAGGAGAAGTGGTAAAGTGATGGAGGAGTAGTAATTATTGATGTCGAATTGGATAAAACGGCAATTTTCCTTGTTGCATATGCGGTTGAATCAATCAATCACCGCGAAAGAATTGTGCCACAGTGCAAGATGGGACACATTTCTAATTTCAGGTATCATTCTATCAAGAATCCTTTTACTAAGTCTACCTAAATCGGACTTCGAAGGGTTACTAAGCCGAATAGAGGGGCTGTTCGGAAAAATGGATTTGTGATCCTTCAGGGTAAAGTGGGGAGAAATAGCGTCCAGAGTTTCAGGCCGGTCCAGGATGTTGAGATCAGAGGTGATTTTAAACCCAGCATCGTTGATTTCATTATTGACGCTCCGATTAGTTTTACATTAATCCTTAGTTATAGCATTATGAGGTAGTTGATGGTAAGTACTGCGCTCCACTTGATATAGATTGCCAGTTTTGTCGGAATGGACGTGAACGGCATTATAATCCTAATAGAACGAATTCTATTCTTCAGGTCCTGCTGGAAGGTACTGCTCCTATTCCGAAATTTGATACTCCGTATGAGTTCCAAGTCATCAGTTTCGAAGAGTAGCAATGCTAGGTTACTCGGAGGGTTATTATAGGTTTTAATCCCAAATTTATCCTGTTTGTTGTTTGCTTTTCCATGATTATCGAAATAAAAGGCACGCCAACGCAACCTTTTAATGAACGCGTCTGTTTTCTGTATCAGGAGTTTTAGGTATGTTTTCCTGCTGTGTACGGGTATGTTCTTTGTAGAAATATTCAGATGTTGTTTCTGTATGATGAATATAAGACAATAGAGTGATCAACCAAGACAGCCAAATAGTAATAATAATAAATACGAAGACTAAAATCCAAAGAGGGCTCGATAAGGATATATATATATATCAAATATATAAGAACTGTAGAGCATATATTTATTAAAATAACAGATTAAAGTGTAAGCAAATAATTGCTGCTTTCACCCTTAACGGGATCTTCTGGAACTAACAAAGTCAATCTGTGAACGCAGAATAAAATATTTCAAAAAAAGTTGCAACCGCAGGAAGACAGGAAGACCATACTTTGGTTCGTGGAAACGTTCCCTGGCAAAGTACGGGGGAAAAAAACGAATATAATACGTCATTATTTGGAGCGTTGAAAAACAATTACACGCAAAGACAAAACCACGTTTATGGTATAAAAGAAGTCGTAGACTGATATTCTATTAGGTGGCTCATAGAGACGTTCTCTGGCAATATCGTATTCCGATTTAGGTAGACTTAGTAAAAGGATTCTTGATAGAATTATACCTGAAATTAGAAGTTTGGCCCCTCTTGCACGGTGGAACAATTCTTTCGCGATGATTGATTGGTTCAACGGCATATGCAACAAGGAACATTGCATTTTATCCAATTCGATACCAATAATTACTTATCCTCCATCACTTTACCACTTCTCCTTAGAGCTATCAATTTGCCTAAAACACTCACAGTGGTTAAGGATTTCGAAGTTGATATCATCCTCAAAGCCCGTAAGTCGGTGATTAATTTGGACGACTCTATTTGGATTAAAAAATCTAATAGTACCCCTTTCGACGTGAGTATGGGCGCCAACGATTCTGCGGAGGTTACTGATCTTATAAGCCTTTTCCTTCTTTTCTCTATCAAGGAGGAATTCCCCAACGTGGGAGGTGGTTTGTACAGTGATGATGGTCTTTTGACCATGACTAAGTGCGGCCGATGTGCTTGCGACAGGTTCAGAAAAGAACTCACAGCCTTCTTGAAAGGCTTCAACCTCTCCATATAGGTTGAGGCCAACCGCTCGGTCGTTAATTACCTCGACGTTATCCTCAATTTATCGAATAGGTTGCATTACCCGTATAGAAAGCCGAATGATACGCTTAATTACATAAGCAAGCATTCTAACCATCCTGCCAGCATAACCAAGAACCTGGTAAGATACGTTTCTTTGAGGCTTTCCCGTCTATCTACTAACGAGCATATTTTCAACGACCATTCCACCACGTATTACAATGAAGCTCTTGCTCGGAGTGGATTTGTCGATAAGGTAGCGTATACAGTACAAGAATAGACCTAGAAGAAATAGACCCCGACGCATTATATGGTATAACCCACCATATAATATGGAGGTGGCCAGCCCATTATCTAAGTGCTTTCTCTCCCTTATTATGAAGTATCTTCCTCCTACACATAAATATAGTAAAATATTTTATAGAAATAGTATTAACATTTCTTACTCTAAGACTCCTAACCTTACACATAACATCGCAGCTTCAAATTTAGCTAAACTACCAAGCCGTAGGAACACGCGCAACCCTGTAGTTAGTACTAACTGTAATTGTAGGAATCGGTTTGACTTCTCCCTATCCGGGAAATGCCTCTCTAGTAACATTGTCTACAACTGTAAGGTTGAAACACCCACGTCCCGTAGGACCTACATAGGGTTAACCGCCAATAGATTCAAGCCGCGTCTGTACTTGCATACCCATTCTTTTCGTTACCCTTTAAGAAGAAATATGACGTCAGCTTATATCTGGAGTCTAAAAGACAACCACACCCAATATAAGTTACACTGGGAGAACCTAGCTAGGGCTAGATCGTATAACGGATATAAAAGACCATGTGACCTCTACGCCGCTGAGGCCCTGGAAATACTCTACACCAAAGGCCACATCTTAAACAAAAAATCTGAGGCAATTTCGGCTTCTAAACATAAATTGCACAAACCTTTCCTGTATTACAGCCCCACATTAATACCCTAACGGATAATACAAACTATACGCGGATACTTTACGTCTTGATGTGGTAGCTAAGTATATGTTATGTTTATACCATTACTTATTTGTATAGGTAAGTATATATTACCTGTATGTTTTGTGAAGATACGTATACTTTCTCGAACGTATATTTGTTTGTGTATGTTATGGCGTATATATTATTTTTTCTGGTACATATTCTTTGGTTATGTGTATGCGTGAGTTTTGCGTCTGTGTCAGTATGCGGGTTCGTACCTATATGTACGGTGTGTGTAAATGTGTACATCGTGTTTTGGCTGACGTTGTCTCCGAACATAACTTTATTTACATGTAGGTATGTGTGTGCGCTTGTTATATACGTATTTATTTATTTATATACGTTTATTTAATTATATGTATACACACACACACACACTCACACACACACACACACACACACTCACATATATATATATATATATATATATATATATATATATATACTTTTTTTTATATATATATTCTTATTACAGTTGAACATTGCAAACTTGACTGTCACCACATATTATGAACCTGAAGATTGCTTAAGCATGAAAGTACTTGTTCAATTAACACTTAGAATTTAATATTCTATCATACTATTTCATTATAATGCCATTATAAATTTTAAAGGATTGTAGATAAAACGAGTAAATCAGACAAAGTTGGAATTCCTCTTATTAATATAATCTTCTATACACAATCATACACACCCATGTATGTATATATATATATATATATATATATATATATATATATATATATATATATATATATATATATATATATATATATATATATACATATATATATATATATGGATGTGTAAATACATGCATTCTTTATCGTATGCCATTTCAACATTCTTAATTTCCCTTTCTGTAGATATATCAATTTAATTTTATCTTTTAATCATATCAGGTGTCCTATCTTAGTATTTATTTCACCTGCTACTTATTTCCCCATATTTTGTCCTCTACACAAACACGCACGCACACACACACACACACACACACACACACACACACATACACACACACACACACACACACACACACATACACACACACATACACAACACACACACACACACACACACACCCAAACTCACACACATGCATATACATATATATATAAATACACATATATACATACATATGTCTATATATATATATATATATATTTAAAATAGAAAAAACAAGGATGTTTCGTTTACATAATATAAGTATGTATTGCATACAAACATGTTACGCGCATTTCGCTGAGAATTCGCTCATTGTGACCCATAGTAGTTATGGACCCATGGGTCAGCCCGAGCCAATCCTCTGCGAAACGCACGTAACAGTTCGATAAGCAATACTTCTTTTCCATATGTAAACGAAACTTCTTCTGTTTTTCTAGTATATACATTCTGCCTGTGCATAGAGTGCTAGATTGGGAACGAATACCAGTATTCCACCGTACTGCCTACACACACACACACATTTTATATATATATATAATCTGTGTGTACGGAAAACAATCTGCCCTAGCGAGTTTGTCCCCTCATGAGCTCTAAACTCGAGATATACTTAATAAGATATCTCTAAATGTATGCGAAACCCATGGGTCGGGATTTAGTGATTTAATCCTGGTATGTATATAAGCATTTCTAACTTTAATTTGTACCTAATTATGTATGGTTGACCGTATATTTAATGAATTTCCCAGTGCTGTTGAAATGCTGGGTAAATATTATATAGCGGTTGGACGCGAAGACGGTGCTGTGGCGTATTTATTTACTGTTTCCTCATAGGTGCCTTTTATTCTTATAGCCTGGTCTAATTGATTTTGTGTGTGGTTAATTATGCTGATTGGGAGTAGAAATGATGTATATATGTTATCAAATAATTCTCTGGACATGCTTTACTCTATAGTATATATATATATATATATATATATATATATATGTGTGTGTGTGTGTGTGTGTGTATAAGGTGAACAGAAATAGCAACACAATCGGTAGAGTATATGGAAGGAATATATTAGGTTAATTCTTGATATAGCACGAAGAGGTTCTTAACGTTTCGGACACTAGTCCTTCATCAGAAGATAGAATGAGTAATAATATAGATTGAGGGGAAGGGCGGGTTGAATTAGAAAATATGTCTTTAGATAAAAAAATAACATGTTGACATCACTTGCAAACCTGTTGTCGCTGGCGTTTTATGTGTGATTTATTTTTTAGAAAAGTGGATTTTTGGGCGTTTCTACCTGAAATGGAAAACAGAGCTATACTTGTGCACATGTGTAAGCATATATGTGTGTGTGTGTGTGTGTGTGTGTGTGTGTGTGATCATACGTCCGTACGAAGCTAAGAAGAAATGTGTGTGTATATGTGAGTAAAGAGTGTGTGTGCATGTCAGTACGAAGCTATGAGCAAAATTATGTTAATATAAGAGAGTGTATGCGTGTATACAGAGCAATAAAGGGAAAAGTTGACGGAAGATATATTGTCGGCCCGTAATAATTGTAAGAGAAGATATTAATGATCAAGAGAAAGTGATAGGAATCTAGGGGTGTGATAATGGACGGGGTATTAGAGAAGTTGGGGAGGTGAGTTGAGTCTAAGAGGGGAATAGGATCAAAGACGATGAATCAGACTATGTTCAGTCCTAGTGCGCGAGGCCCGTGATCCATGATATAAAAGGACACCCAGGACTGAAACATGTAGGGAAGAATGACAAGGAGAACAGAAATGACGGGCGACAGGAGTATCCAAACCGAGTCGTATGCCCCTTAAATGCTTAGCAAAACAGTCCGCCATACGACGTCCCGTTTATCCGATATATAATGCACCACACAGGGAACACCGGAAAGCATAGCCAATGTGGGCGGATGTGCAGGTGAAAGGGTGGCGGATACGGAAATACCCATTAGCGTCTGTAAGAGTGGTGAGGGTGGAAATGAAGAGACAAGTGCTGCAGCAGAAATGGGAACAAGGATGAGAGCCCGGTGGAATCGTGGGAGAGGACGAGAAGGAACTGCGAACCAGGATGTCGCGGAGGTTGCGGGCACGCTTAAAAGCAGTAATGGGTGGGTTTGGAAAAAAGCGAGAGGTGACCGGGTCAGAAACGATGATGCGGAAGGAATGGGGGATATGTTGCCGGAGGGGTAGGGTGATAGGATGGTAGGTGAGGGGGAAATAAACGCGGTGTTATGAGAGGGCTGTGGTGCGATCTGTTTCACGGGCGCGGGTGAGAGCAGCTTTGATCAGGATGTAGGGGGGGGGGAGCTATGCGAAGGGAATGAGTTTCCAAATCGTCGACCTGTCTACAATATATATATATATGATTAAAACGTTTGTTCCCACAATACTGCATACATACAAGTATGTGAATTTCGTATATATAATGATATACGGTATTCTGAATCGGTAAACATTTGAAAAGTCTTCTCGATATGAATATTGAAATGCAGATGGCTAGCACCGTCTAAGAGATTCCAACTCGGAATGCACATTTCTGGTTCTAATCTTAAAGACGGCACCAACCGTCAGCATTTCAATATTCATAGATAGAAGGCTTTCCAAATGTTTGTTTATTAATCATACCGTATATAATTACATATACGAAATTCACACACACACACACACACACATATATATATATATATATATATATATATATATATATATATATATATATATATAAAGAAAGAGAGAGGGGGAGAAAGAAAGAAAAACTGAGAGAGAGATGCCCCAAAGTATCAAGCTTTTAGAAATAATCATAGTATGTCCCATATATATATATATATATTTAGTAAGAATATTTTCGAAACTGCGAGTGGGTTTGAAATTATTAGAAATATAAGCTATCGCCGTATTTTGACTAAAGAAATTAAAGAAATTATTTAGCCTGATAGTGGGGTTAAGAACCCTCGGAGAAATGGAAAAAGACGAGTATTGACGTACATGGGTATATATATTTATCTAAGAGATGTCAACATGAATGAACCTGTTATTTTTAATCTGTCTTATTTCTCATTCTTACTTCAGATGAAGGAGTAGCGTCCGAAACGTTAAGCCCCTCTTCCTGCTTTTTTAACCGTTAACCTAATATATTCCTTCCATATACTGTACTGATTGTGTTGTTATTTCCGTTTACCTTTTGCATATATATATGTGTGTGTTTGTACGTGTGTGTCTGTGTGTGTGTGTACCCATATATATATATATATCGTATGAGATTAAACGATGTATATTAGGATATATCAATTACGAAACATTTAGTATTTTGTACACATATGCCGAACAAATAATATGTAAATAATTATACATATTTGAAAGCAGTATAATGGCCTACAATTCCATAGAAATGTCTGTTTCTAGAGACGAAAATGATGCAACCTTCAATCTCAATAATTACTATCCATCACCAATTATCGATATTGGCATAAAGTATTTTAAGACAAAAAAATTCACTTCATCGCTATAATTCTAGTCATCGGCTCAAGGCAGAATTTTTGCAAAGGTTTTCCACATGTTTTTAAAATAACATTTAACTGTTGGGCAGACATAATAAGACAGGCTTTAGGCTGAACTACAAAGAGCTCCAAGCATGTCCCACTCATACGAATTCAGAATTTAGACACTCATTCGAATTTAGGCAAATTAGAATTGCTTTATGCATTTACATATTATTTGTTCTGAATATATTTACAAAATGCTAGCTGTTTCTCAATTGATATATCCTGATATTTATCATTTAAATGTATATGATAGATACAGATACGTACTGAGAAACATTACTGATTTATATTTTATATGTATTGATTAAACCTAAAATTAGCATATTCACACTCATAATTTGTCTAAATTTGTTTGAGATAGTGGACCATGGCAGGGAATCTTGATCTTGTGCTGCATTTTGAAATCTTTCAGTGTCGCGTTTTACTTTCTTTTACTCAATTTGAAGAATTTGTATTTGCCTTTTCTTCTGTATTAAGTTTTTTCAGTTATTGCCAAGCAGGGCTTTTTATTGTCACCGTTTTAATATAGATTACTGGAGATCTGTTTTCAATTTTGATTTTATTCATATTTGCTGTTACTTGTGTTTTAATTTTTCTTATAATTTTTTTAATGATTTCTGCTTGGGTATTGAAAGTGTTGAGGTTCTTGAAGATACAAAACAAATGTTCTTGTTTTGCGCATGTTCATAACTATTTGTATTAACATTCCATTTTTCAAATATGTTATTTCTGTAGTCCTACAGAGCTTATTTTCAATGCTTTTTTTAGTTTCATCAGGCATCTTCACTCTTGAGGTCTTGGTAGATATTATTTTTCTACATTTGCCATTCCAAAATATATTATAAATGCAGTAATTATTTTTCATGTTTTTCTGTCTAGTTCTGCGGATTATTTTAGGGTGCAGTTCAGAATGTCGAAACTGTAGCGTATTACGGTTTATTTACAATATCAGTGATTATTGCATTATTCATTCATTTAGCGCTGCCTTATGTATTAATCTAATCTACTTATACTAATCCTTTCTAATCTTATCTTTCATCTGTCCGTTGAATCCCGCCTATTTCTTTGAGTCATAATATTTGTATATCTATGTTCAATATAATTCTCTTTTCCCTGTTCCTTTGTCTAGCGTGATATTACAGTTTTTACTCTTGTTTTCCTCTCTTCAGATTTGCCTTGATATAGTTGTTTAGTCCACACTTCATGTTTATTTTTTTCTGTGAATCCATGTACTGCTTGCAGCTATGTTTCAAATTGTCTCTCAATTGAAACGGACAACTTTACTTCAGCCATATACCTATATTTCCTTGCCATGGCATTTATTTCCAAGTCCCCTCCTAATTAATATTTCAGACAATAGTTTCAATGTTCCTCAGAAGAGGAGTGGTGAAATGGAGCCGCTTTGAAATATTCATTTGTTAATTTGGATGGACTCATTTTTTATACAGCTATCGTTTCTTTTTATCTCCTGGACATGTGTGCCGTATACTTATAGCCTGTTTAATGATTATTTTTATTGTTGGTATTCTCTCCGACAGGTTTGTGGTTATGACATTGACAGTGGAGACTTCTGGTGTCCTTGGATCTGGGGTTACCTCCCTATTCACCACAATAAGTGCTGAGCTGACCAGCCGCAGGTGTGAGCCTCGTGAGTTGGAATGGCTCTTCCAACGCATCTCCCTTACCATCCTCCGGGGAAATGCGTTCTTTATTCTGCCTGCTGGGGTTGCGGGGAGGGCGAGAGGGATAGAGGCTATGACAGTGGGAGTTCGGCTCTTCCACATTCGGACCATATCCCTCTGGTTATGTTCATTATGTATAATATCTAATTAACTACTAATTGAGAAACAGTGTTTATAGCAGTGTTTCTCCACGTATAAAGAACACTTCCATGGCATGTTGAGGTTGTGTCCTGTTCTGCTGTTTACCGTTAGAGCTACGATGATGAATAATTGATAGTTACAGCCGCATGAGCCTTAGCAGCATCCTTTCTACTATTATGGAAACATGTTCTTTTTTTGTTGTTTTCAAGAACTTAGCCAAATCTGTGATATTATTGCAGTTAATGTCTTGTAAGTTGTTAGGAACCATATGTGTTTGTAGTTTTGAAGAATTATTGTGTCATTTTTCTCGCGGAATAGGATGAGTTCTCCCCTGGAATGTTTGTCTGATGTCATTAATGAGACCTTTAATATATTATTAATTTTTTTGAAATTACAGCTTGTGCCCTTGTAAAATAGTTCAACCGAAAGATTGGGATTTTATGTTTCAATATATTATTCAGCGTCTGTGTTTATTGTTCATACCTTTCTGGAGCTAGCTACGCGCTGCAGATCACAATACACCAACCCGTTCTTTTCTACTTCTTTTAATTTAGGGTTTCATTTAGTATATTGTATTTTCACTCATTTCCTGGGTTGGAGAAAAATTTCTGGTATTGTTGTTATTAGGGCATTGGGTTCTCAGTATCGGGAGAGCAGCAAGAAAAATATTTGGATGTGTTTAGTTTCGACTTTTTAAGCTCTGAGATAAAATCATGCAGCCGTCATCTTTTCTTTTCCTGTTTCTGCTATTGATAAGACATTGTTCGAACGATGAATCTGGGTCGATAAAATCGACATTCTCTCTTGAACAAACTTCCTCGTCTGATGCCATAATGAAAAACTACTACTACTACTACTACTACTACTACTACTACTACTACTACTACTACTACTACTACTACTACTAGCACCACTGACCTAAGAGAAATATAAATAAATAAATATATACACAAGCACAATGACAACAAACACATGTAAATACACACTAGTAAACTAAGATAGAATACAATAACCAAAACAGTCACCCAAACGCGAAAACACACCAAACGCTATACACACTTGCAAACGCATGCGCAGAGAAGAAAATAAAAATAAATACATAAATAAATAATTAAACAGATTAAATAAAGATGGCGTAGATATACAGGAGGAACATAATCATAGCACTACTGACGATGTTGCAGATGTGCAATGAAAGAACTTTGTTAGACTATATATATGTGTTCGTGTCTATATTATAACTGTAGTTTTTTACTGTTGGTCATTCAATGGTAAACATTGAGGACCGAATAAATTAACTGATATAAAATATACAGAAGCGAAAACCAACCAAACAGTGAGTGTGTTCTGTTATTATTTCTGGCAATATTATTATAACAATACGACCCGCCCCAAGTATGACAATATTTGTTTTGACACACGATTTCATATAAAAAACCTGGCAAAAGAAATACACTCACACATACACACACACACATATATATATATATATATCACATATATGTATATACGTATATATACTTATATTTAAGTAACAGCGGTACTAATAGTGAGAAATGAAATTTCGTTTCATTTTTTCCATTTATCGTTTTCTGTGCGCCCGGCCGATTAACTCACTCGATAAGCAAATTAGGCTGCTCATCCGTTAATATGCATAAGGAAAGTATATACTTTCAGACGTTCAATCATGTGGCAGGAAGGTATACGGTGCTGAGGATAGCTAATAAACTTGAAACTAGTACAGCGTTCCTTTGTCAGTGTTGAACAAAAGGGCAACGATGGTTGCTAAACACTGTACTGCTTAATTATGGAGGTTTGTTTACAAACAAACCGAGCATTATAATAAATATTCGGTAAATCCATACGTACATATATATATATATATATATGTGCATGTATGTATATATATATATACATACTACTGTACGTCTGTATACATATATGTATGTACGTATACATACTTATATTTGTATATATTTATATATATATATATATATATATATATATATATATATATATATATATACTCCTATATATATATATATATATATATATATATATGTGTGTGTGTGTGTGTGTAATATATCTCCATTTGAGATGGAGTTATACGTTATAAAAATAGATGTGGCGCAAACAGATTCTTTTTATATGAACAAAATGGTAATTATGTTGTGTAGAACCATTACTTCTAAATGTGTAATATCTAGCTACTGAAATCTCGAGGGCTTATAAATGTAGGATGTGATATCCATTTACTCGATTCACTTATATGCCGAAATATTTATAGAATCTTAATGTAAGTCCAAAGCTCTGTAGTTAGTATATACTAAAAATACATGACGCCAAATCAACAGTCAGGTTTATTGGAAGGTGTCATTAATGGTACAATTAGACAAATCTATTCATTAATCATATGAAATATATACAGTCACAAAATATAATAATTTTTATGTTAAAATATATATTTCTAACATTAACTTTGAAACATACTTGCACATACACAAACACACACACAGACACACACACACACACACACACACACATATATATATATATATATATGTTTATATATAATCGCTTTGAGATTCATATTGCCCTTCATTCTTCATGCCAATTAGTCAATTGCGTTTTTTCTGTTTACGCACTTCGGTGCTTGTGAGTGTGAAAATAACACAATCACATACACAAGAGCAATAATCTATATCAAGTAGACTTTGTTGAAGTCCGACGTATTCCATGGCTCTTTAGAAAAAGATTAGCATTTTAGATGTTGTTCCATGTTAATTTAATTTGTCTGCTAAAGGAATCTTTCGGTGTAATTGAAACCTGAGTTTTCTAGTTGCGTGGTTCTGTATTCTATGAAGCCTTCTATGTTCTATGAAGACATCAATGAAATCTTCTATGCTATTCTAAATTTAAGACCCAGTTTTAAAATAATGTTTTCTGATATAGGCACAAGGCCATCTATTTTGGGGGAGGGGAAAATCGATTAAATCGACCCCAGTGCGTGACTGGTTCTTTATTTTATCGACCCCGTATGGTTGAAAGGCAAAGTAAACCTTAGCGGGATTCGAAATCAGATCATAACGGGTCGTAACTCTATGCTGCAAAGCATGGCGTCCGACCCTCTACCATTACTGCCAATCGACCGCCCTAGCCAATTTTAAAATAATTGTTTCTACTTTAGGCACAAGGCCAGCAAATACCCAGTGCATTACTGCTACTTTATTTTATCGACCCCGTAAGGATGAAAGGCAAAGTCAACCCCGGCGGGATTTGAACTCAGATTGTAAAGGGACGTAACTATGCTGGAAAGCATGGTGTCTGACCCTCTACCGATACTGCCAAACCACCGCCCTTTTTAAAATAATGATACTCCATTGTAACACACTTTACCGGAGTAAAATCTATAGAAACATGGTACTAATTCATTTTCTGTTTTAAATGAATTTAATTTTAATTATATATTCATAAAAATAAAATGTAATATTATATGAAATGACCAATATATTTTCATAAATGAGACTACGTCATTTGCATCATAATTTATCTATAACAAATTGTCTAAAAAAATGTGTAATTTAATGAAAGTTTAAAATGAATTAATGGTGAAATACATACGCACTACGCAATATAATAAACATAATACATATAATGTGATAAACACTTAAATTATAATTATGAGAAGCGAATGATCAAACCAAGGATAACTAAATATCTAAGGATAGAGTTATTTTATATCCATGATTTATGAAATACAAACTTAATGATTGATGTAAAAGGATATATGAAATAACATTAAAGGAAACTGTAAAAACGCAATGCATTTGGTAAGTAATCTATACAATTATTTTAGAAATAAATTATATCGTACCACGGTACGTATATATTCACATCATCTTACATATATGATATAAATATATATAAATCAATAGGAATGAATTTCTGAGCAGGGCATTCTCATATGAGTGGGGTTCCATTGAAACAGGAAGAAAGGTTCAAGTATCTCTGCTCGGTTTTCACGAGTGATGGTAGTCATGCGGCTGAATGAAATGCAAGAATTGCAGGAATTGGGGCAGTACTACGCCAGCTTCTGCAATCATTAATCACAAGACTGTAGGTGTAAAAGCCAAACTCGCTATATTCAAATCGATATTTTTTGCCAATCTAAGGAACATACTCGAAGAATCCGATCGCAAATACAAGCAGCTGAAATGGGATTCCTCCGTAGGGTTGATGGAGAAACGTTACTCAATCGAGTGCGTACCTCTCAGTGTCGTTCGGGGAAGAAACGCTACTTTATCGAATTGAGAAATCACAGCTCCGATATAACAAGCATTCTATTATAATGTATTAGGAAAGAATCGAAGGACGGATTTTACTGGCAAAACCGACCGACTGGAGAGCCAAGCGTAGACTACGAGCAAAAGATAAATAATCATAATTTATTTGTTTGTTAATTTTTATTCGGTTAACAACCGATGTAAATATAGTTTCATGGTTTCTAGGCTAGTATTTTTAATATCTCATTAGAAATAATTGCAGAACACTATCTCTGCGATATTTGTAACCCTCTATTAATTAATTTGCAATATTCTAAGGTTACGTAACATTCTGATGTGGAAGATTAGTATGTAATAGAATTTACTTATGATATTTAGATCTATTTTGGAAAGGTTAATTGAAGGGTGAATGCAAAGTTCATTTTATGGCTCGTAAATGTAACATATTGTTTGGGGGTTGTTAGTGTTTTTCTGTATAATCTATATCTAACATGTAGTTTATATCAGTGGAGACGAACTACTTTGATTTTTCTAAATATATTATTTATTGCTGTTATGTTTGCTTGTTTTAATCTGGAGTAAGTTTGCTTGTTTATCTTATATAATTTCCTTATTTTATCAGGAATAGTAAAGACGTTGTGATTTCATTCTAAATTTATGATTTTCTACGTAAGATTTTTCTCACTAAGACTGATGTGTCTTCTAGTTTTCAAAGTTTTGATCAAGTAAACTATGACAACACCGAAGTATCTAATAAATTATATATGGCTTTAAAGCGATTGCTATAGAATAATAAATGTTATCTCAAAATAATGGGAGGGAAACTTGAAGGTTGTTCATTTACACACACACACACACACTACATTATATATATATATATATATCCCTACACGCAAACGTATAGGGACACATGCCGATGTGGTTCAACAATGGCAGGTTAATAAATTAACGAGCCAGAACATATATAATCAAGGTTTAGCAAATAAGAAAAAGTTTCAAAATAAATTTCAAAAAATTCACTGTACTTACTATGGTTACCTTTACCGAAGCGGTTTCGAGTCTCACAAATAAATGCATAATCCTCGTGGGCCTGCATTGAAAATATAAACTCTCGTCAGAAGGTTCTTTTCACTCGGAGAATATACAATTCCCGAGTTCGAATTACGAACTGGCGATATTCAAAATTGTTCCCGACATGAGAATGAATGATGTGGAAGCACTTCTGTCCAGTGCCGTGTGCAAAGATAGAAGGCAGAGGGAGGAAAGTCAATCTACTACCATTACAAATAGCAGTACTCAAAACAACCAAATTTTATCTCGACCAGGAGGAGATTAATAATAATAAAGTATATATCCCTACACGCAAAAAACGTATAGGGACACATGGATTATCCAACCATATGCCAATATGGTTCAATGGCAGGTTAATAAATTAACGAGCCAGAACATATATAATCAAGGTTTAGCAAATAAGAAAAAGTTTCAAAATAAATTTCAAAAAATTCACTGTACTTACTATGGTTACCTTTACTGAAACAGTTTCGAGTCTCAAAAATAAATGGATAGTCCTTGCGGGCCTCCATTGAAAAGATAAACTCTCTTCAGAAGGTTCTTTTCACTCGGAGAATATAAAATTCCGAGTTCGGATTACGAACTGGCTCTATTCAAAATTGTTCCCGAGATGAGAATGAATGATGTCTCGGGAACAATTTTAAATAGCGCCAGTTCGTAATCCGAACTCGGAATTTTATATTCTCCGAGTGAAAAGAACCTTCAATGGAGGCCCGCAAGGACTATCCATTTATTTTTGAGACTCGAAACTGTTTTGGTAAAGGTAACCATAGTAAGTACAGTGAATTTTTTGAAATTTATTTTGAAACTTTTTCTTATTTGCTAAACCTTGATTATATATATATATATATATATATATATATATATATATATATATATATGGTGGCTGCCAACTCGTTTTCGAGTACGGCCACTCCTTTATATCCATGTAGGAGAACCTATACCGATGCGCTGAACGAATGTGACTTTTTAGTCCAGCCAGCGACTTGAAAACTCTAGTACAAACACTACACTTGTGACAATTATTGACACATAGTGCTGGGCCCATGGTACCATGTGAGGACAAGTGCAGAGAGATCTCCAGATGTAAAGCAATGCCTGTGCCGTGAAGCTTTTATAGTGAGCAAAGGCACTGCACAAAGCCAGTCCCACTCTCTTAACCAAGATGATATTTACCAAAAAGAAGAACAAGTCAACATCATTGGATACCATCAGGGTTGCAGGTGTTATATCAGAGTTTTCCTTCTCCTAGAATTCTGCCTTGAGAAAGGCTAAGGGGTCATCTCTCCCGGTGATTTTGGATGGCCATTGACTCTTAAGAGCTCCTTTGCCCTTTGACAGGTTTTGTTTTTAGTCCTGCAGGATGTCCAAAGTCACCCTCCTCACCAAGAAACCTTGGTGGACTTGCCAGTTTAGTCGCCAACGACCCGACCATGAGACAGGTTGTACTGGGATACATGTTACCAGTAGCACCAACTGGTGACCTGACATATATATATATATACATATATATATATATATATATATAGATAGATAATATATAAGATCAAAAGATGGTTAAAAGAGTTCTATGTATTTTATTATGCGCATTTCAAAAACAAACATCACCATGCAATAGTATTTGTGTTTTCATCAGATAAAATAGGAAGGCATGATATGAAGGTTAAAGAAAAACTTGTGGATAGTGCAGTTTTAAATCAACATATCTTTTAACCATCTGTTGATCTTATATATTATGTATACTCCAGTCCTACACACTGTAGAGTGCTTCTTATCCGATATCTGCATTGCTTTATTGTACTAATATAAAACTCACCTCCTACATATATATATATATATATATATATATATATATATATATATATATATATATATATAGTTGAAGAAATAACACAAACGCAGCGATGCAAAAACAGAAAGTGTTATTAGGATCACGCTGTGGGCGAAGTAAGGGAGGGCTCGACGCTTCGGATGGAAGACCAGCTTCATGAAATAGAAAGTTCGGGTAATAAGAAAACAGCTAGATACTTCAAATTTTTAAAAGAGGTTGTGTTGATATTTTGGGGAGGTAAGCAAGCGGATCGTCATTGAAGGATTGGGACCCTTTGTGTGTGTGTGTAATAGCTACGGAAGAGAGGGTTTCTGAGGTAGCGTGCGGGCTTGAAGGAGGGGAGGTTTGGTTGGCAGAAATGAAGGTGGATCAGGTCATTCCACTTACTTGACCTTGATGCAATAACCAAAATCACTCAACGTTATGCAAATCATCAATCGTACGTGTGATTTCACGTGGTAGGATTCGTGGGGCTCGTGTTAAGCCCATGCTATTGAATTATTTCGCAATATAAACCTATACATGTGCAAGCGAACAGGTTTGACAACCAGTTACTTAACCTTCAATTAATAAATGATTTATTTTAAACTAATCCCTTATATTAGAATTAGAATTATCCACTTTCCATAACGTTAAACTTATCCTACGTTTCACAACATTTTATCAGCTTTTCTTTTGCTTTTCATAAATCATTTGCCGTCGAAATTACTCATAATTATTTACAAGCGGTTTCTCTTTATTTATAATCCTTTAATTTTTCATAACGCTTTACACCAATAATGTGTATTTCCTTTAAGCGATTCACAGTCACAACACGCTGGTTTTAGCCATATTTACCGCCACTTGATATATTTAAATGATACAACAACAGCTACTAAGCCAGCAGCACCTGCCACAGTTTGACCAAGTCAACAACAACCCTCCTTCACATTCCATATTTCCAAATCTGCTACTTTCTTAAATTACCAACTGAATATGAGAGATTATTACAATACTAGATGCATTGATTATGTTACGCCAGGAACAAAAGAACAACACAAACGTTCTCGGACATCGCAGACGTAAATAAGAAATAAATGTTTGTATTAACACTGGAAAACAAACGCGCTGAATAATAAAATTCTAAGACGGAAGACATCAATGAGGGAGTCACCCTAAATAGTAGGAGACAAGTTAAAAAAGAAAATGGTCTTGTACCAAATTGGGTGCCTACTGACAAGTCGAGCCGAATCGGCCACAAGTGCTTGTGTGGAAATGTGCGGCAAGAGATATTGCTGGATGTACCTCAGCGTCGAAATCCTTTTCAAAATAATTTGCACAAAATAGTCGGTGAACCCCATGGAATGAGTAGTTTGTACTATCCAATCTATCTTTCAAGGATGATTGTCAGGCTGAGAATAAAAGATATTACGCCAGGCATGGCCATGTTGTGCATTGTGTGCTGCGTTTTGCTTGGAGAACCGGATAAACACATAAAGTCAAACTCAGTGAAAGAAAAGAAAATGTTCACAGATAACTTTGGAGATTCCAGCTGAAATAGAAAACATCCCGGACCAAATTCAGTTGTCCATCAGAATAGTGCACCAAATAAATATAAAAAGGCAAAAGTAAAGAAATTCATCTATCGACAAGCATCCTTCCCGCAAATAGCAGAAAACCAGATGGCACCGCTACTACCAATACCTAGGCCCCAACAAAAGCAACAACAGTATGCCAGAAATGCTGCAAGCAAATTACTACGGCTGAAAACCCAACAAGACCTGCAGCGCCAATGACAACAATAGTAGCTGAGAAAATTACATCACCAACAGAAGCAGCAGAAGCAATACCATCAGAAATAACAACAGCACCAACGCCTGTGGAAGACATGCCTCTCTCCGACGTTACACATATAGATACGGATCGTCACGAGGGTAAAGAGTGCCAAGCCATCTGCCACAAGAAGGAAAATGAATGAAAATATTCTTTGTCCTTTCTCTAAAAAAAATTGTAGGAAAAAGAAACATCTAAACTATTTAGAAATATCTATTTTTGCAACATTAAAATTACTAGCTGACGTACCCAGCTTCGCCCGGGTAAACAGATAATAAGTGGAGACATATAAAAGAGAAAATGACGGTATTGGATGTTTGTCTGGTTACAGTATGAGGCGAGTCCGTGGTGTCTGTGTGATACCAAAAGCAGTAAAAAAAATCTTCCAGATTTACCAGATTCTTCGTTGTACCGTGTGTGCATAGTATATGAACAATTCTAGGTGTTCCTACCTAGAATAGTGACCTCTAGGAGATGGTTCATCTTCTGTCTGACTGTAAAACGTGTATCATTGCATATACGTGGTTGTTCCACGTTTCACAAAAGGATGATGGAAGTTCCAATCTTTTATATTATATGTAGATATAGATATAGATAATTAATATACAAATTGTTCGTCCCTATTTACTTGAAATGGTTTATACAAATGCCAAATTAATATGGATATGGATAGCATGCTTATCTATATGTGGTCAGCTATAATAATAAAATAACAAATTATATGACACAAAAATGTATTCAGTTATTTCCAGGCTCTTAGCCACTGAGTAATAGACAGTCAATTTTTGCCCGAGTTCAACTCGGGGAGGTGGCCTGGTTTGAACTCCAAATGGCGGATCCTTCTACTTCGAAAATAGAATCGTTTTTCAATATTACTCTAGCCCTGGCTGGCCATAGGCACCACACTTTTTGCCCGACTCAGCATATGATGAGGTTTTACCACCGCTTTCAGAAGCGATAAATTTGAAGGCAATTTCTACCAATACATGTTGGTTTTTATTGCTCATTATCGACAATAAATTACATTGAACAGAAATGATAACTCTGTCAAAGCTCACAATACTGATCAAAGGACACCAATGTCTGAATAATTTACGTCGAATATTCATAGCAGTGAAGGCAATTTCTACCAATACTCGTTGGTATGTATTGCGCAACATAGCAGTGAAAGCAATTTTTTTACCAATACTTGTTTGCTTTTAATGCTCATAACGACATTAAATGACATTGAACATAAACGATAACTCTGTCAAAGCTCACAATACGGGTCAAAGGACACCAATGTCCGAATCATTTACGTCGCTTGTTGATAGCATTAAAAATATGCATACATCAGCTCAAAGCTTCATTATAGACAATATTCAGAGTTGTTCCTCTGTTAATGGTATCAATTGCAAATGTTACACCATCAGGATCTCACACTCGAGATGCAGCAACATACAGTTGGCCATGGCTGAATGCTGGATCATTCAAATAGACACCGACTCGCTTTAAAGTCTGTCCCTGTGCCTTGTTGACAGTCATGGAGAAGGCCAAATTGACCGGATACTGTCTCCTTTGCCAAATGAATGGCAGCAGATCTTCACTTGGTCTCAGCATGATCCTCGGAATGAGAACCGAGTCCTCTCTGCCTGAGAGTTTGGCTTGTAAAACTCTTCCGTTAATCAATCTCTCAACAATCAATCTGATTGTATGATTGATATTTCTAAGCAATATAATCGGCATACCCTTTTTCAACCTCAAAATATGTGGGGGATCCGGGTATTTGAAGTGAATTCAGATACTCAGTCGGAACATCCATATTGTTCTGCTGATTAGGCTCCATTGAATCCGCACTGACGGTCAACCATTCCTCTCCGGGAAACATTCCGGCTACTTGTAAATTTATTTGATCGACCGTTGCATTCGTATGAGTTAGAATAATGCGTTCCGATATCCAGGAGATATTCTGCCAAAAAGCATTCAAATTAGGGAACACCCAGTCGATCAATGCTTGGCGGTCCAGTGGCATGACCAAATGGTCTGGGATTCTTACAGTCTGATTATCACCAACGTGTGGCAATTCATCATTTCCAAACTGCATCAACCATCGGCCGTATGTCTCAGCCTCTTCGTTTTGCCCGAACATACGAAGTCGCATATTATCCTGTAATCGCAAAACTCTGAAATGGCGCCACAACGGTGACTTTTTCAGATATGCATCGACAATTTGCACTCTTTCAGCATTCCTAGAAATTGGTAGCACCTGTCTGAAATCGCCACCAAGAACGATAGTCTTACCATCGAATGGCAGGTCACTACAACAGACATCTCTCAAAGTTCTGTCCAATGCCTCCAGCAAATATATGTGTACCAATGGAGCCTTGAAGCATGAGTGGAAGGTCCTTCCACCACTCAGCAAAGTGGCAGCGATCCCACTGGTGGCCACAGGGAGAGCAATCTTCCTCTGAGCTCTGACTGCCGATAACATAGTGTTGAAACTGAATGTCTTTCCGGTACCTTCTGGATCATCTATGAAAGAACAAAGTTGCTCATTAGTGGAAATCGAGTGGAGAACGCGATCGACCAATTCTTTCTGAGATTGGGTCAACATTGGCATACGTTCATCCAAAATACGTTGCTGTTCCAGTGGATCAAACTGGAATTGTTCCCTCCGATCGAGTGGCAACCGTCTAAACTGCAATCTCATGTTCATTGCTAAGCCACCTTGCCGCATTTCTTCATCAGGAATTGGGAAATTGAAATCTGTTAAACATTTGAAATGAACTTCAAGCAGTTGCTCAATATTGAGCAAAACAATAGCTTTCATCAAATTTTCATCATCGACCTGAAGATGATGCCTAAAATCATCAGCCATAATTCCCCAATGGCGTTCAAATAACTCTCTTGGATCGGCAGGATTCCAGAATCTTAGAATCGTGACGAACAACTGCCTTATTTGGCATATGTGTTGTTCCTGCAGCTTCATGGCATTATTCCATTCCGCGTCATCCTGAAGGAGTCCCAGAAGCTGACGCACAGCCTGGTGTCTTTCATATTCCACGCCATTGATTGTTTTCAAATCAGCGAAGTATGTTTACCTCTCGAAAAATCACTATGCAACAGAATTCGGAGATAAAATACATCACCAGATGCTGTATAGACATTACAAACCCGTCCAATAGTCATGAATCTCAACTTTTGTTTTCTATCATTCCATTTTTTCCCTTCTTATCCCACGTATAGTGCGAAGGGAAATCGCAGTAGAGATGCCGTTGATCTGGGTTCAAAGCTTGTTCCCTATTATGCTTGAACCACTCAGTCAATTACGTCTTAGGAGGTGGTGCGTTAGCAATTCTTTCGATATATCTTCTAGTGTCCTGAAAACAGAGCATTTGCCTATTCTCTAAGTGAAGCGGCAGCTTCTGAACGCTGGGTTTGCGTTCATTGAGATCAAAGTCGAACAATCTCCAGCAAGCTTCGTTAGATCCAATCGAGCCAACATCCTGGAGCCTGCCAACTTCATCTCCTTGGTTCGCTTCCTCAAACCTGACATTGATCATTGCTCGATCATGATCTTTGTAAACATATTTGAATAGATATTTTCAGGCTTTCACTGAGCTACAAATTTCCACATTAATATGACAACGATATTTCATAATCAAATATGGATCGTATGGCACAACCAATTGATTTGTAATCTGTCGACCGTTTACATTTTCGACCAAACCGCTATCTGCAGGCCACCGTCTTCTGTATGAGAGATGAGCATCCCCATCGTCCCAGGAAGTGTTCGTGACAAAAGATTTCGGAAACTGCTTACTGCATTGGCCATTTTTCATGCAAGGCGATTTCCGATTTACCACTCCGCATTGGTTGTGTACCATTGACTTTGCCACCAAGTTGCGTAGTGCCTCATTCTCCGGCAGTTCAGCACACACAATGCTGTCGACATCCTCAGCACATCTCAATTTGCAATCTCTATGTAAAATGATCAGCAAATGTGCATGTGGCAATCCTCTTTTTTGGAATTCAATTACGTATGTGAAAGCAACTATACCTCCAAAGATTCCCTCTTTTTCCACATCATCCATTATCTTTTTCAGATATCCTTTGAATACTCTTACCATAATATCAGGACGGTCCTTTGGCTGTTGTCCTGGCAAAAGTGCATCCTTAATATCAGTCCATTCAGGATTGCATGTAACCGTTATATACAAATCTGGCTTTCCAAACTTTCTGCCAATAGCGAATGTTCATATATCTCGGGCCGCCGATGAACGACGATGGCAGAATGATGCGTCGACCAATTTGCTTGTAATTGGCATTATCGGCTGTTATCGCATCCTATATATTATTATACAATTCAGCTCTGATATGTTGCTGATGTGTAGTTATATAATTTAGCCTTTCATTTTCGATCTTTGCGAATGCTATGCAACAGTATTCCTGGAACAATCTGCTGGCTTGAAATAGAGCATGTCTCTGTTGATTACTTTCGTGCAAATGCAACGCTTAAAAGTCGCGAGAGGAATTATTGTGTCTATTGCCACCTCCCTGTTGATGCTGATTCTCATGATCATCTAAATGAACAGACATGTTCCATCAATTTTCACATTTTGGGAATAAAAGAACATAATTCAATGGATCATATGCCCTATTTGACTCATTGATAGTCTTTAGACCACCATCTCTGCGATTGAGGACGATATCTCTTAATCCAGGCTTATCGTCCATCAACACAGCAACTTCACGAAATCCTTCAGGGGCAAATCACTTAACCTTTGCCGTTCAAGTTCAGTTATATTTCCCGGCAACTTCAACCAACCGATCCTGATAACCTCCTCCGATTCACTATAATCTGGATCGATAACGTAAATTTGAGCGAATCGAGGCCTCTCTCCTGGGGTAACTTCTAATTTACCGATACAATGATACAAACGGCATTGAATGACTACATTCGGTTGCCATGCCCCACTCTCAAACATCTCACTAACTCTCTGCGATGCTAAAGCTAATGAATTGTTAATTTGCCACGAATATTTGCGCAGTAATCTACCTCGGTCTCCTTGATCACCCACATACTTAGTATTTTAAACTCCGGTGACTCCTCATCATCCAGCATTCGCAAGGGTTCTAGTTGAACTGATCCTTTATGACAGCACATTGTAGTCCACGTCTTTTCGTGCCTACAAGGCAATGCTCCACAATGTGGA
>OZ024743.1:109385797-109395797 GCA_964016885.1 Eledone cirrhosa
CTAGGTGCTAGGACTCTGATTTGAAGTAAAAGATTCAATTATTGCCCCGGACGGATGAAACGAATTGGTAACGTCGGTGCAATTTTACGATCAGACTTGTAAATCTGAGAGGAACTTATGGTGATGTGAACATTTGCCCATGATTTTGCAGCATCACTAAAACCGTGGACATATCGTCTGAGTCATCGTAATGCTGCTTTTGTGATAACAGTGGCTGTGTTGATGTTGCTCTCACAGTTCCAGTTGTTGTTGTTGCTCTGCCCACAAATATTCGGGAAATCGGCTTCCTGTGCTCGCCATAGGCCAAAACATTTTGAAATAGTTCATGAAATCCATACTCGGATCATTGTAACATTTCAGGTCCCATGTCACTTCATTAATACAAATTGGTACGCAAGGAAATAGTGGAGGGAGGTGGATTGGCAGTATCGGTAGAAGGTCGGACGTCATGCTTTGACGCACAGAGTTACGGCCCTGTCCATTCTGAGTTCAAATCCCGCGGAGGTCAACTTAGCCTTTCACCCTTACCGGGTCGATAAAATAAAGTACCAGTAATGTACTGAGTATTTGCTGGCCTTGTGCCAAAAGTAGAAACAATTATTTAAGCAAATAGTGTCAGCGTGTTTCTTAACACAGAAGTAAAAATACGATATGAATAAATGGCATTTTACATGTAGTTGACAGAAATGGAGGAATTTAGAGAAGTGGTCAATAGCGTAATTATAATGAAACAATAAAAGAAAGTGATTGTAACATATTAGAGTAGGATAAAATTTAATGTAGGACAATATACCTGGTTTTCTAGGAGTTATACAAATATATACATTTATCGACCTTCCCCCTCTAATCACATTGCCTCTATTATTGAACAATGTGGACATGTCTCGAGAATCCGCGAGTGCGCAGATGAAATTCCGGAAAAACTATGAAATAGCTTAGCCATAATAAGTTAATAGTCATAATTGTTTCTACTTTTTGGCACAAGGCCAGCAATTATCCAGTGTATTACTGGTACTTTATTTTATCGACCCCGTAAGGATGAAAGGCAAAGTCAACCTCGGCGGGATTTGAACTCAGATCGTAAAGGGACGTAACTATGCTGGAAAGCAAGGCTTCCGACCCTCTACCGATACTGCCAATCCAGTTAATAGTCATAATAAGTTGTATATATATATATATATATATATATATATATATATATATATATATTTATATATATATATATATATATATATATATACATACATATATATATATATATATATATATATATATATATATATATATATATATATATATTTATATATATATATATATATATATATATATATATATATATATATATATATATATATATATATATATATATATATATATATATATATATATAAGTATGTATGTATGCGTACATACATATATGTATACAGACGTACAGTTGTATGTATATATATACATACATGCACACATATATATATGTACGTATGGGTTTGCGTACAGGGGGGGGGGGGGGGTTGTGCCAAACAGATAAAAAAATAAAAAATAAAATAAAATAAAATGCGTGTGTGTTACAACCAATATCAAAGTTTGAAAGATTTGGAAAATATTGACTGAAGTAGAAAGGCTGTTGTCAGAATCGAGAAGTGCAAAGAATTACAATTCTTACACTATCATGGGGTGCTGCGTTCTAAGAGCAAATGAGACAAAAGTAGAGTGTAAAACACCAACGCCTGAGTGTCAAAATCCGGAAATGCAAAGGACTACAGTTCTTATTTCGGCATAAAGTACATATGCGTGTATGTCAACGCACTTCGTTGCAAGCTCACAAGCACAAACACAGGCTCAGGTGTATCCCATATGTATATATATGATAGCTGCCCCCTCTTTATCGAGTATAGCAATTGCACGAGAAAAAATAGTCCATAATAATAACAATAATAATAATAATAACAATAATAATACTGACAACAAGAACAATAATAATATACATATATATATATATATATATCTATATATATATATATATATATATACACACACACGCGCACACACATAAACATATCTACACAGACACACACACACACACACACACACACACACACACACACACGATAGCAATTAACAGCGTTGCGATCGAATGTGGCTTTTTAGCCCAGCCAATGATCTAAAATGTTTTGCACAGGGTGTGCAACCAAAATATTCACTGGGAGTAGCTGGATGTGGTTGGAGTTAATGTACTTTTGCATCTCTTTTGAGCCCTCCTTCTGATTTACTTTCTCTACCACATGCTTGGCAAGCATGATGAGTAGCATCTCGAACAGCAGCCTGGTAGTCAACCACTGGTCTTACTTTATGACTGCGAAGATGACTTTCGAGTCCAGCTCTGCTTAGGCAGAGTCTCGCACAGACGCTGCATGTCAGCGCTATAGGAAGACCCTCGCCGTCTGGAAATGCAACAGCAATGCTCTTCTTCACATCCCGCTTTACTTTCTTGTATGCAATTCGAGATGCCTCTTTCGAGATGCAACTTTCCCTTCATATACAGTCTTTCTCTATTTATTATGATCCGCAGCAACATTTTCACATGTATCAGCATGGGTATGTTAGCGTCTTTCAAAGAAGCTTTCAAGGAATCCTTATACCTCTTTTATGATTAATGTGGCGGTCGTTTTCCTTTAACTAACTCTCCATAAAAAAGTTGGTTTGTTATTCTAGTATCCTTCATCCTGGTAAGGTGACCACTCCAACGGAGTCGTTGCTTAAGCAAAAGAGCTGCCATACTGTCACACAGAGAGCTTTCCAAAATCTCGACATGACTGATGTGGTCCCTCCAGTGAATGCCTTGGATCCGTCTGAGACACATCTGATGGAAACGCTCCAATTGGTTAAAGTGATATCGATATGTCACCCAAGTCTGCAGGCATAAAGAAGAGAGGAGAGCACACCCGCCTTGTACACCTTTACCTTGGTCTTCTTTCATATATCTCGCCGACCCCAGAGTCGCCTTTCTAGCTTTCCGAAAGCATCACTTGCTTTCCTAATCCTGAGTGGGATTTCATTATCAAGGTATCTGTATTGATTGACAGTGCTCTCCAGGTAGACAAACTGATCAACCACTCCAAGTCGTTTACCATACACATAGAGATTTGGTTCACTGTACTGCCTACCAGGGGCAGGTTGGTACATGACGACGGTTTTCTTAAGACTGACAGTCAATCCTAGGGCAGTGCAAGCATCAGAAAATCCATTCAAAATGTGCTACTTATCACTCTCTGTTTGCGCTACAAGATCGCAATCATCTGCATACAAGGGGTTTCATATGATTGATGTAAATACTTTTGCTTTTGCAGCAAAGCGCCTGATATTAAATATGCTGCCTGATGTTCGATATCGGATGTAAACACCATACCCGCAATTCCTGAATGCAATATAGAAAACTATTGCAAAGTATATGGCAAATAGGATCGGTGCTGGAATATCCCCCTGTTTCACTCCATGTTTTACTGAGATAGGCTCCGTCATGTTAAACGCGACATTAAACCAAGCCTTCATGTTGTCATGGAAAGACCTAACTAAAGCAATTAATTTATCAGGGCTATCAAGTTTCTGGAGAACCTTCCATAATGCATTACTGTTAACAGTATCGAAAGCTTTTGTCAGATCAACAAAAACCTGATACAGATCCAAACCTTGTTCCTGACACTTCTCCTGGAGCTGTCTAGCTGAGAAGATCATATCAGTAGTGCCGCGTCCAGCCCGAAAACCAGTTTGACTTTCGGGAAGAAAACAATCTGCAACGTGTGTCAGCACACGGTCCAGAAGCACCCTACATAAAACTTTCCCTACGACAGAAAGTAATGATATACCTCTGTAGTTCCCACAATCATTCCTGTTACACTTTCCCTTGTAGAAGACCAATATTACTGCATCTCTCCAGTCCTCAGGTACGGATTTATTAGCCCATATCCTGCCAAACAAAGAGATAAGATGTTGCAGGAGTCTCTCACCACCATATTGTAGGAGCTCTGCGTGTATGCGATCCATACCTGGAGACTTCCACTGTTTAGCTTCGAGATAACCACTGCAAACTCGACAAGGGTCGAAGGTCTGCGAGAGCTACTTTCACAGGACTTTCTGGAATGTGATTGAAGAAATGTTCATTGACGAGAGACGGCTGATTCAAACGCTCATGAAAGTGCTCTCGCCACCTTCGTAGAATTCCTTGTGAGTCACGAAGAAATTCTTTGCCAACCTTGCTGCTAAGCGGTGTCACCAGAAAAGAAGACGGTCCATAAACATCTCGCAGAAAACTGTGCAACAGCTTTGTGTTATTGGAATCTGACGCAGTTTATATCTCATCAGCCTTCACACACCACCACTGATCCTTCATCTGAGAAAGACTCCTCCTAACACGTGATTTTACATCCTTGAGTTCCTTATGCAACATATTCTTCTCCTGTGGTTTTACCGTCAAGTAGCGTGAGAGAGCACACCTCTTATATAGCCAACAAGTCTTCTATATGTTCATCATTATCATTTAACCAGTCTTGATGTTTTCTCTGCACCAATCCCAGAACACGCCTGCCTACATCATAAACCGACATTTTAAGTGTCTGCCAATCCTCACCAAGATCTGCAACCTGCATCCCTTCTCGCAATGTCCTCTTCACATTTTTATCCCTAAGACGAGCAGTATTCAATCTTCTGGGCAGGGTAACACCAGGAGCCCGGATTTTACGTTTTGTGATTAGTTTCACTTTTGCTCGTACCAGGCGGTGGTCCGTCCAGCACTCAGCTCTACGGAAAGCACGAACACACTGCACATCCCGTCTACCACGCATCCTGACATAGTCCAAAAGATGCCATTCCTTAAATGCAGGATGCATCCATGTAGTCTTAAATGTGTTCTTTGTTGGAACATGGTGTTCGTAACACACAGATCCAGCTCCTCACACATCTGCAGCAGGAACATACCATTGTTGTTACACTTTCCCACCTCATGCCTTCCGATTATATTCCATGTGTTAAAATCCCTACCCACTCTAGCATTAAAGTCACCAAGCATGATGATTTTGTCTGCCTGATGGATATGTTTTAAAACCCCATTCAAGGCATGGTAAAATGACACTTTTTCTTCATCGACAGAATTCATATTTGGAGCATGCACACTCACCAGGGTCGCATATCTTCTTTTGTCGAGCGTAATTCTCATGGACATAAGATGATCACTAATCCCTACTGGCAATTCTTCTAATTTATTCACAAGAACGATTTTAACAGAAATGGCTACCCCAGCCTCTCTTCTGGTTCCTTCATTTTTTCCTTTCCAGAAGAATATATATTCTCCACAAAATTCTGTAAGATGACCATCTCCAGCTAACCTCGTCTCAGATAAAGCTACAATTTCAAGATCGTAACTACGAAGCTCCTCTGCAACAAGAGCGGTCCTTCGTTTAGGACGTTCCAAGGAATCCCTGTCAAGCAGCGTCCGTACGTTCCACCAGCCAATACTAATGCCTTTATTTGGCTCTATTACAGTGGCACGATGACGAGCGGGCCCAGGCTGTTATAACCTGATGCCCCTGCCCATATTGCCAATTAAATCTTTTGTTCCAGAACCCTTATTGCCAATTATCATTTTTATATTGTTTTGGAACATCATTGAATTTGGGAAAAAAAGTAATAATAATAGTAACGATAGTAATAATAATAAGGCTTTCTTTATTAACCACAAGGGTTTACACAAATGTAAAACATTAAGGACAGTACAGGATGTAACAAAAAAGGGACAATGAAATATTCCCCAATAGGGGGGGGGGACTTCCGAGGGCCATCGTGGAGAAAGCCCATCAAAAAAAGCCACGGTGACCCTGACCACCAGGGCAAGTACCTTCTCCCAGTTTTTCACCTTCAATTTACAGGCACATATTCACTCGGGCCATTCCTCCTCTCTCCCCCATCTTTCAACAAAATGCTCGGAAGAGGGCACTTCTCTCTCTATCCTGATTTTCCTTTTCAAATGAAATTTGAAAAAGGTAATCAGGGCATCACCGAAGACGTAAGTGCTGAGTCTTCAGCCCTTTCAAATGAGTCCATCATACCATCTCTTTTGCCATGGCCACCAGAAAGATAACAATTGACTGCTCTTCTCGGCTAATGGAAGAGGGCGGGGCAATCCTCACGATGGACTCAGCTGGTAGCCGGATCCGTTCTACACGTGACAGCAGGTGTTCGACATAAACCCACAAGTCAGCAATGCTCGGACACTGGACGAGTGCGTGCAGGACGATTTAGTCGCCCTGTGCGCATCACAGACATTCCCAGCTGACGGCACTTCCATGCCTATAGAGTTTATCCCGGACTGGCAAAGCTCCACGGTAGCAATGCCAGGCCAGGGATTTCTGGAAATTGTCCATATGCCACGTCCCGAAAGTTCTTCCGAAGAGATTGGCTAGTTGATTTTCGTCGACGCCTAGAGTTTCCCCAAGTACGTCTTCGCTTTTCCCCTCCAATAATCCTCTAAAGAACGCCAAGGTGGAGTTTCCACTGATCACATTACCCGACTGGTCGAGGGATGTGAGCGCCTGAAGGTATTCCAGTCTCCAAGCACTTTCTCTCGGTCTTAACTTGACCCAGGACTGCAGCTCTGTCAACGAGACGAGCTGAGGAACGATGCGTCTAGCAAACGGCAACCACACCTGATCACCGTCGAGGAAAAGGTGGAGATGTCGTGGCCTGAGCGCGTGTCTGCACATCATCAGCCACGGCAAGCCCAGCCCTCCACGTAGCGCTGGTTGACAGCAGATGGAACACCTTACCATCGGAGCACGTCCCTTCTACAAAAAGCGAAACAGCAAACGCTCCAGCGCAGTCAGGTGAGGCTTAGGACAAGGTACGACGGTCAGAGTAGTAGATGTACGCATTCACCACCTCCACTCGACCTTTCATGGATCGCTTCCTCTCTGCCCATTTCTGGGTGAGAGAAGCAACCCTGTTCGTAATCTCGTCCCAGTTTTTGTCTGGAGGTCCGGACCGAACCAGACTCCTAGCAACTTAACCGGTCCGTCCGTCCAGCGCCCGACGAGGCTGTTGGACGCCATGGACCTGCCTCTCCAGGTTCCGAGCTGCAGGCCCATCGACTTTTCCTGGTTGCTCATTGCTCCTGTCACCGCTTCGTATTCTCTGAGTGTAGTGACGATCGCCTCGATGTGTTTTGCGTTCGACACCACTACGGTGACATCGTCCGCATATGCTGACACGGATCTTCCGCATCCTAGTTCGCACGGGACCCCACTCAAAGTCTCCAGTTTGTGCATTAATGGCTCGAGAATCAATACGTACAAGAGGGACGAGAGGGGACATCCTTAGCGGACCGAGCACATGATGTTGAACGGTTCCGAAAGGTGACCCTTCGCCCTCTCACCACAGAGCAGATGTCGCTGTGCACGGCAGCGATCCAGCCTCTGAAGACGGGCCCAAAGCCAGCCGCCCTCAGGACTGCCGCTAGGTAACGATGGTCGACCCTATCGAAAGCTTTCGACTGATTTAAATTGATCAAGGACCCACCCGTGCCAGGTTCCCTACCCACCCTCTCCACGATGTATCGCATGAGGTGGAGGTTGTCGTGGATGGATCTTTCAGGAATGGCGTCTCCCCTACCAGACCACCAACGACAAGCCCCTGCCTCTTTGCTAACACCTTGGCCAAAATCTTGAACTCTGTATTTAGCAGAGTTATGGGCCTGAAATGTTATGTTATCCACTTTGTTTCTGATACTTTCTGAGCAGTGCCACCGCTTCTCGGCTCACAGAGTTGGGAATTATCCCGTTCTGTTGCCAGTTGCAGTAAACGTCCGACAAGAGGCCTCTGAATAAGTCTGGCATCTGTACATAAAGTTCATAGGGCAGACCATCCAAACCAGGCGATTTACTCCTTGTGCAGCCAGTCATTGACTCTCATACTTCAGCTGCTGTTATCGGCTTTTCGCAACACTCCGCCGCAGTGGTCGAGAGCCGCGGCAGTCCGTCCAGGTAGGCTCTAAAATCCATCCCTCGATCCGGCCCGCCGCTGCCCCCGAATAGCTGGGCGAAGTGTCGCTGAAAAGCTTCACATATTTGCCCGGGATCTAGTAGCATGCGACCGTCGTGGTCCACCAAAGACCGGATCGTGGCTTTGTTGCCACGACGCGCCTCCACCACTCGGGCTTTCGTCCCCTAGTGTCTGAGAGCACGCACCCTAGCACTGCCAACGCAGCCTTCGTGGTTTGCATTGAAGAATTGGTCAAGGTCCAATTTCGCCGCCGCAAGCACGCCGGTCGCGATGCCTTTGCTAAGTGCCTCGTCTACTATTCTAACTATTTCTCCCTCTACTCTATTTTTCTCTACTGCTAAATCCTTACAAAACCTAATTGCTCTTTTCAGAGGAAGCCACCATTTGTTGTTGACAATGCCCCCTGTCAATGCCCACTTAACTAGTTCTCTAATACGGTATATGTATGCCTTGCGCGCTGTTAACGACGCCTTTAGCTTCCAGTAGCCGGTTCCCTGTCTATTAAGCCTATCTAAGTCAACCACACAGGTCACGAATTCGTGGTCCGTGTAGCTGACACTCTTGAATTATGGCCAGCCTATGATAAACCTATCTATTTCCCTACAAAATACTCTATCTAGATATGATTTGTATGACCCGATACAGTAGTCCAAGTCCACATTGGCACATTCGTAATATCAAATCGGTACCTGTCCGATAGTTGAAAACGCCTGAGTATATTTGTGAGCCTTTTACACCCTCGTCCCCTATCCACTAATTCCACCCAATGCTATCATGCATCTAAGATCCCGTCCAGTCGCCCACTAACACTAGAGAGCGGGATGTTCCAAGAAGGTCTCCAGATGCCAAACGAATTCAGGCCGTCCTGCTCTTGTTGGGGCATAGGCGCCCACTAGCCCGAAAGCTTGTGCTTCTCAGCTGGTCTGGTCCAGTACCGCCCACTTACCCTCTGGGTCCAGAAAGACGGCCCGTATCTCGAGATCCTAATGTCTCCGGAACAACACGGTCACTAAGATCCGGGACGGCTTGGAGATGTGTACACCTCGTAGCCGTCGAAAATGGGTGCGAATGCCTGTGCCTCGGAGATTCTGGTCTCGCTGATGGCCACCACATCTATGTTTAGCGACCTGAGATAGTTCAGCAGGTGGTACTGCTTCCAAGACGACCCCAGGCCATGTGCATTTATGCTACCTATTCTGAGAGAAGCCATGTTGGCTAGGATAGGAGGAAAACAAATGAAAGTTGAGAGGTAAACAAATTACCTGTGGCTCTTTTTTAGGAAGGGGGTGGGTGATCCTTCCCTCCGGCAATTGGTGGGTTTCTCCACGCACGAGAATATCTGTGAATATTGTTTTGGTGATGTTGCCTCGGTAGTCTCCAATTGATGTGGGGAACATCTTTTTTAATTTTATGTAATTTTTTGGTGTAATTTCTATTATTTTGTGTGTGTGTGGGGGGGGGGGCAATTTTGGTGGTTTGTACGTAGTCTGTTTCTGTGATGTTGGTGTGGTGTTGAACATAATTTAAAAGCGTTGTGTTGTCTGTGTATATGACTGTTGGTGTGTTGGTGCTTTCTGTGTTTGCTGTCGTGTTGTTGGAGGTGACGATGGGGTAGATGCTAAGGGTGGCGGTAGTAGTGGTGGCGTGATGGTGGTTGCGGTGGTGGTGGTGGCGTTGGTGGTGGTGATGGTGTAGGTGGTTGTGGGTGTGTGGCTGTTGATGGTGGTGGAATAGGTGGGTTATTTTTCATTTTCTTTTTTTTAGGGTTAGTTCTTCCTCTTTTTTGTGGGGGAATGATGGTAGGGAGCTCTTCCTTTTCTTGTTGGAATAGTTCTCCACTCTTCGGTGTCATTGCACTCCTTGTCCTATTTAGCTATATCAGGAAGGGTATGCTTTCCATTGGTTCTGTGCGTGGTGGAAGAGATGGTGCTTTTGTTGTTAGGGATGGTGATTT
>OZ024743.1:109400797-109403297 GCA_964016885.1 Eledone cirrhosa
CTCTCTCTTTATATATATATAACATATATATATATATATATATATATATATATATATATATATATATATATATATATTTTATATATATATATACGATATTCAATATTCAAATGCAAAACGCCTTGTGAGTATGCAATCTTCTAATAAATCAAATAATATGCATTTCCATTAGCCAATGTACATGAACATATATATCGCCAGGTGTTTTCTAAAGTTATACGTATACATACATACACACACACACACATATATATATATATATATATATATATATATATATATATATATATACATATGTTGTCTAAACTGTTTTATGTTAAATGCCTCTGTTCTATTATTCCTTAATATTGTGTCATTACATTGTTAAATTTTCTGTAATTCTAATCAAAATTGTTGCATTTCGTTAATTACATTCGATGTATCCCATGTAATCTATACACATCTCGTAATATTTAAAATTAATTTGAGTTATTGAAGACTGACTAATGTTATTTTATATTTCCATATATTTGTAGCTTCATATTAAATTATTCTTTTAATGCTTAGTGATTGGTTTATTTGTTTACCTTCTTTTTTCAATTAAATAAAATCGAAATATTCTGTTATATTTCTAGGCCACCGCCTTCACCCAAATTCAGAAAACAAAACAAAAATATAAAATTAAATAAAGTTTTCATAAGAAACCTGCCTTAAAATTTAAGCACATTCTATTCGATATGAATTATCTCAGTTTTATAATATAATGTCATTGAAGGAAAATTATATTTGCATTCTATATAATACTAAAATGATTTTCGAATTCTATTCTAATTAATTACAAATATTACTCATTAATTGTATAATTGTTTAATCAACTCTAATTTGCATTAGCATCATTCGGAAAATAATTAAATAGGTTTCGTGTCGTGAATGCCAAATTACCGTTTCAGATATCTCGGGAGAAATCTAGTATAAATACGTAAATGGTTGAAAACAGCCAGCTAAACAATATTATGTAACGAGATGCAAACTAAGGCAATATATTTTTTGGATAGGCTGTATGTTGCCATATTATGAGTTTAGGTAGTATATCTATTTTCGAGAGTACTTCATTCTCCGCCGTTGCTAAATTATATATACTAAGCTGTTTTACTTTTTCCAAAAACTAAGCATTGTAGATTAGGATTCTGCCTCAATAATACGTTTTCGTTTAGAAGAAAAATGTCTGACCTTTGGTGAGAATTATTTTCTGTTAAAGAATTCTATCTAGCCGAAAAAAATGTTTGCTTCAAGTAATGAGGAACCAAATGTAAACCCAAGAAATGAAGATTTCTTTCTTTGAAAATACGTTTAATAAAATATTCTGTGCTTCATTGTTTACGAAAATGAAGAGCTGGACCATGGCTCTTGTGGCCTTTTCATGTAGAATCACCAGTAAACTATTTTGAATGGCATATTAATGTAACTATGGAATTAATTCCACTTTAGAATAGTCTGTGTTTGGCTTAATGTATTACTAAGATATTTGCTGAAATCTTCACTGATACTCCCGCCATAGAACTATACTGTCTGTCAACGAAGTGTTCAACAAATGAGTTTCCTTCTAAATAAGCTTTGTTGGTGCCGATTAGTTTAAGCCGGTCGTCAGTTATAGTTTCTCCGAATTGGAATCTAAATACATAGTAATATACCCATTGCAAAATGTCTGCCGGTAAATGGTTTTAAATTATTTTTTTCAGTATATTACATGATTTTCTGTTGGAACACACGTTTCAATATAAACAAATCTACGCCTATTTGTATTTAAATGGATAATATTAATGAGATAAATATTAGAGTTTAACTTACAACGAGAAAATTATAAAATATAAAGAAACAAATAAACAATTATATCAAGAAAATTATGTAACAAAAGGTATAGGATTGATGAAAATTGCAACAAAAATATAGATTTGAAAAAAAATATAGAAAGAAACCAGAAAAGCAATGACCAACTGACATTTTGTAGAAAGCAAAAATAAGTGATGGAAAAATATTTGTGTAGAAAAGCAAAGATTTTAAGTTGACGTGTGATAAGTTTAATGTATTAAGGAGCATAACGAGGAAGCGGATGGCAAAAAGAACTATGTAGAATATATAAGTATGAAAATATGTCGAATACCTACTACTACTACTACTACTACTACTACTACTACTACTATTACTACTACTACCATCACCACTTGGGTACTCCACTAATTCTAAACAAACCTACACCCAAAGAGTACTCTATAAGGGCGCCCCTCTCCAGTCTACAGACGCATTGTCAGATTAGGCCCATTCATGCGGGCCATCCAAGTTACAATCATCCACCATTTAACAAATATCCTGGTGAGAACACTCTCCTCTCAATCCTCATATTTCCTTTCAATTGCAACTTGAAAAAGTGGATAAGTGCTTACTCGAAGAGGAAAATGTCTCTCTCTGTTATGTCCATTCAACGGCGTCCAGTAAACAAACATTTCCATGCAGCCCTTCTCAG
>OZ024743.1:109408297-109425797 GCA_964016885.1 Eledone cirrhosa
GGCACACACACACACAGCATATATATATATATATATATATATATCGCCCCATGTATATCTTATCACACGTACGTACGCGACTATATATATATATATATATATATATATATATATATACATATACATACACACCCATACATACATATACATATATATAGATATACATACACATATATATATACATTCTCCCGCATACATACACACGTAAAAATAAGAATGTAAAAAAACATAGATATAAAAACACACATAAACACACATATATATAGGTACGCACGCACACATACGGAGGCGTCCGTATACATATAGAGAACGTATACACACATAAGCACACTTAGACACATAGATAGAGATTATAAATCAGCCATAAGAATAAATGAGTACATATATAAAATCGGCTGCGAGACAACATAATATATCTGGAGTGGAAAACGCAGTGACGTTTAATACAAGGTTGTGAAAGAAATTGGGGAAGTAAAATGTGGAATGTGAAGATATTAGGTAAGTGAATTGAAATGTAGAGGGGGGTGTTACTGGTGTATGTGAAGTAAGAATAAAAATAAAATTAAAAATAAAGTTAAAAATGAAAGTAAGTCAGAAAGAGAAATCTGTAAAGAGGATAATTTGAGGAAAGTGAAGAATAATAGTTTATGGAGGATAAGTATCTGAAAGTGAGTTAAGTTTATATGAGCTGGAAAGCAAGTGTGATTTCATGTCTGTGCAACTGGTGAACATTTCTGTTTTTGTATTTAGGCAGGTTTTTGGTGATTTAAGGTTCTGTAAAAACCAATATTTTTCACTTATGCAGAGTATGCATCTTCTTGTTCCTCTTGCATATTCTTTAGATTGGTTCAAAATTGACCAACCCAGTTTATATTGGATACCTTGGTCTTTCAAATCCCATATTCTGCTAGCCAGAACTGTTGTGAATCTTTTTTCTGGATGTCGGAAAGATGCGACATGTGAGTAATAACGCGATTTGAATTTGTCTTGTGTCATACCCACATATCGTTCGCTGGTGGCTGGTTGGTTGTTGCTGATGGTTGTCACTTTAGCCGCATATACAATGGCTTTGCTGTTGCATTTACCTTGTAATGGGCATACACTTTTGACTCTACAGGAACAATTATGATGTTCTCTGGGTGATTTTTTATAGATGATATAAGATTTAATAGCGGGACCGCAGCAGTAGCTAATTTTGACATAGTTTCTGTTGAAGATCTTATAGTATCTATGTGTTCTAGGGAAATGTTTATCTAAGAGCTCTAGGAATTTTTTGCCTACATTAGTTTTAACTGCTAGAGATTAGAGGGGTGTGAACCACATTATTTTTATTTTCCTATTATTATGTTTAAAAGAGTTAGTATTGTTGGCTATGCACTTAATTGGTTCGCTAAATCCGCTATTTTGAAGGGCTTTATTATAGTATGTGGATGCCTTATTGAAAACAGCTTCTGAGGAAGAGAGGGTGGAGATCCTACGGCTAATATTAGGGATAAGGTTTTTAAAAACTATAGGACGATGGCAAGAGCATTTATTTATATATTTTAAGTTTTCATTAGGGTTATGGTATTGTTTATAAGAAGCAGTAGGCAAATCTAGGTTTATATCTTGAAAATTAACATTGGAAAGGTTAGTGTCAATAGTAATTTTAAGATTAAAACTAGCGAAGGTTTTTATTAAGTCTTTCCTTAGTCTATCTAAGTTATGACCTATGGTGGTACGGGAAAGTATTAGACCATCGTCGTGATAAAGCCCAAAAATATGGTTAGGGAATTTTTCTTTAAGTGTGTGTAGGAGGAATAGGCCGACTAAATCACAAACATCAGCACTGTCAAAAGAGCCCATTGAGACATCGAATGGGTTCTCTGTGTCAGATATTTTTACCCAAGTGTCATTATCAGTAATGCAAGATGAGATTCTCTTCAATATCAGAAATATTGGTAAACTTTCTAGCGAAATTTAAGGCTTTCGCTAAAAGAATCTGAGTGATAGGCGGGTAGAAATCTACAATGTCAAATTGGGTGAATCTAGAACTATTTTTGTCTTTAATATTATTAAACCAATGTACTACGGAACAGCTATTTATCCATTGGAGTAATTCAGACTTACTTCTAATCTGTGTGTTTATATTATTTAAATTGTTTTGCTGCCAAGACCGATATCATTCTTAGCAGGGTTGATTAATCTACAACTAGGACGATTAATAAAGTCTGGTTTGTGATCTTTAAGGGTGCATTACGTTTAGCAGGGTTTGCTGCCCTATTATCTATTTTTAAAGAACTAGCTAATTCTTTAGCTTCCTTATTTATATTATTATACGTGTTTATATTAGCTATTTGGTATTTAGAGGTGATGTTATCTATTAAGAGTTGGTCATGTAAATTATTATTAACTTCGTATAAGTTTTTAGTTTTGTCGGAGAAAATGAACTTATTTTTAGAAGATTTGAATACTGAAATATCATTAGATAGTTTAGATTGAAAAGGGTTAGAGTACTTACGAAAATTGATATTGTTGATTAGATTAACTAAGTCTAGTTCAAAAGCGGTCATATATTTTACTCTTTGCGGGTATTTATGAGTTTTGATATCAAAATGTTCCGTAGAGTCCGTGTTAAAGTGTCCATCGAGAATCAAAGCTTTCCATTTCATTCTTTTAACAACTTTCTCTACTTTGTCTATCAGCATTTTCTTGTAGGAAGTGTTGGAAGGTGTTGGTATATTCTTGATAGAGTAATCCAAAGGATATTTATCCATGTTCAGTATTGGTTTAAAATCATATTGACTGAAGAGTGCTCGACTTTAAAAGGGCTGGAAGGTGCAGCATATTCTACATTTCTATGAGATTGGCACCTTCCAGCCCTTTTAAATTTTTAAAGTCGAGCAATCTTCAGTCAATAGGATTTTAAACCTATACTGAACATGGATAAATATCCTTTGTATTACTCTATCAATAATATCCAAACACCTTCCAACACTTCCTACATGAAAATGATGATAGACAATGTAGAGAAAGTTGTTAAAAGAATGAGATGGAAAACTTTGATTCTCGATGGACACTTTAACACGGACTCTACGGAACATTTTGATATCAAAACTCATAAATACCCGCAAAGAGTAAAAGATATGACCGCTTTTGAACTATACTTAGTTAATCTAATCAACAATATCAATTTTCGTAAGTACTCTAACCCTTTTCAATCTAAACTATCTAATGATATTTCAATATTCAAATCTTCTAAAAATAAGTTCATTTTCTCCGACAAAACTAAAAAGTTATACGAAGTTAATAATAATTTACATGACCAACTTTTAATAGATAACATCAACTCTAAATACCAAATAGCTAATATAAACACGTATAATAATATAAATAAGGAAGCTAAAGAATTAGCTTGTTCTTTAAAAATAGATAATAGGACAGAAAAACTAGCTAAACTTAATGGACCCTTAAATATTACAAACCTGACTTTACTAATCGTCCTAGTTGTAGATTAATCAACCCTGCTAAGACTGATATCGGTCTTGCCAGCAAAAAAAAATTAAATAATATAAACACACAGATTAGAAGTAAGTCTGAATTACTCCTATGGATAAATATCTCTTACGTAGTACATTGGTTTAATAATATTAAAGATAAAAATAGTTCAAGATTCACCCAATTTGACATTGTACATTTCTACCCGTCTATCACTCAGGCTCTTTTAGCGAAAGCCTCAAATTTCGCTAGAAAGTTTACCAATATTTCTGATATTGAAGAGAATGACATCTTGCATGCTAGAAACACTCTACTCTTTACCGATAATGACACTTGGGTAAAAATATCTGACACAGAGAACCCATTCGATGTCTCAATGGGCTCTTTTGACAGTGCTGATGTTTGTGATTTAGTCGGCCTATTCCTCCTACACACACTGAAAGAAAAATTCCCTAACCATATTATTGGGCTTTATCACGACGATGGTCTCATACTTTCCCATACCACCATAGGCCATAATTTAGATAGACTAAGGAATAGATAGACCCGTCACCGTACGATACACGCACTTATACCTAGTATAATGGTCCCTTTATTTCCGTCCGACCTAGTTTATTTTTATTATTATTATTTATTTTTTTATTCTTTATTATATTTTTTTTTATTTATTTATCTATTCTTTTATTCACTTATTTTTTTATTTATTTATTTATGTATTTCTTTAGCCCAGCAATAGCGAGAGACTTAAGTCTTAGTAACCAGACTTTGTTTTTTTTTTCATTCTCAGTACTTTTTATAGTTTTACCCTCATTGTTCTACTTACCCTTTCGACTTCCTCCCCCTCCCCTCCATCCTCTTTGACCTCACGCCCAGCTGTAGCCGGCACAACCAGCGCTGAATGGGTCTACTCCACCCCCTCTCCCTTCTACCGGCAGGTTTAGCTACCCCTTCCCCCACGCATTTGCTATCACAGATTTACTACTAACTTGTGATGTGACCAATCCTGGTGATTATTTCTTTGACCATATATGGAATTACCCCTTGATAAGCTCGGCTATTTCAATACCAGAATAAATTTTCATTCAGTCCAGAATTAGCCGTCGAAACGGCTTGAGCTCAGCCGCTGGGGTCTTACTTGTTCCTATTACCCACTCTACTACCTTAAGTATTGAGTACTTTGGTGCGTTATGGGCCACCTGGTTCCTTACCACATTTCCTTCGTTATATATATATATATATATATATATATATATATATATATATATATATATATGTATGTATATATATTTGTATATATATATATATATATATATATGTATGTATATATATATATATATTTATATATATATATATATGTATATATGTATGTATATATATATGTATATATATATATATATATATATGTATGTATATATGTATGTATATATATATATATATATATATGTATGTATATATGTATGTATATATATATATATATATATATATATATATATATATATATATATATATATATATATATATATATATTTATGTATATATATATATATATATTTATGTATATATATATATATATATATATATATGTATATATATATATATATATACATATATATATACATACACATATATATATTGTTATATTTTGGGAGGATAATGTTGCCAATAAGAAACACACGCACCACATGCTTTCACTTCAATTTATTATAATACATTTATAAATTTACTAATTTATACATTTCTGGTTGGTTGGTCGGTTCCACAACCAGATAGTTGTTTATATATTGTCAAAGTTCTTTCGTCACACATTCTGTGACCTCTTCAGTGACTGGAGATTCTTTTCCTTGTTTTTGTGCCTCTCCTTTGTTCTGTCCTACGCCATTTTGTTTATGTGTGTGTGTTGTGTGCTCAGTCAGTGCATGCGCCACATCCGGATGTCTGTGTGTGTTTATATTTGTTTATTTATTTGTTTATTTACATGTTACCGGTTGGTTGTTTGTTCTATGTGTGTGTGTGTTTTCAATTTGTCCTTAATTGAAAGTTGTGATGTTGCTGTTCTACTCATATTTTCTATTTAATTTTGGTTGTAATTCTTTTATGTTTATTGCCTCTGTGATTTGTCTAAACAATTGCGTCTTTTCTGTGTGTAGATTCTATTTTTATTTCTATGTTCTCTAATTTACCCTTGTGTTCTATTTTAGCATGTTGGCAGAGTACAGATGATTCTTTACTATCTTGAAGGTCTCGCCAGTGTTCATTTATCCGTTCCCCTACACTACGAGCTGTCTCACCTATGTACGCTATATTTTTGTCTCTACATTGTCCTTCAGTACATCTTATGCTATACACTGAAGGACAATGTACTGAAGGACAATGTAGAGACAACAATTTAGTGTACATATACAAATATAGTGTACATAGGTGAGACAGCTCGTAGTGTAGGGGAACGGATAAATGAACACTGGCGAGACCTTCAAGATAGTAAAGAATCATCTGTACTCTAACAACATGCTAAAATAGAACATAAGGGTAAATTAGAGTACATAGAAATAAAATAAAATCTACACACAGAAAAGACGCAATGTTTAGACAAATCACAGAGGCAATAAACATAAAAGAATTACAACAAAAATTAAATAGAAAATATGAGTGGAACAGCAACATCACAACTTACAATTAAGGACAAAATGAATACACACACACACATAGAACAAACAACCAATCGGTAACATGTAAATAAACAAATACATAAACAAATATAAACATACACAGACACCCGGATGTGGCGCATGCGCAGAGTGAGCACACAACACACAAACAGAAACAAAATGGCGTAGGACAGAACAAAGGAGAGGCACACAAACAAAGAAAAGTATCCCCTGTCACTGAAGAGGTCACAGAATGTGTAACGAAAGAAATTTGACAATATATAAACAACTATCTGGTTGTGGAACCGACCAACCAACCAGAAATGTATAAATTCCTAAATTTATAAATGTATTATAATACATTGAAGTGAAAGCAACTGGTGCGTGTGTTTCTTATTGGCAACATGACCCTCCCTAAGTATAACAATATCATATTCAACACACGATTTCAGATAAAGAATCTTGCTAAACAAATTCAGAAACGAAATATATACATATATATATATATATATATTATATATATAACGAAGGAAAAGTGGTAAGGAACCAGGTGGACCATAACGCACCAAAGTACTCAATACTTTATATATATATATATATATATATATATATATATATATATATATATATATATATGTACGTATATATATATATATATATATATATATATATATATATATATATATATATATATATATATTTATATATATATATATATATATACACATATATATACATGCATATATATATATATATATTCCGCCTCCGTGGTATTTTCTTCGGGGTTATAAGATGCATACCTCTGTTTCTCGACAGTTATATCGCGTGACTATCTCCCCCTCCGCCTTTTGGGATTCTTTCTCACGTCATGTAGGCGCGTTCTTGAAGCTAGTAAAACGAGGTATCCTCTTGATGAGTCAGCAGACCTTGCAACAGCTCTATATCTTTATGATGTATTGTTTTTGTTTATGCCACGAAACTACGTAGTCGAGGAATCTAGGAGCAGTTTAGGTATGATACATTTTATTACTAATTATATCTAAATGTTTCTTCTCTCTTCATAATGTATTCTTAACTCTGATACTGGTTCAGTCTAATTCAACCGGATTGGTCTGTCCTGGTAATTCATTGAGCAACATCGGTAAGGTTGGCACCATTAACTCACGGTTGGATGTGGATGCATTCATGTATATGTGTGTGTCCGCATGTATCTGTGTGTTTCTAAATATATTGTTCATAACTCCCTCTGGTCGAGTAATCTTTGAAGTGTGGTGACCGATGGAAAGCTGCCATTACTCATACTTCTCGCCCCCTTCACCACCTCTTCTACGGCTTCGATATAAATACCCCCTCCGCCTCCGTGGTATTTTCTTCGGGGTTATAAGAGGCTTAGCTCTGTTTCTCGACCGTTATATCGCGTGACTATCTCCCCCTCCGCCTTTTGGGATTCTTTCTCACGTCATGTAGACGCGTTCTTGAAGCTAGTAAAACGAGGTATCCTCTTGATAAGTCGGCAGACCTCGCAAAAGCTCTATATCTTTATGATGTATTGTTTTTGTTTATGCCACGAAACTACGTAGTCGAGGAATCTAGGAGCAGTTTAGGTATGATACATGTTATTACTAATTATATCTAAATGTTTCTTCTCTCTTCATAATGTATATATATATATATATATATATATATACATATTTATATACATATATATACATACATAGATATATATATATACATACACATTTATATATATATATATATATGAGTGTGTGTGTGTGTGTGTGTGTGTGTGTGTGTGTGTGTGTGTGTGTGTGTGTGTGTGTGTGTGTTTGTTTCTGAAGGTAGCTAAGATGCTTAATAAATTGAGTTCAGATACATCACTGTTTTTTTCGTTTTATATTATATATATATTTATATATATATATATATATATATATATATATATATATATGCATGTGTCCATGTGTATTTGTATGTTATGTATGTGTATAAGTGTGCGGGTATATGAAATTTACGTTAAATATTTCGTATTTAGAGGCGTAGTATATAAATTGCTCGCAATATGAATGCTGCTGCTGAATGACATGTAAGAAAACTCTAGTTACATTATTTGTTTCGTTCAGCTAATGCTGTGGTGTAGATGCCCTTGTGATGTTTGTGGTGATGTTGGTTGTGCTGGTTGTGGTGTTGTTGGTGATAGTAACTGAGGACATGATGTAAAAGTTACGTCAACATCTCTTTAAACATCCGAAGGCTACTTCACGTAGTATGACCGAATCTACATCTAGATATTTTAAATATCATGTATAAATCCTAAATATTTTCATTTAAATATTAAAAGTCTGCATTATCTAATGTGCATATCATTCCTTTCATAATTACCAGCATTGAGGTGTTGTTTAAAGCATCAGTTTTAAGAGTTTGCATTTGAATTGGAATCAAAAGTAATATGAGAGGAAATGGAATACGTGATCACAAGGGCGTCACAGTGGGTGTAAATTTGAAGCAACATTTTATTATTGAATTTTTACTACATTGTTCTTATTCCATCCTGGTCCTAATTAACTATTCATTAAACACACAAAAAATGAACTGAAACTGAGGACGAATCAATTGGTTCCCTCATCATGATGTATCCGGTTGAATTGGTAGAGTATTTCGTAGAATCTAGAAAACAAAATAATTCAATAAAGTTGGTAGAATCAACTGTGTTAAGTATATGCTCTTGATAATGAATTCAAAGTTTAATTTTGTCCTACACGTGACGAACTACTGAGACAGTAGCACTCTGGATCACCATTAACAGAAATTTCATATTCGATGCAATATTTCGTCTCCACTTAAAAACTGGTGTGCATTGTGCATTTAGTTCTTCATATATACTCGTATGTATGCATTTTATTATTATTCGTATAAATAGCGGTGGATTGGAAGTATCGATAGAGGGTCGGACGCCATGCTTTGACGCATAGATTTACAGCCCTTGCCTTTCTGAGTTCAAATCCCACCGAGGTTAAATTTGCCCTCCATCCTTACGGGGTTATATATAATCCTCTGGTTTTTTGCTGGCCTTGTGCCAAACATAGAAACAATTATTATTCGTATAAATATCCGTCATTGAAAAAGCATATAAATCTAAAATCGGTACACGATTAAATGCGGAAATATTTATTTATAAATAAATGTTTTGATGTTATACTGAAAAAATCCATCTAGCATTGTCTACCCTATTGTTTTCCTATTTACTATTTGTTTATATATATATATGACTCGTCCATAAATAGCCGTCGAAACGGCTTGAGCTCTGCCGTCGGGGTGGTCTAACATTTTCCTATTACCTACTCTACTACCCTAAGTATTGAGTACTCTGGTGCGTTGTGGTCCATCTGGTTCCATACCACAACTCTCTCGTTATATATATATATATATATATATATATATATATATATATATATATATATATATATATATATATATATATATATATATATATATATATCCAAGGAGTGTAACGCTCAGTTCACCCGGGTGAGCACTGTAGGTTCACCCGGGTGAGCACTGTAGGTTCACCCGGGTGAGCACTCGATGTTTAGGTTCGCTTCTGTATCGAAGTGTAGAGATAGACAGAGTGTAGTATAATAAAATAAAAGAAAGACGAGCCACGGGTACATAGTCAGACTAGATCGATACAGATCGAACATTCAGCTGATCGGTGGCGAAACGCGCGTCACCAACCATTAAACGCAATGTAGGACTAACCACTCGTCCTTTTATTTATTTAAATATATATATATATATATATGTGTGTATGCGTGTGTGTGTGTGTGTGTGTGTGTGTATAATTATATATGTATATATCAATTGAGATGTAATCAATCTGATTACTCGATACTTCTACAACATCGGTGGCGTAGAGCGGAGAGCCTGGAGTGCATGGGTGACTGCTGATCTTCCAGAAACAAACTAGCCCGGAATTGTGCCTTTACCCTTTACACACACGAACACACGAACACAGACACACACATATATATATATATATATATATATATATATATATATATATATATATATATATATATATATACACATATATATATACAAAAATAAATATTCATGAATGTGTCTATGTATATATAATATATATATATAAATATATATATATATTATATATACATATAGGTATATATAGGGCGGGTAAAATTCCAAGGACGAGTTCTCTCCAGCGGTCTCTGTCTGTCATTATCGCTGCCAAGTCCTGCGTCTTCGACAGACCAGTGTCTGTCCTTAGTGCATATGTTAACTTCGTTCTTCCTCTTCCAGTGTGTCCATGCAGGGGCTCCCACATGAGCACTGAATGAAGTGTCACCTCTCGATGTCGGTGAGCATGTACAGCTAACTTCAGTCTCCTCTGTGTCACTTTATATAATAAAACAGATTTTCACTCTACATGGATGAATACAATAAATGTAATCTGAGTTTTTCGAATATTAATAATAATATTCGATTCGTTTGCAAATATGCAAACAAGCCTAATTTTTAAAGCCATGTCAGTAGAACGAGTCCCTCATTCTTGTTCCTGTGTTGGCATGTAAACAGAATTGCAGACACTAATGTTTCTGGGTATTACCCTTGACCACTACAGTTCACTGTATTTTTTTCTATTATTTGAATATAGCAAAGCCGGTCATATTCAAACAATTGATCGCACGTATACGGGAAATTGATTGGCCAGTCTGCTGATAGGCAAATTAGGCTGATCACTCACAGTATATTTTAGAAAATATCATGTATTTTCTCTAGTTCTGACAGTTGACAGATGAAAAGTGAACTGAACTGATGAAGGGTAATACCCAGAAACATTAGTGTCTGCAGTTCTGTTTACATGCCAACACAAGAGCAAAATTGAGGGGCTCATTCTACTGACATGGCTTTAATAATGAGTCTTGTTTGCATAATTGCAAATGAATCGAATATTATTATTAATATTCGAAAAACTTAAATTAGATTTATATATATATATATATATATATATATATATATATATATATATATATATATATATATATATATATATATATAATATATATAGACTATAAACTCAAATAGTCTTTTACAATTAAATATCTCAAATTATGTTAAATCAAGACAGGCAAACCGTATTATTTTAATTAGTATTTTTTAATCTAGCTAACTTGGTCATTTGCAATGCAAACACATGTATACTTGTATCAGTGTTTATCCCTATCATATTATCATTTGTATTACACGGCTCAGAAATATTCCTTTCTTTGAGCTATTTAATTGTAAAAGACTATTTGAGTTTATAACTCTATATATAATATTCTCAGCTCCATATGTGAGCTAATTTTTAGTAAAACCGGCTGCTATTTTAAGCGGCACGAGTATGGAACGTGCTAGGCACTGCGGCACATGTGCGTTCAACAACACATTTCTCTCAGTCTTCTTAATTATTTTGAAGTGAAACTTACCAATTTCTGGATACCTGCAGAAGAGCACAGGAATAGGAACTTTCACTTAATTGTCGCGAAACAAATTTAAAATTTAAAATTTAAAATGTGTCCAGGTATCACGGCTATTGCCAATATAGGTTTGTCTTTATTGATTTATTATTTTAAATCGAGGCAAACCGTATTATTTTAATTAGTATTTTTCAATCTAGCTAACCTGGTCATTTGCAATGCAAACACATGTATACTTGTATCAGTGTTTATCCCTATCATATATTCATTTGTATATATATATATATATATATATATATATATATATATATATATATATATATATATATATATATATACATATATTTAAATACACACACACACACACGTATGTATATATATATATATATATATATATATATATATATATATGCATACATGATGGCTGCCCGTTCGTTATCGAGTATGCCCATTGCACGAAATACCCTTAATAATAATTATTAATTAATTCTATCGTGCAATGCATGTGCGTGAAGATATTTTTTAAAGTGAGGAAAGACTGTGCATACATACATACATACTACAATATGAATTATTTCCTGCATATTATTCATAAATATGATCTGAAATCGAAAGAATAGATCATCTATGTTAGAAATCTTAATTAATAATATACATAGTACCGATTATAACCACCACATCTTTTCTTTCTTTGATCATGTGTTGCCGAAGAGAGACATATTTGTAGACATGTACTGATAATAAGATACCTCGATTATAATGAGTTCAATGATATGTGTCTGCATTGACGAACTAACATGTTTGTTACCATGTAATTGTTATGGTTTAGAAACTCTGAATATCTGTTCTAAAATATGTTGTCTACACTTTAATCTCCTGATAATGATTCCGCTGATGCTATTACTACCATTTTAAATGGTCAGAGGCATATTAATGAAGTTTTGTCTATACATGAATGTTGTCATCATCCTGAAAGTGGTAGTGGTTAACGGCAGGTCTTATACATTTATTCGTGATTATGTTGATATTATAGGTGGTGTTTGTAAAAGAGATTACAAACCGTTCGATGATTCTATTAGAAACCGACTTAAGCCGCATGGATTCCCAGTGTCCAACATATATTTGGAGAAGGAGTTTACTGCTAGGATTAGTTCGACTCTACGTCTGTTCTTTATTACAAGATTTTATTCTATATTATTTATATTATTATAATTTTTTTTGTTGCCGTTGATTTCGTTTGTGATAACATTCCTATTTCATATTACTGTATTTCCTATTTTTATCTCATTTTTCGTTAATTATATTTTGTTGGTGGTTTTCTCCGTTTCGTTCATGATGTCTCTTTTAATGTAGTGTGTGTATGAGAGAATATATGTAAATATGTGAATAATTGTTCCTATATATAATGTTGTATTTATGGAGCCATGTTGACGAATCGACAATGTTTAAGCCCTCAAATATTTCAGAGTAGACAAGTATACACATATATGCAGCGACATATTTCACACACACATCATACACATACACAGATACACAAACACGAACACACACACACACACACACACACACACACGCTTACACACACACACACACACACACACACATACACACACACACACACACACACACATACATACACACATATACATCTATACGCACTTAATTGTTAAATTAAGTGGATAAACATTTTGTCAAATATGTCCGGTGTCCTTTGGTATATGAATCTCATCATCATATTCTGTGAAGAAGCAGAACACACAGACACACACAGAAACACAGACATTCAGACATACATACACACTCACACACACACACACACACACACACACACACACACACACACACACACACACACACACACATATATATATATATATATATATATATATATATATATATATACATGTATATGCATGAAACCTGACATTCTATCTTCTAGATTAAGTGTGAGGATATTGCCTTATGTACGATAGTTATTTAGACAGCACCAAAGTACTCTCTTCTTTGAAAATTATGATGTTCTCTTTTGATGTCCATTACTGAACTACCTTTCCAGCAATTCAGTCCATCTGCCTGATACGAGTCAGACAGAATAATTTCTCTATTCAAAGGCTTTTAGAATCTTCACGTGGAGAAACGGGGGACGTTTTCAGGTTTTAGGTAGAGGGACATTTTCGGAAAATATATTGCTTACGCTAAGAAATAGTTACATAGACTTATTGACGTAACAATCATACACATTACTACCCTTGAGTTCACCAAGCATCAATCAGTGATATAACCTCTAATTACAATAAGATAATGCACTTCCAAATTCCATCTCAATGTGAGGCTTTACTATTATCATACATTTGATATTATGTATATATGAGTAAAGGAAATGAATTCGAGTTACAGACATTGTAATTACATCCCCCGAACTCATTTTAATGATCCACATCTCAAAGAAGCACAAGTCCCTGTCAAATCATATGACCACATTCTTCCTAACACCTAACTATTGATAACATACTACTTAGATAATGAAGGAAACTATTTAAAACATACATCATATAATATACTTTCACATGTCAATTTTCACCAACATAAAGGCACCAGCATAACATGATGGTAGTGTCTATCGAGTAAACTTTCTTTTAATTCCTAGAGTGTTTTATTTTATATTTTATAATTTTAGACATTTGTGCAAATTCCTCTCACAAAATTAAATGGAATATTTGCCTTCTCGTATTTATGCTGGCTTGAGACACACACTAAGTATTGTTTAGAATCTGCTGCTTTGTGTTGATGGTCAATTCCAATGTTTGTGTCTTTTTTATTAGAATGATGACGAATGGAAGATGGTCTTCAATCTATCCCATTGTTAATTAAATATTATTATTGATGTTAATTAGAGTATATTCCCAGTTTGGTATTTTCCTAACCTGCTCTTGCACGTCTTCTTTTGAAATACTTTCCCATCTGTGTTGGTTTATTGGATAACATACACAAGCTAATTTATCCATCTTGCAACTTTGTTATGTTATTTTGCAAACCCCCATACATTTGACCAAAATTGCGTGGATTCTTCAGTATTAGATGCAACTTCATCACCAATTTTCCATAAAAGTGTTCTATAGAACTTTTTTGCTTTGCCTATTTGTATTGCGACTAACCTGATTAGATTTTGCCTTAATTCAATGTTTCATTTATCCATCACCATATTCAAACCTTTCAACTTAATTTTATGCGTTGTTTCTCTTCTACTTTGGCCTCTTTCCATTTTCCCCAATGCTATGCATCCCTTTTACTTAGATTTTTTCCAGAACTGAGTTATATCCCCTGCCAAATTTTCTTTCACCCGGATTCTGGTTTCCTTCCTATCGTTTTGCTTAAAAGTTTAAATGTTTACGCACAAAAAAAAGTAAGAAAAACGCGGCACTATTTAACTCTCAAATAAGTGATACCAATAGTTTCTATATACATCATTGTATGGTTCACTTTGGCTATTTCAGTTGCTATACGATATCTTTCTATATTCCGAACATTAAGTGGTGCCTTATTGAATCGAGGACTATTTAAACACAACTCTCAATCTTTTGATAATCAATCTTGTTTCTCCCTCTTAATTTTTATTTTTATTCAAACTTTCAATGTCTACTTCATCAGCGACTGGATTTTCCATTCCATTCAAATTTGATGGTTCATCATTTTTTTTTCCTTGTCAACATTCTTCCTCAGTTAATTAATGTTTAATTGTGATCTCTATGTTTCCCACTTTCAACATTCGCATCATCAAAATTACCTTCAATATTGACATTCATGCCTCGAAGTCCAATTTCCACGACTCTAATTCGGCTTTGGTGAGCCAATTACTACATTTGTTTTTTCATCACTTCCATCAAACATTCCAAATATTTTGCAATGATGAATAGCTCATTCACCTGCACAACGTGCTCCTCCCTCATTTACAATAATGTGCCATTTTATTTTGATGTTTTATCTTCTTTGCTCCACTTCATTCTGCTTCCGGATTCATTGTATTGTTTATATTGTTACTTTTTTTTATTGTTGGTGCTGCTGCTGCCTTCGTAAGTTAGCACTGAGGCAATGATTTTGCTGCTGGTGTTTGTGGCGGCGGTCGACCATCGATGCCGGAGTCTGTCTTCAAAGCAGCTGATTTCGGTCTCGTCTTCAGATGCTGGATCACTGCAATGCATAACTGCCTGGTGTTCAAAATGATTGGCCATTTTTCGAAACTGGTTCAGATCGGTCCGTCATTGGTCCCCTCTATCCTCTATTCTGTACCCATTGATTCTCGAGAGTTTACTGTGAAAATAGAGCTGTTGCAAGGTGGAAAGTATGTATCGGCATATTCGGACACCACATCATCACATTCATGGTGTGGAACACCGCGAAAATTGAGGTGGTCGGTACCTTCTTGGAAGAATATGAAGGATTGACGGGAGCAAAACAGACTTTATACCTAACCACATGGTCTTCCACAATCAATCAAATTTTACTTTATCTGTGTAGCACACTAAAACACGGTTTTGCATTAAGCGGAATAACACAGCTACACATCTCACTTAACTTTTGAAAATTATGAGACTGTGAAACATGTAAACTTATTGAAATAAATCCTCTTAAAGATTCCATTTTCATTTACAATATATTCTTTTTTCTTTAAAGGACCAAACACATAAGAAATACTCTTATCAAACAATGTTCTAAGAGGCCAACACAGTGATCAGCACAAACAAGACAAAGGTATTAAATGCCAAAAGAGTGACATTCAAATACACTATGGTGGTGATCTTGTCCTTTCTAACCGAAAAGTGATTATTATTTCCAAATTGATTATTTCTATTTTGAAGATCAGAAAATCCAATCATCAATGCGTCAGACTGCTATACATAACTGCTTTTTAAAACGGTTTTCATGTTGCTATTTGGTTTTATTTGTGTCCATTTTATATGCAGAAAGTCAATACAGCAGTTCCCTGGGATAGGATTGGGAGTTTGGCGTCGAACGACAGCATACAAATCCGTCAGGTAAACGTTTGAGACATCCGATTCTCGAATATTCTTATGTTGGATAAGTACCATCCCAGACATGATTGTCTTAGTCCATTGTAGTGTTGTTGAAGGTTGCTAGCTGTTGATCACTGACATATTATTTGAATCCGAAGACAAAGTCTGGTCTTAGTGCTGAAATTATTCTATTAACGACTTGTTCAAGATCCGGCATAACGTGTTTGTCCGTGGAGCGGGATTAATGTACCATTGCCATGTTGAAATTGATACGATTGTCATAAACCAACTGGAAATTATGAAAATATTAACGACACCTCTGTTCCTAAAGTCGGAACACCTCTGACGTGTTTTATTTTGTTCCTTAATCGTGAAATTTACTTATGACAGTTTAAGATCGAATGAAATGTAGAGAAATATTTTTGTGGTAACGGCAAGTATGTGGTTGATATATGTTTATGTTTAACTCGCATTATAGATTCTCAAATGGCACTTAACCGTCACAGTTCACATAACACTTTCATAGATTATATAATCCGTCATCTCTCACAAGCAAAATTAAACTTATCTAAATATTCTAAATCTGTTCGACATAAGGAAATGACTCACTTCTCTGATACCTAGCATACATGTGGATCAAATTATTCAATACCATCTTAATAATCCATTAACGATCTAAATTATACTCGCATATTTTAAGCAGTATTCAATAAACAGAGAGAAAAAAGCATTCGGATTTTGTTCGGAGAGACGGCAAATTTATGTACACTATTTAACTTATACATGCATGAGAGAGCTCTCAATAAATACACATTCAGCTGACATTACAATTATCCATTAAACCCAATAGAGGCAACAACCCCTATTCAAAAGAAATAAAACGAATACG
>OZ024743.1:109430797-109438297 GCA_964016885.1 Eledone cirrhosa
ATTGAGAGAGAGGTGGATATATATATATATATATATATATATATATATAATCTATAAAAAACAATACAAAATAATTACCTCATTAACAGAGGTTTCCTGAATAAGACGAATATACGAAAGACGTCGGACGAGGCAATGAATACGTTTCTTTCGAATTCGTCTTATTCGGGAAACCTCTAGTAGTGAGGTAATTATTTTGTATTGTTTTTTATACATTAAATTTTGCTCTGGTACTTACATAGAGCACACTTCACTCCTATGACTTTTTCTATTTTCAACGGAAACTTCAATACATATATATATATATATATATATATATATATATTGGGAGAGGAAACGTATATATTTTATCTGGTGATTCTATAGACATGTTTTATGATATATATATATATTCCCACCAGGCAATAGATATCGCAACATAATTAACAAAAACGTGATTAAATTATCCTATTCGACCACACCTAACCTCGCATCACACCTAGCACGCACGAACATTAGGAAAACTAGGGAAGGTTTAGAAGCGATTAAAATGGCAGTTGACCACCGACAACCGACTACACTGGAAAATGGGCAACATAATAGCATCACTGAGCCATCTAATGATATAGAGGCACCTAGTGATAATGCTAGTAACCAATGTTCGGGAGGTACGCTAACTGATCGAACCCGCAGTTGCAATTGTAGGCGGAGTAGTAATTGTCCCCTAAGGGGGGATTGCCTCATGAAAAACATCGTATATGCATGTGACGTAACCACACACAACTCTACCAAAACATATATAAGATGAACGTCCAATACATTTAAAACTAGATTTAACGCGCATATGGATATATTTAGACACGATAAACATAAGAATGCCACCTCACTGTCGGGGTACATCTCCTTTTTAAAAAAATAATAGTACCCCATACAAACTTTTTTGGAGGAAGCTTACTAGATCCACGCCATACCGACAGCAGAGCGGGAGTTGTGACCTGTGTTTACTGGAATGCCATGCCATAATACACTCTAAACTGAACCCGCTTAACAGGAAATCGGAAATGTTCTCCTCTTGCCAACACAAAATCCTGAGTTCCTTCTTCTATTTTAAACCTAGCGGATAGACGTAACATATATTACGCAACCCCCACCTAGACATACCCCTCCTTGTCTATAGCTTCCTCCCCAACCCATAACCCAGATATATAGGTAGCCTAAGGGTGGAACAGTCCCCTACAAGGTTGGTGTTTGTGTGTGTGTGTATGTCTGTGTGTATGTGTGTGTGTGTGTGTGCATTCTCCTTTTCTCTCTCTCACATACACACACACAGACATATGTATAGATGTGTGCGTACGGGTGTGCATGCATGCATGTGTGCGTGTATGGTATACATGTATATTGTATATATATATATATATATATATGTATATTGTATACATGTGTATTATATTGTGTGTATGTGTATATGTGATATGTATGTGTATATGTATATGTATGTGTATATGTGTGTGTATGATATGTATATATGTGTGTATGTATGTATATTTTTTCTGTAGAAGTCTTCTCTATATGTGGTGTTTGGCATGAATTCCTCCTATAATACTCTTCTTTGAGAGGAGCATGATATGTAGACTAACACATATGTATTGTCGCAATTGAAATGAGAACCACCACCCCTCCTGCTGACCCAAATGTTTACTGAGGACCAGAAAACCATTCTCCACAATATGGGAGAGGAATGCGCTTGCCGAACTATTGATGACCATAACATCACATTCCAAGGTAATGGCAAAACACAGTGAATGCTAAACACGACCAGAACACCACAACATGCACGTCGGAGCAACAGAGATATAATATCAATAAGCGAATCAATTGAATTTTTTGAGTTGAAATACATATAAATATGTGTCTGTGCGTATCGGACACACCTACACATAAAGAAACTGTGGACCTAAATGTACCTGTCATGCCTGTCTGAATTCCTAAGAGAATTTTCGGTCAGTTACTATCTTGACCGATTACCCTCACAATTACTACGTAGCGGTTCTTGTACGTGACTGCTGGACCCGGATGAAACGAAGAAGAAGAATTTCCTTGCGTACCGTTTTGTACCACAGATGCAATCTCACTCTGCCTCGTTAATGTTCAATCGACACCAAAGTTCTACGTTCGGGGCAATAGAATTGAATCCAACCACCGACAACATAGTTGGATGACCGATAATTACACCAAACCGGAGTACTGTGATCCTTTTGATTTCGAGATATACAACCACTGACACTGTTACGAAGACCAGAAAACCATAGTCCATAATATTGAACCAAGTGATTGATTTGTGCGACCAAAATAACACCACACACATATTGAACTAGGAATATTGGATCCTCCGTCGATGTCTGGGTGAGCAAAAATAGATTTCTATCTGCATTGGAATTTACAAACTTGTGCATCTGCTGTGGTGTCAAAAACAAACGCACATGACCGCACATATGAACAATGGACTATGCAACGTGGGTTGAACCTGCAAGTGAATTGAAGGATGTGTAACTCTGATATACATATTATTTATTATTAAGATGTATAAACTTGACATAACTATTATCATCTTATATTCTCTCAACTAATTACATTTGATTATATTTCTCTATCCCGTTTTCTCCCCCCATATTTATAATATTTTTATTTGAAAAAATCGTTTTTTTTACATTGTGTTTTTTCCTTTCTAATACTTGCTTATATTTCTTTATATATTCTCTATATATATTTTTATATATATATATTTTTTTATCTTTATTCTTATTTTTACTTTTATCCTCATTTATATTTTAACTTATTCTTAATTTTATACCTTATTATAGTGTAATCTTCCCCATGCCTTATTATACATTATTAATTATAGATTATTATTATTACTCCTTTTCCATTTCTAATTACCTCATGTACTCTCTCCTCCGTTATATATATATTGTATACCCTTTGTGTGTGTGTAGCCTCTACACACCCTCTGCACCCTACTATCGACGCCACCCCATCTATGGCTGAACTAACCACTCGACTCCCAGGAATGAATATGACCACAGCTAGTAAACAAGGACCCACACCCCACCCTCCCGCACCAAAATTAGACTTATCGTCTCCTGCTTTTGCTCTTTACTCTCTTTACTCTTTGTTCTTGAATGTTTGGTTGGTAGAGTCCATAACACCAATCAAACCACTTTTATAGTTCTGACGAATGCTACGGTTACGTAAGGAAGAAACATTGTAAGCCAATAAAAATCTGTTGATGTTGTAGGCGCTCTTTGTCCTTTATTATATATATATATATATATATATATATATATATATATATATATATATATATATATATATATACACAGTATTTACGTATCGAGAGAGAGAATAAAAGGGGAGGATAGGTGATACATATAGTTATTTGCCAAGTAGCGTATTCCGAAGGTGCTCGATACTAGTGCCGGCAGTATTAAATATTCGAAGTGTTAATATTTAGTGGGCGAGAGAGTTAGCAGAGCGTAAGCACGTGGAAAAGTAAGAAATCGTAGAATAGACCGTTAAAACATGTGTATTTAAGACAACACCTACGTACGGTTCGCCCAGTGGGCTTCTTTAAGGGCATATATAACCGAAAGTGTTCCTTACATTGCTCGGAAAGAGTTTTTCGGGTTACATTCACGTCAAGGTTCATTGTTCGCAAAAATAGCATGTTTTGATGTTGCAGCAGGTCAAGGGAGGTAACTCTGGTCGTTGTTAGGTCAGTCTTTCCCGGACAAATTTTTATCCGTTACAAGATGAGGTTACAACCTTACCATTGTCGATACGCGCAGGGTCATGTAACCAACGCTTATTTTGAGGCGTTTGTTAACCGCACCTGTTTGTCTGGGTCGTTTAAGGCTGGGTCTGGTATGCATGGTTAGTTTCCTGGGTGTTATTTTGCAGCGCCTGCCCGCCTGGGTGTTAAAACTTGTTGCAGGGAGATCCGGTGCACGGTTTCACTCCTCCTCCTTAACCCATCTGAATAGGGATATTTTGAAGCGACGTGTACAACTTATCGCTGTTTCAGCAGTGCTGTTGATGTGCTCGTGGGGTGCATTTATGATGTGGTAGAGCTCCATGAGGCAAATATCGCACTCCCTCTTGACGTTGTACGGTGCAGCCTTGCCGACAATATCGCAGTGCGTGGAGAAGCTGATGTTTAAGTCCTTTAGTGATGTGATGTAGTCCGCGAGCGAAGTCGAGTGTCTTAGTTTTTTATTTGTGAAAGAGTGGAGTTGTGTTCGAAACCTAATATTGAACGGGCGGGAGGTAGCCCCTATATAATGTTTAACGCTATTGTGGCTAGCTACAGTGCATCTATATAAAACCCTATCAGTCAAGCAGTATCCTCTAAGGGGGCTGCGTCCTCTGTCGCGGCAGTTTCAATTTATGTCGCGGTTCCATCCATTTCCCACGGTAAGGCTGTCATTGTTGGTGCCTACGTTATTATTTACGCTTCCACAGCTGTCGTTAGCACCATTACAACCCACAGCACGCGGGGTGGTGCGATTGTTATTCCGCACGTCATGTCCTGCATGTTCCCCAGTCATTTCGCGGTTATGTTGGTTGGGTCTGCGGAGGCCGTTGCCAGCACTATTGGATGCTGCTAGGGAATTGTTAAGGGCGATATAATTATTCTCAGGTGTAGGTGCGTCTGTGTCGAGGTGCTGTGTCTTGGTGATCTTACTGTGGTTCGTTGTTCCTATGATGTCTGCTAGGTTAGGAGTAGTATAGAAGGATATTGTTATATTGTTCCTATTAAGAATGTTTCTATACCTATGGTTGGGCGGGAAGTTCTTCTCTAAGGCTTCGAAGAATATCCGGGGTATGTTGGAGGCCACACTCTGAGAGTAGGGGGGTGGGGGTGGGGGTGGAACCATAGGACGTTACGGTGGCGATTACGTGTCCTTGTACGTTTGCTACGGGTGGTTCCATCTAGGTGACCGTTCTTATGTATGTTAATGCGCTGTAGCCCGGTAGGTGCCCCTTTCACTTTATGCTCGGGTGAACTCTTCTTCCGTCTTCCATGTTTATGTACAGGAAGATGTTGGTTGGAAGGCGTTGGTAGTACGCCGTCGCCTTTGTTGGTTTTGTAGTAGAGGAATAGTTCGGGTAAACTAGTGGTCACCGTCGCTGGGGTCGTGATCTTTAGTTGAAGTCGGATATAATAGAATAATCGCAGATTACATAATCTCCGATTTCTTACTTTCCACGTATATATGTATATATATATATATGTATATATATAATGTAGGAGGTGAGTTTTATTGTAGTACAATAAAGCAATGCAGATATCGGATAAGAAGCACTCTACAGTTTGTGGGACTGGAGTATGCATAATATAAGATCAAAAGATGGTTAAAGGAGTTCCATATATTTTATTATGCGCATTTCAAAAACAAACATCATCAAGCAATAATATTTGTGTTTTCATCACACACACACAAACCCATATATGCACCTGTTTTATCTGATGAAAACACAAATATTATTGCTTGATGATGTTTGTTTTTGAAATGCGCATAATAAAATATATGGAACTCCTTTAACCATCTTTTGATCTTATATTATATATATATATATATATATATATATATATATATATATATATATATATATATATATATATATATATATACAATTTGCTTGGCAAGGTTTTTGGTATGAAATCGTGTGTCGAAACAAATATTGTTACACTTGGGAGGGTCACATTGTTGTAATAATATTACTAGAAATAATAACGGAACACACTCACTGTTTGGTTGGTTTTCGGTTCTATATTTTTTATATCTCCATACTTAATTTATTTGTCTATCAATGTGTATCACTGACTGACCAACGGTAAAAAATACAAATATAAATACATATATATAGTCTAAAAAATTATTTCGTTGCCTATCTGTAACAACATCAGTGGTACTATTATGTTTCCTCCTGTTTGTATTGTATGTCTACGCCATTTTTATTTTATCTGTTTATTTATTTATTTCTTCGTCTCTGCACATGCGTTTGCGTGTGTGTATAGTGTTTGGTGTGTGTGTTAGCGTTTGGGTGACTGTGTTTTGGTTTTTGTATTCTATCTTAGTTTGTTAGTGTGTGTTTATATGTTTTATTGTTATTGTGCTTGTGTATAGATTTATTTAATTATATTTCTCTTATGTAAGTTGTGTTTGTTTGGGTGTTGTTATTCCATTCATTTTTTCTGTTTAGCTTTGGCTTTCTCAGCTCTATTTAGCTTGCTTCTCTGATTTGCCTACCTGTTGGGTCATTTCTATGTTTAGATATTATTTTAATTTCTTGTTGTTGTCTGGCGTGTTCGTATAGTACTGAACCGTTTTTTGTCCTTTACCCCCCCCCCCCTTATATACATCTTATGCTATATGCTACATTTCTAGTTTTACAGTTTATCTGGGGGTTTACTTTACAGATAACACATTTCCTAATAGTATAGTGGGTTTTCTTAAGAGGGTATGTTTTGCTGATCAGGGATTTCATGGTAGTTCCTGGTTTTTCTACCACTTTGATCTGTAAGTGGGCCTTTCTACATTGGTTAGCTAATTTCCCCCCAGGGGTAGCGTCCAGGAACATGACACTCCGGTATCTCTGGTTGTCGTACCATGATTATTTCCACACAATTTTCCACAGCAAAATCAATGTTAATGGATGGTTACAATGATACCACGTCCATACTGTCTATTATGCAGTTAGAAAGGTTTTTGTTTGTGTTGCACTCATTGATTCTGTTGAGGAGGTCCTCTGTACTGTCACATACATCTGGGGTCATCTTAATTATGGGGCTTATAACAATTGAGAGGAAGTAGGAGATCCTGTAGCTGCTATCGCTATTGGCTCCGCATACAGGTCTTGTTGGTGTACGTGGTATCACTGTACCCATCTCCTAACATTAAATCTGCTGTGTAAAAATGTGTGGAGATGATCAGTTAGAGTAAGGTGGAGCTCTGCGACGTCGACACAGATGAACTGGGCCTCCTACTTAGACTTACGTATGACACTGAGTACCTAGACAGCCCTGACATTAGCCGTTTCTGCTCCAGTAGACCCATAAGAGGTAGACCCCCACCATATCCTCTATTGCAAAAAAGATTCCCATGGGAAGGTGGATTGGGTGGCCAAAGCCATACGGACAGCTAAAAAAAATGTTCAGGTGAGAAAAATGATCGCGCATGCGATAGGGGCTAGTATTAAATCTAACCTAAAGTGCAATATTTTCTAATTCAATGAACAGGTCTACACCCAAAATGAGGGAGCAGCCATTGGCGTCAGCATAGCTGGTCATGTTGCCAAACTTTTTATGGTATGGTGGGAAAGGAGACTCAAAGATCTCCTTGAAGAGAGCTCAATAAACCTCATCATGTACTCTCGTTGTGTAGACGACATTTATATAGTAATATGGACACCCCCATAAGAGAGTACTAACGAACATGATTTAGAATATAGCACAATGTA
>OZ024743.1:109443297-109450797 GCA_964016885.1 Eledone cirrhosa
TCTGGACTAAACAACAATGTGGATGAAAACAGTACCACATGATGGTCTGTGAATTCCTAGAATAATTCCTTAGCCGCTATCTGATGCAACTCTATCCATTCTGAGTTCAAATTACGCTTCCTTTTCTTAGAAGAGGTTATCAACAATGTCTCATGACGTCATTGCTCGTTGGGATGTCTTCTGATATATTGTTGTGGTAGCCGTTTTCTCTATATGCATTTAATATACAAGACTATTTCTAGATAACGATTCCAGCGTTGGAAGATTTGTTTAAACTCTGTAAAACCAGCTGAAGCATGCCAATGCTAAAGATGACCTAGATTTTATTAACAAACATGCAGTATAAAGTGCACATTTAATTTATTCTTCATACATATAGGAGATTACGTCTAAGTTTAAGTAGATTTCGCTCATATTTTTAAAAGTTTGACAGCTAATGAGGCATTTTAAGAAGTCAAACATACACTAGCGATTTTGAGATGCACACTCTCGGCGGCTGTTAGTGCAGGATGTCTTACGTAAGTTAGAATTGATGACATCGGGAATATAAACAACATGAAGTGACCTAGACAAAAATCATACATGCGGAATAACATCAGATCTTTACACTTATCAAGAAATAACGTTTTATTGATTTCTGTATCCTACGATTGCAATCCAATTTTAGGATAGGAATTTGCATTGCAGACTCACATATGTATATATGTATGTATGTATGTATGTATGGGTAGATATGTATATGTATATAAATCACAGTTTACAATTTGTCACACTATCTAACGTATGTTATTACTCCAAGGTGACACAGCTTTATTGGGTGTTTTGCTGCACATTCCTAATTGTATATCGTTAGCTTGGCCACAGCCAAAACTTCGATATTATTAAACTTCCATTTGTATATATATATGTGTGTGTGTGTGTGTATGCCTGTGAGTGATTCTGTGTATGTCTGTATGTGTATGTGAAACATAAATTTAAATTTTGAGAACCAACACAATGCGTTATTAAGATTGTTAAAATTCCTAAGATAACAAAAGAATCTTGCGTTAGCAAATTTAACAATCCCAAATAAAAACCGATTATCAAGGGAGTGACCTTATAAGAGACTTAAAAATCAATCGCATAGTCTTGTTTGTATGGGAACAGATTTAAGTGAAATTAAATAAAAAGACGTACAAATCTCGAAAGTTAGCATCATCTATGGAAAAATACACCATAGTCATGGATGAAATAAGCAATTTTATGGCCTGAACCTCTCGTAGGAACCTCTACAGCGAGCTAACTCATAGTCGGAGCTCGCTTAGAGGGTGAAATAAACTGTTAAAGGGCGTAAACCTTTCGTAGAATCTACCACGTCCAGCTAAGCAAATTCTTAGTGCGTTGGTCTCAACACGTGTATTTAATTTAAGTTAATTTCATATAATTGATTTCATTTATCTTGAAAGTAGTTTTATAAGGATGAATGTTCAGTAAATTTCTGTAGCAAGCTGCTTGGTCTAGTGGCAGGTGCTATAGATGGTGAGATCGTTGTCTGGAAGTTCGTTCCTTGTCTAGGTGTTACACTAAAGTTGAAATATAAATCATTTTCATATTACATCCCTTTGAAAAAAAAGAAAAATTTGCTGAGAAACCCAATGTCTATTTATTTCATTTTATTTTATTTTCATTTAATTCATTCAATTTTATTTAATTCATTCAATTTTATTTAATTCTGAAAGTAGCTTTATAAGTATTAATTTTCAGTAGATTTTTGTAGCTGTTTTATTGGCCTAGCAGGAGTTTGCAAATGAACTGTTAGTTTTAAAGACAGGTCAGTTTTTTTAGGATAATCTATGGTCAACTACACCACGGTCATGGATGAAATACTAAGTTTAAAGGCATGTACATTTCATAGGCTACTAGGATATTTTACGGCCAGCTAAACCATAGTCAGTGTAAGGTGAGAGAGTGATTGAAGCATTTTTAAGGGCATAAACTGGAGCCACCCAAACACTTACCTTGGAGTGCAGCAATGTTGTTACAAATGCTTTACCTGAGTCACTAGGATCATCAAGAAAGAAAATCCGTCCACTTTTTTCTCTGACTGACGAAATAATTTTATCATATGCACATCTTTGTTTTGGAAGAAGTTTAGGTTTATGTTCACTCACAAATGCAGATGTGATGTCAAATTTTGTCTCTCTTGCTATGTCTCTTGAAGTTAAATCACTAATTTGACGGTCTGCTTTTGAGTCCAGATGCCAGACTCTTGCTAATTGTTGCCTCCCTTGGCCAAAACATGATACTCAATTTCAATCAGCTTGGTTAAATTCATTTTCAGAGAACTGAATATTGATATCTGGGTTTGCCTGTTGAACTGCATACTTTAAGTCCTCAGCCATGTGTTTCATCCTAAGATGTAGGGTTCTGCCAATTTGACATATGTTTAGCATACTTGCAAAAACGTTACAGGGTTTCCTTTGAGAATCTGACACTGATGCTTCAGTCAATGCGAGATCCCAATGCTCATCATTTTCTAAAAACCCTTATTGATAGCATGCTTCCCTATAAGTTTCTCAAACATGGCTATTTCCCCTCTTCAAATCTTGAAATGATTTCGGATATCGTACTACATGCAAAAGCAGCCATTCTCTTTCTATTGTGTGGACACTGTAAACTCTTGCAAGAGCGTCCGCCCCGCGTTTCCTATTGTGCCATTTATTGTTTCTCCAGGTGTAAAACTTGGGTAATTCTAGTAAAAGTAGTTTTCTTGCATCTTCATCTTCTTGACACATCTTAAACAAAGGCAGTAAGGGTAGTTTCTTTTGGAGAAAGTTCTTGTTGCAAGGCTGTTTGTTTCGTAAAGATAACTCTTTTGCCATTCTTTAGATGCACACACAATTTGAAGATGCGCTACTAATATAACTTCCTCTCTCATACTGTGCAACTTCGCCATTTTTATTTATCTACTGACTGCCATTATGCATAAAAAGTGTATGTTGCAGCACCTAAACCTTTCTTTGCAAACATAATTAATACACTTAACAGCGTTGAAAAATTCAACATTGATATGAGCTTAGACAGTTTAGGGTTTAACCCACCGATTGGCCATTTCTCATTTTTGTCTCCGACCAAGCCCTTGTCTCCACCAAGCCCTTGTTTTCTTCTCCTGTAAAAGGTGGTAGCCCCCTTCTTCAGTTTGGATTTCTTGTAAAAAGAGATGTGGGTAGTTCTTGGTACACTTATTATTCCTCATGCATGGGGAGGATGAATTAATTGAACCACACGGCCCATGAATCATCTGGGACTCAACAATTTCATGTAGCAAAGGATCTTACTGTGGATCAGGCAGTTCAGTCGAGGCTTTTCATGTAACCGAATCAAAATGTGAGCACGTGACAATCCTCGTTTTTGCCATTCAATTGTGCACATGTCACATTTGACTGGTCCAAAGATTTTTTTAGGAGATACATCAGCTTTATGTCTTTAAATCTGAACACCCTAGCTATAATATCATGATGATCTTTGCGTTCTTGATGATTAGGATCAAACTCACTCTTTTTTTCATGCTATGTTGGGTTACATGTGAACGTAATGAACAGGTCTGGACGACCATATGTCTGACATATGTAAGTTAATCTTGTATTCGCTCATGTATATACCGTGGAATGCCTGTAAAGCTTGATGGAAGAATAACACAAATCTGTCCAATGTTATCAGCTGCCAATGCTCCTTCATTACTGATGGCATCTCTCCAGCGAATGTGTTCTAATGTAAAGAAGCCTTTCACTTTCAATTTCATTATCATCTGAAAATTTCTGGAAGAGTTCACGTGAACGCCGAAGAATATTGAAGTCTTGCTCTCTTAATATGAAAAGGTAAGCATAGAATTCCATTCAGCTTACTGTTTTTGTCAGTGCAGGTGATCTTGTTTTAAAATCTGTTTTGTCTTTATAACAAAGTGATATCCCTTTTGGCCAAATACACAGATTAATGGATACTGGAGTGCATCATATGACCGGTGGGTTGCATTTATCCGCTGCATCTTATTTCCTCTTTGTTGAATAATAATATCTTTCTTTCCATACTCGTCTCCTGTAATAGTTGCTTCTACTTCATTTGCGGCAGGGACACTGTAGGGGTCTCTGTGTTCAGCAACATACGTTTTGTCTGCATCAATAACAATCTTGTATTTAGAGGGTGGTGCAGATTCTAATGCATACGTGAAGCTTTTGATGTAGCTATTGTTTGCAGGCAACATATCTTGCAAGTGAAATATTAACTCTTCTTTCAAATTTGGATAGTTAAATGACTGTTGCAAAGCCTGATCCTTGTAATTTGTCACAAAATGTAGCTGTAAAAGCTGAGGATGTTTGCCTTCAGTTGACAACAATGATCCAAAACGATGGTGTACTTGACCTTGAATGTTAAAAGCTGGCTTCATGTTCCCTTCTCTTATAAGATTGCTACCAAAGGAGGAATTTGGAAAGCAGAATTATAAGTCCTAATGTTTTTTTTCAAGAAGTGCATGCTCCTTGGTGTGTTTCCCGAAAGCAATGCCTTCGAAGTATCTGAGGGTGTACCAAATGTCGGTAAAACAACCATTCCTCTACCACAACAGATAGTGGTGATTTCCTTTTCCCATTTCTGTCTTTTACAAAAATTGCACTCTTTTGACATTGCTCCAATATTAATCAATCCCTCTGAGAATAACCATGCTTTGGATCATAGTTGAAAGCTGATCTTTTCCAAGTCCCCTTCAACGGTGCAAGTCGTTTGTCAAATGTATCCAGCCTATCTTGATCAAGATGCTTACGCCTTTCCACTGAGGAATGGCGAGGTCTTGCAGCAACCGTTTGCTCCTGGTTTTTTCTTTGTCTAATCTCTCGCTGACCCATTGTGTCATTAGCAACTCTGACATCTTGTCTTTGTCTTGCATCCTTTAAACGTTTTCTCTTGGCTCCTGTGGATTGCATTTTGTTGACGTAATTGTTCTAACCGTTTTTCCCTTGCCTGCGTGCAGCAGCTTTCCTCCGATCGTCTTCATATCTTTGCTGTCGTTGTTCAGTGGTCTCTATTGACCTTGAGCTGGCTACCTGTTTTCGCCTTTGCTTCACTGTAGAATTCTGATCATCTACATCTGCCCCGTCTCCTCTTGTAAAGTGGGAGAACATTTTTTCCGGAAATCTTTTGGCAAATTAAAACGGGATTAAATGAAAAAATGAGTGAAAGTTACGTGAATATCTTCACAAGAGTGATTGAAATAAATGGCAATTGTGGAACGCCGCATAAATACACGCAAAAGCACACGCGCACCATGCAAGCTGACGCACGCAGGAAAACACACATGCATGCACGTACACATACACACACTCACATATGTTGATAGTTTTTATTTTCTGTGGAACGCCGCCCACACAAACACAAACACGCATGCGGGCAGGTACCCACACACGCACACATGTTAATGGTTATTGCTTTCCATCCTCTCTTATTTCGACACACATAACGTACACATGTATCTACACTGACAAGTATACATACAATATCAAACACAACGTCGCTTGATACTCCCGTGTTAAGATTATGAAGGCCGACATCACCAACACACCTAAGAGTAGCAGCCCACCATAAGCTCCCCCCCCCCGAGAGTCTGAAGTCCGCCCCTATCAACAACAATGCAACACACCAGCTGTATTTACGAAGCTGTGATAACTTATAAACGACCAAATCAACAACAAGAGGTTAAATCCTATGTAGTTATGGCGGATGGCCGATTTAAAGAAATCTTCCTGAACCATCAGTCGACCTTCAGATATGGTCCCTCAAGGACACAGGCATATATTACTCCATCCGATGGAAAGCTATTACTAAGACTAACACATACGCAAGGGGACATCTGTGTGTGTAGGCTGTGCATTGAGAATATTACGTAATAGCACTTGCCTAAATTCAAGGAATGAACTTTTTCCTCACGCTGTCCACACGTCTGGAAACAACTATTGCATATTTACAAATCTCCAGATTGACTAATATCAACAATCTATAGTATTCTGAATAACATGAATAATATATTCCGAGCATACACAGTTTTCTCCTTTACAACAGGAGAAGTGACGGTTTCTGCACATGCGTAATCGTACAATTGTTTTTTTCTTTTCCGTACAACTTCATTTAGACCGAGCAGAGGATCCGAATAAGGTGAAACAATTGTTCTCGCTATGGTGAACTAACTGTCGTAGAACTACTTCTACCAAACTCGTCCTATGGACTGAGTGCTCTACTACTACAGATAAAACACACCAGTGTTCTACTAGTATATATATATATATATATATATATATATATATATATATGTGTGTATTCATGTATACATGTATCTTTTCTCCTTTCAGAGTGTTGTTTTATCTAGTCGTAAACGGCATAAATACATTATTCTACCTTATTTATAACTTCGCTCGCTGTTTCATAAACAAAGCCAGCTCTCTCTCTCTCTCTCTCTCTCTATATATATATATATATATATATATATATATATATATATATATATATGTGTGTGTGTGTGGGGGGGGGGTTATGTGTATGTATTTATTTATATATACATATATACGTGTGTGTTTGTGAGTGTGTGTATTCATATATTTATGATTTAAGGAAACTGATTTGACTTGAAAAAACAAAAACTTATCTTGATGTATATCACTTTTGCTCAAGTCTTCAGTATAGGAGCAATAACGCAAAGGTTTTCTTACCATATTTAGTTCATTGCCATAATAGATACAATCTTATAGAAAATGATTGATCAATTAGTTTCTGACCTGTATGCGATGCAATAAAGATAGGTAAATCAATAATATTACCACAGTTTTGTGTGTGGTTGAAATGAATATACTTTTTTCTGTGTTAATAACAGGGCGATGAATTGGCAGAGGTGTTAGGACATGATATAGATTGCATTTGATTATTCTACCGGCTCTCGCTGATCTCTGATTTGAACTCCCGCGTAGGTCATGTTTGCTATTCATCATTTGAAGATCGATAAACAAAATGTACCATTCAAGTCCTGGGGTTGACTTGTCCTCTATGCCTCTGTTTTATTTCTTTTCTCCCTCTCTCACTCTTACACGCATACTCGCTCTCTCTCGCTCTTTCTCTCTCACATAATAATAACATTGTGAAAAGTATTAGTGTATTCCTATCTCCTCCTAGAATATACGTACATCGTATCGCTATACGAATATATGCAACATTTCTTTTAGAACTGGAAAATATAATCAACGAGATTGTTGTGTTTCGATTGTTCATTCGAGCAATCTGATTTTTACTCAGCAGTGAACACTTAGCGCAGGTAAATGAAAGATAGAAAGTTTAGGAAAGAAATAGCATTAATGATTTCCCAACGAGCGATATTAAGTAATAGATTTTAATATCTACTACTACATATTCCTTACGCTATAGTGAAAGATTGTCTAAGTGGGTAGAGTTTTTGGTTCACGATCGTATGATTGTATGTCCAATCCT
>OZ024743.1:109455797-109593297 GCA_964016885.1 Eledone cirrhosa
TCTAATGACTTTTCACGTGGAAATGAAGCATTGGTTAAATTTGAAAGATATGAATTGCTGCCATTCAATTGGAAATAAGTGTTTTGTTTAGCATTCAGTAATACAGTTGTAACTGTTCAAAATCTAATCTTGAAAGAACAAATGTCCTTTATTCGTTTTTAGTTTGCAATCTGTTTTACGTTAGATACACTAGCCAGGTTGTAGACATTTGAGACAAATATTCATTTGACCTTGGCGCATCACATGTCTTGTTGGAGAGGATATGAGAAAAGGTAGAACGTGAGTGAGAAGGAATAATTGAATATTTGTACATAGTGCCAAAGGGAAGGCTATTTTTTTTTATTATATCGATTTTAATATATAGCTGGTAGGTATTTATTTTCAGAGAGAAAGGATATACAAACATATATTCTGATATTCGCACAAAGCGAAACATTCTTGTATATTACATTAAATGGTATCAACCACATTATTGAATGTAAACTCATTTTATCGACCAAGTAATAATGAATATGTGAGTGGATCACAACCATGTTGGGGCTACAGCCCGTGGACAATGGCCGGTGACAACCGCTGCAACAGCCACCCTACGTCGCATGGCTCCTTCTTCAGGCTGGCTGCTGAAGCTCCGAGGGGCTCAGCATTACGGGTTTCGGGTACGCCTGATGTCTCGACGGCGCCCGGTGCGAAGAGGAAGCGACCCAACAATGCCTAGTTATTGATTTTCTATCTTCCATTATAATTGCGGACCGAAATACCGGGGTATATGACCGAAGCGCGAAATTTGATGGCGTCGCAGATGAGGGATCTATCTCCTTCGAATGGGAAGAGGGTAATTCCGTTGGGGCGCTTGCCGTCTCAGTGGTCGATGGCTGCTGAGTCGTGATGGGAAACGATCTCCTTGTAAATATATTGTTGCCAGTGCAATGTGAGGTAACCGACCTGCGCTCAGGTGGAAAGACAATGGGTGCAGGCTAAATATGTCAATAAGCGCCCCAGAACTGCATTTGTGTGGCTCACACACGCACAGGCCAAGGTGCTAGGCCACTTCGTTCTGAATGCACTCGTCATCTTGAAGAGGAGGGCATCAAATTGACTCACGCACCACGTTTTGGGTCTGAAGCGGAGCGGAGGCAGACAAGGTGGCGTTGGTCGAAGCCAGATTCGATTCGTCTGAAGGAAGAGCTGCATTTGATGTCGTCCGTCTTACGTTTTTTTATTTTTATACTGGAGGATAGAAACGCCTCCTCCAGTCCAGTATACCAGAGACTTCTCAAGCTCTGTGACCCCGTCAGTTTCCGCCGTCAAGCTGATGAACAAGCTGACCAGATGACTGAGGGAAGTTAGGCCGTTACAGCCACATCCGAAGTGGATCGGAGATCGCCACCAAACCTTGCTGGAAGATTCGCCTTTTCCAGTCGGCTCTGTTGAAACTGTCATAACAGATGAATTCTACACAGTCTCCAATTGTGGCGTCGAGGGGACCAAAATGATCTGTGTTAGTGTGACAAGGTGAACCACACTCCGTGAACAAATATTTAGGGAGGGCGAAGCAGTTCCTCAAGAAGACGAGGGCTGTGTGAGCGTCAATGAGACAGGGCCTATCTGCCATTCTAGGGAAGTGTGCATGCTTCATCTCCAGGCACTCTCCTATGGCTTTCGAAAATTGAAGAGCAGTTAAATACAGGTGGCGCCTTTGGGTGTCAGCCGGGCCTCGAACATGACGGGATGGGTGCTGAGTATGGTGTCTTGGAATTTGGCCTTCCGTAGCTAACCTTTATCACCCCAGACTTGCATGGGTTGGTCTCGAGTTCGAAGGCCTTTACATCTGGGATTAATAACAGTAAGTCCTCACATAGCAAATCAGCTGAGCCACCTAGGGGCGCGCCGTCCTGTGACCAAATATTGAGAGGTGACTAGACCGAGCGGGCAAAGTCGTCGATTGGCCGCGCAAAGTGGAGAGCGCCGTGTGGGCCTTCTTGATGGAGACACGTAGCGGTCATGTATAAGAGGATTCTTCCGTACGAAAAGTGACCTAGAACAAAAATGGAGGGGGCTCGTCTGAGACATATTTCTAGGACCTAATCTCGTGTAACACTGTTGAAGGCGTTTTTCGTGTCCAACTTCACCAGAAGTTGGGTTGACGAATTAGGTGCGTTCTCTATGAAATGTCAGGCCGTAAGAGCTGCCTCTTAGCTGCAATTGATTCTCCCTCTGAGGTTGACAGGGCTAGCACTTCGCTGTGACCCTGTTTGACCGACTTGCAAGTTATCCTGGTTGCAAGTCGTCGGAAGACGTTGTACACCACGATGGTATGGACGCTTAGGTCATTCATCCTTAAAGCGGTCAGACAATATGGCGGACATGGTACGGCAAATTGGTGCGGAGGATCTAGAGGGTTGTTAGCTACTTCAGCAATCTGGATGCTGCCTCTGCAGCATGAAACATGATGTGGTGCTTGATGTGGCAGGGGAGAAGGCCATCCTCTTCCTGCTGCTTCGTGGGAGGGATCTCAGGTCAGGTGAATAGACATTGTTGGCAGTGCCACCAGGACAGGGATTCCGACGCGCGCTGAGTGAGTTTGATGCAAAAGAGGAGGCAGACGCTGTTACACTTAGGTAAGTTCCTTCCTTTCTTGCGCATGTTGCCCATGGCAGGTCATTGGCACAGATCGGTCCCCCGTGGGGTGGAAGGCTGAGGAGAAGCGACATTTGTTATATGGAGAGTTGATAGTTAGAACCTCGAAAGGAATGATTTTCGGTATTCCTTCCGATTCTCTGAGCTCTATGAACTGAAATCGCGCCAACTTACCATTCCTCGTTTCGAGATCATGGACTTAGTACTAGATTTTGTTCTTCCTCTACATCTTATTCTCACTTTCTCCCAGTCTCTCCATCCTCTCTCTCTCTCTCTCTCTCACTTTATCTCTCTCTCTGGGGAAATCAGCTATATTCAGACATGGAGAGAGTATGGGCTACATGAGGGATAACATTCCTATGACAGGGTGTGTGAAACTACGGCGCCCCTATTTATTGAAATATCAGTTTTATGTTTTAATAGAACGTCAACATTTGCACTACGAAGTCCGCTTCGTATAATGTTCGAAATACCATCCAATCACATTTTTTCCGAAGAAGTGTACATCTAATATATTTTGTTTAGCAGTAACAATCGCAATCTTCACATAAACTCTACATAAATATATGGCGTAGATTCCTACAACTTATAAGATGTCATCTGAATACAACCTCTTTATAACAAAGCAAATCAAAGGCCAAGCATTACTGCAACGGTCGATAATATTTAATCTCCTGTTGAACTTTTAGTTTCTTAATGATGAAAAGGTCACATCTCTTGACTATATCAATAAATATCTTTAGATTTTTTTTCCATTTATTCAGGACTGAAATCAATATTCCAAATGCCTCGTAGTTATACGAGCTAGGCTGTTATTTTTTATCAACTTATTTTTTCATCCAATATTCATTCAAATATTACCTCCATCCAGTTTCCCTGGTAAACAATTTACTTTTTGAGAAAGGATAAGATGCTGCCTATCCACGTATCACATATATACATTAGCTGGATACTTATAGCAGTTAAAATAATTATTCAAACATTATCTCGATGATTCTGTTTTCAAGGAAATTAACACCCAAGCCCATTGCAAATCATTTGTTGTTCCTAAAATTGTATCGAGTTATATTTTGAATTCATGGTTATAAAATATTAATTCAAATACGGAATCTACCAAGAAATGATAATTTAATTATATTTTCAATAATCTCATAAAAGATATGAAACAAAAATCCCTACAAAAAAAAAAAAAAATACTAGCATTTGTATTTAATATATGTTTAGCTGTACACATGTCACAGTAACGTGTGCATCTACCGGGATTATATGGACTGCTAATTTGTCTGAAATGTTAGACTTCGGACTGATTATTGTATAAAATTTAAGTTTCTTCTGCTTCTTCAGATCGTATACTACATACTACATACTAGCAATGTGAGAAATTATGAAAGAGAGTGCAAACTGACGAACAGTTTTCATATAAACGCTAAAACTATCTATCCTGTACAACATAGTTGATGACGTAATGTATGTTATATATATACTGGAATCAAATTCTATTATATTACAGTACTTGTAGAAATTGACCTTCTTCGTTATCGCCTGGTCAGCTAGGAATTTGATATATTTATATGCGGAGTTGTTGTTTTTATTGTGGTTGTTGTTGTTGTTGTTGTTGTTGTTGTTGTTGTTGTACTTCTTCTTCTTCTTCTTCTTCTTCTTCTTCTTCTTCTTCTTCTTCTTCTTCTTCTTATTCTTCTCCTCCTCCTTCTTATAGTTGTTACCCAAACTTCATGCTCGGAGGCTGGGGTCACCAGAGCAATTAGAGAGCTCGCACGTGGCTAAGTGTCGGGAGAGGATGAGATTCTGGCCTAGATGTAAAAAGCCGTAAATACAGAAGGTAGTCTTTAGCTGATTTATATGAGCTAGGTGGTATAGATCTCTGGGAAGGCACCTAAGCAATGAAAATCGAGAAAAATAATCTGAATTTTCAAAGAAAGCTGTATTTGTGTTGTCATTTAAATAATATCCGTATAAATCTTACTTCTCATTCTCGTCAAAATATAGGAATATCTTGTCAGGCAAGCAACGTGCTTTCTTTTGAGATTTTGAGTCCACCAGCTGGAGAAGATGATGTCTTACACATATTGATTCAGTTCAAAATAAATTGCAAAAGTTATTGAGAATCTATAGACATTTCAATAAGTTGCTTATCACATTTTGAATCCAAAATAAGCATTTAATTATTAATAATAAATTCTGCATGCTTTATATTTAACTGTCATCAAAGAAAGCTTGCCAGAATCTTAACAACTCATTTACAAGTTTTCATTCAAGCGACGATATTACAGGATTTTGTAACTTTGTGCATCGGTCTAAGACATAACTAATTGTTTTTCAGTGAATCAGATTCCGTTGCATTTGGAGAAAAATAGTTTTAAAAAATAGTCAGAGGCTATTTGCTAAAACGTTCGCTCGTAGATTTAGGTCTCTAGCTGCTTATATCTTCCAGGAAATGGTAGTGCACACCCACTCATCACACTCACACACTCAAACACACACACAAACACACACACACACACACACACACACACACATATACACACACAGAAACACACACACAGAGACGCGCACATATATATATATAAATAAGTATATATACATATAAATGAATATATCCACATATATCTTTGAATTAGTGGTGCCAACCTCAACCGTTGCTGCTCTATGAATAACTGGTAAAAAATAATATTAATTATATCTGTTTATTCTCTCTTCACAATGTATTATTTCGTCCCAGTTATACATAGAGCAACATCGGTTGAGGTTGGCACCACTAATTCAAAGATATATGTGGATATATTCATTTATATGTATGTGTCCGTATGTATCTGTGTGTTTCTATATATTTGGTAGAGTAACCTTTGAAGTGTAGTGACTGTTGGAAAGCTATCATTACTCATACTTCTCTTCTAAACATTGTATACAACAACAATTTAGTAAAAACACAAGGGCCTAACTTCACCCAGGCAGGGGATTTCCCCCACCTCAAAATGATTAAGGCCCCAGAGGACACACATAAAACACTAAAAAACAACTATAAAGAGCCCCCCCCCCCTTGCGTCGGGCCCATTAACCGCGTCCTCCTAAAATATTTCCCCACCCCCTCTCCAAACACCCACACAACTCCAAACACCCCAACCACTCAACACACTGATGCCCCTACACTTCCACAAACCACCACCCCACCCAACAATCCACCCCCCACCATCATGGAAATTGTGCAGCCCGATACCCAGGACGCAGAGAGGTAAGTGCCTTTTCTCTTCACCGCCAACATGGCTATGCTAATAGTAGGCTGTCTAAATGCGCGTGGACTGGGCTCAACTTGGAAGCAAGCAATGCTTCTAAATGACCGCAGGTCACACCGTATAGATGTGATGGTTATTTGCGAGGCCCGGATCAGCAACCTGCGACAGCTGGCTCCCATCTTTGATGACTTTGAGATGCAAGCATCTCTCCGTCAGCCCGGCGGTGGGGGTGGGGTTGTCGTTCTGCTGCAAAAACATATGGGTCTCGCAACACAGATGGTACATTTGGAGCCGGAGGGTCGACTAGTGTTTCTGGACCTTGGCAGTGGTGAAGGCGGAACGTTTAGGCTGGTAGCCGACTATGGCCCATTCGGTTCAAAGCGGCCGGTCTTCTTCCATCGTCTGGAGACTTTTCTAGGGACGTCCCGCTCCTTGCTATTAGTGGGGGACTGGAATGGTATCCTAGATGCACGTTGGGACTACGTAGTGGCCTGTCCCGATAGAGAGGGGTGTAACAGCCTCAAAGGGTTAATCAGTCGATTTGATCTGGCTGATAGATATCGACTAGATATTTCTGATTGCGCCAACCTGGACATGGACAAACCGCAGCGGATCATCTAGGTCGTACCTAGATAGGTTCTTAGTTAGAAATAAGGATAAGGACTTTTTAAGTTGTCCAAAAATGCTCATGGTTGGCTATTTAGACCACAAGTTAGTGACCTGCATGGTTAACCTTGACAGAACGCATAGACAGGGACCCGGTAACTGGAAGCACAACTTGTCCTTCCCGGCAAGTAAGTCTTACAGGGACCGGATTAGCACTTTAGTTAAGGAGCGGTTGACGGGCACCATCGTCAACATCTGGTGGTAGGGATCTCTCAAAAGATAGATTAGAGTATTCTCTATAGAATATAGTAAGGAGTTAGCCTCAAATAGAAATAGGAAGGAAAGGGAGTTGGTAGATAGTGTAGAAGAGGCAATTAGAAGCGGCGACGTGGCCAGAGTGCTAGCGTCGAGAACTGCCCTAGGCCAGTTCTTCGACGCGAAACACGAAAGCTGCATCGTCCGAAGCAAAATACGTGCTCTGGGAAACGAGGGGACCAAAACTGTTAGCTGGGCCCGCGTGACAGAAGCCAAAAGAGGGAGTAGATCCACTATCCGGTCTTTGCGAGACAAGGATGAACGGGTGATCCTTGAACCTAAGCAGATGTGCGAGGCTTTTCAAAAGCACTTTGTCAGATTGTTCGGAAGGGGCGGGGCACCGATTGGGGAAGTGGTCTTCGGTCCATACCTCGACGGCCTGCCGCGTCTCGTAGACAGGGAGGCGGAGTCCTGCGAGGAGCCGATTTCAGCCGCTGAGATAGAGGACGTGCTGAGCCAATACGGGAAAAGCAAATCCCCGGGTCTCGATGGTCTTCCATACGAACTATATCTAGCTATGCCGGACTTGTTCCCCGATCTCCTCGAGGTGGTCTACTGCAACTGGCAACATAACGGGAGAATTCCCTGTTCAGTGACAAAGGGCGTAGTCACGTTAGTGAAGAAGGAGGAGAACAAGGGGGACGATATAAATAATTTCAGGTCCATAACCCTTCTAAATGCAGAGTTACAGATTTTGGCCAAGGTGCTAGCAAAGAGGTTGACACTTGTCGTGGGCAACCAGGTGGGAGATGCACAGACATGTGCTATCCCGTCCAGGTCCATCCACGACAACCTCCACCTCATGTGATACATCATAGAGAGGGTTGGGAAGGAACATGGCTTTGGTGGGGCCCTGATCAACTTGCATCAATCTAAGGCGTTTGATAGGGTCGACCATGGTTACTTGGATGCGGTGCTAGCGGCGGCAGGCTTCGGACCCGTTTTCAGGGGTTGGATCCATGCCATGCACAGCAGCCGCATCTGCTCTAGGGTCAAGCTGAACGGCTACCTGTTGGAGCCGTTCGAAATCGAACGGTCCATCCGACAGGGTTGTCCTCTCTCCTCCCTTCTGTATGTAATGACTCTAGAGCCACTGCTGCGGAAGTTGAAGTTGTTGCAGGGCATCCCATTGGAACTGGTATTGCGGAAAGCGGTGTCAGCCTACGCCGATGACGTAACAGTAATGGTGTCGATGGCCTCGGAAATCAGGGCGATCGGCACCTTACTGGAGGAGTACGAAAGGTTTACAGGGGCTAAGCTGAACCGGGACAAGTCGATCGGTCTGCAACTCGGCACGTGGAGGGGCAAATCGATAGCCTCCGATGGCGTCGTCGGGCGGTGGACGGAGGGCCCGGTGAAGTTGCTCGGAGTCTGGTTCGGACCAGACCTCCACCTGGAGAAGAACTGGGGTGAGGTAACGAACAGGGTATTTGCACTGACCCAGAAGTGGGCCGAGTGCAAACTGTCGCTGAATGGTCGGGCGGAGGTGGCGAACACTTACATAGCGTCCGTCATCTTCTACCGCCTGACCGTCGTGCCTTGCCCAAGGGAAACGCTCGCCAAAATCGAGCGCGCACTCTTCCAATTCCTTTGAAAGAAGCGGACTCCTATAGTGAGGAGATCCATCTGCTGTCAACACCCTTCGAAAGAAGCGCTGGGGATGCCGTGGCTGATGATGCGTAAACACGCATTAAGTCTACAGTACCACCAGGTATTCCTCACCGGTCAACCGGTGGGGGCCACGTTTGTGAGGCGAGCCTTTCCCGAACTCGTCTCGCTCACCGTGCTGCAATCCTGGGTCAAGCAAAGACCGAGAAAACTGGGCGCCTCTCACACCGTGTGTGCCTAGGCGCTCACGGCTCTCTGGCAGGCGGACCCGGCTGTCATTGGAGAATCCACCTCGTCATTCTATAGAGGGCTGGTGGTTAGCAGGTACGACGACGCGTTCGGAGAAACCTTAGGCATAGAGGAAAACGAACTGGCCAACCTGTTCGGTAGGACATTCGTGAGCGCATTCAATGTGCCAGGCGCTCATCGTTTTCAGTCTTTTCTTGACCCATGACTGCCGCTCCGTCAGCGAGACGAGCTGTGGGAAAGCCTCTCTCACAAACGGTGCCCACACCGTTTGGGGTTCGGTGAGGAATATCTGGGGCTGCCGCGGCCTCAGCGCCTGTTTGCGCATTATCAGCCACGGCATACCCAACCCTCCGTTGGAAGGGTGCTGACAGCAGACGGATCTCCTCACTAGCGGAGCCTGCTTCTTCCACAGAAACTGGAAGAGCATGCGTTCCATTTTGGCGAGGGGTTCACGGGAACAAGGCACGATAGTCAAGCGGTAGTAGATGACGGACGTTATGAAAGTGTTCGCCACCTCCGCTCGACCTTTCAAGGACAGTTTGCACTCTGCCCACTTCTGGGTGAGTGTAAACACCTTGGCTGTGACCTTGTTCCAGTTTTTCTCCACCTGGAGGTCTGGACCGAACCAGACCACGAGCAATTTCACTGGTGCGTCCGTCCAGCGTCCAACGACGCTGTCGAACGTCATCAGTTTGTCTCTCCACGTACCGAGTTGTAAACCGACAGACTTGTCCGGGTTTAGTTTTGCTCAGCGTTTCGTATTATTTGAGTAAGTTGCCGATCACCCCGATTTACGAGGTGCTCGACACCATTACCGTCACGTCGTCAGCATAAGCCGACGCCGGTTTGCGCAGTCCCCGTTCTAGAGGGATGCCCTGTAACAGCTCCAATTTCCGCAGTAGTGGCTCTAGAGTCAATACATACAGAATGGAGGAGAGAGGGCACCCCTGTCGAATCGAACGCGTGATTGCGAACGACTCCGATAAGTAGCCGCTTACATTGAACCTCGAGCAGATGCTGGTGTGCATCACCTCGATCCAGCCTCTGAAAGCGGGACCGAAACCGGCCAACATGAGAAGCGCTTCCAACTATCGATGTTCGACCCTATTGAATGCCTTAGACTAATCTAAATTGATCAGAGCCCCACCGAAGCCGGGTTTACTACAACCCCTCTCTATGATGTATCGCATGAGGTGGAGGTTGTCGTGTATGGATCTGGTCGGGATTGCACACGTTTGCGCTTTCCCTACCAGGTTCTCGGCGACAAGCGCCAACCTCGTCGCTAGCACCTTCGCCAACATCTTTAATTCTGTATTGAGCACATTTATGGGCCTGAAGTTGTTAATTTCGTCCCCCTTGTTCTCATTTTTCATGATCAGCGTTACTACGCCCTTGCCTGCAGACGGCTTCGAGGACGCCAGACAACAAGTTCTGCATGCTTATGTAAAACTCATAGGGTAGATCATCTATTCCGGGAGACTTGCGTTTCCCGCAGCGGCCCAGAGCGTCCCGTATCTCAGTGTCCGAGATCGGTCTTTCGCAGAACTCGGCGTGCTGTTCGAGAGACGCGGCAAACCGTCGAGGTATGAACTAAAGTCCATTGCCCCGTTTGGCTCACCGTCGTTCTGCTCAAACATTCGCGCAAAGTGCTACTGAAACGCCACGCACATTGTTTGGGGTCGAGTAACACGCGTCCGTTTTGGTCTTTCAAAGACAGAATCATGGACTTCTTGCCACTTTTCGCCTCCGCCACTCGGGCCCAGCTGACAGCTTTTGCTCCTTCGTTTGCTAGAGCACGTATTTTGCTTCTGACCGCGCAGCCTTCGTGTTTTTCATCGAAGAACTGGTTCAATGCCGTTCTCAATGCTAACACTCTAGCCGCGTTGCCACTTCTAGGTACCTCCTCTACCTTGGCTACTAGTTCTTTTTCTATTTTGTTTTTCTCTAAGGCTAACTCTCTGCTAAACCGTATCGATTCTATGCTAATTGCTTTCTTGAGAGAGTACCACCATTTGTTGACGATGGCTCCCGTTAACTGTTGCTTGACTAGTCTACTTATCCGTTCACTGTAAGCTTTACGTGCCGGCAACGACACGTTCAGCTTTCAGTATCCGGGTCCTTGTCTATATATTCTATCACGGTTGACTAAGTAGACAACTAATTTGTGATCTGAATAGGCAACCATGTGCATTCGTGGACAGCTTAACATCTCCCTGTCCCTTTCTCTAATGAAGAACCTATCTAAATACGATCTATATGTCCCGCTGCGGTTTGCCCACGTCCACTGTGGTGCAGTCGGGAAATCCAGTCGATACCTATCGGCCAGTTGGAATTGGCCGATTAAAGTTTTGAGGTTGTTGCACCCCCTCCATCTTCTGGGACACGCTCCATCATAGTCCCATCATGCATCTAGGATACCATTCCAGTCTCCCACTAAACGTAAGGAGCGAGACGTTCCCAGAAAAGACTCTAGACGCTTAAAAGTGTCTGGCCGTGATTGCGATTGCCCGGTCGGAGCATAAATGGCCACCAGTCTGAAGGCTGCACCTCCAATACTGTTCACGTCTAGGAATACCAGTCTACCCTCCGGGTCCAAGTATACTTGTTGTACTTCGACGTCCAGGTTCTTCCGAAATATGACAGCCACTCCCCTCCATCTCCTGGCTGACAGAGAGATGTGTAGATCTCAAAGTCGTCGAATATGGGAGTTAGTTGCTGCCTGTTGTTGATCCTGGACTCGGTGATGGCTATCACATCCATACTGTGTGACCTAAGGTCGTTTAAAAGTTGGCCCTGTTTCCAGGGCATCCATAGGCCACGTACATTCACGCTTCCATCTCGTAAACTAGCGATGTTGGTGAAGAAGAGTTGGAAAAAAAGGACGAAAGGCGCACTTACCTTTTCGTTTCCTGGAGATCGGGTTGTTCAATCTTCATTTGGGTGCTGGATGGGGTGTTGGGTGGGGTGGGGAAACATTTGAACAGGATGCGGTTGATGGGTTTCCGGCAGGGGTTGCCCACGTCCTGTGAATATTTATTTTTCAGGTCATTATAGGTTTCCATAGAAACCCCTATAAGTTTAAGGTGTGGAGACGATTATGCCTTTACGAAAGTTTTGCCCTCAGTCTCCACCTTGGGGTTTTGGGAGATGACCTCCACCAAACTCGTTGTTTGTGTTGATGTATGCGTATTGTAGTTTTCTTTTGTTGTTGTGTTGTTTTAGTTTTTCTTTCCCTCCGGGAGTTTTCTTTTTACGGTGGGTGCTTGTGTTTGGGGTGGTGTTGGTGTTGGTTTTGCTGATAGGGGGATGTTTGACTGAGGTGTTGTTTGTGTTGTTGTTTGTGTCTGTGGTTGTGTGTTGGTGTTGCTGATTGGATTTTGGGGGGTTTTGTGGTGTCTCTTTTTTGTTTTTTTAGAATCCGCAGCTCTCCCTCATCTTCACTTAAAGAAGGAGAGGCAGCTTCATCCGTCGATGAATAATCATCGTCAGGAGTGTGGGGTAGTGGTATGTTGTGTGGTGGTGGTGGTGTTTCGGTGTGTGTGTTTGTGGTAGTGTTTGATGGAGTGGGATGGGGTGGGGCTGTGTTCTTCAGGGGTGTTTTCTATGTTTTGTCTGTTGTTGTTGGTTAAGTTGCTGTTTGTTTTGGTGTGGTTGCTCGTTTCTTCTGTCGTTATACTTGTGGTGGTGGTGGTTGTTTTGGTGTTGGTATTGGTAATAGTGTTTTTTTAATGATGTTGCTGTGGTGTGTTTGTGAAGGACAAGGGTCTTTTAGGTATGCTGTGCTAGCTGTGCTACCACAAAGAAAGCAATGACATTTTCAACCTTCCACCGAAATGTTTATTTTGTTGTTATCATCGATGACGACTCTTTCGGGTATTTTGGAGATTCTCTCCGGCCTCATTTGGAACAGAATCTCCAAATCAGTACCCGCCCACCCTTGTCGAATAGACTTTCGTATCGAAAGAATCATATCAGTTTCTGGCTCTACGAAGCCAGCTAAGATACACCAGATATTAATGTTTGGTGGTATATTTTTTATTTTTATTTTTTGTGTCCTTTTTCCCATGTATGTAGGGAAAAAGGTGAATGCTTTTGACACTATTGGTGTCACAGAATGTTTTTGGGCGAGTGCCTCGCTTTTAGACAGTACGGACACACTTCCGTACTGTTTTCCTCGTTGGAGAAATTCGATATTTGCTAGAATTTCTTTGAAGATATTTTCTATATCTCCTTGGCTAAGAAATATCGGATTTCTCGTGGTATTGGACACAGTCCTAAAGCTCACTGATCTTCGAACTGTAACTTCTTTTATTTCAAGGGGTGAGTTAATTCTAAAGCCACCCTTTTCCTCGAAGGTTACATAGTTTCTCCCTTGCTGGAGCATATCTCTTGCATTGGAGATGTCAAGATTTATAAAATCATGTTTTTTGTTCACTGATTCAGCGAAATACATTTTTTTGTGTGCTGCTGCTGCTGCTGTTGTTGTTGTTGTTGTTGTTGTTGTTGTTGTTGTTGTTGTTGTTGTTGTTGTTGTTGTTGTTATCGTTGTTAGCCTCGGTGTTGGAAATTTTATGTGTAGATGTAGATGTGGAAACTTTATGTGTAGATGTAGATGTGGAGGTGTTGATGTCTTTTTCATGTGCATGTATGTTAATAGGTTTAATTTCTGTGTTTTCATGTGAGCTAGTGTTTTCTCCGCTTCGACGGTAGAAATTGTACAATTTTCGAGTGGTAACATTTTTTCCTCTTTGTTGACAGTCGTATCTATGACGACGTCCATAGTAGCAGAAGCAGATATAACGTTAAAATCTGCCTCTTTCTCTCTATTTTCTCTGTTTACGTTCTCCAGCGTTCCCTTCGTGTTATTCATGTTTTATAGTTGGCAAAATTTGATATTTTAAAACAATTTTTGAATTTTACCACCCAGCTGACAATTCAGCTTGGGGGGGGGGGGGGGTTAATCTACAAAATAATATGTTTTTTCAAACAATTTGTTCTGTTTTTCTTATATAAATTTACAAAAAATCTTACCGGCGATGTTCCACGTGTCAGGCAGATAGATAGATAGATAGATAGATAGATAGATAGATAGATAGATAGATAGATAGATAGATGAATAGATAGATAGACAGATAGACATATATATACGCATATGTATTTATAAATACACATACATAAGTAGAGGAACATGAAGATAGATAAATACACTGGGTATATATTTAAATCACGTTGATTCGTAACATTAGTTTTATTTTGTTATTTCTTCAAAGCTTGTCTCGATGTTTCTGACTGTCCTATAGTATTTACATTTTCTTTAGCTTTCTTAGAACCAGGAACATACATACATATACACAAAGTAACATACACACAACTACACGAAATCACATACACACAGCTGTAGAAAATCCCAGCTACACAGATAAATAAATTCCCGCTTTCCTCCATCTATCCACACACCATTATTCCTTTATTCTTTCTTTCTCTCTTTTTCTCTCTCCATTTCTCTGTATTTACGTTTCTCCACACTTAGTTATTCAATCATTATGTAGTAATTATTTGCTTTGATTTATCATTCAAACTAACACCTTGAAAGAGAAATGCATGCTGTCACAGATAAATGGATAATTTCTTTGGTACACACCAAAATGTTTATTGCTAAATCTATTTAGGCCTGCGTGAGTTTCCTGTTTCATCAACTTATATACATTGATTGATTCATTTACGTAAGCGTTCATGAATCTTGTTATAATAAGTGACAAATAAAAATAAATATTTCTTTAAATATAGAATTTAATTTAACACCGAATCGTATAAGAGAAGAATAGAAATGGTTTGAGAGAATGAAGGTCCTCTCAGTATTCCTACTTTCCAATCTTTGTCTGTATCTCTTTGAATATATCTATATATATATATATATATATATATATATATATATATATATATATATATATATATTCAAAGAGATACAGACAGAGATTGGAAAGTAGGAATGTATATATATAGGCAAAATAATTACTGAAAGAGTTACAAGCCGTTAAATCATATCTTTATATAAAGATATGACTTAACGGCTTGTAACGTTCCAGAAATTAATTTAGCAAATATTAAACATTATAAGCACCATTTTGAAGAGAAATTTAGATTTATTTCATTCCAGGTGCTGTTGTTATATCGCAACTAACATTCGTACAATTTGATTGTGTCTTCTTGTGAATTTCTCCTTGTTTATGTATTTATTCAAGCTTTCCATAGTATAGGCAAAATATTAGATGGAAGAACAATGTTTGAAACTTGCTATAAATAGTTTCTGTGAAACAATCTACTGTCGACATAATGTATATATTACAAACATATATTTTAAAAGACATACATAAAACAACTTCATCAATATAAACAGCAATAACACCAGCCCCATCTCTACCATCATTACAAACATAACCAACACCATTAAAAACAAGAACAACACCAACCATCGTCAGACATGTACCTATAATCGGCTGCATATCGTTTCTAAAGTAACCAAATATATGTTATTTAATACGGAGTAATCAATCACATTTGACGGTCATATGGAAGAACATCCAAATATGTAAGCTTAGTTTTAGTATGTTTTTGCGCAGTACAATTCTGAGGAGTAGAGAAATATATCAATAACGTTGTTGTTTATGGCATTTGAAACGTATATGACTTCAAATGAGCGCCAGATGTAGCAGAGGGTTTTCTCTTTTAGTTTGTTTCTTCTGAGTAAGTAATAAACATTTGTTATATTTCTCTAAATTTCAATTAAAACCAGATCCTCAATGAAATAAAATCAACAATAAAACAACAACTGAAAGACATTAAACATGTTAGCGTTTCTGCTGACGACTTAATGTGATGCCAGAGGCTACGTTCAGGTTACAATGATTTGTTTGGCTTCGTATCGATATTGTTTGGGGAATATATTTCAGTTTTGCTATAACCACTGTTCATTGCAACAGTGCAGGATTATACTAACAAACACTCGAAGGATGTGTACACAAGCATTAGGATCAATAATAAATTTTGAAGAATACAAGTAACAGCAGATATATTAAAAACTTTATGCGTTCGATTAAACGCCAATTCAGAGATGTTTAGAATGAAAATGAGAGTCCCGTAGATGTACCAAATACAGCCAGGCGAAAAACGTAAGTAGATTAAACTTTGTGGAAGAAATATGGCAACAATCTACTACTCCCGACATGAATGGGAATAGAGGCTATTACCAAGCTACCCCTTACTATGAATATAGGTTCTGCAAGATCTAGATGCCGAAATCAACCGAGAAACAAACATCTGAGTAAAGAAGTTACAATCAGTAATTAGAATAAAACACTTTTCACCATATTGTATATGTAACTGTGGAATACATAAAAAGAAATGGAACGCCGGTTGAATTACTCACAATACGTTCTATGTTCAAATAGCACTGGGGTGCACATAGTTTTTAATCCATTTGGGAAGGGACAAAACAAGCGCCAGACGGGAGAATTGTGTGCAAAGAAATCTTAAAGCATCAAAGGAAGCGTCTTGTGAGATTGCTTTTACGACACTGTGTTGTAAATTCATAGATGATCGACATAATCCACCGTTCAATTTACCACCAACAGCTGGTCTATGGGGGCTTGTTGTGCAATTCACTACTTTGCACATATGTAGGGTTTGACTAGGGTCGCGGAAGGCTCCAAAAATGATCTTGTGTGCTAACCTTCAGGCAATAGGTATGTACGCTACCAATTCTAAAATGTAGCAGGAAATAGATGAACATTGTATTGTACCTGACTTAATATCAGACCAGTTTCACTAGTGGTAAAAAAAAAGAAAGGAAACCTTCATTACATGCCATGATACTGGGCAAATGACTTCGAAAGAAATTAAGTGATTTATCATGTGTGAATGAGAATGTAGATCTAAGTGCATTCTCAGTAAAATGGATAAAGCTCTGTTTGATGAATAGAATCCAGGCGCAAATCGGCTGTATAAATATACATACATGCACGCTCATACACACACAACCAGGTATTTCTATATATATTTATAATAGTAGTAGTGCTGAATACAAACACGACAATCCAGCAGAGACTCGATAAGGAGTGTATAATAGAGTTTATAAATATAAGATCGATACACTAAAAACTAATATGACCTAGAAAGCGTTTACAGCCAATAAATTCAAGCAACTTTTACACATGGACATTAATTCGTTTCATTAGCCTTTAATAAGCAATATGACAGGAATGTCAGTCTATATCTGGAGAATAAAAGACAAAAAATATCCGATAAATGATACATCGGGAGATCCTAACTAACGCTAGATCCAATAACGGCAATAAAAGGTCTTCCAGGAGTGCGGAATCATATCATAGGCTTTTGCTGTCATCGATTCACGTCATGGTCAAGTTGGTTTTCCTTTTCTTGCATACTTATATATTGCTTTATCTATTTATCCTCTGTACCTCTGCACTTACACTTGCATCCTTTCTGCTCATCTGGAAGAACTCCATGTTCTTCAATATTCCTGTACAATGATTTTGCGATTATTCCAGGCAATAATTTGCACATAGGTGGTAGGCATGTTATCGATCTGTAGTTGTCTACCGCATTCGGTATCACTTAATCGGCATTTAGCAATGTGTTGAATTGTTCAGTTATTCGTTAATGGTATTGATAAAATTCAAGTAGCCTTGAATTCCATCTAGTCGCGGAGACTTGTAGTTCCTGATCTTCTTTTGTGACTTCCTTCATGTCCCTCACTTAAATGCCTAATTCTGCCTGCCCTGGGCAATTAATCGCTTGTTTAAGTTCTTCTAAACATTCAGCGTCCTTCTTGTGCTCCTTCCCTTTTCTCCAAATGTCCCTACAAAACGTTTGACTTTCAATGTTATCCGGTATAATCAATCAGTCTATTTCGATGATATTGCTATATTTTTCGTTCGTATCTAAGAGGGTTGCGGGTTGACAGTATCAGTACAGCGTCGAACAATATGCTTTGTGGCATTGAGTTATGGTTATTTACATTCTGAGTTAAAATACCACCGATGTTAGCGTTGTCTTTCATCCTCACGAGGTCCATACAATAAAGTACAAGTAAAGCAGTGAATAGGGTTTTTAATGCTGTCCGAAATAAAAATAAAATAACAAAAACATATGCGATAGGCTAAGAGGTAGGTACAATGGGTGATTATATGTATATATTTCATCATCATGCGGCGGCCTCACACGAAATGGACTCAACCATTGATCTCCACGTGGGTATGTCGTTCATTGCCTTTGCCAAATCCTGGATTTCAATACCAGAATCTCTGGAGATGACATCGGCATAATAGGAGAGCTTGCGCCTCCTGTTGTTATTGACACACACACATTTATATATATGTCTCTCACTCTCTCTCTCTCTATATATATATATGTATATATATATATGTATATATATATATACATATATACACCTATTTCTAAACTATCCACATATATACATATAAATATATAGAAACACACACACACACACACACATATATATATATATATATATGTGTGTATATGTGTGTGTGTGTTTTTCTATATATTTATATGTATATATGTGGATAGTCTAGAAATAGCTGTTGAAACATGAAGTGCTCCGCCTTCGTGTCCCGAAACATTACAATATAACAATACACTACAATCCAAATCAACGAGTACTCTGCCGGCTAATGGTCTAATCAGTTTCAACCTGAATTCAACCTGATATATATATATATATATATATATATATATATATATATATATATATATATATATATATATATATATATATATGGGAATGAATATAAGTATATAAATACTCATGTATGAATCTGGTGTAAGTGTGGCTCTTAGTACATATATTATATATCAGTATGTTATGCATGTGTTGTATTCCGTGTTTCAAAATCTTTTTTATGCTAAAATTTATCATTCCCAATGTAATTGCTTTTGCCTTTTTGAAGGATTGTGTATATGTAAACATATATATATTATTTCTTGTCTTATAGAACATATATGCTATGAGGAACCTGATATCGTATTTTTGTGTATTTAAACGTTACATGTGTGTGCCGATAAGATACTCTATACGATTGATGTGTTGTATCTTTCCAACCGCAATTTTGCTTTGAAGTTTTTTTTAGCTATTGTCTTACTTCAAAGAAAATTTGCAAAGTTATTTGAATTTCTATCCCAAATAGTCGTTGATATTATATTCTCTGCGTCCTTTTCTTACACGAATACAGACCCACACGCACGAAGACACAAAGGCACAAAGACACAAGCCCAAGCAGATATGCACGAATACATCACACGCGCCCACACATACACACATACACACAAACTTGCATTTCTCCCACTCTCTTTATATATATATATATGCATATATATATATATATATATATATATATATATATAATAGGGGTTGACGGACCCGGCATATTTATCAATGCCAGTACCGGTTGTATCTCAGCGCACCCAATGGGCAATGTAAGATACATTACCAGAGTATACACATAGTTATTTGCCTCAACACAACACACGTAAAACGGGTGCCTATAAGGTACCCGGACTCGAGTTTCTGCCGCACTAATGCAGCAGTGAGGTGCACTGCACATATCTGTCTGCATACATGTATTTACCTATCTCTTTCTATAACTGTCCATATATATATATATATATATATATATATATATATATATATATATATATATATATAAAATATTATAAAAAGGAATAGTAGATACAATATAGCTATTTTTCTCTTAGGTCCCGACTGTACAGTTTCGCTGGTCACTATGCAAGAATGTTATATCATAGATATATAACATTGTTGTGAGGTAAGCCAGCTTATCAAGGGAGCACCTCAGGGAAGAGCCCTAACTACATACGTCCGTAGCATGCGAGAAACTCTCAGAAAGGCGGAGGGAGATTTCTATCACGTGATACACCGGTCAAGAAAGGGGATTAATCCCTTGTAACAGTGAAAATATCTCAGAAGGCGGAGGGAGATATTGATATCATACATAGGCTACAGAGGGGTGTAAGGTTGACTAGACGTGTATATAGTGTTTGCTTGAAAGCAGTCACTATACTTCCGTGGATACTCTACCGTGAGGGGGTTAGAGACAATAATGAGAGGTATACAAATATATGTGTATACATACATATACATGTATATATAAACATATATTTTTCACAAGTATGTGAGATTGTATGTTGTAGACCTTAACCAGTGTTACTCTATGATTATGAGAGACAAAATAATCGAAATAATTAAATTGACACAATATCAGAGTTATGTAAAATATTATAGGTATATTGTATCTACTATTCCTTTTTATAATATTTACATAACTCTGATATTGTGTCAATTTAATTATTTCGATTATTTTGTCTCTCATAATCATAGAGTAACACTGGTTAAGGTCGACAACATACAATCTCACGTACTTGTGAAAAATATATGTTTATATATACATGTATATGTATGTATACACATATATTTGTATACCTCTCATTATTATATATATATATATATATATATATATATATATATATATATATATGGACAGTAAGAAAAAGGTAAATACATAAGCATGCATATGGGTATACCCACAACATATCTTTCTCTCCCTTTTCCACACATACACACACACTCATACACACATTGTATTTAAAATACGAAGATACATTAGAAAGGTGTAAAAGTTTAATCGTGCAATTTTAGGTTTAAATATCAAGTTGAAAATACTTGTTGTTACTAATCGATCCCACGATTGCATGATTCAATAAAAAAGAAAATGCCTTCGCAAACTCCAAACATGCAGTTCTATTGCAATTTTTGAAATTTGGCTAACTGTCTATTCAAGAAATTGTGGTGTCACAAAATTGTTATCTATCAAATATGCATAATAATTATGAAAGATTTTGAAGGATTATCACGTAAGTTTTCAGTGATCATAATATTCAATATGTTTATTTCTTTACTTTTAGAAGCAAGGAAGAGTCTACGATATTTTATCTGGATAACTAATTATCCAGGCGTATTTCAATAGCATTGTTGTTAGCATTTAAAATAAAGAATGTTTTCATATAGAAGGACTGTATATAAGATTCGAGGTAAATATCATCCCGTTCTTGTGTGCAACATGCTTATCTTTCTTCGTGTCGGTAAGGTTTTATTTGTAGGGAAATTTGCTGTGTAAATAAACTTAGAAGTTATCGAATTTGATTTATAGATACGAGGTGGTGTTCAAAAACTATCCGACTTTACTTATTCCCACCTAACTAATGCTGTGTGGCTAAATTTACTTCGGATAGGAGATGACACCAAGAATTATGCGCCTGCGTGCGAATATTTATGCAGGTAGGCCTTCTCAGTTTTCAGATGTTACGCCTAGAGTGCACTCGTCGGACTTTTGTTTTCAAGCAAGATAACTGAACGCAAAGAGTTTTACCAAGCTTGGTGATACTGAAGCTGTAACATTCCAGACGTTGCAGTAGGCCTTTGGCAATGATGCCATGAGCAACGTCAGGTTATATATATAATAGTAATTAGATAAACACACAGATACATAACTATAAATATATATGTGTGCGTGTGGGGTCCCACCTTGACCAGTTTTTCTAATAACCGAAAGAACTAAAATAAACAAAATAATTTTTTAAAATCATTTAATCAGAGCTATGTAACAAATTATAAATGTGAGTATATAATAGACAAACATATATATTTTTTTTTTTCTTCAAAGTCCCTATTGCAGTATTGCCGACTGGCAGGCATCAATCGTGCACTTGTGCTGTGAAGCTACCGGCTGTTCAAGAGACACCTCAAGTGAGATGCCTACTTCTTGAACTGACCGTTACAAGTGAATAAATCTCCGGGGGGAGAAATGATCATGTGGTACAGCGGTCACAGGAGGGGGGGGGGTAAAGGCTGGGCGTTACGCGAATACTACATCTGCAAGGAGAAGCAGCCAGGAGCTGCTTTTTTTACTCTACCATAAGGGTGGTGGGAACAAAATATTAATACGATACACAGACAGATATATGCGTATAAATATATATGTGCGTGTGTGTGTGGTGTCCCGCCTTGGCCAGATTTGCTCAATAACCGAAAAAATTAAATTAAAATAATTAAAATAATCATTTAATCAGAGTCATCTATCAAATTATAAATGTGAGAAAAAAATAGACAAAATAGTACACATTTTGTCTTCAATGTCCCGGCTGCAATTTTGCCGACTGGCTTTCAGCAGTAGGGCAGCATATATATATATATATATATATATATATATATATATATATATATATATATATATTTAGGTTTGAAGGTTCACCACTGGATGGAGCTGGTCATTTCGTATGGTCAATCTTGATGTAATAATATGGAGAGTACTCAACGTAAAGCAGCTCAACCGTCTTCGTTTGTGTAGTTGGTGGTGCGATTACGGAGTTAAATATTATAATAAAATAACAGGAGGCTGGACTTGTGTAAATCCTTGAAAGGTTTATTATACTATGATCATTTCAATGACCGGGTTCCGTATGAATCCGGTGATATCATCAGGTATTCGAAAATCCATGAGGTTGAAAATCATAGACCAGAAAGGATGACCGAACAAAGTGGCAGATGCTAGATGGTCGGTCGTCCTCGGATCTATGATTTTCAGCCCCATAGATTTATCTGTTACTTAATTTATCATATTTCGAATACATGATGGTATAGCCGGATTCATACGGAACCCGGTCATTGAAATGATCATAGTATAATAAACCTTTCGAGGATTTACACAAGTCCAGCCTCCTGTTATTTTATTATTTATATATATATATATATATATATATATGTATTTGTATTTATATATATATATAGATTTTATTTATCTTCACTCTTTCACTATATTTATTTGTATATATATATTTATGTATATAAATGTGTGCATGTGTATGTGTGTGCATTCATTGATATGTTTATACACACATATTGTCTCTGTTTGTCCTTGAGTATATATGTCTGTATGTGTATGTGCGTGTGTGTCTTTGCCGTCTATTGTACCCATCATTCAAGCCATAACACTTCGCTTTCAACGCTTAGCCTTATGTTAAATTTTCTCTTTTCTTCCTGTTACCTATCTCCTCGTAGCTTACGTTCTATTTGATCCTCATGCATTCTACTCCTTTATCTGAAACTCACGCCTTTTCTCTTTTTATAGCCACATCTTTTTTTCTTTTTATTCAATGGATGCATAATAGTTGAATGCATGCAAATGCGCACTTATTCAATACATAAGTGGTGTTGTACATCAAAGATATTCACCTATATTGATGAAAACATAGTCACCAATTTTGGTAAGCTATAGAACGTCAATACTATTCCAAATCCATACTACTGTAAATTACCAATGGGATGTGATATTTTTGTCTTTGCCTATTTTTCTTGTGTATATGTGAGGATTATTTAGGTTTGTATTTTCTGTTAAATATATTTTTTGTTGATGTTGCTGCTTTGATTCCTTAACAAACAAACAAATGCTTATAAATCTTAGGACTTAGAAATGTAACATGAAAATCAAGAAAAAAAAATCAACTGCAATTCTATACTATCTCTTAGAAATAAACACTAATGACTCACCTCACATGCAGCTGAATAAATCTCAATAAATTTCAGTTAATACGTACCATAACATAGATATTTTTTCCTAGACTCCGATAAGCACACACGCACATACGATCGCACAGACTTACTCACACACACACACATACACACACACACACATACACGTTATGTATATATATATATATATATATATATATATATATATATATATATATATATATACGTATACATATATATATATATATATATATATATATATATATATATATATATATATATATATACAGGGTGTTCGGGATAAATTTGACAGAACAATATTTGGTTGTTTTTTCAGATGTTTTAAATTCATTCATGCCCACTAGACTTTATTTGAAAGTTTAAACCCTCCTTCATTCATATATGTGATGACAACGAGAATGGATGACTGGGAGCCACCTGAATCATGGAAGAGAATAACTTGTATCATGATGATTCGCGCCAGCCATCAAAATAAGGAGATTATGGTCGCTGCTCAATGCTCCCTGAACACTGTAAAAACAATACGGCATGAACTGGAGAATTGCAATGGAGACTACGAGGCTGTGGCTAGAAGAAAGAAACATAACAGAAGATCTGATTGCTCTCGCACAGCAGAATTCATCGAAAATCTGCATAAAAAAGTGTTCGAGGACCCTGGCATCGGAATTCGGTCTTTGTCGCGTGAATTGAATGTTTCAGCCTATACTATGAAAATCGCACTCAATGAAGACCTTCGCTACTACTCATACAAGCGTCGCAGAGGTCAACTTCTCACAGAAAAGGCCCGCGAAAATCGTCTGATAAAGGCAAAGAAACTTCTGAGCAAAGTGAAACATCCTGCTGAAGCACAAACAATCTGGTTCTTTTCCGATGAGAAAAACCTTTGCCAAGATCAAAAACACAACACGCAGAATAACAGATGACTTGCATACAGTCCAAAGGACACTCCTCGAGTCATGCAGACTAAATTTTCCCAAACTGTCATGGTTTTTGGATATGTGTCCTCCGAGGGTGATGCGATGCCTCCGCATTTTTTCAAACAGGGTCTCAGGTTGAATTCAGATGCCTACGTGGAATTGCTAACCACTGTAGGATAACAAGGGTAACCAATAATAGGCCGTATGTATGGTCGTATGTATGGCAGCAGGATTCGGCCCCCTGCCACACCTCGGGGAAAAGTAAAAAATGGTTGTCAGCCAATTTTTACGACTACACCAGTCCCAATGTTTGGCCTCCGAACTCCCCTGATCTTAACCCGATGGACTATTATGTATGGGGCGCTGTAGAGAAAGACACCAATCGCCGTGCCAGTACTACACAAGCCCAGTTAATCGACAGAATTAAAGTAGTTTCTGAGGGCCTTCCCAGGGAAAGTTTAAAATCAGCTTGCTCCAGGTTCCGAGCCCGGATTGAGGCTGTAATAGACGCTAATGGCGGTTATTTTGAGTAAAACTCTTTGACAATAGTGTAATTTCCTTGTCCATTGAATTTCTTTTAAATCAAATAAATTTTGTAGATGCCAAGCACTTTTTCTTTTTCCTGATGAAACTGTCAAATTTATCCCGAACACCCTGTATATATATATATATATATATATATATATATATATATATATATATATATATATGTGTATGTATATGTATATATATATATATATATATATATGTATATATATATATGTATGTATGTATATATGTATGAATGAATGTATGTGTGCATGTGTGTGTGTATGTGTGTATGTATGTATGTATATATGTATGTTATCTCTTTCTCTTAATTTCGAGTATATTTTTTTGACTGGCCACCTTCCTGGTGGCAAGGTTGTAAAAGAAAAGGAATCGTCATCCCTTGAATCGCAAGAGTGTTTAGCACATTTTGAAGGTGCCAGCTATTGCAGCCATTTGTAGACTATGAATTAGGGAGCTGAGTTCTTTGTCCGCAAATCCAAGTTCAGTCATACTTTGGTCCAAACGGGTTGGTATATAACCCGTAGCTCCAATAATGATGGGTTTGAATAAAGGTGTATCTTGGATACTGGATTTGCAAATTCCTCATCAATGGTCCGTAGATGTCCTCCTTCTCCTGTATTTTTCTGACAACGTTTACATCAAGTGGGCAGCTGATTTCCACAAGAGAAATCGTTTTCAATGTGTGGTCCCAAACAACAATATCAGGCCGGTTGTGCTTTAATTTGGTGGCAGTTTTTATTTTCAGGTTCCACCAGTATTCCTTAGTGCCATCTGTCTCAATATATTCTTCCTCGTTTGTTGTTAATTTTGTTTGCCGAAGTGCGTTCCAGATGGTTGTAGCTATCCCATCGAGTCTCATAGGGAGGTAGTAGCGAGATGACATTCTTTCGCAGCTGGCAACAATGTGGCTTACATCCTCGATCTTTGTTTTACATAGCCTACATTTATTGTCAGCTGATGGCCCTCCCCTTTTGTGCAGCAGATATTTGGTAGGGAGTTCTTGTTCCCGTATTGCATAGAGATATCCCTCAAGGTGTGATGTCATAAACTTGTCGGAACCCCATGCCAGGCTTTTTGAATGGTTTATCCCCTCTATGGTCTGAGATTTACGTATGAAGTATCCATGCACAACTTTTTCTGTAAATTGGTTAATCTTTTCAGCTTGTTTGAACATTAAATAGGATCTTCCGATTCCTCTGGGTGAGAGATTTATATCAGACTTGATTCCATATCTCTCCTCCAGATCAGTGGCTATTCTAATGATATTTTTTTGTTCATGCTCATAAATCTGGGCAAGATGTTTGCCAACCTTTTTCCTCTGTTGAAGGTGTTGCTTCAGTGTTATTATCCGGGTCTCATATGATGTTAATATGGATTTTAGACCACGGCGACCTCCCTTGCGTGAGAAGTATAGCCTATCCACATCACCATTGATGTTAAAGTTCCCAGTGACACTGAGGAGTTTGCGAGTTCTAACATCCATCTAACTTAGTTCTTGCAATGACCAGTTCAGCAGGCCAAATGTTGGCGTTAGAATTGGCACAGCATAAGTTTCGTGGGCAATGTATTTGTTGTACGCTGACACTTCTGATGACCATATTTTCTTTACTCTTCTGAGGTATGTATAAATCTACGTATGTATGTATGAATGTATGTATATATATATATATATATATATATATATATATATATATATATATATATATATATATATATATATATATATATAATATATATATATATATTGTTATGCTTGGGGAGGGTCATATTTGTGTAATATTGCCAGAATTAATAACATAACACACTCACTGTTTGGTTGGTTTTCGCTTTTCGCTTCTGTGTCTTTTATATCGGTAATCTAATTTATTCATCAATGTTGCCATTCACTGACCGACGGTAAAAAATAATACAGATACAATATAGACACAAACACATATATATAGTTTATCAAAGTTCTTTCGTTGCACATCTGCAACATCGTCAGTGGTGCTATTGTTTCCTCCCGTTACATTGTATGTCTACGCCATTTTTATTTAGTCTGTCTATATACTTATTTATTTATTTGTTTGTTTGTTTATTTTATTTTGTCTTCTTTGAGCATGCGTTTGCGTGTGTATAGTGTTTTGTTTGATGTGTGTTCGTGATTGGGTGACTCTGTATCGGTTAATGTATTCTATATTTACTAGTGTGTGTTCATATGTGTTTGTTGTTATTGTGCTTGTGTATGTATCTATTTATCGTAAGTCTATGGATGGACATAGCAACAACGATAACAAAATGGGACAGAGATCGGTCAGAGAGAGTCACGGATAGAATATGTAGAGCGTCACAAAATTCGTTGCTGTATTTATATATATATATATACATACATTGTTCTTAGTTCAAATCATATAGTGTTTAACTTTGTCTTTCTTGTTTGTCTTTCCTCTCTGTTAAATATAGTACATTAATCTAAGTGTCTTTCCCTTCAACATGGGCTCTCTCTCTCTTTCACAATCTCTCTCTCTCTCTCTCTCTCTCTCTCTCTCTCTCTCTCTCTCTCTCTCTCTCTCTCACTCTCTCTCTCACACATTTATTACCTGTCAATCTGTTTCTGCTAAAACACTAGTTGTTCGAATTCATCTCTTTAATAAAGTTAAGATATAAATGCGGGTTTATATAAGCAGCGAAGTATACTCTTTTAAAATATTCTTTAATTAATGAATATTGAGTTTTATTAGTAGGAAACGAATTACGGTGAATTTCGGCCAGTACAATCTTAGTAATTACAAGAGGAAAATGTCAAAAACCTAGCGGGTTACATTCGCACAACAAATAATGAAATTTCATGCTCTGAAGCTTGGAGGGAGTTACGAACTAGGCTATGCAAATTACGTATAATAACACAAAACAATGCTTGCTGCTGTCATCCTCTTGGCTACGAAACGTCATTTTCTTCCCGTATACATGAAAATGTAATTCGTTGTGAAATTAATTCCTAATTTCGTGAAATTAACTCCAATTTTCCAAGAATGCCAACATCAATAATCGCCAGTTTTCCGTTTGCAAGTGTAAGGTTTTTTTCCTCATAAATCACTGCGTACATAACGACAAGTATCATCTAAATTCGTGCCGTTTGCTCATTTCCGTTATTTACCTTAGTTTGCTGCAGTTATATGTATGTATGTATATATAAATACATATATGTATATATATTTATATATAAATGGAAAAAAGGAAACGAAATTTCATTTCTCACTCTTAGTACGGCTGTTACTTAAATATAAGTATATATACGTACTTACATATATGTATACAGACATACAGTAGTATGTATATATATATATATATACATACATGCACACACATATATATACGTATGGATTTACCGAACATTTATTATAATGCTCGGTTTGTTTGTAAACAAACATACCGAATTAAGCCGTACAGTGTTGAGCAACCATCGTTGCCCTTTTGTTCAACACTGACATGTATATATATACATGCTAATGTACGTTTGTATACTTATATGTATGTACGTATACATACTTATATCTATTTATATATATATATATATGTATATGTGTATGTGTGTGTGTTTGTGTGTGTGCTTGTGTATGGCTCTTTAATCGGACATACTCTACATACTCTTTCCACCGGTAAACATATCGTTTCCGTTTCTTTCGTTTCTTACATACGTCTAATATTATATTTCTTGTTCTAGCTTCCGTTCTATCAACTAATGAAGGACTAACGTCCGAAAGGTTAAGGCACTGTTCCTATAAAATCTGAGGTTAGATTTTCCTTTCATCCTAAAGGGGGTCAATAAAATACTGTACCAGTAACGCACTGGGATCCATGAAATCGGTTTTCACCTCCCTCCAAATTGACAACCTTGTGCCTAAATCAGAAAACATTATTATTGTTATTCTGAATTCAAATCCCGTCGAGGTTAACTTTGCCTTTCCTCCTAACGGGTTCGATGAAATAAAGTTTTAGTAACACACTGGGATAATTGCTGGCCTTGTGCCAAAAGTAGAAACGATTATTATTGTTATTATTGTTGTTATTATTATTTTAATCTAATTTTTAATTGTGCTTGTTTCCCATATCTTGCCAAGTGGCAATCTGACACATGAGGCAAAATTTCGTATTACAAATATTTTAAAATCAATTGTATACAACTTAGGCCAGAAGGGCATAAACAACAGTAAATATTTGATCAAGCTAGTTAAATAATAATGCCCTACTCAGGGCATGTCAGTGCAGGTTATCATTATTTTCTGTATCACTGTAGGGCGGTGTATTGGCAGTATCGGTAGAGGGTCGGACGCCATGCTTTCCAGCATAGTTACGTTCCTTTACGATCTGAGTTAAAAACCCGCCGAGGTTGACTTTGCCTTTCATCCTTACGGGTTCGATAAAATAAAGTACCAGCAATGCACTGGGTAATTGCTGGCCTTGTGCCTAAAGTAGAAACAATTATTTTCTGTATCACTTCGAGGGATTGTTTTCCAAGTATCAGGTCCAAATATTTTTCAATTCACTTTTCTTTTTATTATTCCAAGGGCCTTGACAATCACTGGTAATGTGCATTCATTAAGATGCCAAACTTACTCAATTTCAAGATATTTTAGATGTTACTATCTGATGTAATGTTCATGTCAATTCAGAAACATCTCTTCACCCTATGGTCCTTCACATTTACATCGAGATCTGTTGGCTTTGATTGTTCGGTCAGTGTGTATGAGGAAATCCCATAGGATGTTAATGTACTCTTCTCCTGATAGTGCATCTGAGTGAAGCAGTATATTTGTGACCCGGGTTTCTTTGCTCTACCTGAAGCCCAGAGGAGCTTGATCCGTGTTTGATTTTCAAAAACGCCCTTCAACTTTCAGGAAAATTGAGATGGCGGACAAAGATGTTAAATCGGCTAAACTAAATGGCCGGTTGTCCATACAGAGGAAAAGCTAAAATTCTGAAAACAATGAGAGCGGCAGTACCGATTAATACCTATCTTGTGCAAACGATGCAGACATTCCCGCTCTGGCAATATTTACCACGGCGAAACCCACCGCACCCACAACAACTATGGTAGGTGTGGCCAACAACACTGGCAACACCGTTACTTTTTTCCACTTTGACTGTCCTGTACGCTCCCTATTTTGAATATATATATATATATATATATATATATATATATATATATATATATACATATATATATATATATATAGTATTAAGGATATTATTTATGGTTATGTATATACTAAAACCTTTTATAATTATATATATTTTAAAACCTAAACAGTGAAAGACAGTAATGTACTACTACATTATTACCAGTAAGATAAATAGCTCAATGTAATAACATCAGTTGTTCTACAGAGCAGTTATATAGAATTCACAGGAATCAAAGTTATGTTCAAACCATTTATTAGCTTACAATTGTTTCATCCATTTTAATTTTGCTTGTATTCTGTTTTAATATGATTTTAAATTTTGAATTTAAATTGCCATGCAGAAATAATATTATATATGTCACCCCACTGTGCATCAATATATACATATGTATCTGTATGTCTCTTGCGTTGGAGAAGAGGTCATGAATGTATACAAACATTAAACAATGCTCCGAAGACTCTAAGCCTCGGTTTGGATGAAACAATTGTAAGCTAATAAATGGTTTGAACATAACTTTGATTCCTGTGAATTCTATATATATATATATATATATATATATATATGTGTGTGTGTGTGTGTGTGTGTGTGTGTTTGTGTGTGTGTGTGTGTGTGTGTATGTGTGTGTAGTATATGTATATATATATACAATGATATTAAATAAATGGAAACTATGTTTATAAAACCATAATTATTCTATTATACATATTTCAAGGGTACCAAAACATTGGTACGCTCTCTTTATATAAAATACAAAGTTTGTTTCATAAATATTGACATAACCAGGAATGGGATCTTAACGGTTTAAGTTATTCCTGGATAGTGAAGGAAAGAGGGAAAAGTGAAGAAAAGTCAAATATTTCAAATTATTAAGATGAGTATGCAAATGATATTGACATATAGGGCTGGAAAAAAAGCGTTATTTTTAGACGCTATGTAAACTTAAATAATTATTGGGATGTATGTATGTGTAGGAAGAAGAACGGGAAAGAAAAAAGAGTTTGTATTTCCATTAATTTAAAAAGAATTAATAGTGTGTAGGAATGGTGGAATATGATTCTAGAATTTAAAAATTATTTAGCTATATTATGAGTATATATAATCAATTAGATTATATGAAGAATTAAGGTTGTAAGTACATTTTATCTTATTACATTACAGCAGGTTGTAAGTATATACATATCTATATAGATTAATAATTGTGCATGTATAATTATTATCGGTGATTTCATAGAAATAGAAATAAAAAACAATTACACTGTTTAACATATATTGTGTTCCCCGGTTCTAAGTATTATTTTCTGGTTTGTTATATCCCATTATTATTTAAAAAAACACTATTATTTAATCAGAAATTTTGGTTTGTGGTCAGGAGTTTGATATTTCGGAATTTTCATAATTTTCAAGAAAATACACATTTTTTTAAATGTATCAGTTCATATAATTAAATCAACAGAGTATATATTTATTTTATTACACAAGCTTATCAAAACGAACAAGTAAAAACAAATAACACTTATAAACCAATGACTGCATTTCCTGGATTTGCGGTTGTAGTCCAGGTCGCATTCCAGCACTAGCCCCCAGATAAAGTTCCCCATCATTTGTCCATTGTAGTGGCCCAGGTACCTTCACTCTATCTCTTTCATATCTTAGTGGAATCGTTCGCCTTGTTCTTCGGAGTAGGCGACCATATTGTCCTTTAATTGTTCCAGGTGAGCGTCCACCATATGGAGTTTAAGCGACATCCTGCATCCCATCGCATCAAAAGCCTTTTTGAGATCCTGCACCAGTTGCTGGTAGTTTTCAGCACTGTAGTTGCCAAGGAAGCCCTTAACAACTCCATTGAAACAGTTGCATGCTGTTCTCTCAATCCTATTGAGCTTATGAGAGAACTCGGTAGACTCAAACATCTTCTTTATCTGAGGTCCAACAACAATTCCACATTTGATTTTGGCCTTAGGTAACTCGGGGAACAACTCAAGAAGATACTTAAAACGGGCTGATTCTTGATTGAGAGCCTTCATAAACTGCTTCATCAACCCCAACTTAATGTGCAGTGGCGGCATGAACACAATCCTGGGATCAACCAGTGGCTCCCACATGACGTTCCGGATCCCAACAACAAATTCTGTTCGCTGCTCCCAGTTCTTTATTTTGTAGTGGCCAGAGGTGGCTCTGCTGTCCCAAAGGCAGAGGAAGCATTGGAATTTGATAAAGCCTCCTTGAGGTCAAAGCAGGAGACCCACCATCTTGAAGTCTCCAATGATTTCCCAATTGTACTGGTTGTATTGCAGAGCTTCCAATAGAACTTTCACACTGTAGTAATCTTCCTTCATTATTAGTTTTTTTACATTTCTCATATGAGTTACGAAGACGGTTGATTTTGCATTTTAGATTAAAAAAAAGACACGTAGTTCAAGTTGTAAGAGGAGTACAATTTGTAGATTCAAATATTTTCTTCCAACATATACAATGTTTTCAAATATTGTTAATTTAGCGAGGTTATATAGTTTATAATACATATTATATTATAATGTTTATGTTTGCTCGATTGAAAAGGCAAAGACAACTCCAATCTTGTTTGCTAACCGTTAAATTTGATGAATGATTTACTCAGAAAATATATACATAACATTATATAATATTTCGTGTGAGATTAATTTTATCAAGGATGAGAGTTTTAATTATATATTATTTTAGTCGAAAGATGTGTGAAAGTTTGAAGATCAAAGAAGAGGAAAAAAGTATTATGCATTTCGAAGAACTATCGTAAAGAGGACAACTATCAGAATATCAATTAAAGATTATCAATCTACATCTAAAGAAATATATTTAGAGGAGTATCATTAAGAAAATAATGTCAAATGGCTAAAAGATTATTTAAACAAATTTAAATTTTCAGTAAATAATAGTATCACTTTAAAGGTGTATATGATATAGTCAAGTGTGATGAATATCATAAATTAAAAATACTCTGAAAGTGGAATTTTGGCGATGTCTGCAACTAGAAAATAATTCTGTTTTAATATTAATAGAGTTTTGACAGTTAATTATATTTAAAAAATCAGTTATAAACTGAATCAGTTATAAACAATTACATTTATTGAATTACCAACAAATTGAATATCTCTTTTTCTTATAAATAGCTCCTTTAATGTTGAGCGCTTTAAACTATAACTGATTGCAAAAATAATGGAATTATTTAGGATGTCTTCTTCTCTAAAAGATGTACCCTTACCTAAATATAATGAATATCTAAAACAACTCATATAAAAATCTGACACCTTTATACGAAGACTTAGATGGCGTGCTTTCCATTTTGATAAAAAATCGGAAGACAAAATAAATAAATCCAGTTACAACTTTGATCTTATCTTCAAATCTAAGAAGATTCCACCTAGCAACAAACTACTACCCGAATTTGAAAATGAATTAATCTCTATTATACTAAACATTAAATTTAAAATAAACCAATTTATCGGCCAGGAGTACCTTAAAAGGCTTTAAGAATAAAATAAAGAATCTAGAAAAAAACAAAGATCCAGGTAAAATCTGACAAAACAAATAATTCATATGGATGGAAAAGTACGAATATAGTAACATCATACTGAAAGAACTCAGGAAAAACTACAAAATGTCATCAAATGAAGATCTTTCAACCTTAAATAGGGAAGCTTCGGAATTTATTTATAAATTAGGTATTCAAAATAGGACTGAACACTTTATACCCGGAAAACCGAAGATTAACTTGCATGACCACAAAAGAAAATTTGAAATTAAACTACCAATCATACTCACCGCACCATCTAAATCTGACTTAGGCATAATTAGCAAGCATATACTAGATATAATTATACCACTACTTAAAGAAAAATCACACCTTAAACTATGGAATGGTACTAATGAAGTTTTAGATTGGTTTAATAACATAAAATTAAAACATAAGAAACAATTCATTCAAATGGATATTGCAAATTACTACTCCTCTATTACCCCTAGCTTACTTAATAAGGCACTTATCTACGCTTCTAAACACACGGACCTATCTAGGGAAGAAATGAATATAATTCTAACAGCACGTAAAACTCTAATATAATTTAATAATCTTCTCTGGACAAGAGACGACACAAAAAACAATTTTGATATCTCTATGGGATCATCTGACTTGGCGAAAGTAACGGACCTCGTTGGATTATTTATTAATAATGTACTGCATAGAAAAATGCCAGAGATGACCGGAGGTTTATATCGCGACGATATGTTATGTTTAATTGAAAACCTTAGCAATAGTGAATTTAATAGGAAAAAGAAATCTATAATACAATTTTTCAAAAACTACAACCTTAATTTAGAAATGGAGAATAATTACAAAATCGTTAACTTCTTAGATGTAACCTTAAGCCTTAGCTCAGGTCTTTACTATCCATTCCATAAAATTAACGAAAATCTAAGTTACGTAAGTTTCAATTCTAATCATCCTAGAAATATAAAAAACACTATTGTCAATAGCGTTCATCAACGGATTTCACGCATCTCTGCTAATAAAAATATTTTTGATGATAAGGCAGAATATTACAAAGAGGCTTTACATAGAGCAGGATACTCGAATAAAATTAAATACATAGTTAACAATAACATGACAAATCATCCTAGAATTCATTATAATAACAATAAAAAATTCAACTTAAATAGTAAACCAAACAAAAAAACTAGAACTAGAAATATTATTTGGTACTCTCCCCCATTCTCATTAGCCGTTAAAACAACTTTAGCAAAGCTATTTTTAAAGCACTAGATAGGCGTTTTCCTAAAGCCTACAGATACCACTCCATTTTTAACAGCACACTATAAAACTATCCTACTCTACTACTATGAACATAGCACAAAATATAAATAGAATTAATAGTAGAAACTTAAATTTAAACCCGAACCAAACAAGCCAAGGTAGCAATAATAATACTTCTAACAACAATATTCATAATAATAGTACCATTCCTAATAACAATAACTCCAGAAAATGTAACTGTAGAATTAAATCAAATTGCCCTTTACAAAATAATTGCTTAGACAAATTCGTAATTTAACAGTTAAAACTGGAAACAAAAACTAGAGACTAAAACTAGAGACAACATATTTAACTATGTTGGTGCCACTTCGACATAATTCAAAGAACGCTGGTACAACCATAAACACACATTTAATAGGTCTGATAAAATATCTTCCACTTCACTTTCACATTTAATTTGGAATTTAAAAGACAACAATATAGACTATTCAATATTTTGGGGAACGATTTCGAAAGCACATGCATACCGAAATATGGCTTTCTCAAGATTCTGTCAATTGTGTATCGAGGAGATTTTTATATAATTACTACATAATTAATCTTAAAACAGAATTATTTTCTAGTTGCAGACATCGCCAAAATTCCACTTTCAGAAATATTTTTTAATTTATGATATTCATTAAACTTGAGTATATCTTATACATCTTTAAAATGATCCTATTATTTACTGAAAATTTAAATTTTTTTTAATTTCTTATTCTTAATTTTAATATTTTTACCATTTGACATTATTTTCTTAATGATACTCCTCTAAATATATTTTTTTAGATGTAGATTGATAATCTTTAATTGACATTCTGAAAGTTATCCTTTTTAAGATAGTTCTTCGAAATGCACAATACTTTTTTCCTCTTCTTTGATCTTCAAACTTTCCCACATCTTTCGACTAAAATAATATATAATTGAAACTCTCATCCCTGATAAAATTAATCTCATACAAAATATTATATAATTTTATCTATATATTTTCTGGGAAAATCATTCATCAAATTTTACGGTTAGCAAACAATATTGGAGTTATCTTTTCCTTTTCAATCGAGCAAACATAAACATTATATTATTATATGTATGATAAACTATAATACTTCATTAAATTAACAATATTCTGAAAACATTTTCAATGCTGGAACAAAATATTTGAATCTACAACTTGTTCTCCTCTTACAACTTGAACTACGTGTTTTTTTATGTAAAATCCCAAATCCACATCCTTCGTAACTCATATGAGAAATGTAAACAAGTAATAATTGTGATTTATTTCTATTTCTATAAAATCACCAATAAGCCTTATACATGCACAATTATTAATAAATATAGATATTTATATACTTACAACTTGTAATGTAATAAGATAAAATGTACTTACAACCATAATTCTTCATATAATCTAATTGATTATATATACAATATTATAACTCATAATATAGCTAAATAATTTTTAAATTCTGGAATCATATTCCACCTTTCCTACAAACTGTTAATTCTTTTTAAATTCACGTAAATACAAGCTCCTCTTTCTTTCTTGTACTTCTTCCTACACGTACATACATCCTAATAATTATTTAAATCTACATAAAGTCTAAAAATAACATTTTTTTCCGGCCCTATACCTCAACATCATTTGCATACTCATCTTAATAATTTGATATATTTGACTTGTCTTCACTTCTCCCTCTTTCCTTCACTATCCAAGAATAACTTGAACCGTTAAGATCCTATTCCTGGGTATGTCAATATTTATAAAACAAACTTTGTATTTTATCTGAAGAGAGCGTAGCAATGTGTTGGTCGCCTTGAAATATATATAATAGAATAAATATGGTTTTATAAATGTAGCTTCCATCTATTTAATATCATTGAATATTATACATCTGAACATTTTTCGAGTGCTTTGAATCAGCTATAAATATTTATATTTGTTGAATTACCAACAAATTGAATATCATTTTGCTTATATATATATATATATATATATATATATAATGGAAAAATTTGAACAGGGACAAAACAGAGAGGCCGTACAATAAATGTTTATTAATTTCAAGCTCAAGAGAGTGGGGGGTAGGTGGGGGTCGACGTTTCGGGCATAAGCCCTTCCTCAGGTGAGAAGTGTGTGGGAACAGAGTTCAAAAGGTGTGTAGGGTAGTGGTGGAGAGACATATAGCGAAAGGAAACGGTGCGAATGAAAAATTAACAAATAAAGATAAAAAATAAAAATAAAGATGATCAAAATACAAGGAATGAGAAAATTTAAGAATAAAGGCATGATCAAAATAAACTGAAATTAAAAGGGGGGTAAACAGGTGGTGGAAGGGTGTGGGGTGAGTAGGGGTGGTGGCGGGTGGAGTGGGGAGAGGGAGACGGGGTGTCCGATCGGGGAGGGCTGAAGGTGGTGTGTGTGTGTGTAGGTGTGCGTGTGTGTGTGTGTGTGTATGTGAAAGTAAGGGTTGGGGGAAGAACGGGGTTGTATGTTCAGGAAGAGGTGTGTGTGGGGGGTGTTTTTGTGGGTCGGAGTGTCTGTACGTGTGTGGATAGGGAGGTGGGGGAGAGGAATCTGGAGGCTGAGGGTGTAAATATGTGGTGGGAAGCACGTGTGTTTGGGGTTTAAGCGTGTTGTGGGTGTGGGTGGCGTGTGGAGAAAAAATTGTTTTGGGGTGTGTGTGTGGGTGAGTTATATAGGTGATGACGTAAGAGGATGGTTGAAAAGTTGGTAAGTTCCAAGGATGTTAGGAGGATTGGTTATAAGTCAATTTCTGCGTGTGGGTAATCCATGAAGCGGTAGTCGGAAGAGGACAGATGTGGGGTGAGCGCGCAACAGGAAGTGGTCAGCAGTGGGAGTGCTGTGGTCTGTTGGTGCTGGGAGGTGGTCAGAAGGGCATAGCAGCAGTCGGTGGAATGGTAGGAGGGCGAGGATGGGTAGGTGTGAATGTTGGAGTGAGGAGGGTGTGTGTGTGTGTGTGTGTATTAGTAGGGGTGTTAGTGGGGGTTGGTGGTGTACGAGGGTGTGTGGGTACGTGTGCGTGGGGTTGGGGGGTGTTAGTGATATTAGTTGCGTGTGGGGTGGGTGGTGTAAGTGGGTGCGTGTGTGCGTGTGATAAGGAGGGGGAGGAGGAGAAGAGGGGAGGGAAGGGATGTTAGTATGTTAGTTTGGGAAGGGTGGTCAGATGAGGGTGGGGTGGAGGTGTTAGTATTGTTAGTGTGGGGTGGGCGGTGAATAGGAGGGGTGTGTTAGTGGTGTTAGTGGGGGATAAGTGTGGGGGGAGGGGGGCGGTCGAACGCTAAAGGAATAAGGGTGGGGAGTTCAGGCCGGGGGGAGTGTGGGTCTGTAAGATGAAGATAGTTCGTTGTTCGACCGTAAGGCGATGGGCGGGTGTTCCGTGGCACTGGAGTAGGCCACAGACTGTGAGATGGCGTGCGGAGTGTCCAGGGGCACCAAAGTGGCGGGCGATGGGGTAACTGCCCCCGAGACGAATATCCCGGAGGTGCTCCGTGACTCGGTCCGCCAGACGACGTCCCGTCTGTCCGATATAAGTAGACTAGGTTGGAGGAGGTGCAGCGGAAGGCATGCCGGACCGAGAGAGAGTGGCCGTTGGGACCCTGGAAGGTGGTGGTGTTGGTGATCTGGGGACAGGTGTTGCAGCGGGGCCTAGAACAGGGAAAGGAACCGGGGAGAAACAGAGCGTGGGTTGGGGGTAGGGAGCTGTGGGCGAGGAGGGTGCGGAGATTGAGTGCGCGTTTGAAGTAGGGGAGTGGTGGGGTTGGGAAGGTGTGGGAGGTGGAGGGGTCGGACTGGAGGCGTCGGAAGAGGCGGCGGATGGTGCGGTGGAGGGGTAAGGTGGAGGGTTGGTAGGTGATGGGGAAGGGGAGACGGTGGGTGGGTGTTCGGTGGCGTGGGGTGAGGGTGGTGGAGCGGGGATAGCACGGGCGCGGGTGAGAGCGGTGTAGACGAGAGAAGGGGGGGGGGGTAACCTCTGCGGATGAAATGGCTGACTAGGGAAAGGGCATGGGACTCGAAGTCAGCATCACGGCTACAGAGGCGGCGGATCCTGAGAAGTTGGGATTAGGGAATGGAGTTATTAGTGTGGGTGGGGTGGGAAGAGGTGAAGTCGAGGTAAGAGTGGGATTTGGTGGGTTTGAAGAAGGCGGAGGTGACGAGGGAGTGGTGCGAGGGGTCGAAGGCGACGGAGATGTCTAAGAAGTGGAGGTGGGTGGTGGAGATAGAGGTGGTGAAGTTGAGGGAGGGGTGGAAGGAGCAGAAGAAGGAGAGAAAGGAGTCGAGCTGTTCTCGGGTGAGGGTCGTGGTTCCGATACAGTCGTCAATGTAACGACCGTACAGTTCGGGCGTGGGGCCGGTGTACTGGGCAAAGATTTGGGCCTCAACATTGCCAACAAAAAGGTTGGCATAGTTCGGGCCCATTCTTGTGCCCATGGCTACCACCGTGACCTGTTGGTAAAACTCACCCGAGAAGTAATAATATATAGTAATAATAATAAATATATAGTAATAATAATAAATTTGATGACTAAAAGCCAAAGAAGGCTCGATAAGGATAAATATATATCAAATATATAAGAACCGTAGAGCAAATATTTATTAAAATAACAGATTAAAGTTTGAACATAGAATCGCTGCTTTCACCCTTAACGGGGTTTTCTGAAACTAAAAAAGTCAATCTGTGAACGCAGAAGTAAATATTTCAAAAAACGTTGCAACCGAAGGAAGACAGGAAGACGATACTTTGGTTCGTGGAAACGTTCCCTGGCAAAGAACGGAAAAAGAACGAAGATAATACGTCATTATTTGGAGTGGTGAAAACAATTACTCGCAAAGACAAAACCACGTTTATGGTATAAATGAAGTCGTAGACTAATATTCTATTAGGTGGTTCATGGAGACGTTCTCTGGGAATGGACAGAAAAACGAACATAATACCTCATTACGGGGTCGATAAAATAAAGTACCAGTAATGTACTGGTTAATTTTTAGCTTTGTGCTAAAAGTAGAAACAATTAATATATATATATATATATATATATATATATATATATATGTGTGTGTATGTGTGTGTGTGGCTATTTATCTGTCTATCTAACAATCTCTCACTGTCTCTGTCTCTCTCTAAATATAAAATACAGTAAGTACATTACTGGTACTTTAATTTATCGACCCCCGTAAGGATGAAAGGCAAAGTTAACCTCGGCGGGATTTGAACTCAGAATGGCAAGGACCATAATAGATGGTGAATAGGAAGGCTGTTGTTGTTGCTAATTAAGGAAGCCTTAAAATCAAGAAGAAAGTAAGAACGGGAGGTGGGTTCCTCATCAGTTGTCTACTGCGGGTCTCAAATATTCCAACGCTTTAAAAACAACATATCTACCCCCAGCGCGTTCAATAACTAGGTAGGTTTTTGGAAAAATGGAGGAGAGAGGGAAGGAAAATAGAAATGGAAAAGCGGAAAAAGGGGAAGAAAAGAGAAAAACAGCGAAAAAACAACAAACCGGAGAAGGTGCGACCAACTTCAAGAAATAAAATCAAAGTTCACAACGGTGCTCAACGTAAGTTCTAAAGCGTGTGGACGAAGAAAAGACTCGTCTGATCCCAGCGAGTGTAAGTGAGAAAAGGACTGCTAGAGAGTCAGGCCAAGGAAACAATGGGGTGTCTGGAAGAAAGAGTGAGTGAAAGTGATAGGGAGAAATGGAGAGGAAGAAAGCAATGAAATAGGTATTTCAACGCTTTAAACACAATATATCTACCCCTGAGAACTTGGATTTTCTTTCTTGAAGTTGCTCGCACAGGCTCCGGTTTGTGGTTTTTTGCACTGTTTTTCTCTTTTCTTCCCCTTTTTCCCCTTTTCCTTTCTAATTTCCTTCCCGCTCTCCTACATTTTCCCAATAACTTACCTTATTATTGAAGGTGCTGGGGGTAGATATATTGTCTTTAAATCGTTGGAATATCCGAGACCCTCAGTAGACAACTGATGCTGACAACTAAACCCCCCGCCCACATGCTTGCTTCCTTCTTCATTTTAAGCCTGTATATATATATATATATATATCAACTAGACATTGATTGACATACATATATATATATATATCTAAAATAAACATATGAAACAATCACAGGGAATAATTTGTAAAAGTGTGTAAACACACATAGTTAGGTGGGTAACTAATTAAAGTTTAACTAGAATTTCAAAAATAGATACCTCATAAATTGATCAATCTCCGTTCTATATATTTCATTAAAGAAATATTTTTCACCATTAATCGATCGGTAAAGCACAGTAGCCAAAATACGGATTTTCAACAAGGGAGAAGATCGAACTATCTATGTTTAAACAGCAAATTCAAATCTGCAAATGACTAGCAGCACGTGTTGCATTTTTTTTAATAGATACATCGCACCAGCTTCATACCAGTGACGAGCATAGGGTTATCGACAACTAGAAATAACGGCCGAGTCCTTTCAACTGAGTTAGCTCTACATTTAAGAGGCCGTATATATATCCATGCGTCAAATCCACTGTAAAATATGCTCCAAGATGCCAAAGAATACATTCGAGTATTTTATATCAACTAAAAATTGATTGACATATATATATATATCTAAAATAAACATGAAAAATCACAGGGAATAATTTGTAAAAGTGTGTAAGCACACAATAGCTAGGTAGGTAACTAATTAACGTTTAACCAGAACTTCAAAAATAGATACCTTATAAATTGATTAATCAGTGGATATGGCGCATGTCTCTCCGACATGATACCCTTAATTTAATTTTGGATATATATATATATATATATATATATATACATATAAAGATCTGTTAAGGGTGAAAGCAGTGATTCTTTGCTTAAAGTTTAATCTGTTATTTTAATATATATATATATGAGCGTCTGCACGAGTATGTGTATGTATGCTTTTATGAATATATTTATTTTGCTGAGACAAACATGTGTGATGGCGTTCACATTGTTAAAAATTCATAGCGAAACACGTTTAAATGCTTTTATATAAATATCTCATATATCATTCGATATACTGCACGTGAATACATACATCAGTCTCTACATTGGAGCACCAGTACTGATATATATATATATATATATATATATATATATATATATATATATATATGTTGTATATCTGATGATATACGAGATGTTTATTTAAAAAAACATTTGAAAGCATTTCACTGTGAATGCACACACACACACACACACACACACACTCAGATATATATATATATATATATATATATATAAATATATCGGAAAATATCTGTACAACTAAGAAATAGAGAATGAAAATTATATGTAATCACTGTTGACCTAAAAGACTCTGTGTTATCAACGGATATAACTGGATGCATGTAATGCACCCACTTTACACAGGAAAAATATATTACCTTTTGCACACAATCAATTTATTTTCGTTTCTTTCTTTCTTATAGCTATTACCAATCGTCAGTCATAAGTGTGCATATTTTCTCTCTTCGGTTTAATCATGTCTTTCTTATATGCTTTTTCAACGCCATTTTAATGCATTTTGTAAGGATCCAGGAATTAAAAACATATACAAACATGATGTATCCCACATGCATACGCAATCACAACATAAGGAGTATAAAGCCTTTAGGATTACGTTGAGTTACACACAGAAAGACACGCAAACACACTCTCTCTCTCACGCACACACACAAACACACTCACACAGACATGCACGTCAAATTGCATGCACACTAAATATGACGGACATGTAAATGCCCATACATTCTTGCAAGTAATTCAATAGGATCTAATTTACACACAAGCGTAGCAATTGTTGGGGGGGGGGGGATTTAATTCGACTTCAGTACATAGCTACTAATATATTTTATCGATTAAGAAATGAGGTAGGGCAAATTTGACGCCTGTGGGGTTTCAACTTATACTGTTCAAAGGTGGAACACATGGCTCTAAGGATGTAGCTATTGCTCTAAGGATGCTAATCCACTGCCCTTGAGAGAAACAAATTGATGGCGAGAGTTCTTAACCAAAAATGTTTCTTCAAATACTTAATAATGGAGATTTTATATATTCGATCGTATCAGCAGCCATATATAAATAATAATGTGGTAATAAGCTTTAGAAAATATGAATTTACATGGTTTGGTCACCGAGGGAATATATTCAATTGTCATACTACCCTATCAGAACAAATTTAGTATAAAATTATGAATCTATCTACTCTATTTAGATATTTATAATATCTATCTACTTGTGTCTAAAATACCACATTAAAATATACCATATCAAAATAGTCACACTAAAATGTATACTTGGAATTGGATAACAATCTTAAATTGCTTATAATATCCTCTGCTTCACAAACATGTCAGTATCGGTAGAGAGGCAGACGCCAGATTTGCCGCATAGAGTTATGGCCCTTTAGGTTCTGAGTTCAAATTCTGCCACGGTTAATTTTGCTTTCATCCTTACGGGTGTGATAACATAAAGCACCAGTAATGCACTGGGGTATTTGCTTCCGTTGTTCCAAAAAGTAGAATCAATTATTATACACATTCTTCTAACGGGAGCAACTGTCAACGTTTATCAAACCATGTTGATCGGATCTTCCCATAAATAATATTTCTTCAATACTCACTTATACTTATAATAATAGAGTATAAGTATATCCACACAGTGCAGATCGAGAAACTTGTATACGTACTTTTATTGATAACTCACAAAGCAACTCTAACACCTATAAATACTACGTATAGGCTTTCTTTATTCTTTATTATTCATAACACACGCATGCACATATGTATCGATAGTTTCATCTTTTTTCCTTACGTATTTTACCATTGGATTAGCAGTATCGGTAGAGGGTCGGACGCCATACCTTGCAGCATAGAGTTACGGCTCTTTGCTGTCTGAGTTCAAATCCCACCGAGGTTAACTTTGCCTTTCACCCTTACAGGGTCAATAAAATGAAGCACCAGTAAAAACAAAAAAGCACTGGGATTTATTGCTGGCCTTGTGCCAAAAAGAACAATCAATTATTAATTGTTATGAGTAGATTTATAATAGGCTACATGAACACCTACTGATGTCAATTCTGACTACTACTACTACTACTGCTGCTGCTGCTACTACTACTATTGTTGCTGCTGCTGCTGCTATTAATACTACCGCTACCACCAACACCACCACCACTAACACTATTACAACTACCCCCACCACCACTACCACCACCACCACCACTACTACTACTACTACTACTACTACTACTACTTAACTCTTCTAATAGAACATTCTCTAACTCTTGAAACTAAAACATTAGTAGTAATTTTTTCTGGTATCAACAGCCTGTTTTTGGTGTCAGACCATCCATCCATCCAACACAAACAGAAGAAGCTTCGAAATACACTTGTATAAGTTAATGGTAGACTTGTTGTTGTTAATGACACTGGTGCCGTCTTTGCCTTCCTCTTGTTAATGGTGAAGATATAGAGCGAAATACAAAATCCACCAGCAGACAATTATATAAAAAAAGTATCTAGAAATAAAAGTCAACATTTCTGTCTGGGATATAAAGATTTGTTTTACATTTTCGGAAACAACGTAACGATATTTTCAATGGACGTGCTTACAATATTTGAATATAACTGAACCGTCGTGTCATTTAATTTGAAAAGTGGAACAAAGTAAAAGGAGAATAGTGAATTTGGAGTGTCAATCCCTTGCGTGCCATAACATCAAACAAATGTGAAGAAAAACAACCTCCTAGTGACAATGTGAATCCTACTCTTCCAAATACCTGAAATACTGACCGTTCTTTGAACTGCCGACAGCATACTCGAATTAGAACATTTCTAAAATTTCTAATTAACCAAAAGTGGAACGATGAAGAAGATGAGTAAAAATCACCAAATAGGATTGAATGCGGTGGATAGGATACGTTGCTGATCTCCTAATCTCGATCAAAACAGCATCTTCTGATGTACACGAGGTTCATATGTGAGCGGTGACTGATCTCTAGGAGGCTAAGTTCACAAGAGCAGTTACTGATCTCAAATGTGCAAGGCCGCTAGGAAAGATGAAATCTGACCCGAGTGGTTAAAAGCCTTAAATAGATAAGGAATTCCCTGGAAGACTCGTGTTTTCCGGGTGGCCTGGATCTCTGAAAATGCACATATGCAATGGCAATTGAGAGTGATAATCCCAATTTTCAAGAAGGGAGTAAAAAAAATTTTTTTTTCAATTACGGAGGGATCTCCTTTTAAAGCCTTCCCGGTAAAGTCTCCGTTAAGTGTCTGGCAAAGAGATGTAGGAAGATGGTCGAGTCCAAGCTTCATACCGATTTCGCCCAGAACGCACCACAGGCGGCCAAATATTCACACTGCGGCAGGAGAATTGCCGAGAGGTATATTATTCTTTTTTAAACCTCTAAATGGAATATATCCACATTCCTCGAGACCTGCTGGGGAAAGTTTTGCAGAATGCTGGAATAGATGCTCAACTGCATGTTGCCCTGGTGGCACTATACGAATGGCAGCGTATTTGTGTTAAGATACATGGTGTCAAATCGAAGACATTCAATGTAGAAGACGGACTCCTCCAAGGGTGGGTACTGTCACTTCTGTTCATAATTTTCATGAATAGGATTGATAGGCGCAGCTCGGTTGGAAATATTATCATGACTGACTAGCAGATGTAAAAATCTGTCGACTGAAATTTGCAGATGACATGGTGTTACTTACTCCGACAGAAGGTGATTCTGACGTGCGCTTGATATGTTTGACGAAGAGTGCTGCATGGCTGGAATGAAAATCAGTGCTGCGAAATCTAAGATAGTCGTCTATTCAAGGAACACTTGGCAGTGCACTTTATATGTGGATGAAGTTCTACTGAAACAGGTGCAGACGTCCAAGTATCTCGGAGCTTTTTTATAGTGATTGAATACAAGAGGCTGAATTGAGTGAAATAATTCAGCATTCGGTACTCAAAAGAAAGAAGGTAAGCATAAAAGCTAAACTCGCTATCTTCAAATCGGTTTTCGTGCCAACCCCTACATATGGTCATAAATCTTAGGTGTTACGTAAACGTATATGATCGCACATACAAGCGTCTGAAATGGGGCTTTTTCGAAGGATCTTCGGGGTAAGGTTACTCGATACAGTGCGTAGCTCGGAGATAATAGATTCAAATTTATAGCCGTTACTTCTCCGAATTCAGAGATCACAGCTCTGATACTATGAACATCTATTTAGAAGGTTTCAGGGCATAATTGCTGAACAAATTTAACGGGCAAAACGAACCGGAATGTAACGCATGATATACTCCGAGCAAGACGAATGTGTGAGACTCTACTCCCCCACCCTCTGTGGAGTAAAATCTACCTATTTTGTCTCCCTTTCTCCCCTCCTATCTATCTATTCATTTGTTTTTCCCCCTCTCACCCCCTCTTCCATTTTATTAAAATTACTGTTACTGATACTTACACTCTATTGACACCTATTGCTGTGGCTCTTCCAACCGGTTTAACATATACTCTTGTTTCCCCTCGCCTTGGTATAAACTTACCCCACTACTCTCTTGTTCTATTCCAGCGTCAGACCAACAGAAATATAGGTTCTGTTGAGCCGGCTAGCCTTATATACATGACTTATTTTTCTCCCGAGAAACCGTTTTGGTTTAGAAGGAAGCTGATGATTTCATATGACGCTAAAGTTCTATTTTTCTTACCAGTTTAATTCCTTCATCCATTCTCAATATTTTTTATTTATTTTTCGCAATTCTCAAAGGTTCTGTTCCATCGCTCTCATTTTCACTTTTCTTTTCTCATCTTCTTTTCACTCTCTCTATAAACCTCTCTCATATCCGACTCTCATTCACACTTTCTCTACTGCACTCCGTTAAATATCTGGTTATATCTTATCTCGACTTCTTACTATACATATAGTATTCAGCTATTTACAACTAATCTTCGACCTGAGGATCGTACAATCTATGTATATAGTAAGGGTGTCATTAACGGAGATCGAGGAAATAACATCAACGAGTTTAGAAAACATCGAATGTATATATATAATAATAATAATGATATTATTTATAGTTATTTATATACTATAAACAGGAAAGGTCAGTAATTTATTACCACCTTATCACCGGTAAGGGAAATAGCTCAATGTAAGAACATCACGTGTTTTACAGATCAGGAATATAAATTACACAAATATCAAAGTTATGTTCAAATCATTTAATTGCTGACAATTGTCTCTTCCAAACTTTCGTTTGGAGTCATCGGAGCATTATCAATGTTTGTACATATAATTAACCTCCTATTCAACTGAACATTCATATAGATATATATATATTGATGTTGTGATCAACAGTTTCGTATTTACAGGGTGTAATGGATGCGACATATATTATACGAGAATTGTACAACATTTCAAATTAAAATTAAAAGCACAGAGTGGAATACATGCAACAGATAATACAAGAGAATAGTCTAATAATTAAAGAGGCATGGAGAAAGAATGAAGACACTAGCAGTACATATTCTAGCGTGTAGAGAGTGCACATGCGTTAGTCATATTTATGAGAAGGAAACTAACAAAGGTATTAGGCATATATGACTACTGTATGGCAAGGTATTACATAAAATACATACACTTTAAGCGAATATGTTAGTGTATTAAAATTATGCAGGATATAATGCGATAATAGTTTCTGTAGAGTTCAAATTTGTATGTGTGGAGAATATGAAAGTTATTGATTTCCTATCCATTACATATGTTAAATTATATTTTAGTTGATGTTTGTATTGAATGTTTTTAGTTAGTTATAGTAATGGATTGTAAATTGGTCTTATTGTATTCTTATTCATGGATTATAGTTTTTCTACAGCGAGATTTTCTAACGGTTTAATTTCTGGAAGTGAATATGGGATCCAAAATTAAGGGGAGCTAATGCGTAAGGGGTGGTAACTAGCTCAGTAAATTAAACTATTTAAATTCTTTGCTCTAATAGACATTATAAAGTGTCACAATTGAATCCCTTTTACATAATGTTATATATTTATATTTAATTTTAAATACAGTCTATTCTCCCATAATATATTAAAGGTTTCATTAGATTATTATCTATCCATTACTAGACAAGATATAAGTTATGGAACAGTGTATAGCTGTTTACATGTCCAATTAGTTAAATTCCTTATGTTAATAATGTAATCCTTTATATACAATGCTATTAATTTATATATTTAATTATAAATGTATATATAATACATTATCACATATTACATTTAATGTCTCTACATATTATATATCCATTACTATATTATAAGTATATACTATAAGTATATATTATAAGTAATCTGAAGTAGTTATATTAAAAGGTGGTGACTATATGTTTATATCCAATAGTTATTGTAGAGTATAAGGTTTGAGATAAATAGGAATTGCGTAGAGGAAAGAGCTGATCATAGAGTGTGATGATGTGGGGTAAGAAAAGTCCTAGAGGTGAAGTATTAATGGTGGTGAGGAATTCAAATATGACATTATTATATACTAGCTGCTAGGTTTAAAGTTATGGAATGGGTGTCGGTAGTGGTGCTGGCGTGAGGGAAACACCTCTGATTTCTTTTTATTGAGGAGGTCTAGTTTCGAAAAGATTATAGTACGGGCCTCTAGTAGACAGAGGTTACATAATTTATTCGGTGGTTTATATGATCTGGCCCTACCTACTACTTCCCATTGAAGTGTGTGTGGTCTATTCCTAGTTTTCAGATAGTATATGTAACTAGATAATGAAGTGGAGGTTAAGTATATGTAGGTTAATTATAGGAGGTTAATTATATGTACAAACACTGATAATGCTCTGATGACTTCAAACAAAAGTTTGGAAGAAACAATTATCAGCAATTAAATGATTGGAACATAACTTTGATATTTGTGTAATTTATATCTATATATATATATATATATATATATATATATATATATATATATATATATATATATATATGATTATTTCTGAAGACAGCATATATATGTGATGGTATGTATATTCTCCTTGATAGTTTGTATAATTTTGTACATAGATCTTTTGAATATGCATGCCAATTCTAACACATATATGTCCTAGAAACGATCGTAAAATAATGAACTTTTTTTGTTTAATATAAGGAACTGTTTCTTTGTTTTATTCATTATTTTTTTAATATTTTATCTTGACTCTGTTTTCCGTTTATCTTTCACCGAAAGTGATTTTTGAATGCATCTCTTCTTTCCATGATATCCGGATTATATTGAGTTCTTCATGCGGATTGGACACTACCGTAAACTTTTGGTAGATTTATCTACATATATATATATATATATATATATATATATATATATATATATATATATACACACACAGTATAAAGAAATACACAGACACATGCGAATACATATATATACATGCATATACCCACATATATCCCTGAATTTGTGTCGTGCCAGCCTTAACCGTTGTTGCTCTATGAATAATACGGACAAAATTATCTGAATGGATTAGATTGATTCAATATCAGAGCTATATAATACATTATAAAGAAAGAAGAAACATTAGCTATAAATAAAAAGATATAATATACCTAAATTCTTTCATTATCCGCGACTACGTAGTATCCTGGCTATTATGCAAAAACATTACATCATAGAGATGCAGTAATTTTGTGAGGTTTGCCGACTTATCAAGAGGATACATCATTTAGGGTTTCAAAACACGTCCGTAGGACGCGAGATAGATTCCCGAAAGGCGGAGGGGGAACTTATGACGTGATACAGCGGTCAAGAAACAGAGCTAAACCTCTTACAACCAAGAGAAAAATACTACAAAAGGCGGAGGGTGTATTTATGTCAAGGCCGTAGAAGAGTTGGCCAGAAGGCCGAGAAGTGTGATTAGTTTAAGCTTAACAGCAGTCACTATACTTCAGTGGTTACTCTACCGTAGGGAGTTATAAACAATACAAAGAAATACATAGACACATGCGAATACATGCATGAGGTTTGCCGACTTATCAAGAGGATACCTCACTTAGAGTTTCAAAACGCGCCCGTAGAGCGCGAGATAGAATCCCGAAAGGGTTGTATGTATTCGCATGTGTCTGTGTTCTTCTTAGTATTGTTTATAACTCCCTACAGTAGAGTAACCACTGAAGCATAGTGACTGCTGTTAAGCTTACACTAATCACACTTCTCGCCCTCCAAGCCAACTCTTCTACGATCTTGACATAAATACCCCTCCGCTCTTTGTGGTATTTTTCACTTGGTTGTAAGAGGTTTAGCTCTGTTTCTTGACCGCTGTATCACGTGATAAGTTCCCCCTCAGCCTTTCGGGATTCTATCACGCGTCCTACGGACGTGTTTTGTAGCTCTAGATGAGGTATCCTCTTGATAAGTCGGCAAACTCACAATAATACTGCATTTCTATGATGTAATGTGTTTGCATAATAGCCAGGAAACTACGTAGTCGTGCATAATAAAGGAATTTAGGTATATTATATATTTTTTTATTTATATCTAATGTTTCTTCTTTTTTTAAAATATATTATATATATATATGTATATATATATATATATATTTATATAAATTAATAAAAACAATGAAATAAACACAAATATCAAGTTGTTTATATAAAAAAATGTCATCATTTTACGATCGTTTCTGGGATGTATATGTATGTTGGTATGTATACCATATAGATCTATGTAAAAATATTACAAATTATCAGAGGAAATATACATGCCTTCACATATACATCCAGTGCTCATACATATATATATATATATATGTATGTATGTATGTAGATATATATATATATACATCCATACACACACACACACACACACACACACATACACACACACACACACACACACACACACACACACACATATATATATACATACATATATATATATATATACATATATATATATATATATATATATATATATATATATATATATATATATATATATATATATATATATATATATATATATATACATATATGCATATATGCATATATATATATCGAAAACAACTGAAGACAGCGTTCTGCATAAAATATAGACTTTTTTCCTAGGTTCGATCTTATGTATATAAGCAAAATATTAATTCAGATGCATTCGTCTTTCCTCTATTTCAAATATTAACCTTTATGTTTCTATAACATGCCAGCATTCTTATGTACATATATATATACATTTTGTTTTTTTACTCGTTTCTATCATTTGTTTGCAACTATGATGGGCTACCATATATAGATTTTTTAAAAATACTACAGAAGAAAAAAAACTGTTGTGATGATAACATAATTCCGTGAACAAAGAAGGAAGAAAACAATATGGTCAATGATATTCGAGAAGAAACGAAAATCATAATAAAAATGTTTTGGTTTGGCATCGTTTCCAATGTAATGCCCAAAGCAGAAAAATATTGAAACAGAACAAACATATTGAACATTTTTCATTTAAAATACATAATCTATAAATGTACGCATGTATATATATGTATATGAATATATATGCATACATACACACACACACAAACACACACACACACACATATATATATATATATATATATATATATATATATATATATATATATATATGCGTGTGTCAGTGATTGTTTGTATGTGCGTGTGCCTTTGTTTCTTTATGAATATATACATTCAAAAAAACGCAGACACAAACACACACCACATACATACATAGATATATATACACACACACACACATATATATATATATATATATATATATATATATATATATATATATATATATATATATATATACATATATGTATATGTATATATATGTATATATGTATATATATGAAATCACTTCTTTTTGTGAAGAGATTATTGATAAAATAGAATAGAAAATAGGCTATATATTTCATCCATTTTATATATATTTGTCGCAATCTCTCCACGATACAACGCACTTACACACCTCACACACGCACACGCACGCAGACGCACGCACACTCTCTCTCACACACGCACACACAAACACATATATATATGTATGTATGTGTGTATGTATGTATCTATATATATATATATATATGTGTGTGTGTGTAAATATATATATAATTATAAATATATATATATATATATAGAGGGAGTATAACTTGGAGTTAGGTATGTTCACCCGGGCGAGCACTCCTTGTTTAGGTTCAGTTCTGTGTCGAACAGCATGGAAGTGTTCTACGACACTTCCTCACTAAAGGACATACCTATACCTTCGGATGATGTATACACGAAGCTTTTACTAAAGCAGACAAATAAGTTAATCAGGAGGATCCGCTGGAGAGCCTACAACTACAACGACAGGAGGGCCCTCGGATCAAGTGACAATTCCACCAACCACATGTAAAACCTTTTCAAATCGACAAAAAACCCACCGCAAAAACCCACTGCTTGAGGAGTTTGAAGACAGGATCATTACCATCGTCCGGACCATTAGATTCAGGAAACCACCGCGAGAACCTGACAGAAGTGCATTCCTGTCTGGGCTCGCATCCACTGTAAAAAAGATCAGGATTAGCATTGGCATCGTCGTACCAGCCGATAAAACAGGAAACATATACAAGTTGGAGTACACAACTTACAACAAATGCATTACAAATGAAATTGCTAAAATATACAAAACATCAACACAGGAAAATCTAGCACACATAAACAAACATGCGAAAACAATAATGACGGAACTGAGCACTGATGACAGGACTCAACCCTACAACCTTAGGACACCGAGGCTATCTATTAAAGATTATAAACCAGACTTTCAGTCAAAACTACCGGTCAGACTCATAGCCCCCTCTAAATCGGACCTAGGTAGACGTAGCAAATCTATCATTGACCGGATTATACCTGAACTTAGAAATAGAAGTAAACTCAGCCTCTGGTCATGTACAAAGGAGGTAATCGACTGGTGTTGTGGCATTGAAACTAAGTCGAATGTTCGATTAGTCCAATTGGACATTAAGAAACTACTACGCCACTATATCCCCAATCATCGTTAACAAGGCCGTGTTCTCAGCCATGAACAGATCTAGCCTCACTAGAAAGGAAGAGGACATCATAGTAGTAGCTAGGAACACCTTACTAGAGTTTGACCGTAGATAATGGGAGCGACAGAATAGACCAGATAGCTTCGACATTAATATGGGATCGACTGATTCCGCGCAGGTTACAGCTGTAGTAGGCCTATATCTCCTGAAAACGAGATGCCCTCCTTGGGTGGTGGCTTATACCGTGACTCATAACCTGTGGACTCAATAATAGCCAATTATATAGACTACACAAACGACTTAGGTATATCTTTAAGACACAATGATTAGCGGTAGAAATTGAACCTAACAGTAGGACAGTAAACGTTTTAGATGTCACTCTGGAATTAGACACAAGTCTCTAACGTCCATACCACAAACCTAATGAAAATCTTAAATACGTCAACATACACTCCAACCAGACTAGGAGCATAATTAACTCAATAGTTAAAAGCGTCTCCTATAGAGTGTCCACCCTGTCGGCAAATAGAACTATCTCCAACCAGCACGCGGAATATTACAACTCCGCACTTAAAAGGCTGGTTACATTGAGATGACTTTTTACAATGACCCAACTAGAACCGTAACGCCGCTAAACATAATCAGACCGTTAGAAACGAACATAGACGAGGACAACACACCTAGAACAAATAATAACCTAATACCCTCTTTAGCCGGCAGGGCAGGCAACGTCACACACAACTGTCAACGAGATAAAGCTATACTCTCCAACCCCAATAAGGACTCTGAGTACTGCACACGTTTACGTAGTAATAGGACAAAAGACATAACGACAATAGATTACTAGGAACCCCTATGACATATACGCATGACCAAAACGCACCCACACTACAATCTAACCACAAAAACCTCACCAAACACCGTAAAGCCCGAAGTAGACCTGTCACATAGTACCCTGCCCAGTATTCTATACACGTTGCCACCAACATACCGGGAACCTTCTTCATGGCTCTTGAACAATCTTTTCCACACACAAATGAATACCACAAGCTCTTCAATAGACACACTGTAAAATTCTCTTTCTCCACAGCACCAAATCTAAGCGACACAATAGCAAACACTAATAGGACAAAAATACGCAAACACATGGTTGCCCCACAAAAAATCCACTACCTCAACCCAGAACGAAACCACATACACAACACAACAACCCACATGCCAGATCCACACAGCATACCACCAACCGACAACGTACCACCACACCGATAACATCCAATTGCAACTGCAAAAAACGGGCAGAATGCCACTAAACGGGGAGTGCCTCGTTAAAAACATCGTTTACAGGTGTGATGTCACAGCTGGCAATAAGGAGTACTCATACATATGTGCCACCTCCACTACGTTTAAGGAGCGCTGGTATAACCATAGAAGCTCCTTTAAACATAGGCTGAAACGATCCCAAACTAGACTGGACGATTTGATCTGGGACCTCAAGGACAGGAACATCGAATTCAAGATCATATGGTAAGTCAAAAGACGCGTGGCCCAACTCCCCAGTGACAGAAACTACTATAGGCTATGCCTGGCCGAGGTGGCTGGGATAATTAAATTAAAATCTACCATAAACAATAGGTGGGACATAATTATCAATTGCAGACACACCAGGTTGAATACCCTTTCTGTACAAACATTCGGCTGAGGGCCGCACACTAACCATGACCCAACATAATAATAGCCACATTTGCCCTGTCCCACCGTCCCTCATCTCAGTGCATTTGTTTTATAACATGTAATCCTATGTAAGTCCAACTTTTGTATATATCATGCCGCATACATGACCCCCACCAAAAGACACATCGCCATACACCCCTCATATTAGTACCATTGTGTTCTATCTGTCCTCTCTGTCAGGTTTTACCTTGTAATCCATTGTAGCATCCGATCTTGTAAATATAATGTCGATCATATCACCACATCCCCATCACCACCACCACCGCACACATCCCTACATGTCAACCATCCCACACCCACAACCTTGTTCCCCCATGTTCCCTCTGTTTTAACCTACAATCTTTTGTTAAATTCGATCCTGTAAATATATTGTCGCACACACCATCACCGCCAACAGTAGATACATCCCCATATTTCAACAATCATTAACATAATTAACATCACCAACACATATCATCCCTCCCTCCCACAATCACTGTGTTATATCCGCCCTCTCTGTCAGCCTTACCTTATAAACCACTGTAACATCTGATCATGTAAATATATGTTTGAACATATCACCCCCATCGCCACCACCACGAACACTATACTATATGTTCACAACCTTGTTTTCCACGTGTTCCCTATGTCACTTTTTAGCCTGTAACCCATCCTATAATTCGATCCTGTATATTTTTTGTCGCTCACAACACCACCACCGCCACCACAAGACACATCTCCATACTCCAACAATCATTAACATCACTAACTTCGCCAATACATACTTTCCCTCCCTAAACAACGAAAATGTGTGTGTATGTGTGTAAGTATATGTATATATATATATATATATATATATATATATATATATATATATATATATATATAAAGAAAAAAAAAGGAATCGAAAATGCAACTGGAGTCCATTTTTAAAAATAAGACTCCAGTTGTATTTTTGATTTCATCTCTTTTTTATTTATACTTTCACTCGTGTAGGACACCTCGGTTATTTTTCATTTTGCAAAAAAAAACATCACTTTCTAATATATATATATATGTATACTTATATGTACAACGATATCTCAATTGGCTCTCCCCCTCCCTCTATCTATGTATTACGCCATCCCCACTGAAACTCCCCCCTCTCTCTATATATGCACACACACACATGTGTATATACGTATGTGTATATATATATATGTGTATGTATGTGTGTGTGCGCATGTGTGTCTATGTGTGTATATGTCAGTTTGTATATACGCATGTATATGTATACAACGTTTCTGTCAGTCTAAGTGTGTCTAAGTATGTATCTCCTCATTGTATTGGATACCACCAACACATCCACCACACCACCATAAACACCATTACCATAAACAACAACACCACCCCACACATCACGCACAATAATCAGCCAGAAATACACTCCAATCTGTCTACCGAACATCCACCGCCCCCACATTAAAGCACAACTCAGCCTGCGACCGTCACCACCATCTTATCATCACATCCACACCCACATACAGTGCAGGCCAAAACATACCTATGAGCTATCCGACCAATCAAAACAAGTCTTATTGACCAACATATGAACTGACTTTACCATATAGCATGTATTCCTTTTCTACTAGCATTTTAAGGGGTCCGTCGAGCTGCGGATTATAGAGTCGGGTAAGATCGATACAGATCGAACCTCGAGATGATCAGTGGCGAAACGTGTGTCACTTACCATTAAATGCAATGAAGGAGTAACGAATCGTCCTTGTTATATATATATATATATATATATATATATATATATATATATATATATATATATATATAGTTAGGTAAGCAGGAAAATGCTTATCGTGATCCAGTTCGTGATTAAGAAAGCTAGTTTCATGGACGGTTTCAACGTACGGTTAGGGGTAACTCCACAAGTTTGTAAGAATTCCGTTCAATCTTGGAGTATAAAGTATAAAAGAGAAAACACAGCTAAGCATTAAGAAAAGGATTTTATCAAGCTATTTACGACAGTTTCATTGGTAAGTGCAACCTTATATTGCTATACTGCAATAGCAGCCACTCAATGATAATTGTTGTTCACGTCCAAATTTTCAAAATAGTGAGTAAGTTACTCTTAAAAAAGTTCTTAATATATAGAGAAAAATATATTTTGAGAATTGTATTTACTAGTATAGAGAGAGAGGAAGAGGAAATATAAAATGGGGGGGGGGGGGGACAAACGGAATAGTATAGAGAGAGAGGAAAGAGGAGAAGAGTTAGGAAGTAGATTGACAAACTGAGATGGAGGGAGGGATAGAGGTGGAAGGATTCCTTGATCAGTTTTGTTACGTAGACTTCATGTCGTCGATTTAGATTTTAGTGAGTTAAAGAGAATTACATTGTTTATAGTGGGAGGGATGGAGAGAGGGAGAGAGAGGGGGAATATATAGAGAGATAAATATATATGTAAAAAAAATAAAGAAGGGGGGGGGGAGAAGAGGAGAAAAGATAGAAAGGAAGAAAACGAAAAGAAATAGAAAAGGAATGAAGGAGGGATATAGGTATTGATTTTTGTGGGTAATTAAAGGGGTTAGATACAATAAGAGGGTAGGAAGTCTAAGTATATGCAGTTTGTCAGGTGGTACTAAGAGGTTAAGTGTTCGATTTGAACTTGTAGTGCGAAAACTTTTCTTTGAGTCTATGGTTACAATAAATTGATCTTTTTAAGAGTAACTTACCCACTATTTTGAAAATTTGGACGTGAACAACCATTATCATTGTGTGGCTGCTATTTGCAGTATAGCAAAATAAGGTTGCACTTACCAATGAAACCGTCGTAAATACCAGGATAAAATCCTTTTCTTAATGCTTGCCTGTGTTTTCTCTTTTATACTATATATATATATATAGCAGTCAAAAATATTTCCCTGAGTCCAGTCTTTTTCGTGGCTGTGGCAATGCGGCTGGACTGCCGATCGTTATATTTGGTTTGCAAAACTGTCTTGTCTAAACGTATAGTTATAACTCTGGGGTATTATACTCCATCGAGTGTTAAAGCTACATTCCAAATCTGCATTCATTAACTTAGCCGCTGCCTAAATCTTCGTTAACGCTGTACTAAAATGTGTATTTTAACTCCTAGAATTAACGATTAACTGATTAATTTAATTAGTCAATTCTATTGATTAATTAATTGTTTATATTTGTTTGATAACTTCTGGTTGAGTGCTTAATTCGGTTTGTCCAAGGGAATATCATTCAGTTGTCTCAAATTTCGAATTCACCGCCAAAACGGGGGTGACCTATCTTTGAGAAAACCACGTGTCTATAGCGAAATCTACTGCTAGAACACACCCGCTGAGGCTATAGATACAAGACTTGTTGACGAAGTAAATCATTTGTTCTGTCGTCAAAGGCCATTATCTACCAGTCCCCTGCCAGCGGAATTAGCCGATCTCAGATCAGATTTACAGAAACCTAGCGTGAATATTGTATGTTATATGTGATGTATATCGTATGCTATACGGTATGCGTTATGTGTTGCATTCGGACTCCGCGCGATGGTCCAGGTCAGTCAAAAATCTTTCCCTGATTCCAGTCTTTTTCGTGGCTATGGCTTCGTTAAGGCTGTACTAAAATGTGTATATATATGTATATATATATATATATATATATATATATATATATATATATATATATATATATAGATGCTGCTGATGAACATGGACTTTGAACGTAAAACATTCCGACTGGTCTAATCTCAGGAACATATACTTTCGAACATACACACACACACGTATATATATATATATATATATATATATATATATGTGTGTGTGTGTGTGTCTGTGTGTGTGTGTGTGTGTGTGTGTGTGTGTGTGTGTGTGTGTGTGTGTGCGTTTCTGTGTATTTAAATATATAATTATATATCTATATGTACATATATACATGTGTTTGTATGCATATGTGTTTAAGTGTGTGCACATACGCCCATTCTGCATCTGTATAACAGTGTACCACGAAACGAAAGAAGTAACAAAACTGCAAAGGTAGATAGATAGCTTGCAGCGTGGAAAATGTTATTTGTTTAGTTGAAACATGTGAATATATTTGCACAAAGAGCGTTTAGCCTACGGCTGTTTCGTTGGAACCCTTATGTTCAACGAAAGCTTGAGCCAAATATTGCAGTTCATAGGACATCAAAGGAATATTATTATCTTCAAATCTTTGCCAGCAGTGAATGGAGAAATCTCACTTCGATCCAAAACCATAGTGATGAGATCATTTTATTATTCAGTTTAGCAGTCATAACTTGATATCTTAAATAACTAGTAATTCAGCTAAAATGAAGCATACCAAAATACGTTGCGTATTAATTATACATAGAGATTACACACTGACACACAGACACATGTCCACATACACACATACACTATTACTCTCTCTCTCTCTCTCTTTCTCACAAACACACTCATAAACACCCAATATATATAAAGAGTTGTAAATGCTTCTGAGATGTGAGTTACATCTCAGCGTAGTCACACTTCCCCTCATTCATCTCAACCTTTGAATATCATGAACGATGTGAAACCGGTAACGTTATGAATTATTGTAAATAAAGCTTCTTAAAGACTGCAATTGCATATTCTACTTTTTCCCATGTTTTTTTTTTCATGTGGGATAGGTTAGAAAACCTTACTTTACTTTCATATATATATATATATATATATATATATATATATATATATATATATATATATATATATATATATATATATATGAAAATGTTCAAGACCCCGACGGCAGAGTTCGACCCGTTTCGACGGCCATAAACAGACGTCGAAACAGCTGAAGCTTTGCCGTTGGGGTCTTGAAAATGTTCCTATTACCCACTCTACTACTCTAAGTATTGAGTACTCTGGTGCTTTATGGTCCACCTGGTTCCTTCCCACACTTCCTTCGATATATATATATATATATAAAGGGATAAAATGAAAGGAAATTTCATTTCCCACTCTTAGTGCGGCTGTTACTTAAATATAAGTATGTACACGTACATACATATATGTATACAGACGTACAGTAGTATCTATATATATATACATACATGCACACATATATATATATGTACGTATGGATTCACCGAACATTTATTATAATCCTCGGTGTGTTTGTAAGCAAACATCCCGTATTAAGGCGTAAGGCGTAGTGTCTAGCAAACTTCGTTGCTCGTTTGTTCAACACTGTATATATATATATATATATATATATATATATTTATATAAATGAGAGGTATAGAGATTGTTTTAGCAAGAAGCTAACGGCATTCTATAACATATATGCGACCATAATATATATATTTATATGTATATATATATATATATATATTTATATGTATATATATATATATATATATATATATATATATATATATATATATATGTATATATATATATATATATATATATATATATATATATATATATATATATATATATATATATATTTTAGTAAATCAACAGGAGGGCGGAATGGTGATAAAGTTTTGATGTTTTACTACTGTAAAACCACTATATATATTTCAATAGCCAAGTTACTTAAAACCATGGTGACATCATCAGGTATATAATTCATTGATCAATAAAAAACATACCTAAAAACGAACAGAAATAAGAGAAAATATTTGATTCGGTGACGATTCGCAATATCGTTGTTACTGTTGTTGCGGACCATATCTGAATAAGCTCGTCAATGCTAAGTATTTTGGGTTTTGTAGGCGCGACAGTGCGGTGGAGATTCTGCTGTAGCGATAGAAATGCTGCTGTTTTATACTGTTACGTCGTAAAAGAGAACCAAACAGCTAATGGCTACAATGGTTATAGGTACTAATCTCTGTGTTTTTTTACCTGTTTTTTTACCTGTAATATGGTGATGAAGAAAATTAATTTAAAGGAGATTTTTCCTAAGAAAATAAAGAGGGTTATAAAAGCTTTTGAAATGCCGTGTAAAATAAATGAAGAAAAAATACATTAAGAAAAAATGAATGCAATCCGAACATTATGATTCTTGCCAGGCTCTTACGTTAGCAGGCCGTTCAAATATATATATTGTTACTTGCAGAAATACATTTTAAAAGTATAAACCCAGTCCAGCACACCGCTATTTTAATAATTGTGAATAAAACAAATTCCCGGCCTGTAGAAGCCTTTTCTGTATTAAACTTGATATAAATATATATCTATATATATATGTGAATTTCGTATATCTAAAGATATATGGTATGTTTAATAAATACACATTTTAAAAGCCTCAGCTATAAATAGAAGGCTAAAGGCCAGTGCAGTGTGTATGTGAATTTCGTATATCTTAAGATATACAGTATGTTTGATACATAAATATTTTGATACATAAATATTTTAATACACAAATATTTTGAAAGCTTCAGCTGTGAATAGGAGGCTGGCGGTCAGCGCCGGCTAACGGAATTCAGCAGAAGCAGCGGGGAATAATTGTCTAGGCATTTTGAACTTAAATGGTACACATCAAGACAATGCTTTCCACATGCTTACTACTTTGAGACAGGCGAACATATATGGGATTTTCGCCTTTGCTTTCGGGCTGATTAGTCGCATTTGCACATGAAGTTGTATAAGTTGGCTCAACTAAAATATAATTAGAATTTAGCTTCGACATAGCTATATACACACATGTATGTGAATATCGTATATCTTAAGATATACGGTATGTTTAATACATAAATATTTTGAAAACCTCAGCTACGAAGGTTGACGCCAGCGCCGTCTAGCGATATACAGCAGAAGCAGCGGTGAATAATTGTCTAGGCATTTCGTACTTAAATTGTTCTCAGCAAGACAATGCTCCCCCCTCCTTCCTACTGGACTTTGAGACAGGTGAACGTATCTAGTTTTTTTTCGCCTGGGCTTATGGGCTGATTAGTCGCATTTGCATGCGGAGTTGTATAAGTTGACTCAACTTAAAACAGAATTAGAATTTACCTTCCACATAGTTCTATACATACATATATTTGAATTTCGAACTTAAATTTGTCTTATAAAGACAAGGCTTCCCCTTGAATACTGTGGTGCCTTTGCCAGGGGTCGAAACTGTCCATTTCCCTTCTCATCAGCCCATGGCCCTGGATTTTTGTGTCTTTCATTTGTATTTCTATTTCTTTTAAACTAATGTTTTAAGATTCTCTTCGATTTCGTCGTAAGCGTTATAATAATAATACTTTGTGTTTTTGCCTCTCTGTTTTAGTCTCGTCAATACTTAAACAATATATACATATATATGTCTGTGTGTGTGTGTGTGTAAAATGCAAAAAAAATAACAAATGTATCAAAACAAACGATACAGAACATGGAATAAATAGAAGATAAATAAAAAGTAAAGAGTGATGAGAGGAAGCAACGCGGAAAATGAGGAGAAATTGTGGAGAAAAAACACGCGCGTAATCAGTTGCCCATCATATATATGTGTATATATATATATATATATATATATATATATATATATATATACCATGTGCCATTGTGTATATATATATATATATATATATATTCCATGTGCCATTACCAACCTCAATTTTCTCTATAACCTTCGTTTTGTGTAGTAAATTACACTTTTCATATATATATATATATATATATATATATACACAATAACATGCGCACCCTATATATATATATATATATATATATATATATATATATATATATATAGATGAGATTCTACAGGACTAGAACTGTTTCATTCTTTAGAAATCATCAGGAATCCTGATGATTTCTAAAGAATGAAACAGTTCTAGTCCTGTAGAATATCATCTATATTAAAACTGTTATACTCTGTTATGCATTGAGTACTTTACTTACTGTGATTACCTCCGATTCAACCCGGAATAACGTATATATATAAATATATATATATGTGTGTGTGTGGGGGGAGGTGTATGTGTGTGTGTGTGTGTGTGTGTGGATGAATATGGAAATATTACAAGCCCAGAATAAATATATATATCCACATATAGCATCTTGCTTGGGGCTCTTCATGTTTGTTAACAAGATATTGGTGCAATAGAGAAGGGAGAATGATTGAAATGTTTTATGTTTGTATGAAAATAAATAATTCCTGCTTACCCACAAAGGGAAAAATAATAAATGATTTCACAAGATGCACTGGCTCCGTTATTTTATTCCAATAATTGTTTCTACTTTTGGCACAAGGCCAGCAATTATCCCAGTGCATTACTGGGATTTTATTTTATCGACCCCGTAAGGGTGAAAGGTAAAGTTAACCTCGGCGGGATTTCAACTCAGAATGGCAAGGGCCGTAACTCTATGCATCAAAGTATGGCATCCGACCCTCTACCATAACTGCCAATCCACCGATTCCAATAATGATATCAATTTGTTGGTAGGGGGAAGATTATTATAATAAGCGCTGTGCTTTCCTAGTTGTACATTTTACTGAATATTGAATTAATGAAAGGCAAATTTGACCTTCCTGGAGAGTATACTTGTAACAATCCAATGCCAAGAAACTATGCTTATCTTAATTCACTATTTGTAAATTAGAGTCACATATGCGGTCGCTTGATAAATCAACGTTTCATTGAACCTCTCTCTATCACATTATGCAATGGAGAAAGCATTAGTTAATACTAAAGATGTATACATATTGACTTGCAAAAAAAAAAAAAAAATTAAATAAACGCCGAATAAAGTTGCACGCGCCTTAATTTATATGTTAAATGTAAATATCGAAAATATGGCCATCTAAACCTGTCCTTCCAATATTGATGCTTATATATCCTCACTGGAACGGCTTTTCAAGAGTGTTACTAACATATATTTCCAAAAATATATATAACATAATACATATTCTATTATATATATATATATATTTATACACCCGCACAAACATACACGCGCAGAAACACACTCCCACTCCCCTCTCTCTCTCATACACACACAAACACACACACACATGCACATATATATATATATATATAACGGTGTGTAGGTGTGAGTGGTATGTGTGTGTAACTGCATGTGAGGTTGTTGTATACATATATAGAGCCTATTGAGGAAAACAAACCAAAGCTTCCAGCTACAATATTTTAGTTAAATCCAAGTATAAATTTGCAGAAATATTTGTTCGCCTGCGGTTGTTTTGTTAAGCATGTTCATCACAAGTTTGTGCCAACTATTGCATTTTACGGGGCATCCAAGACATTTTTTCTCGGTTAGTTGCCAGAAACGAATGAAAGAAATTCGCTTCGATCCAAAACTGCAGGAAAAATAATAATAATTTTTTTTTTTTTTTAATTTAGCAATATTAACGTGACATTTTAAACGACCACTAAAAAAAATAAAAAAACAAAAAGATAAAAAATCGAATTTTATTTGATATGTATATTTCTGTTTATATACAAGATTATTCAGACACATGCACACACGCACACACACACGCACACAGACACAACAATCACACAAACACACACACACACACACACACACACACACACACACACACACACACACACACACACACACACACACACACACACATATATATATATATATATATAAATATATATATATATATACATGTTGAAATTCGGTGGTTTATCACTGGGAAGAATTGGTCATTCTCCACTATTAATCATGACGTAATATTGAAAAGCACTCAACGTTATGCAACCCATCCATCTCTGAGGTTGAATCATGTTCGTGGTGTGGGACCGGAGTAAATATACTATAAAGTGAAATAACAGGAGGCCAATAATGTTTAAATTCCTTAAATATTTATTTGTACAAACACTATGCACATTTCAGTGGCCAGGTTACGTATGAACCTGTTGACATCATCAGGTGTATATTACCCAATAGCTGTATACCAACGGAAGGAAGGTAAACTTTTATAAAACAAGCAAAGACAAAGCAGAGAAAAAAAAAGTGCTTATGCTTTTGCTTTTGACTCAGAGGCAAACGAGGCAGCATGTTCTTATTATGCCTCGCCTTCTCTGAGTGAATTACCTCCTTCTTAGTTTGTAAGTGGGTAGGGAAAAGTATATCCTACTAAGCGAATTAGTAATACCTCTCAAATTTAACAACCTTCGGACAGCAGGCCAGTGAAGCGAGGAATATCGTGTTACAGACAATGGTAAGCTGCCTAGGTCAGACTAAGGTCTATACATTTACGGGATGTATATGACAAACGGAGTTAAAGTTAGAAACATATCAAGTAGAAAAATTGAGGTTAAAATTATTTAGAAGTTAAAGATGGGGTTAATTTTAGGAATTGAAAATTAATATCAAAATTAAAATTGAATGTTTAAAAATATTTAAAATTTAAATAAGTAGAGTCCGCCAAGCTGGCTGGTGGAGTACTGTATTAGAAATCCAGTTACCTGAAAGATATTAATTATTCCTAGTTCAGCAAGCCTGCACAAGTTTCAAATAGTCGTTTCTTGTACATATTTTACGAGAAAAAGTATTTAACTTATTGCTTATTGTTGTCTCAGTACGAAATAAGGAAACGTCTCCGACGACGGCTAAGCGCCCAGAAATACATGTTTTTCGCTTTCACTCGACTACTGAGTGTGATTAAAGCATTGTGTATGTATAATATACATAGACATATCGTATATTCCTTCTGATACATCTTTATTCTGTCCTTCTCCCTCTCTCTTTCTATCTCTCCCTCCATGACTTATTTGCCAAATATTATGTCTCGCTTTCAATCACTGTATAGCGCCTTGTACAAGCAGCATTTACCATATCCCTAGGTCGTTCCACGCGTTGTTTGTAAAGTTAGGTAGACGAAGACTGTTTGGAATCCTGTCGAATGAGCAGTGTCTGTAATTCAACTCCCTGAAATTTACGTTAATGATACACACGTCTGTAGATGCTCAGCCTCTTACAATTTCATTTGATGAGCTTGCTGTTCTGTTACTTGAATATCCATTGTCAAATTCCTCTATGGATTACTGGGGTTATTGCTTTTCTTTATATATATATATATATATATATATATATATATATATATATATGGCTACATATACAGTTTATACATACGAGGTTTGTCAGAACAAATAAGACTGGGGTTGCAAAGAAATATTTAAATCCCTTAGAAATATGCCGCTCGAGTCTATCGCATTTTTCTATCCATGCACTCCTTGAAAGATTCTCCCAAGATGTTCAGCAGCTCAGTCGTCTCGGTTCTGTTGATATGTTCCACGCCCGGAAAAAAAGGCCGTACTCAGAGATCCATGGTTTTTCACGGGTCATTTATCTTCGCAACATGTACTCAGAGATCCATGGTTTTTCACGGGTCATGTATCTTCGCAACATGTATGGTTCCGCTTCAAGACGCTCATATGCAGCTCAGGTGCGACTAGTGGAATTGACAGCCGACGAAACCTCCGCACCACCTGCCTCATGCACTCAATATTGGCCTAAGTCCTGCTCGTTGAGTGTCTTCCGTTCCGGGGCCTTCTTCCATATTTTGTGTGATGCGAAATCCCATGAGCGCAATATCGTCACATCTCTGTACATTTGCTGCAGAATTCCGAGTATTCTGTCCGAGGTTTCCGCAGCTGGGGCACAAACTCCAGGTTTGTTCGTTGCTATGTGCCCATCGCTCAACGGCATAACATTGAGGAGCTGTTAAGACAAGCACGCGAAAAAACATACAATGTTTGCAGAGAGCTGAGATCGTGCGGAATTGCTGCGGTCAGATGAAGTTCGCAGCAGTTCTTCTATACTAGAGTAGTGGGGTGGTGGTTTGTGTGTTCGTTTCATTGCCATCAAGTCCTTGCGTTCTGTGGTAGTAGGGTCAGTGGCAGGCATGGTGATAGTTGTCTGCTTATCTGTTGTCTGTCTGTCGGTCGGTGGGTGAAGGACACCATGACACATAATAACAATTGCCCAATTGTCACTGTGTGTGTGCTGTTGTTCCATTTATTTACACCAGCCATCGCGTCTCACTTCTCTCGGATGGATTATTGATTCGTGGTCCCGAGACGTTTGATCCAAGGTAACTCTATCTTGTGTTTTTATTTTTTACACTTTTCCACGTTCTTTACGCTCTCTATGTCGCTTTCTATGTTTCACCACCTGATTTCGTGACCCGAAGATTTATCCATCTGTATTGTTGAGGCTAGGAAAACGACTATTTTTAATATATATTCATAGGAAAATGTGAGACCCCGACGGCAGAGCTCTAGCCGTTTCGACGGCTATTTCTGGACCAGAAGGGTCCAGAAATAGCCGTCGAAACGGCTTGAGGTAACTCCTCCGTCGGGGTCCAACATTTTCCTATTATCCACTCTACTACCCTAAGTATTGAGTACTCTGGTGTGTTACGGTCCATCTGGTTCCTTACCAAACGTCCTTTCTTATATATATATATATATATATATATATTTAAAGGTTAAACAAGGTTCAATGAACAAATAAAGAATGAGTTTTACAATAGATTAGAAGCACTCCACAGTTTGGTTTTCCGGAGTTATTAATATTAATTCAAAATATTAACAATAATAGATATTCATGTGATCAAGTATATTTTATTATACATATTTCAGAGGTACTGAGCTATCTTCAACAGTACGTCCTCATCAGATAAAATAAGATGATGCATGACATACCCTGACTTAGTAGATGTTTAAGATTCAGTCATGGCAGTAAATAAGATATGACAAAACTCACTATTTATATACCTTAAGATTGAGACATGAACAAATTACATATAATACAGAGGGTGCCGGTGAAAAAGCTTAAAAATACATAATAGAAATTTACATAACTGTTAGATATTCAAATAATTTAAATTATTGAAGAAAGAAGAAATACAGAAAGAAACAGACAACGAAAAATATAATTAGTAGAAGTATAGAATGTAAAAGAGAATTGATCAAGGATAGAGAGACAAGGAGGAATAATTTTTATAGTATAAAGCATAGGGAGGGAAATTTGTATTGTCGTGGATACATAGCGTGTGATTAGATGATGCAAAAAAGAAAATATATATATATACATACAAAAATATACATTTGGGCATAGCTTTGTGAAAGAGTAAACACGAATCTTTGAATTATCTCGAAATAATCAATCAATCTAAATATTAAATATATCTGGGTGCAATTATATTAGGGTTTATATTAGTTAATTAGAAATATACTAACAATTAATTATATACATTATATATATCCAAACGTATTCGGATGACCGTTAAATTTCGAATCATTTATGTTAGTTCAGAATAATGAAATAATCTAAAGGTATAATATTTCAGGCTATAAAAATTTCATAAGTATTTATATTAAAGTATACTATCATATTTAATTTATAAAATCATATTTAAAGTATTTGTAAACAGGGGAAAGAAGAGACTTAATATTTTCATCCTCTCGAAGGTAATCCATATTAAATTATATTTAAAAAAATGTTATATTAAAATAATAATCATTATATACTTTAGAAAATAATTACAGTTATAACTTTATAAATTTAAAATTAACAATTAGAATGCCCTAAAGTATCTAAAGCCCTTATAATTATACTGAAAAAGGGTATTATTAAACTAGATATACGCATTTGTCTAAATTTATACAAAGAGTATATTGTCTAAAGTTCAAAACGATATTAGTCAGTTATACATAACATAATATAATATAATAAATAAGTTGCTGTCAATATTGTTAAAATTAAGGTTTTAGATCAATTATTATATTATATACACAAATCAAACTTCATGAATCATAAGGATAAGAACCAGATTCAAAATAAATAAGTAAATGGTTTGCGATCTTATAAGTGCCAAATATCTAAGCTATGTAATTTAAAGATACAAGAACATTTTTAAGGATCTATATTGTAGTATAATATCATATATAAAGTGTCTGCAAACATGAGAAAGAGAAAACTTAAGATTTTCATCAACCAGAAGGTAACCCGAATTTAATTAAATTAAAAAATAATACTTGTTATATAATTAAGAACATATTTAACAATTATAACACTAGAATGTCCTTAAGTATCAAAAGTACTTATAAATGTAGCTAGAAGCATGTTATTAAACTAGATATACACATTTGTCTAAATATATACAGAGTATTCTGTTCGGAACTCAAGACGATATTAGTGATCCATATACATATAATAAATAATAAATACAATAATTGTTAGTAAAGCTATAATTAAAGTTTTACATCAAGTTAAGAGGAAAAAGTAAATATTGAGTTTTGTCATATCTCATTCACTACCACGACTGAAAGTAAATATTGAAAGTAAATATTGAGTTTTGTCATATCTTATTTACTACCATGACTGAATCTTAACCATCTACAAAGTGAGGGTATGTCATGCATCATCTTAGTTTCTCTGATGAGGACGTACTGATGAAGTTAGCTCAGTACCTCTGAAATATGTATAATAAAATATACTTGATCACATGAATATCGATTTTTGTTAATATTTTGAATTAATATATATATATTATTATTATTATTATTATTATTACTATATATATATACATATATATATATTGCTTTCAAGAAACCACTGGTAAATGAAATAATTACCTTATGAGGTTTATTACATAACTATGTCTCTCTCTCTCTCTCTCTCTCTCTATATATATATATATATATATATATATATATATATATATATATATATATATACTATATATATATATATACATATATATATATATATATATATATGGAGAGAGAAATAGGGAATTGACCGAAGCAACATATAGTCATATATATTTACAGGTAGAGCAACACACTGAACTGGAGTGTATGTGTATATGTGTTTGGACATCTATATTTACGCTACAAATTTACTACAAATTAATCAAAATTATGAGATATAGAAGAGGAACTGTTGTTTATTCTGTAATAGTAATTTCATTTGCAATACTCTTGTATCATGAAATATTATAGAATCTCCCATGTCTTCAGGTATAGCAATTTCCTGAACAATTCAACAAACAGCAGCCAACTAAACTAAAAGCAAGCCGACACCTCATCACATGTTAACCAACACATTTCATGTCAAACACAAACACTATAATTATCAAAATCTACATTAAATACATCTAGTAACTCTTGGTATTTCAAATCACATGAAAGTACTTTTAAAATATCATATTTTTCCCAGAATATTGCAGTGTACGCTTTAATATCTTTCAAACTATATTGATTCTTCCTTTGATCTTTTAATGCTCCTTATATTTATTGATTACTAATCGCTTTTTACTCTTCATTTAACATGGTTTTGCATATTTTCCAATAAAGCAATGAAATTGTTATTAATATTGATTACTGATATTTACCCTTATTTATATTTCACAGACATAAACACGTACATAAATACACTCACACATTCACAACCATGTACACGAACCCATATATAGTTGATAGTTAGAATGAAATTATTAATGATATATATGTATATATCTATGTATGTATGTATACAGGTTTGACTATAAGTATGTATGTATATATGTGTGTTTATATGTATTGTTAATATTATATGTCATCATACCAGCATTTCATCATTGCCAACTCTATTATCGTCACCTTAACCATCATCATCTTCATCATAGACATCATCATCATCATCTTCAACACCCGCTCATTACTCTTGCATCTACCTGGTTGCTCGTATTGTTATATAATATCCTTAAAATACTTTTAAAATGACACATTGAATAATACGGTCTTGCGTACTCTATGTGTAGGAAAAATACAGAATGATCAATGCTGTAATATGTATTATCATATGTCCACTAGGTCATGGTTGGCCTTGTGCTAAACAACATTATTAACCATTGCAAACACCCACACAAATACCAATGAAAACAGGAAACATTGCTGCCGTCTCACTTACACATGAACCCGATTTTCGCAAACGAATGCATATTAAATATTGGAAGTTTTATTTTACTTCTTTAATATTCAAAATGTTCTTTATAGATCTGGAAGAAACGTGTTAAATACGTTTATGAACAGGTGTGAAATTGTTCCTGCATTTAGGGAAGCATTTACACAACATATTAAGTATATCACACGTTTCCTTACTTAGGGGAATGTGTTTAGTTTGTTCTTGTTTTATTATATATTGTATTTCTGTCTTGTTTTATTTTTCAATGCAATTTCTTTCATTATACCATAATTTTTCAAATATTTCAAAAATAAATTGAAAATGACAATTTTCGTTACACCTAAAAACAGATACAAACGCACAGACCCATACACACGCACACACACGCACACACACACATATATATATATATTTATATATTTATATATATATATATATATATATGTATATATATATATATATATATATATATATACATATCTATGATATATATATGTATATATATATAGATATAGATTTATATTTACGTATATGTATATGAAATATATAAGTGTATGCATATATATATGTATACATATGTATATATATATATATATATATATATATATATATATATATATATATATATATATATATATATATATATATATATATTACTCTTGAACTGTGTATATATATATATATGTCTATATATAAATGAAGTAATTCCGTCGGTAAGGTCCACGAAAAAAGAGTGCTTTATGTAGGTTACAGAGCTTAATAAGTATGTAATAAACAACATAAGGTAATTATTTCATTTACCAGTGGGTTCTTGAAAGCAAAAAAATGTTGCTTTCAATCATCTGATGATTGAAAGCAAAATGTGTTTGCTTTCAAGAAACCACTGGTAAATGAAATAATTACCTTATGAAGTTTATTACATAACTATGTCTATATATATATATATATATATATATATATATATATATATATATATATATATATATATATATATATATATATATATAGACATAGTCAAGTAATATATATATATATATATAACGAAGGAAATGTGGTAAGGAACCAGGTGGACCATAACGCACCAAAGTACTCAATACTTGAGGTAGTAGAGTGGGTAATAGGAACCAGTAAGACCCCGACAGCTGAGCTCAAGCCGTTTCGACGGCTAATTCTGGACGTGAATTAGCCGTCCAGAATTAGCCGTCGAAACGGCTTGAGCTCAGCTGTCGGGGTCTTACTGGTTCCTATATATATATATATATATATATATATATATATATATATATATATATATATATATATATATATATATATACATATATATATATATATATATATACATATATAAATATATATATATATACATATATATATATATATATATATATATATATATATATATATATATATATATATATATATATATATATATATATATATATATATATATATATATATATGCATACATTTATATATTTCATATACATTTACGTAAATATATATATATAACCAATAACCTGGTTAAAAATATCTCCCTCTGCATATCATTTTTGTCCGCTAATGAGCAGATATTCGACGTACATGCGCCTTATTACAACCAGGCCTTCAAGCGGAGTGGCTTCCGGGAGGATATATCCTATTATCCATCTTCCATTAGCGGAACCAGCAGGCGACACCGCCGCTCACGCCACATAACGTGGTTCAATCCTCCCCCGCAATGCCGAGGTGACAACACCTATCAGGAAAATCTTCCTTAGGCCCATCGAAAAACACTTCCCACTACAACACCGCTACCACAACATAATCATCAAAAGCACCATCAAGCTCTTCTACAGCACCACACCTCACTTTGCACAAAACATCGTCTCCTCTAACAACAAAAAACTCACCCCTATGGAAGAAATAACCTAGACAGCAGTGGAGAGCCGACCAGGAGGTGTAACTGTCCTGATAGATCTCTTTGCACCTTCAACAACAGATGCCGAGATTGTAATGTGATCTACCAGTGCAACGTGAGGACGGACACCGCCAACGAAGCTTATATAGGATTAACCGCTTGTCACTTCAAGACCCGGCTCTACCTACACATACATACTTTAGAAACCCGACCCGGCATCATGCCACTACACTTTCGAGCCACATCTGGGACCTCAAAGATAGTAATATAACCTACAATCTCACTTGGAGCTTACTGTCCATTACTAACTCTTACACGGGAGGACGCATTCCGTATAACTTATGCTCGGAGGAAACATTACAAATGCTGTTTTCGAAGGACCAACTCCTAAACAAGAAAGACGAACTTTTAACTGCATGCAAACACAGATTGCGTAGGACTTACCTTGCCCTCAAATTCCATAATGACCCGGTGTAGACAAGGGCTGAAACACGCCACTTGCTGATTTTGTAATGGGTAACCCGTGCTTACAAAGGCAGACGTAACTTTTTTCATTTTTTAAATCTTTTCCTCTATATTTCCTTCTTCCCCCCATCTCTTTCTAGTCATTCCACCCCAGATCTCCTTCCTTGTCTTTTTTATTCACCTTTTCGCCCACCCCGATGCAGCCCATCGTTCCCCTGTAGCCTCAGTACCCCAGCCCGCTAATTTTAATATAGAATTGGCCGATTACGCGTTTTATAGCAGATGTGTTAGACCCCAGATAATTGCTTTCGTTCTGGTTGCTCTCCATTTCCGTGATTTCTAAATTTCTTAGTGGTATTTTTGCATTAGTATTCTTGTATTAGTATTTATGTATTAGTATTCTGAATTAATATTTCGTATTAGTATTTTAGTATGTTTGTCCTCAACTTATTAACCTGTCATTGTAAGATAGCATTGACTGATTACTACTAACTATAGCAGTGGTGTTAGAACCCCCTGTAAAGATGGCTTTATAAAATTATTTCACTACTATCTCGTATTTATTATTTTTCTCCACCTATTAAACTTTTCTATAGCTTAGCAATGCAAATGAGAGATTTGGTGATTGTGGGGATGGAGTAGTAACCAGAAATTGTTTTTTGGAATGGCTTTTTTGTTTACTCCTTTTAGATTTACCTATTCTTTCAACTTCCAACTGCTCCTCCCCTTCTCCAGTACACATTTTTCGACCTTCTATACACTATCCTTAGAATCTGGTGTATAGATTTCACTTTCAACGTTTGACAGGGTTTCCCACACTCCTTCTTTGTTCTATCGGCAAGTTCAGCAAATCCATACATCCCACTAAATGCCATGATAGAATCATCTGTCTTTACAACAAACTTTTGACCAATCCTTTTGACAATTACTACCTTCCCATATATGGAATTATCCCTGAGAAGTTCCGCTATTTATTTACCAGGCTAAACATTCTTATTTAGTCCAGAATTAGCCGTCGAAACGGCTTGAGCTCTGCCGTCGGGGTCATACTTGTTCCTATTACCCACTCTACTACCCTAAGTATTGAATAATTTGGTGCGTTATGGTCCATCTGGTTCCTTACTAAATTTCTTTCGTTATATATATATATATGTGTGTGTGTGTGTGTGTGTGTGTGTGTGTGTGTGTGTGTGTGTGTGTGCATGTGTGTGCGTGTGTGTGTATGGGTATGTATATATATATATATATATATATATATATATATATTCTATTTATATTCTAGGGCGGGTAAAATTCCCGATATCCATGGACGAATTCTCGCCAGCGGTCTCTGTCCCTCATTATCGCTACCATGTCCTGCATCTCCGACATACCAGTGGCTGTCCTTAGGGCATCAACATACGTTAACCTTCGTCTTCCTCTTCCAGTGTGTCCATGTAAGGTATCCCACAGGAGCACTGAGTGCAATGTCAGCTCTGGATGTCGGTGAGCATGTCCAGCTAACCTCAGTCTCCTCTGGAATCCCCAAGAAGAGAGTGAACCCGATATCACTGCCCTACACAAACACCAAAGCACAGGTCATTACACCTGTAAGGATGACAGACTTCTTTGAGAAACTGGCCGGAGTGCTCCAGGGTGATACATTGGCTCCCTACCTTTTTATCATCGTAGTGGACTATTGTATGCGCCTTGCACTGGAGAAACAGCAGGACTCTGGCTTTACTGTAGCCCCGGCTCAGAGCAGGAGAGTTAAGTCGAAAAAGATAACAGATGCCGAATATGCCGACGACATAGTTTTGGTGACAAATACAGTGAAGAAGGTAGATGATTTGATTCAGGGGTTGAACATGTGTAGATGAGTGTGGGGCTGAGAATGATTGAGACTCATCAATATATATATATATATATATATATATATATATATATATATATATATATATATATATATTGTTATACTTTGAGAGGGTCATGTTGACAATAAGAAACACACGCACCAGCTGCTTTCACTTCAATTTATCATGATACATTTATAAATTTACGAATTTATAAATTTCCGGTTGGTTGGTTGGTTCCACAACCAGATGATTGTTTAGATATTGTCAATGTTCTTTCGTCACACATTATCTGACCTCTTCAGTGACTGGGGATTATTTTCTTTGTTTTTGTGCCTCTCCTTTGTTCTGTCCTACGCCATCTTGTTTTTGTGTGTGTATTGTGTGCTTAGGTTGCGCATGTGTTACATCCGGGTGTCTGTGTGTGTTTATATTCGTTTATTTATTTGTTTGTTTACATGTTACTGGTTGGTTAGTTGTTCTATGTGCGTGTGTGTTTTCATTTTGTCCTTAACTGTAAGTTGTGATGTTGCTGTTCCATTCATGTTTTCTATTTAATTTTGGTTGGAGTTCATTTAAGTTTATTGCCTCTGTGATTTGTCTAAACATTGCGTCATTTCTGTGTGTAGATTCTATTTTTATTTCTATGTTGTCTAATTTACCCTTATGTTCTATTTACCATGTTGTTAGAGTACAGACGATTATTTACTATCTTGAAGGTCTCGCCAGTCTTCATTTATCCGTTCCCCTATACTACGAGCTGTCTCACCTATGTTCACTATATTCTTATTGAAGTGAAAGCAACTAGTGTGTGTGTTTCTAATTGGAAACATGACCCTCCCAAAGTATAACAATATCGGTTTCAACACACGTTTTCAGATAAAGAATCTTGCTAAACAAATTCAGAAACGAAATATATATATATACATATGCAAAAGTTCTATTTAAATTGTTGGGATACAACAAGCAAATATTTTTATAACTGATATAAAGCACTCGACAAGTATTTGTAGTAAATATACGATATTAACAAATGGAAACTATATTTATAAAACCATATCTATTTTATTATACATATTTCAAGGATACCATGTTAAATTATGGTATGCTTTCATCAGACAAAATACAATATATACCAGTTTTATAAATAAATATTGACATACCCTTTCAAAATGCAACCGTTACTTTTGGAAGACAACCCTGATGTCATCTCTCATGTTCAAATTTAATGGAAAAACATATGCCCAAGAGGAAGGAGCAGCCATTGGTGTTAGAATTGCAGGCGACATAGCTAACTTATTCATGGTATGGTGGGACAGTAGACTTAAACTTAAACTTAAAGAACAATTAGAAGACCCCTTAACCCTGATAATGTACTCGCGCTACGTTGATGATATAAACATCGTAGTTAAGACACCCCCACTAGAGAACAGTCAGGAACTAGAGAAAAACACAATGGAAAGCATCCGGCAAAAAGCTAACTCCATCCACCAGAGCATTAGAGTTACTATAGACTACCCAAGTAAACACCCCAACCATCGATTACCTGTACTAGACACAGAGCTCTGGTTAGATACCATTAATAACAAAAAACAAATCCTCCATTCCCATTATGCCAAACTCATGACTTCCAAACATCTGATCCACCGAAACTCGGCCGTTTCGGACCATACCAAAATCTACATACTGATTGCGGATTTGGTACGGGTGATGAGAAACGTGTCCTGCATGTGCAACCCCGAAGAACTAGAGAGACACATACAACACTTCATCCACCGTATGCAGTTCTATAGCTACAATAAGAGAGATAAAACCAGAGCGTATAGAGGAGCCAGAACTAAATGGGAAAAAATGGTAAATAATGACATAAATGGGACCTGCCCCTTGTATAGGAGCAAATTTTGGAATAGAATAGAAAGAACTAGGAATAAGGCTAATAGAATAAACTCATGGTATGATAGCAATAAATACCAGAGTGTAATGTTCATCGATACAACCCTTAGAGTTGAATTAGCTTACAAATTTAGAAGGGCCCTAAATAAACATAAACTTAATATTAAGATAGTAGAAAGACCAGGTACCTCCGTAAAAACACTTATTAGCAAGACGTACCCTTTCCAAAGACACTCATGTATAGATAAGAAATGTATAACCTGTAAAATAAGCCCCCATATTAAATGTAAAACTAGAAATGTAGTGTATAGCATAAGATGTACTGAATGACAATGTAGAGACAAAAATAAAGTGTACATAGGTGAGACAGCTCGTAGTGTAGGGGAACGGATAAATGAACACTGGCGAGACCTTCAAGATAGTAAATAATCATCTGTACTCTACCAACATGCTAAAATAGAACACAAGGGTAAATTAGAGAACATAGAAATAAAAATAGAATCTACACACAGAAAAGACGCAATGTTTAGACAAATCACAGAGGCAATAAACATAAAAGAATTACAACCAAAATTAAATAGAAAATATGAGTGGAACAGCAACATCACAACTTACAATTAAGGACAAAATGAAAACACACACACACATAGAACAAACAACCAACCAGTAACATGTAAATAAACAAATAAATAAATGAACATAAACACACACAGACACCCGGATGTGGCGCATGCGCAGACTGAGCACACAACAGACACACAGAAACAGAATGGCGTAGGACAGAACAAAGGAGAGTCACAGAAACAAAGAAAGGAATCCCCAGTCACTGAAGAGGTCACATAGTGTGTGACGAAAGAACTATGACTATATATAAACAACTATCTGGTTGTGGAACCAACCAACCAACCAGAAATTTATAAATTTATCAATTTATTATAAATTTATTACAATAAATTGAAGTGAAACAACTGGTGCGTGTGTTACTTATTGGCAACATGACCCTCCCAAAGTATAACAATATATATATATATATATATATATATATATATATATATATATATATATATATATATATATATATATATATATATATATATATATATATATATATATATACATATATATATAAATATATATATATATATATACACTATTAACGTATAAGTGTGCACTCTGCTTTTCATTTGGTTGGTATCTGAGTGGTGGTGATTCAATTAAAGCATTGAGTGAGTGACGGAACTTTCGGAGATACACTGGTTCTTCCGATGACTTCGTTTCAATATTATTATTTTAACTCCTAGGATTAGCCGCATGGAAATTGTAAGTTGAACACTTTACTCTGATTTATAGTTCGATTTTTATTAATTGTATGCAATTTTGTCTTTGCTTTCTATACTGATGGTCTGGTAGAGTGCTTCCATGCCTGATTTTTTACATTTTTGAATTTATAAAAATGACCATCGTGTTCCTCATAATAGGGAATATTAGCTTAGCTGCATTTCACTTCGCATGGCACTGGTAGTGGCACTGAATACTGTAACGGCCATTCAACACCGAATGCAATGGGATATTGTTTGACCTGTTCCGAGGAGGCTACCTAATTTCTGAACATGCCAGTCCAACATGGGCTGATGTATAGCAGACAGGATAACAGAAACTAATGGCTAGTCCGTTGACAGAGAAGTACATTTGTAACCCACACGAAATCATTTCTTTCACTGTTAACGTATAAATGTGCATTCTACTTTCCTTTTTGGTTGGTAGCCTAGTGATACTGGCTTAATTAAAGCATTGAGTGAGTCACAGAACTATCGGACATTTGGAGATACACCGGTATTTCCGATTAATTCGGTTCATTATTACTATTATAATTATAATTGTAATTATTATTATTATTATTATTATATATATATATATAGACACACACACACACACACACACACATATATATATATATATACATACATACTTGCACACACACACACACACACACACACACACACACACACACACACACACACACACACATCTATATATATATATATATATATATATATGTATATATATATATATATATGTATATATATATATATATATATAATGCAATGAAATATCTATGATCGTTGGCAAATCACTGATGAGGGACTCATTTTATAACATGTTATCCATGTGCAACCTGCAGTATTCTTCTCCCCATTTTTTCACATATATATATATATATATATACATACATGTACATATATATATATATGGTTTTAAATCCATTATAATTGATACAGAACCGATGGGCGAAAAATATCAGTCAATAATTTATGATAACTGTCGTAATGACCGTTTTTCTAAAAGTGTTATTTTTTTTATAATAACGTACACTCCGAATCCTGTATTACTGATGTGTATGGAATATTCAGATCTGCGAGACTTCATTTGCTCGAATCAATATATAGCTTGCTTATGGACTGAACATGTATTTGGCTGAGCATTGTGTTGGCATGCGGACCGTTTATGCAAACCTCAAGTGACCTTAACGTGACACTGTATGTGATACGGTTGATCAATTGAATATCAGGTACAATTCCTAATTACGTGCTTATTCGAGTGGTGCAACATGAAATCATGTACCTGTCCATTAAACCATGCATCCTCACTGTATTAATGCGTTAGCAATAATTATATATTGGTCGCTTTGACTCGTTGGAACCCCAGAAAACCCTATGGGTATCTCTTGATACGTTTCGCTTCATGATTTATCATTCTGGGGTTAATAAAGTTAGATACCAGTCAATTACTAGGTCAATGTCATCGAATGTACTTTTCTCGAAATGTTATAAATTTTGCCCAAAGAAGGAATCTTTGTCGATAGAATACATTTCCAGTCAATTAGTGAAGACCATATAATTCATCTTTCTGGAATTGACAAAATAGAGCGCCAACAACATAATCGACTACTGATTTCCAGTATATTTCTGGTTGTGTATCTACTTTAAACAAAAATATTAGAAGAGTAGGAACAAATGACAATGTTTCAATCTGTTTGTTTTACAATGGAATATTTTTATTTGGTTGAATGAATTTTTCCTCCGATTAGATACATGCGTGCCAAAAGCAGTGTTTCATGTATCTATTTGAGAATATATATCCGATTTATTTCATCATAATATTTAATTGTGCAGTGTATATAGTTTCTTATTGGAGAAGAGACAAGTTTTTCTGACTAAGGTTTTCGAACTTTGATTGTCATATTGTTTCTACTTGTTGTCACTAAGCCAGCAAATACCCAGTGTATTACTGGTACTATATTTCATCGACCCCGTAAGGAGGAAAGACAAAGTTAACCTCTGCCTTTCATCCTTACCGGGTCGGTGAAATAATGTACCAGTAATACACTGGGTATTTGCTGGCTTAGTGACAACAAGTAGAAACAATATGACAATCAAAGTTCGAAAACCTAAGTCAGAAAAACTTGTCTCTTCTCCAATAAAGAAACTATATACACTGCACAATTAAATATTATGATGAAATAGATTGTCATATTGCCGATTGAATATTGCTATTGAAATTAGCAGGTTCAAATATTGGGTATGTAATTGTTTTTGTTCGTATAATATTGAATGATTATCAAGGGTAGTGAAGAGTATTATGGTGTGTGGTGTGTTTCATGTTAGGAGGGTTTGTGTATTTATGGTTATGCCTGTACAGTGTTCAAAATTTAAATGGAAATGTTTGTATTTGTTTATGTTTTTTTTCATTCAATGCTAAACGTATACATTGCGGCACTAGTGACGTTCCTTGAATTTCGATTGGGATTCAAGTTTCGTTTATGTGAATAGTTGTCGTATATATGAATATGAGCACTTTGCGAAATGACATTCTTAACCAAACATGAATGGATGTAAATTACCGTAAGACAAATATTCCAAAGTGTTGTCAACACCTCCTCCTCGTACTAGCTTATACAATGCGGAAATTCGACTTCAGAAGACATAATGGATTACTCCATGACTGATATATATTAGGTTCCTTTAGAATTTCGTTTAATATGAATTCAGAAAATATAGAGCCGGAATTAACGTATTGTGAGGTTGAAATGTTGTCTGTATTTGCAATCACATTTCCTTAATCTGGAACAATATTAGTTCTTCATAAATATACAAAGTGTTAGAAAGTATCCAATAGTCATCTCAATTTATTTGACATTGAACCAGAGTTAATATACATTACAATATGCAGAAATAATTAACATGTATAGAAACAAATACACCGGAAGTTATCAGATGCCTGTCACCTTTAAACAAATAGGAAAAGATGAATTTACTCCCATGCCGAATTCACCTCCTCCAATCAATTACAGTTCTTAACAACTATCTTGTCCGCACCAACATGTCCCACCATTCACACGATCTTTTCTTCTCAGCCAGTCTGACCGCTGTAAGGAAGAATGATGTAGGTGCCTGTCCCATAGCTGTTGGCAAAATCTTCCGACGATTCACAAACGAGATAGCTATCAAGTCAGTCAAAGATGACATAAGTCAGGTGCGAAGATCTGTTTACCTTGGAATGGGAGTAAAATCTGGATGTGAGTCGGCAGTTGATGCGGTCAGACACTTTCTAGAACACACTCCTTCCTCATTACTGAAACTGGATATACGAAATTCTTTCAGAAGCGTTAGGCGGGATCACATCTTAAAGACGTGTCGTAGTAGAGACCCTTCTATATTCCTTCTTGCTCATCTCTAGTACCGAACACCCAACATTGTAAATGGCCGATGACAACGAGCTCACTTCCGCTACGGGTGTCCGGCAAGGAATCAATCTCGTCCGGCAAGGAATCAATCTCGTCCTGCACATCTTTGTGTTAGCAGTCGACGGAATTGCTCGCTCTGCCCGGACATTCTTCAATGCCTGGTATTTGGAGGACGCAACCATAGGTGTCTCGACTGAGTCGGTAATTGAGGAAATTCGGGAAATCAAACAATCTGTAAAGCTCCTCGGACTCGAGATCAACACATCCCATAAAAGTCCGAGGTGACTTTAGCTATGTTGAAAGCGAATTCCATGACGCCGCACTTAGCATCCATCCAGTTTTTTCTGCGGCCCAGCTGACGCACAGAAACGCGCGTGCTTTCTCGGCTTTCCAATTCCATGCGGGATTGTATGGAGACCAAGCACGCAGACTTGTTGAGAATGACGGAGGGGTGCACCTAATTGACGTGCTCCCGGTGCTCTTCCCACTGAGGAACTGCTTCACGCTTCCTTGAGTTTTGTTCACTATTCGTGGGTTGCTTCATTACCCTGTCGCAAATCACTTCAGTGAATTAGATGCCACCATCAGGTACTGTGCTGAACTCATCTGCAATGCCAGTCTCGAGAGCATCGGCTGGCAACAGTTGAAGCTTCTTGTGAGATACGGTAGCCTCGGCCTTTGACCTGTCACTGCCAGCCTACCTGTCCAGAATTACCTCCAGTCGCATCCTCGTCAGTGAGGTACTCAGCAAGGCAGCAGAACCTGATTTGAACCAAAGACTGGAGCAGAATCACGTGAAGATATCTGCGTGCCCCAGTATACGAATGTCTAACGTAACTAGGACGATATCATGTGCAGGTATTCCTCTAGGCAAATCGAGTCTGGCTTGGATCAACACGATCTCAACTACTTCCAAACTGCGGGACAAAGCTCAATATGGTGCCCTCTTCATCAACCAGTACCTCACTTGATGCCGAGTGCGCTCACATCAGTTTAACCCAACACCTCGACCTCCGCATAACTGAGCCTCTTAAATGCCGTTTTGGATTTGTTTTCTATGACTTTGGCAGCACCCATTGTCGACATGCAACTCAACGACATAATGAGAACGAGCGTCGACGCAACTGACTTCCGTTACAACTGGAACCAGTGGACCTTGACCGTGCTAGCGGCAAGCTCCTTGGCGCAACTACTGCCTTAATCTTTGAAGAAGGTAAATCTCTCATTTGGGATGCGACATTATGTGGTGACACGTTCACCGCATCCAAATTAGGTGCTTCTTCCACAAACCCCTGTATCGCTGCTCGCAATGCCAATCACAGGAGCTTGTCTGCCCGCTTCAACTTTGCATAGGTCACCATCCAGTCCTCGGACGTCCTCGCTCTCCAGGTTGTTCACACCTTCGGTAAAATTGAATACATTTCAGACCATCTAAGGAAAGAGCCCCTGGAGCGGGATGGGCTGTTGCAGCGTGCGTCACTGACCATTGACTGCGGAAATGCATTTGCCATTCCGTCTAGGGGGCGCAGCTGAAACACAGCTCTGTGCTTGGTGTAGATTCTGTCCCCCTCTACCCTACCTTCTTTCATTCTTCCTTTGACTAGTAGCGCTTGTTCTTACTCTCTTTTTTTGCATTTATAATCCTTACCGAATGCAGCTTTCTTTTTTCTGTATGCCAGTAATATGAAGTGGCATTTGGACTTAGAAAATGAGGAGAGTGGGAACACGTCGTATCATTCGTCGAACGATCTAACAAAATGGAAACACTACCGCGTTAGGCTGGTACTTTATTTGTTAAACGCAAATGTATCAAAGATAAATTTACACTCTGTTGGTCTTGATGTCACTAGAACAGGGGCACAGATAATGCAAAGTATTGTATCCGACACAATTCTGAAAATTATCTCACATTATTCTTTCTCTAAATTCTCAAACAAACATAATCCTAATTGTTTTTGTTTATTCAAAGTGTATAATGGATTTCATTTTAACCGCAGTATATACTAGTAATTATTTCCAATACCAAAATATATGAAAATGAAGCTGGGCTCTATCAGTGTTCGAAGTAACAATGCAATAGAACGAATGTATTTAATATGAGACATATAAACATGCATTCTGCATTTCTGCAAAACTATGAAGATTTTATAGAGAAATATCACAAAATACAGGAATACTTTTTGAGAATACATTTGGGAATGAATTCCTGGAATGGATTCAAACCCGTTAAAAATCAGGAGATGTGGTTTTAGAATGAATAATTTGAGCTGACAGGGGAACAAAAAGAATTACGAAACAAGATTAATGAGAAAATAATGAGAAATTTGTTTACTCAAACCTGTGATTAGGTTTTCTCTAAGCTTTAAACGAGTTGCTTAAGGAAACTGGCAAGCAGAGAGAAATAATTGAGAAACCATCGGGGAAGCCAAGTGGATAAAAGATGCAGATAAAAAAACAAAATAGAGAAAATATTATTTTATAGGACAAAAGTTTAGATTTATGTTTAAACGTTGCACATCAGATTTAGATTTAAATCATTCAGAGGATAAGAGGATTGTGCTCCAAGGGAAACTTTTTGACAAAATACTGCACATGGATAAATTATGATATCTTAGTGAATAGGGATGTCATACATGGCTTCGATAAAGTTATATAAAAACAACCCAATATGGTATTAGTCAGGAGCTTAAAGAAGGAATCAATAATGAAAACAATAATAAAGTATGAAATATGAGACCAATAACATAATATTTTAAAAGGTAGTGAATGTTTTCCATTAAAAATATTTCAGTAATTAATATATCTGTTTGAATAGAGATCAGAAATAGAACCATCATAATATGTTCAACTTCAATTGTTCGTTTGTTGGTCTCTAATCAGATTTGGATCAGCAGAGCAATATTTTACTGTGAGAAAATATATTCATAGCTAAAAATACGTGTTGCATAACAAATATATTTTCTTATTACTATGTATACAAAAGATACAAACTATTTTATATCTAAGCGAGAAGCAAACACACCAGACACGAAACAACTATTTTGATATTTTGATAGCATGTTCGGTGAGTCAAGGGGCGGTAGTGCATTTGAAAAAGGGCTCCATCAAGAGGCACCATAGCTATGAATTCAGGCCAATAACCTTGCTGAACATAGCGTTCAAAATGTTGGCCAATGTGTTAAGTACAAGGTTGCCGCTCGTACTCAGTGGTCTGGCAGGGGAGGCGTAAAATGCAGCATTCCGTACAGATTCATCCACATCAACCCCCAACTCTTGCGATACATCTTGGAGAAGGTGGTTAATGAACCTGGCACGATTGGATCCCTGATAAATAATTAGTTTATTCGAAAGGTTTCCATGGGGTGAAACATCGCTACAGTCATACATCGCAGTAGTCCTCAAAGCAGCCAACTTCGGACACATTTTCATCTTCTGTCTGGTTAGAACGGACGGTCATCTTTCAGAACAGTTTAACAATCCTTGATCCTCCAATATTGTCCCATGCTGTCTCTTTTGCATGTATTGGTTTTCCGACCAATACTACACAAATGGAATCCATTGATTGGTATCCTAAGCAAACTATTATGTGGAAGATCCATGGCAGCACACACTGACGACGTCTCCGTAGTGGTGTCGAAAAAAAAACACATTGAGATGATCGGTACCGCAGTCAGTGAGTACGAAGCAGTAAGATGAACAAAGACTAACCAGTGAAATTCGGTGAGCCAGCAGCCAGGCACATAGAAAAGCATGTCCATGTCGTCTAACAACGTCGTCGGACGCTGGCCGGAGGAACCGGCTAAAGTGTTCGGAATTGGCTTTACCTCTCTCACGAAGAAATGGGCTAAGAGGAAGTTCTTCATAAAAAGGTGGCACAGAGGGGGTGAACAGATATATCGCGTTCCTCATCTACTACTTCCTGAGCGTCGTGTCTTGAACCGGAAGGGACAGGTTCCAAAGGTGAGACGGTCCATTTGCTGTCAGCAGCCGTTGCGTGGAGCATTGGGTATACCGTGACAGCCGAGGCTCAAATATGCGCTGAGATTACGACATCTCCAACTTTAACTTGAAGCTGAACAGGTGCGGCCACCTCTCGCTAGACAAGATTTCCCCGTCCGTCTTCTTAAAGGAGCTGTAAACCTCAGTGAAGCGACGGCCCTCTGAAACAGAAATGTTTTCAAGCGTTCATAGCCCTTAACCAATCGGAAAGTATGATCTATGGAAACTCGACCTTGGCTTTCTATAGAAGGTTAGTGGCGAGAATAAAACGATAATCTGCGAGAGACTCTGGGCATTGATGTGTATATGGATATGTTCCAGAAATCCCTGCCTTCGCAGTTCTAGCGAGGAGCTTTGCTATTTCCAGATAAAATCTACAGGCATGGGAATGCCGTCAGCCGAACATGAGTATTCAAGTGTCCGTTTATTAATGGCTTGTGTGTTTATGTCGAACATTTGATGTCACGCGTGTGACATCTAACTATCAACTGAGAACATTGCGATGATCGTCTCGCCGTCTTACTTGAGACGAAATATGCCGTGTGGTTGTCATGTTTGAAAGGGTTGAAGTTTCCTCTTCGGCATAGACCTAATTAACTTTTTGGGGATTCAGTTTGTAGACGAAAATCAGGGTGGAAAGGGAAGTGCTGCCCTCGAAGCAGTTTGTTGTAATTTGGGTGAGAGGGGTAAGCATAGTCTGAGTGAATTCGCTTTCCTTGAGTATACGCCTGTATTTTGGAAAGGTACGTTTCGTAGAGGGAATGTGCCTTAGCGGTCGTGATGATCGTGGCTCTTTGTAAGCTTTCTCCTCGAGCGAACTTCAGATTTTCCAGATTTCTACGGAATTTGTGCTTTCATTTGAAAAAAAAAAAATAATAATAATAATAATGGTTTCTTTATTGGCCACAAGGGCTAACACGAAGAAAAACATTAGATACGGCACATAATAGTACAAGACGATATAAATTGGGTTTTGGTCGTGCAAACAGGTTATAACAATATCGGGCTAGGAACCAAATTAATTAAAACAACAAAAATCCCCCAAAAAGGGGGAAACTTCCGAGGGTCACACTGGGCGAAAACCACACAGAAAGGCCACAGCCACCCTGACCACCAGGGCAAGCACCCTCTCTCAGTTTTCTCACTCCTCAGTCTACAGGCGCATACTAAAAGCGGGCCCGTTCCCTCAGACCAGACTCGCTACTTTCACCCACCTTTCAACAAACTTACTAGAAGACAGCACTTGCCAGTCCACCTTGATTTTCCTCTTCAAGTGAAACTTGAAAAAGTTAATCAGCGATTGGCCGAAGAGGAAAGTGTCCGTCTTCAACCCTTCAACCGTGTCCACCACACAATCTCTTTGGCCACCAGGAAGATGAAAACTTCCTGCCATTCCTCCTCTTTAAAGGAGGATGGCGGGGTTATCTGCACAATGGACTCAGTTAATAACCGGATCCGTCCTACACGCGACAGCAGCTGTTCGACATAGCTCCACAAGTCAGCAATCCTCGGGCAATGAACAAGTGCGTGCAGGACGGTTTCGTCGCCCTGCACGCATCTCGGACAGGCTCGGCTGACAGCACCTCCGTGACTGTAAAGCTTATCCCGAACCGGCAACGCTCCCCAGTAGCACGGCCAGGCCAGGGATTTCTGGAAGTTGTCCATAGACCCCGGTCTGAAAGTTGTCATGAAGAGAGCGAACAGCTGATCGTCTTCGAACCCCAGGGTCTACCCGAGAACGTCGTTGCACTTTCTCTCACTAGCACTCTGTTGAACGCCGAGGTGGATGTTCCACCGAAACTAGTGCCCAGATGGTAGAGGACGGTGAGCGCTTGGAGACATTCCAGCTTCCAAGCGCTATCCCTCGTTCTTTTCCTGATCCAGAACAGTAACTCCGTCAAGGAGACGAAATGGGGAAAAGCGCGTCTGGAAAACGGCGACCACACCTGTTCACCTTCAAGGAAGCAGCATAGATGTCGCAGCCTCAGCGCATGTTTACGCTTTATCAGGCACGGCATGCCCAGTCCTCCATGCAACGGGAGTTCACAGCAAATGGTTCGTCTGACCACGGGAGCACGTCCCTTTCACAAAAGGCGGAAGAGAAGGCGCTCCATTTTGGTCAGAGTTGGGTGGGAGCAAGGTACGACGGTCAGGCGGTAGCAGATGACGGACGCTATGTACGCATTCACCACCTCCACCCGACCTTTCAGAGACAGCCACCACCGGCCCATTTCTGGCTGAGAGAGGTCAACCTGCTCGTCTCCTCGCTACAGTTTTTCTCCACCTGGAGGTCCGGACCGAACCAGACTCCGAGCAATTTAACCGGTCCTTCAGTCCAGCGCCCACTACGCTGTCGGACGGCATGGACGTGACTCTCCAGATGCCGAGTTGCAAGCGCACCGTCTTTTCATGTCACTGCTTTGTATTGCTTGAGAGCAGTGCCGAGCATCTGGACGTGTTTGGTGCTCGACACCACTACGGTGATGCCGTTGCGGTAAGGTGATACGGATCTCCCGCTTCCCAGTTCGCGTGGGACCCCCCTCATCGTCTCCAATTTGTGCAGTAACGGCTCTAGGGCCAGTATCTTCAAGAGGTACGAGAGGGGGCAACCCTGGCTGACCGAACGCATGATGCTGAAAGGCTGCCACCAGTGACCATTAACTCTCACAATCGAGCAGCAATCCAGCCCCTAAAAACGGGCGCGAAGCTGGCCGCCTTGAGTACCGCAGCCAAGTCCCTTTGGTCGACGCTATCAAATGCTTTAGATTGATCAAAGTTGATCCGGGCCCCACACGTGCCAGGTTGCTTAACCACCCTTTCTATGATATATCGCATGAGATGGTGATTGTCGTGGATGGATCTGTCCGGAATGGCGAATGTCTGCGCCCCTCCCACCAGATCACAGACGACAAGCACCATTCTCTTTGCTAACACCTTGGTCACAATCTTAAACTGTGCGTTTAGCAGAGATATGGGCCTGAAATTGTCTATAACGTCCCCCTTGGTCGGGTCTTCTCTCAACAGCGCTACTGCTCCCCATCACAAAACGGGGAATGCTCCCGTTCTGCAGCCAGTTTCAGTAGACATCTGCCAAGAGGTCGCCGAACAAGTCTGGCATATACGCATGAAGTCCGTAGGGCAGACCATTCAAACCTGGGGATTTACCCCTCGTGCAGTCAGACATCAAGCCCAGTATTTCACCTGCTGTTATCGGCTTTTCGTGTCACTGCTTTGCGGTCATTGAGAGCCGCGGCAGTCTGTCGAGTTATGCACCGAAGTCCATACTCTGAACCGGCCCGCTGCCGCTCCCGAACTATTGAGCAAAGTGCTGTTGAAAAGCCGCACACATCTGCTCGGGTTCTAGCAACATGCGCCCGTTTGTATCAGGCAAATACCGAATTGTGGTCTTGTTGCTACGTCGCGCCCCTCATCACCCGGGCCCATTGAACGGCTTCGTCCCCTCGTGCCTAAGAGCACGCGCTCTAGCTCTGACAACGCAGCCTTCATGCTTTGCGTTGAAGATTCGGTCGAGTGCCAATCTCGCCGCATGCATGTCGGTTGCGATGCCTGTCCTAAACGCCACTTCTAGCTTTCTAACTAACTCTCCCACTACTCTATTTTCCTCTATCAATACTCCTTGCTAAACCTTATCGATTCGACCCTAATAGCCCTTTTCAGGGTAAACCACCACCTGTTGTTGACGATCGTACCCGCCAACCACGCTTAACTATTTCGCTAATCCGGTTTCTGTAAGCTTTGCGCGCCGGGAACGACGCGTTCAGCTTCCTGTAGCCGGGCCCTTGCCTATGAAGTCGACCTAAGTCAACTTCAAAGATCAATAAATTGTGGTCCGTGTAGTCGACTACTTTAAATTCTGGACAACCGACATGAGCCTTATCTGTTTCCCTACAGAATACCCTTACTAAATACGATCAGGATGACACAATGCGGTTTGCCAATGTCCATATTGGCACATTCGGATACTCCATGCTATACCTGTCAAACAGTTCAACACGTCTGAGCAGGTTTTTGAGGATTTTACACCCTCCTGCCCAGTGTTCTAGTCCCACATAATCTCAGCGTGCATCTAAGATACCGTTCCAGTCGCCCACTAACACTAAAGAGCCGGACGTTCCAAGAAAGATATCTAGACGTCGGAAGAAATCTGGCCGTCCTGCCTCCGTTGGGGCGTAAACGGCTACTAGCCTGAAAGCATTGCCTTCGCTGTCAGTCACGTCAACCACCACCGACTTACCTTCTGGGTCCAGGAATATGGCCCGTATGGCGAGATCTAAGCCTCTCCGAAAAAGCACGGCAACACCTCCCCCGATCCTGGACGGTTGGGAGATGCGTATAACTCGTAGCCGCTGAAGATCGGTGCGAAGGCTCGTGATTCGTAGATTCTGGTCTCGCTGATGGCCAGCACATCTGTGTTTAGTGACCCGAGGTCGTTGAGCAGGTAAACCTGCTTCCAAGATGACCCCAGGCCACGTACATTTATACTGCCTATCCTAAGAACGGTCATGTTGGATGAGAAACGGGGTAAGGGAGAAAGGATCACTTACCTTGATCGTGTGGTGAAGGGACAATAGAACCATCCCTTCGGCTGGTCATGGGTGTTTCCAAGAGGATGTGGGTGTATATCTTATTGGTAACCGACCTTCTTAATTCTCCAACTGCGTTGGGGAATTTTTCTTTTAGCAGTTCGTAATTTTCTATTTTGATTTCAATTATGTTTATGTTTTTCGGGAGAGTTCTTGGTGTTGGTGGGGTGTAGTTGACTCTTTTCTGTTATGTCTGTGTGCTGATTTATATGTTGTAAGAATTCTTTATTTTCCATGTATATGGCTGTGTACATTTGGTGGGGAGGGGTGATTTTGTTGTTGTTTAATTGTTGTTGCTGAGGGTGTGTGTGTTTTGTTGTGTTTGCGATGTTAGTGTTTTTGGTGATGCTGGTGGCAGTGTGGTTCTTGTTGGTGGTGATGGTGACGGTAGTGGTGTTGCTGCAAGTCTCCTTGCAGCCTTTACCCCTCTTTGATTGCCTTCGTTTAGGAGGGTGAAGCTAAGGGGTTTTTCCTTTTTTGTTTTTTGTGGCAGACCGTTTGCCACTGCCATCCCGCCTTACACTCCATGTCGGATTCCGTGGCGTCTGGGTGGGGTATGATATCCACTGCTGTTGGAGGTGGTAGAGGAGCCCGCTCCGGCGATATTGCCACCGGTGTAGCTACTGCGACTGTTGGAGTTGCTACCACTGCTGCCTCTGCTTTAGTTGTCCGTAGCCTTGGTATGGGTCCCACGGACGTTGTCCTCCTACTCACCATGGAAGGGTCTTCTGCTTCTGTTGCCTACCCTGCCCTTGGTTACTGCGGATCAGGTGTCGGAAGGAGGGGGGCCCTCTTTTTGGATGTATTCTGCGGGCAGAATGCCCTGAGGTGATGCTTCTGCTGACAGAGATGGCACATTGGACGCCTTGCTTCCACGCTTAGAGGGTGTTGGAATCCTTCTTCGAGGTGTATGAAGTCTGGGATGGCATCGATGCACTCTTGGTCAGTCTGTATTAGCATTTACATGCCTATTCCTGACCAGTTCTCTCTTCCCATTCTCTGTATTTGCACTATGGTGGACTTCTCCTCGATTCCAGCCTGTACAGACACGGCCAGCCAATATATGGGCACACGTGTAGGACCTGGGTGACTCTGACTCTCATAATTTTCTGCCCGCAGTAGGAGGGCACCTAGACTATCTCCTCACTCTTTGGGGTTTCCCAATAGTGAGACTTCACCCCTTGGTGGTTGGCGAAATGTCCGTCTACTCTGGCGTACTTTTTGCCTCGGGTGATTTGGGTTTTGCGCGCCCAGACGCACCCAAGGCTTTTTGGATTTGAGCTTCCGTGGCTATCTCCACTCGATGTGACGTTTTGCTTACAGTGCGGTAAGTCACGGTGCGCAGCTGCTGGTCTTTGAAGAAATCGGGTGGAGGTTTCAGGGAAACTCTATTGTCGTTTCTTGATACCATAGCCCTTGCGACTGCCTTCTCCGCCTCCGTGACTAGCACTGACTCTATATTTTGGGCCACACCTGCGAAAGAAGTGGCCCCTTTTTTCAGCGGCACCATTATTGCTGCCGCTACTGCTGCAATTGGTCTTGTTGTTGGTGCTGTTGCTGTTGCTACTGCTACAAATGGTGTTGTTGGTGTTGTTGCTGATATCCACGTTCTAGTTGGTTGTGCTTTTGGTGCCACCGTTGTTGTTGTTTCCGGTGCAATTTGTATTGTTGCTGCTTGTGTTGTCGTTGTTTATTTTCTTGTTAGGAGTGTTAATATCGTTGATGCATTTGTTGTCATATTTTTTCTGTTGTCTGTATTTTGGTTGACGCTGTTATTGTTGTAGTTGGTGTGGTAATTGTTTTAAAATTAGTGTTCTCAGTGTTGTCTTTGTTCACGTTGTTTATGGTGGTGTTTGATATATGAATTTCACTAACCCTCCTCTCAACGTTTACTCCGTTGTTACACGACAGCAGACATATTGTTGGGGGCATGACGAAGCTATGTTTTTTTTTAATTTTCAAAAGTAAAATGTTGAAATATTGTTCAAATATTTGGGCCAAAAGCCCCAAATATTATACTTTCCCCTTGACAGGGCAAAGTCCAAGGGCGTATATCACTTACACAACAAGAAATATTTAACAACAAATGATTAAAACAGGTAAATAAAGCGACTTACTGGGTGAGATCAAAGAAGACGTCCGAACAGACCAATAATAATAATAATAATTTCTACTTTAGGCACAAAGCCAGCAATAACCCAGTGCATTACTGGTACTTTATTTTATCGACCCTGTAAGGATGAAGGGCAAAGTCAACCTCGGCCTGATTCGAACTCAAATCGTAAAGGGACGTAACTATGCTGGAAAGCATGGCGTGCGACCCTCTACCGATACTGCCAAACCACCGCCCTGCTAATAATAATAATAATAATAATTGGATTATCTACATATCTAAGGGAATCACATGATTGGATGATCAAACTCGTTTTGAAACACGAAAGCATCAAAAGATCATACTCTATTACAAAAGATGCACAAATATACAGTAATGGATTACAAATCTCAGAAGTTCCATTTACTGCTAAAATGAAAAACACAGAAAAAGTAAAGCAGGTAAAAGTAACTGCAAAGAAAGAACTGCTACAGAAACTGGCTAAGAAATGGCAAACCCTCTGTATGGAAAATACCCAATCCTGATGTTGACAAAACTTTAACGCATCATTGGATGGCATCCTTTGGACTGAAATTAGAGACTGAAGGACTGATTATATCAGCACAAGATCAGTGTCTACCAACAAAAAATTACCAAGGCAACATAATAAAAAATGGATGCAACCCATTATGCCGTCTATATAAAAACCAACCAGAGACCATTGATAATATAATTTCAAAGTGCAGTCCTATAGCTCCAACCGAATACCTAAACAGGCATGACAGAGCTGCACAATACATACATTGGATAATATGTAAGCATTTTTACCTGCCCCATCAAAAGAATTGTGGGAGCATCAACCACCTCCCATACTTGAAAAATATCACATCTCAATATTGTAGAACTTTAGCATCCAAACTGACCGAGAAATGGATGCAAATAGATCTGATATAATACTGAAGGACTTTAAAAAGATGATATGCCTGCTAATTGATATGTACGTTCCAATAGACAAGAATGTATCTATAAAAACATTTGAAAAATTGAGCAAGTATAAGGACATGGAGATAGAAATTGGAAAAATGTGGAAATTGAGTACTAAAACAATACCAGTGGTTGTAGGCGCTCTAGGAATGATACCTAATGGGTCTAATGATTACTTATCGCAAATCCCAGGAAACCCGCGTATAGGAGAAATACAAAAGATAGTACTAATGGGAAATGCCCATATACTAAGGAAGATTCTGTCAATATAAGTACATCAAAATTCTAAACACCTAAAATGCATGTGTGTGTATGTATGTTCTTTCTTGGACATGGCGTACTTTGTTGTCTCTTGAGGTCACTGGTTGTGACTTGGTGATAACTCGTATGAACATAAAGCAAGATAAATGCAACTATAATAATAATAATAATAATTTCTTTATTGGTCACAAGGGCTGACATCAAGAAAAAACATTACAGACGGTACGGGACGGTACAGGACGGTACGATGTGGCTTCTGTGCGTGTAAATATTTTTATTATTTATATAAGAAAAGAAAAAAAGACATATTAAACATATCTATATATAAACAATAAAAATGATAATTGAAACAATGAAAAATTCCCCAATAGGGAGGGAAATCTCCGAGGGTTACTCGTGGCGAGTACCACATAAAATATCACGGCCACCCTGACCACCAGGGCAAGCGCCCTCTGTCAATGTTTCCATTTCTCAAACTACAGACGTATATTCATTCGGACCATTCTCGCTACATTCACCCGCCTTTCAACAAACTTGCTAGAAAACAACACCTGCCTCTCCAACCTGATTTACCTCTTCAAGTGAAACTTGAAAAAGTTAATTAGGTATTCGCCGAAGAGGAAAGTGTTTGTATTTAACCCTTTCAACCTTGTCCACCACATACTCTCTTTCGCCATGGCCACCAGGCAGATTAAAACCGCCTGCCCATCCTCCTCGAGGGAAGACGGCAAGACCATCTGCACATCGGACTCAGTCGATAACCAGATCAGTCCTACACGCGACAGCAACTGTTCGACATAGCTCCACAAGTCAGCAATGCTTGGGCACTGAACGAATGCGTGCAAGACGGTTGTGTCGCTCTGCGCGCATCTAGGACAGGCTCGGCTGACGGCACTTCCGTTCCTGTAGGGCTTATCTCGAACCGGCAGCGCTTCCCGGTAGCACTGCCAGGCTAGGGATTTTTGGAAGTTATCCATAGGCCCTGGGCTGAAAGTTCTCCGGAAGAGAGCAAACAGCTGATCTTCTTCGAAGCCCAGGATATCTCCGAGAAAGTCGTCGCTCTTCCCTTCCACAAGTCCTCTATAGAACGCCCACTTGCTCACGGCCCATTTCTGCGTGAGGGAGGCTACCTTGCTCGTCACCTCGTTCCAGTTTTTCTCCATCTGGAGGTCCGGTCTGAACCAGACCCCGAGCAATTTAACCGGTCCTCCGCCCAACGCCCCGCAACTCTGTTGGATGCCATGGAGTTGGCTTTCCAGGTGCTGAGCTTCAAGCCCAACGACTTTTCCTGGTTTATCTTTGCTCCTATAACCGCTTCGTATCCCTTGAGAGCGGTGCGGAGCATGTGGACGTGTCTGTTCCTCGACACCTCCAAGGTGACGTCGTCGGCATAAGATGACTCGTATTTCTCGCATCCTAGTTCGCGTGGGACGCCCCTTATCGCCCCCAGTTTGTGCAGTATTGGCTCGAGAGCCAATACATACAAGAGGGACGAGAGGGTACAATCCTGGCGGATTGAGCGCATGATGCTGAAGGGCTGCGACAGGTGACCGTTCAGCCTCACAACTGAGCAGATGTCGCTATACATCACAGCGATCCAACCCCTGAAAAAAAGGGTCCAAACCGGTTGCCTCGAGGACCGCCGCCAGGTACCGATGGTCGACCCTATCAAATGCTTTGGATTGATCCAAGTTGATCAGGGCCCCACCCGTGCCAGGTTCCTTAACCACCCTCTCTATGATGAATCGCATGAGATGGATGTTGTCGTGTATGGATCTGTCCGGAATGGCGCAGTCTGCACCTCTCCAACCAGACCCTTGACGACAAGCGTCAACCCCGTTGCTAACACCTTGGCCACAATCTTGAACTCTGCGTTTAGCAGGGTTATGGGCCTGAAATTATCGATAACATCCCCTTTTTCGGGTCTTTTCTCAGCAAGGGCACCGCTCCCTGGCTCACAAAACTGCGAATGGTCCCGTTCTGCTGCCAGTTGCAGTAGACGTCTGCCAAGAGGTCACCGAACAAGTCTGACATAAATTAATAAAGCTCGTAGGGCAGCAATCCAAACCTGGCGATTTACCACTCGTGTAGTTAGCTTTCGCCTCCCGTAATTCACCGGCTGTTATTGACTTTTCGCAACACTGTGCTGCGGTCGACGTGAGCTGAAGCAGTCCGTCGAGTTTTGCACTGAAGTCCATGCCCGATCCGACTCGACGCTGCTCCCGAACGGTTCAGCAAAGTGCTGCTGAAAAGCTTCGCACATCTGCTCGGTGTCGAGCAACACGAACCCGTTTTGGTCAGACTAAGACCGAATTGTGGTTTGTTGCCATGTCGCGCCTCTGCCACCCGGGCCCATTGGACGGCTTTTGTCACCTCGTGTTTCAGAGCACGCTCTCTAGCTCTGACAACGCAGCCTTCGCGTTTTGTGTTGAAGAATTGGTCGAGTGCCAATCTTGCCCCAAGCACTTTGGTTGCGATGCCTGTCCTAAACCCCTCTTCTAGCTTTCTGACTAGCTCTCCCTCTACTCTATTGTCCTCTATCACTAGTCCTTTGCTAAACCTAATCGACTCTACTTTAATTGCCCTTTTCAGAGCGAACCACCCCCTGTTGTTGACGACCGCTCCCGTCAACACCCGCTTAACTAATACGCTAATCCGGTCTCTGTAGGGTGTGCGCGCCGGGAAAGACGCGTTCAGCTTCCAGTAACTGGGCCCTTGTCTATGAAGTCTGTCTATGTCGATCTCACAGATCACAAATTTATAATAATACTAATAATAATAATAATACTAATAATAATAATTGTTTCTACTTTTGGCACAAGGCCAGCAATTACCCAATGCATTACTGGTACTTTATTCTACCGATCCCGGAAGGATGAAAGGCAAAGTTAACCTCGGCGGGATTTGAACAATAATAATAATAATAATAATAATAATAATAATTTAAAACAACTGTGATAGAATAATTCTTATTACAAATGAAATATAAGATTACAGTTTTGGCCCTCAGCAGGCGACAACGCATCACATTACGGCATATGGTCCCAATATTTAACATTTAATTTTGGATCAGAAATGTTATAGTCGAAAAAGAGAAAAATGGCTAAGTGGACAGATAGGCAAATAATTTCACCACCAACACCACCACCGCCACCATCACCACTACCACGCCAAAAAGTCTAGTCAAGTTACCTCAACTTCTATTTCTACTTCAACTTCAACACCATCACTACAGTACTACGATCACATCACCACCACCACTGCCTATTTATCGCTACCGCCGCTATTCTCTCTCACTACCTCCTCCTAAGTACTACTAGCACATCAGCAACACCACCGCTGCCTCATTATCGCTACCGCCGCTGTTCTCTCCCACTACCTCCTGCTAAGACAGGCATCATAGTATTCCCACTAAATGAGGAAGGCATCAACATATATAAATAGACTGATTTGATGACCCAGTTAAAAAATAAAAATATAAAAAATAAAAATAAAAACAGCACAGCAGCAACGAATAACGTAAAGAAAAGAAAAAAGAAAAGAAAAAACAAACAGACAGACAGACAAGCAAAAAAAACTAAGTCAGACATTCAAACATTACATTACAATGAAACTTATGCTTATTTGTTTGATTTTTTACCTAATTGTTTGTTTGTTTATTTATGTTTGTCTATAACGTGAGAGTGCAACGCTAAAATCACCGAAGGTGATCAAATCACCGGAGGTGATGAAATCAACGGTGGGTATGTAACCATACATTCACCAATCCTCGATAAGAGTGTTTCAATGTTGAACCTAAAGAGTTCGAATAACGGTGAAGGGGAGACTGGAGTGTTATGTGACAGACTTTCACTCAGCAGGTGCTCCCTCGCTCAGCAGAAGGGACTTGGCTGTCAACCAAATACTGCTGGTGTCGGAGGAAGAAGAAGGAAAGGGAAAAAAACCAACTGGACGAAAGATTTGAATAGAACTGTTATGCAATGTTATCTGAAGAGTAACCCGAAGGAAAAAGGCTATAGGAAACGGGTGCTTAACATCTTGAACGAGATTGGTCTATTTAAATTAGATGAACAAAAAATGGCCGGGCAGGCTCGGGTAATAAGGACTAATGGGTGGATAAGCGAGCTTGAACTGGAGGAACTGAGCAGAGAGATTAGGTTGGAAATGGAGTGTGGAGTATGCCAGGCAAACGAGCCAGTGGGAAATGAAGGTGAAGAGGCTGGGAGAACAGAGGAACCATCCGAAGCAGACAATGATCTGAATGCTGAAATAAATAATACCTGGAACAAAGATACGGCCACTGAGGAGATGAATGCTGACGGGCTAGGACAAGATTTGATTGATATCCTAAACTTAGTGGTAGATGAGAGGAACAATGATAGTGGGAAACCTATGAACCTAAGATTTGTAGACAGGAAAAAGTTAAAAGAAACAACAGCGAAGGTAAACAAAGTCATCCCATACCTTGAGGCGAGGAGCCTTCACCAGTGCAACAATATCCTCAAAGCAACAACAAATACGGTGAGGAAACTACTTGGTATAAAAGCCAGAGGAAACAACAAACAAGAAAGATCAGAGCCTTGGTGGAAGAAACGACTGAATGGTTAAATCAGGGAAATGAGAAATGACATTGGAAAGCTTGAGTCCCTACTAAATGGGACACTAAAAAACATAGACACAAAAATAGACTGGAAATAAAGTACAAAACTAGGAGGAAAAAGCTCCTTATTATCATAGAGGAACTGATGCAACGCATCAGTGCAAAAATCAGGCGATACGAGAACAGAGTCAGTCAGTATAGACAGAACCGCATGTTCGACAACAACCAGAAGATGCTGTTTGGACAGCTTGAAGAGAAAGAAAGAGGCAACGACTTGATCCCTGAGGCGGTACAAACTAAAACATTCTGGAGAGGAATATGGGAGCAGGATGTTAAACATAATGACCAGGCAGTGTGGATTGAGACAGTACAGAAGGAGATTAGTGAACAGGCACAACAACAAACTGATTTGAGTATCACAGTTGAAACTCTTACGGGGCAGGCCAAAAGACTAACCAACTGGAAATCACCAGGCCCAGATGGTGTGCAGGGGTATTGGATTAAAAATATAACATCCCTCCACCCGAAACTGACAACCATGTTCAATGACTGCTTGATGTCAGGTGAGGTACCAGAGTGGTTGACAAAAGTTACCACAGTTGTGATAATGAAAGACCGAATCAAGGGTAATGATGTTATCAACTATAGACCTATCACATGTCTGTCCGTAATGTGGAATCTGTTGACAAGCATTATGTCTGAGGAAATCAAACAATCACCTCCACACAAACAACTTGTTACCGGACGAACAGAAAGGATGCCGAAAGAAGTCACGTGGTAGAAAGGACCAGTTACTTATTGATAAGATGGTAATGAGGAATTGCAAGAGGAGACACACTGGTCTTGCCATGGGATGGATAGACTACAAAAAGGCATTTGACATGGTGCTTCATTCTTGGATCACCAAAAGCCTGGAGATCTTCAAGGTGGCAGATAACATCAGACAGTTGTTGGGAAAAAGTATGAAGTCCTGGGAAACAGATTTAACATCAGCTGGAGAATCCTTGGGAAACGTGAAGATCAAGAGAGGTATCTTCCAGGAAGATAGTCTGTCCCCTCTGTTGTTTGCCCAGATGCCCCTGACCAGTGTACTGCGAAATGTGAGAGCAGGATACAGGTTGGGAAAGGGAGGGCTTACCATCAATCACCTCCTCTTCATGGACGATCTTAAGCTCTTCGGGAAGAGTGAGAAGGAGTTGGATGTGCATGTTGACACTGTCCGTATTTTCAGCAATGATATATGTATGCAATTTGGTATTAGTAACTGTGGAGTCCTTGTGATGAAGAGGGGTAAATTGAGCAGAAGTAACGGAAACCTGGTACCAACAGGTGAGATGATAATAGAAATTGACTCTGAAGAAGGATACAAGTATTTGGGTGCTCTGGATGCTGATGACATCGAGAACAAAAAAATGAAGGAATTGATAAGAACTGAATACATTCGGAGAGTAAGGAGCGTATTGAAGTCACATCTGAACAGCAGAAATGCCATAAGCGCAGTAAATTCCCTAGCTGTGTCTATTATTAGGTACAGTGCGGGAATTCTGAGATGGAATGTTGCTGAACAAAAAGAAATGGATAGGAAGACTAGGAAGCTATTGACTATCTACAACATGTTCCACAAGTGGAGTGATGTCGATAGACTCTACCTAAGGAGATCTGAGGGTGGATGACGTCTTATCAGCATAGAGGACTGTGTTCAGATGGAGAAAAACAACCTATACAAATACGTGACCTATAGTAAGGAGCCAATGCTCAGAGCTGTACTGAAGGAGGGGACAGTAGGCCAGGGGATATCCAAGGAGGAAATAACATCAATGAGGAAGAGCAGCCTTAAGGGAAAATCCCTTCATAGTACCTTCTTTGAGAAAACTGAATTTAGAGATCCACAGACATGGAACTGGTTGAGAAGAGGAGACCTCAAAAAGGCTACAGAAGGAATGCTAATGGCTGCGCAGGAGCAGGCCCTCAAAACGAAGTGGTTGAAGCACCATATCTACAAGGAGGAGGCTAGCCCACTGTGCAGGATCTGTGGAGAGAGAGAGGAGACTGTGGCTCACATTGTGTCCGAGTGTAAACACCTAGCCCAGACCCACTATAAGGGCTGGAGACACGATGTGATGGGCAGGGTGATCCACTGGCACCTGTGCAAAGTAAACAATCTACCACATTCTGAGAAATGGTATGAGCATAGGCCAGAGGCGGTGATAGAGAACAGTCAGGTGAAGGTGCTGTGGGATTTTAGGATACAGACGGACAAAAAACTGGAACACAATAGACCTGACCTGGTGGTTGTGGACAAAGAAAAAAGATCGTGCCTGATTGTGGATGTGGCCTGCCCGTTCGACACGAGAGTGCAAGAGAAGGAGAGGGAGAAAATTAACCGATACCAGGACCTAAAGTGGGAGGTGAAAATGATTTGGAACTGCCATGAAGTCAAAGTGATCCCGATTGTCATAGGCGCACTGGGGACTATCTCCAAAGGTTTCCAGGGATGGTTAAAGAAAATCGGCCCCTTCACGCTTTTTGGAACGCTTCAAAAGGCATGCTTGCTTGGAACGGCAAGAACCCTCCGATACGTCCTGAATATCTGAGGCTGCAGGTAGTGGCTTGATATTCAATCCAACGGACTTTCCAGTTAACCAACATCAATGACTGAGATTCAAGGAATAACAATAACAATAATAATAATAATAATAATAATAATAATAATAATAATAATAATAATAATAATAATAATAATGTGGCCTGCCCGTTCGACACGAGAGTGCAAGAGAAGGAGAGGGAGAAAATTAACCGATACCAGGACCTAAAGTGGGAGGTGAAAAGGATTTGGAACTGCCATGAAGTCAAAGTGATCCCGATTGTCATAGGCGCACTGGGGACTATCTCCAAAGGTTTCCAGGGATGGTTAAAGAAAATCGGCCCCTTCACGCTTTTTGGAACGCTTCAAAAGGCATGCTTGCTTGGAACGGCAAGAACCCTCCGATACGTCCTGAATATCTGAGGCTGCAGGTAGTGGCTTGATATTCAATCCAACGGACTTTCCAGTTAACCAACATCAATGACTGAGATTCAAGGAATAACAACAATAATAATAATAATAATAATATCTGAGAAATGGTATGAGCAAAGTAAACAATCTACCACATTCTGAGAAATGGTATGAGCAAAGTAAACAATCTACCACATTCTGAGAAATGGTATGAGCATAGGCCAGAGGCGGTGATGGAGAACAATCAGGTGAAGGTGCTGTGGGATTTTAGGATACAGACGGACAAAAAACTGGAACACAATAGACCTGACCTGGTGGTTGTGGACAAAGAAAAAAGATCGTGCCTGATTGTGGATGTGGCCTGCCCGTTCGACACGAGAGTGCAAGAGAAGGAGAGGGAGAAAATTAACCGATACCAGGACCTAAAGTGGGAGGTGAAAAGGATTTGGAACTGCCATGAAGTCAAAGTGATCCCGATTGTCATAGGCGCACTGGGGACTATCTCCAAAAGTTTCCAGGGATGGTTAAAGAAAATCGGCCCCTTCACGCTTTTTGGAACGCTTCAAAAGGCATGCTTGCTTGGAACAGCAAGAACCCTCCGATACGTCCTGAATATCTGAGGCTGCATGTAGTGGCTTGATATTCAATCCAACGGACTTTCCAGTTAACCAACATCAATGACTGAGATTCAAGGAATAACAATAACAATAATAATAATAATAATAATAATAATAATAATAATAATAATAATAATAATAATAATAAGGGAAGAAGACGCACGAGGTGACGGAGGTCATGAAATCGCTCCCGTAAGTTTTGAATTTTTAACATATTTAAATCATTTGTGAAATAACAACTCTTAGTACAAATGTTACGTAAAGCACCCGGCTTGAGCCCCAAAAAATTCGGACCCAAAATATATTGTTATAAGGCTCAAATATTCAAATATTCAACTTTGTATTGTACACTGTATATCCCCCCCAAAAAATGGCTATAAATGGAAGAAGAAGAACCCCCCCCCTCCTCTCCTCTGGCTACACTATATAGGACAGCTAAACTCACCAACACCAGAAACTAGATACACCACCCACCCCATCATCTGTGTACACTAAACACAACAGCATTTTCACCTTCACCGTCACCGCTCACTACGGCCATCATTACCACCACTATCCCATCACCGCCGCCACCACCCCTTGACTCCTTCACTGCTGCTGCCACCGCTACAGCACCATCACTACAGTAATACGGTCGCATCACCGCCACCACTGCCTCGGTATCGACATCACCACCACCACTGTCTCAGTATCGCCAACGCCGCCCTCTCCCACTTCTCCCTGCTGGCTGCTACTACTCCCACATTATAGAATCCCTACTACTAACAAAGAGGAAGGCATCAAAATATATAGATAGACTCAAAAGAAAAAAAGAAAAAACAAACAACAAAACCAAAGCAGCACAGCAACAACAGCAAAAAACGAGAAAAACAAACAGAGAAAAACAAAAACGAAAACAAAAAAAGAAACCCCAAAAACGTAAAGAAAATAAGAATGAAGAGAGAAGCAGGCGGACGGACAGAGAAGAGGGGGGAAAAAGTAAAACTTAAAAAACAAAAACTAAGTCAGACATTCGAATACTACATTACAATGAAACTTATGCTTATTCATTTTTGGGGCCCTTTCTGCCCGTGTGTTTGTTTGTTTATGTGTGTTCGTATACAGCGTGGTGATAATGCCACACAAGGGCCAAGTGGGATGGCGGATCCACAGATGGCTATGTAAACATACATTCGCCAATCCTCGATAAGAGTGTTTAAATATCGAACATAAACAGTTCGAATAACGGTGAAATGGAGACTAGAACGTCATGTGACAGACTCTCACCCAACAGGTGCCCCCTGGCTCAGCAGCAGGAACCTGACTGTCAACCAAATACTGCTGATGTTGGAGGAAGAAGAAGAAGGAAAGGGGCCAGAACCAACTGGACGAAAGAATTGAATAGAACTGTTATGCAATGCTACCTGAAAAGTAACCCCAAGGAGAGGGGCTACAGGAGACGGATGCATAACATCTGGAACGAGATTGGTTTATTTAAATTAGATGAACAAAAATTGGCCGGGCAGGCTCGGGTAATAAGAACTAATGGGTGGATAAGCGAGCTGGAACTGGAGGAACTGAGCAGAGAGAATGGCTTGGAGATGGCGGGTGTAGTATGCCAGACAGGCGAGCCGGTGGGAAATGAAGGTGAGGAGGTCCTGAGAACGGAGGAACCACCCGAAGCAGACAATGATCTGAATACTGAGATAAATAATACCTGGAACAGAGATACGGCCACTGAGGAGATGAATGCTGACGGGCTAGGACAAGATTCGGTTGACATCCTAAATCTAGTGGTAGATGAATTGAACAATGATAGTGGGAGACCTATGAACCTAAGATTTGTAGACAGGAAAAAGTTAAAAGAAACAACAGCTAAGGTAAACAAAGTCATCCCATACCTTGAGGCGAGGAGTCTCCACCAGTGCAACAATATCCTCAAAGCAACAGCAAATACGGTGAGGAAACTACTTGGTATAAAAGCGAGAGGAAACAACAGACAAGAAAGAGCAGAGCCGTGGTGGAAGAAGCGACTGAGTGGGCAAATCGGGGAAATGAGAAATGACATAGGAAAGCTTGAGTCACTACTGAATGGGACACTAAAAAACATAGGCACTAAAAATAGACTGGAAATAAAATACAAAACTAGGAGTAAAAAGCTAAATATTATCATAGAGGAATTGAAGCAACGCATTGTAGCAAAGAGTGCCAAAATCAGGCGATACGAGAACAGAGTCAGTCAGTATAAACAGAACCGCATGTTCGACAACAACCAGAAGATGCTGTTTGGACAGTTTGAGGGGAAAGAAAGAGGCAACGACTTGATCCCTGGGGCGGAACAGGCTAAAACATTCTGGAGAGGAATATGGGAGCAGGATGTTAGACACAATGCCCAGGCAGGGTGGATTGAGACAGTACAGAGGGAGATCGGTGAGAAGGCACAACAACAGACTGATTTGAGTATCACAGTTGAAACTCTTAAGGGGCAAGCCAAAAAACTAACCAACTGGAAATCACCAGGCCCAGATGGTGTGCAAGGGTATTGGATTAAACATTTAACATCCCTCCACCCGAAGCTGACGGCCATGTTCAATGACTGCTTGGTGTCGGGTGAGGTGCCAGAGTGGTTGACAAAAGGTACCACAGTTCTGATAATGAAAGACCGAATCAAGGGTAATGATGTTACCAACTATAGACCTATCATATGTCTGCCCGTAATGTGGAAACTGTTGACGAGCATTGTGTCTGAGGAAATCTACCATCACCTCCACACAAACAACTTGTTACCGGACGAACAGAAATGATGCCGAAAGAAGTCACGTGGTACAAAGGACCAGTTGCTTATTGATAAGATGGTAGTGGGGAATTGCAGGAGGAGACACACTGATCTTGCCATGGGATGGATAGACTACAGAAAGGCACTTGACATGGTGCCTCATTCCTGGATCACCAAAATCCTGGATGTCTTCAGGGTGGCAGATAACATCAGACAGTTGCTGGGCAGGAGTATGGGGTCCTCGGAGACAGAGTTGACATCAACTGGAGTATCCTTGGGAAGCGTGAAGATCAAGAGAGGTATCTTCCAGGGAGATAGCCTGTCCCCTCTGTTGTTTGTCCTTGCCCTGATGCCCTTGACCATTATGCTGCGAAAAGTGAGAGCAGGATACAAGTTGGGAAGGGGAGAGCTTACCATCAATGACCTCCTCTTCATGGACGATCTTAAGCTCTTCGGGAAAAGTGAGAAGGAGTTGGATGTGCTTGTTGACACTGTCCGTATTTTCAGCAGTGATATATGTATGCATTTTGGTATTGGTAAATGTGGAGTCATTGTGATGAAGAGGGCTAGGTTGAGCAGAAGTAACGGGATCCAGATACCAACAGGTGAGATGATAAAGGAAATTGACTCTGAGGAAGGATACAAGTATTTGGGCGTTCTGGAGGCTGATGGCATAAAGAACAAAAAAATGAAGGAATTGTTAAGAACTGAATACATTCGAAGAGTAAGGAGCGTATTGAAGTCACATCTGAACAGCAGAAATGCCATAAGCGCAGTAAATTCCCGAGCTGTGTCTATTATTAGGTACAGTGCGGGAATTCTGAGATGGAATGTTGCTGAACAAAAAGAAATGGATAGGAAGACTAGGAAGCTATTGACTATCTACAACATGTTCCACAAGAGGAGTGATGTCGATAGACTCTACCTAAGGAGATCTGAGGGTGAAAGAGGTCTTATCAGCATAGAGGACTGTGTTCAGATGGAGAAAAACAACCTATACAAATACGTGACCTATAGTAAGGAGCCAATGCTCAGAGCTGTACTGAAGGAGGGGACAGTAGGCCAGGGGATGTCCAAGGAGGAAATAACATCAAGGAGGAAGAGCAGCCTTAAGGGAAAATCCCTTCATAGTACCTTCTTTGAGAAAACTGAATTTAGAGATCCACAGACATGGAACTGGTTGAGAAGAGGAGACCTCAAAAAGGCTACAGAAGGAATGCTAATGGCTGCGCAGCAGCAGGCCCTCAAAACGAAGTGGTTGAAGCACCATATCTACAAGGAGGAGGCTAGCCCACTGTGCAGGATATGTGGAGAGAGAGAGGAGACTGTGGCTCACATTGTGTCCGAGTGTAAACGCCTAGCCCAGACCCACTATAAGGGCTGGAGACACGATGTGATGGGCAGGGTAATCCACTGGCACCTGTGCAAATTAAACAATCTACCACATTCTGAGAAATGGTATGAGCATAGGCCAGAGGCGGTGATGGGGAACAGTCAGGTGAAGGTGCTGTGGGATTTTAGGATACAGACGGACAAAAAACTGGAACACAATAGACCTGACCTGGTGGTTGTGGACAAAGAAAAAAGATCGTGCCTGATTGTGGATGTGGCCTGCCCGTTCGACACGAGAGTGCAAGAGAAGGAGAGGGAGAAAATTAACCGATACCAGGACCTAAAGTGGGAGGTGAAAAGGATTTGGAACTGCCATGAAGTCAAAGTGATCCCGATTGTCATAGGCGCACTGGGGACTATCTCCAAAGGTTTCCAGGGATGGTTAAAGAAAATCGGCCCCTTCACGCTTTTTGGAACGCTTCAAAAGGCATGCTTGCTTGGAACGGCAAGAACCCTCCGATACGTCCTGAATATCTGAGGCTGCAGGTAGTGGCTTGATATTCAATCCAACGGACTTTCCAGTTAACCAACATCAATGACTGAGATTCAAGGAATAACAATAACAATAATAATAATAATAATAATAATAATAATAATAATAATAATAATAATAAGAAGAAGAAGAAGAAGAAGAAGAAGAAGAAGAAGAAGAAGAAGAAGAAGACGACGAAATGGGGGCTATTCCGTTTTTATTTGTCAAACACTCCTCAATTATTTGTGGAAAAAAGAAGATTGTGGATAATATTTAGCCTCCATAGAATGGACAGGAAAAATTCCCAAAACAATATCAATAGCAACAGCAACAACAACAATAAAAGTAGTAACCCTAACAGTAACAAAAACAACAACAAACAATACTTAATATAACATGCAGCAGCTGCGAATGTAAATGATTTTCCATATCCGCCAATGTCTACCACTCTAAACGACGCCGCCCTCAACGCAACTACAGTAAGCACAGTTACAATAGATAACCACAACTTAAACAACAATAAAATAGCAATAACAACAATAACGATGACATGAACCAAAAAAACATGATCAACAACTAGAATAAATACAATAAGAATAACAAAAAATGCATCTGCTGCAAACACTTCCTAAAAATATTGCCGGAAAAGAGACATGTTTGACCCAAGCAGACAAACTTTTTCAAAAAATGCAAAAATATCAGTCCCTTATCAGATTATTCATAAAGACGAAACGGTCGGAGCCAACACACCAAGCAGAAGTTGAGAGAGCACAGAATGTAATAATGCCAATGGTCAAAACATGCCATTTGTTGGCATTTCAGTTTTCTGTAGAAGTGGGGAGTGTCTGCTCCACATCAAACTAGATGATTCACAGGAACCGATACCTCATTTGCCTTTCATGACGACCCCAAGCCACGTGAATTTACGCAGAGTATTCTGAGTAAGGCCATGTTGAAAAACGAGTAGGAAACTGTGAGAAAGACAACACACCTCAGTCTTGTGGGAAAAGGACGTTTCCTTCATCCGTTTGGCTGGTTGTGGCCTTCTCCACAATGATGTCTTTGTATATCCTTCTGGAAAGGGTTTGACAGAAATCTCGATTTTTTGCTTGTAACGTATTTTTTTTTTGTGTGTGGGGGGGGGGGACAAGCAGTAACACATACATGTACTGTCCTTACCGTACTGTTCTTCCCTTAATGCATTTTTTGCAAAGACTCTTTGTGGTTAATAAAGCAAACATTATTACCTTTATTATTAGGGCGGTGGATTGGCAGTATCGGTAGAGGGTCGGACGCCATGCTTTCCAGCATAGTTACGTCCATTTACGATCTGAGTTCAAATCCCGCCGAGGTTGACTTTACTTTTCACCCTTACGGGGTCGATAAAATAAAGTACCAGTAATGCACTGGGTAATTGCTGGCCTTGTGCCTAAAGTAGAACCAATTATGACCTTTATTATTAATATTTTTATTATTGATAATAATAATATTAGCATTACACAAATATGATTCCGAAACACATTTCAAAATTTTGTCAGCAACATTGTAGAGAGAAGCGTAGTATATTCTAAAACGGCCATCCGTATTCTAAATGCATTCCCTACTGTGCCCATACATCAATACGCAAGCAACGCGACATGTTGGAAAATTAGGAATTACAAACGCAAAGAGACTTAATTAAATACCTGAAGGCATTTTTTCAAGAATCACCATAGTTTGAGTTTGTACACATATACATCTTTTCGAAGACTTCGTTGAAACAATATATGTACGTGACTTCTAATTAAATGAATTAACATACCCAGGGAAATTACACATTCGACGTTATAAAGTAGTCTCTACAGCAAATGATCAAATATATTAGTATAGACAGGTGTAGAAATTATTACCGTGTTGTATATCTATATATGTATCTATAGATCAGTTAGGGTGGGGTATATACACATACACACACACACACACACACACACACACACACACACACACACACACACACACACATATATATATATATATATATATATATATATACATTTATATACAAAAGCGCATTAAAAAAATGTATGTACGTATATATATATATATATATATATATATATATATATATATATATATATAGTAATAATAATAAATTTGAAGACTAAAATCCAAAGAGGGCATCCACTTCTGCGTTTAAAGATTGACTTTGTTAGTTTCAGAAGATCCCGATAAGGGTGAAAGCAGCGATTCTTTGCTTAAACGTTAATCTGTTATTTTAATATATATATATATATATATATATATATATATATATATATATATATATATATATATATATATATGTATATATATATATATATTTATTAAAATAACAGATTAACGTTTAAGTGTGTGTGTGTGTGTATGTGTGTATGTGTATGTAAAATGTAAACAGAAATAACAACCCAATCGGTACAGTATAGGGAAGGTATATATTAGTTTAAGGCTTGATATAGCAGGAAGACCGTCTTAACGTTTCGGACGCTAGTCCTTCATCAGAAGAAAGAATGAGAAATAAAATAGACTAAGAGGATGGGCGGGTTGGAATTGGAAAAAATGTCTTTAGATAAAAATAATAGGTTCATTCATGTTGACATCTCTTGCATATATATATATATATATATATATATATATATATATATATATATATATATATATATATATATAATGTATAATAAACAATACAATTCGGGAATCCTCTGGTAATGAGGTAATTATATTGTATTGTTTATTATACATTAAATTTAGCTCTGGTACTTACATAGAGAACTCTTCACTCCTTTGACTTTTTCAATTTTCAATGGAAACATCAATACTTATATATATATATATATATATATATATATATATATATATATATATATATATATATATATATATATATATTTATATATATATGTATGTATATAGAAGTAGTAACACAACAATTAGTTCACCATACCGAGAATAGTTGTTTCACCTTATGCGGATCATGTGTATGTAGGTATATGTGTGTCTGTGTTTCCGTGTGAATATTCAATTGTAGACAACTGACCATCTTTGCAGACCTCACCAATGAATACCCATTGTTTGCTTGGAATGTACACAGATACACACACACACACACACACATATATATATATATATATATATATATATATATATATATATATATATATATATATATATATATATATATATATATATATATATATATATATATATATATATATACATATATACATCATATATATATATATAGTACTATGGAAATCTATATCAGTAGATTCTTAGTCGAATCTTTTCAATGCAATCAATCTACTAGGAAAGAAGCACGTTAAAGTATTCCACCTCCGTTGTATGAATCTAAGTACTAGATTCCTATAGACCGCTATTTCATAAAGTATTTTAATTTTAGGTAATACGAAGAGATAGAGCTTAATTTCCATAAATCAGTATTTTGAATACCATATGGTATGCATATTTCAAAGTCGTTAGACAAAGAATATGTATGTTTAACACTTCAACTTCAGAGTTACGTAATATTTGTTTACCGCCCCTTGTAACGTATTTAATAAACTAAACTGTGGAAATGTAGAACCGTCTCTTTGTATTTACTTATATATCTAAATCTATCTATCTATCTATTATCTATCTATCTATATATCTATCTATCTATCTATCTATCTATCTATCTTAATCTAGCTGTCGTCTGTTCTACAGTGTGGATGTCATTCACTTCGCACAGAAGTTTTGTTCAAATTTATTGAGGAAATTTTGTGAGTTCAAACTTAATTTTGATACAATTGTGTAGCTTGACCCTCCGTCTGAACTGTCAGGCGGTGGGTCAGCTCATCTTTACCCCTCCTAGATGTGAAAAACCTGTTTTAAAAAATTTTGTGTAAAAAATTTCAATCGTCTAACAGAAATGTTAAACGCAGCGAACGAAAATAGTGGTGGGGGACAGCGGTAAGAGTTGTAAGCTCGCACGCTTTAGTCCCCCCTTCCTTCCCAACTAACGTCATAGAGAAGGAAGGAAAAATTAAAATAAAAACAGACGAATCTACGGAGAAAAAAAAAATGACGAAAACACAAATCTGGACTTGGATTCCAACAACGAAAAAAAAAAATTTGAAAAATTGCATGACAATACTAATAACACAAACAAAGACACAACAAACACAAAAATAACATTTGAAAATAACACCATATCAGAAAACAAAGCAGACGACAAGATTTCATTTGCACAGAAAACAAAGAAATCTTTGACTTATATAGCGGAAAACATTTCAGATGTGGTACGAAGGATCACGGACGCCAAACAATACATAAGTGAAGGAGAGAATGGTATTTTATCGGTAAAAATGCCTCAAGAATTCACGAAAGACATTGAAAGCCGAACGGTCAAGTTTCGGACCATCAACAACAGTACAAAAAAACCTGAACAGCCTTCTCAAGCAGATATCAAAACAGTACTCACAGAAGTACTTAATGAAACCACTTTCATAAGAAAAGACAGACTGTATGGAAGCCTAGCAATTATCATGAAGAACGAATCGGCGGCAAAAAAATGTGCTTTGTCACCGATTCGTTCGAAAAATTTCACCTTTTATCCATCTTATATGGGGAAAAGAACTCAACGCATATGGCTGGATGCAATGATGCCAGATGTGGACTACTGCTGGCTCATAGCTGGCTTCATCGATCCAGTGAATGACAACGTGATTTCCATTGGGAAAACCACAGGCAATGCGTTCAGTGGAACAGGTATAGAGCTGGTAGTACAAATGAAGCCTGAACGCATCGCCCAAATACCCGACAGAATCCTATTAGAGGACCACGGGTATATAAACATTAGCGTGGAGGGGAGAAGGCCGTCCTGCCATATCTGTGCAGGCAGAGGGCACCTGAAGGCCGCTTGTCCCCAACTCAACAAAAAGAAAACCCTGATACCAACACCAGCTCCACCACCACCACCACAACAGATAAACAAACAACAAAACTCAGTCCCACCCAACCCGTCCCTCAGTAAAACCACAACACCACCACAACACAAACAGTCACAACACATTACCCCAAAACAAAATACAGGCCCACCCAACCTCTCACTCAATAAAACAACACAACCACCGCAGACACAACACACAACACAGTCTAACATAGTGACATCCATCTCCCCCACAAAGAAAACCAACACGGAAACATTACCAGCAAACATACCTCTTCCCTCCAACACTGAAGATAACCCAACGAATTCGGAGGAAGAAACGGAGTCCTTCAGACAGATTAAAAGGAAAAAAAGAAAACATGTGCAAAACACACAAGGACAAACAACCCCCACCCAAATCTCAACACATTCCAACAAAACAGAAAACACCCCTCCAGCAACAAACAAAACCAAACCTGCACCTCCCCTCTTCGAAACACTCACACCATCGGAAAAAAAGACATTACACTATACTTACATCAACAGAAACAATAATAAATTAAATGAACTCATATACAATAATCCATCGGTACAAACCGAAGGTGTAAACTTTGTTTCGTCAGAAAACTACCCACATTTAAAACTAATAAAGATCCCAATGAACCTCTACCAAAAACTAAAAAAGGATTTTAAGGAGGACGTAGGACCACCCTCTGTCAAACCCATAAACCGCGTCCTTCTAAAAAGCTTTCCCCATCCCCTTCCCCTCCCCAACACAACTCCAAACACCCCAACCCCACCACACACTGACGACCCCACACCACCACAAGACACCCCTTCACCCAACACCCCCGACCCCATGGAAGTCGTGCAACCCGAACCCCGGGAAGCGGAAAGGTAGGTCTCTACACTCTCATTTGGCTCTGACGCCCACATGGATGTGTTAAGAGTAGGATGTTTGAATGCACGTGGCCTGGGCTCAACTTGGAAGCAAGCAAAGCTTCTAAATGACCTCAGGTCATGTGGTATAAATGTAATGGTTATCTGTGAGACTCGGATCAGCGTCGTGCGGCAGCTGGCCCCTACCTTCGATGACTTTGAGGTGCATGCATCTCTCTGTCAACCTGGAGGTGGGGGTGGGGTTGTCGTACTGCTGCAAAAACACCTGGGTCTTGCCGTACAGGTTGTGCACTCGGACCCGGAGGGTCGTTTGTTGGTGCTAGACGTTGGCAGTAGTGAAAGTGCGGCCTTTAGACTGGTCGCCGTCTACTCCCCTTTCGGAGCTGAACGGTCCGACTTCTTCCAGCGTTTGGAGACTTTTCTGGGAACGTCGCGTTCCCTGCTTCTAGCGGGGGATTGGAATGACATCCTGGATGCACGTTGGGACTATGCAGGAGCATGTCCTAATAGAGGGGGGTGTAACAGCCTCAAGGGGTTACTCGACCGTTTTAACTTGGTCGATAGATATCGACTAGATTTTCCAACTGTGCCTACCTGGACTTGGAGAAACCACAGTGGTCAATCTAGATCGTACTTAGATAGATTCTTAGTTAGAAGTAAGGATAGGGACATATTAAGCTGTCCAAAAATGCGCACGGTTGGCTACACGGATCACAAATTAGTGACCTACGTGGTCAATCTCGAGAAAACACATAGACAGGGTCCCGGTTACTGGAAACTTAATTTGTCTTTACCGGCAAAAGAGACTTACAGAAACCGGATTAGCAGATTAGTTAAGGAGAGGTTGACGGGTGCAATCGTCAACAACCGATGGTGGGCATCTCTCAAAAGAGAGATTAGAACAGAATCAATAAGTTATAGCAAGATGTTAGCTGCCGATAGGAATAGAAACGAGAAAGAATTAACAGGTAAATTAGAAGAGGCAATCAAGAGCGAAGATGTGGCCAGAGTGCTGGCATCGAGGACAGCCTTGAACCAGTTTTTCGATGCAAAGCACGAAGGCTGCGTCATTCGAAGTAAAATACGTGCTCTAGGTAATGAGGGGGCCAAAGCCGTTGGATGGGCCCGCGTGACAGAAACTAAGAGTGGAAATCGATCCACCATCCGGTCGTTGCAAGACGAAGTTGGACGGGTGATCCGGGAGCCTAAGCAGATGTGCGAGGCCTTTCAAAGGCACTTTGCCCGATTGTTCGGGGGAGGCGAGGGTCCGGGCGGGGGCGTGGATTTCGGTCCATACCTCGACGGCCTGCCGCGTCTCTCGAGCGAAGAGGCAGAGTCCTGCGAGGGACCAATCTCGGCTGATGAGATCGGAGATGCGCTGAGCCAATGCAGCAGACGCAAATCTCCAGGTCTCGATGGTATACCTTACGAACTTTATTTAGCAATGCCGGTCTTCTTCTCCGAACTCCTCGAAGCGGTCTACTGCAATTGGCAGCAGAACGGGAGAATTCCTTGTCCTGTAGCCAAGGGCGTAGTCACGCTGGTGAGGAAGGACGAGAACAAGGGGGATAGTATAAATAATTTTCGGCCCATAACCCTGCTAAACACAGAGTTAAAGATTTTGGCCAAGGTGTTAGCAAAGAGGTTGGCGCTTGTCGTGGGTGGCCTGGTGGGAGATGCGCAGACATGTGCTATCCCATCCAGGTCCATTCACGATAACCTCCACCTCATGCGATACATCATAGAGAGGGTTGGCAACAAACCCGGCTTCGGTGGGGCCCTGATCAACTTGGATCAGTCTAAGGCCTTCGATAGGGTCGACCATGGTTACCTGGATGCGGTGCTAGCGGCGGCTGGGTTCGGTCCTGTTTTCAGAGGCTGGATCACTGCCCTACATAGCAACCACATCTGTTCTAGGATCAAGGTGAACGGCTACCTTTCGAAGCCGTTCGAAATCACACGATCCATTCGACAGGGGTGCCCTCTCTCCTCCCTTCTGCACGTATTGACTCTCGAGCCTTTACTGAGGAAGTTGGAGTTGCTGCAGGGTATCCCCCTGGAACCAGGATTGAGCAAAGCGGTGTCGGCCTACGCCGATGACGTAACAGTAATGGTATCAACCGACTCGGAGATCGAGGCGGTCGGTACCTTACTGGAGGAGTACGAAAGGTTGTCAGGAGCGAAACTGAACCGGGAAAAATCCATCGGGCTGCAACTCGGAACGTGGAGAGGCAGACCGATGCCTCCTGACGGTGTCGTCGGACACTGGACGGAGGGCCCGGTAAAGTTGCTTGGGGTCTGGTTTGGACCGGACCCCCAGGTGGAAAAGAACTGGAACGAGGTTACGAACAAGGTGTTTGCACTAACCCAGAAATGGGCCAAGTGTAAGCAGTCCCTAAAAGGCCGGGCGGAGGTGGCGAACATTTACATAGCGTCCGTCACTTACTACCGCCTGACTGTCGTGCCTTGCCCTAAGGAAACACTCACCACCATGGAACGCATGCTCTTCCAATTTCTTTGGAAGAAGCGTCCTCCTATGGTGAGAAGATCCATCTGCTGCCAACAACCTTCGAAAGGAGGGCTGGGGATGCCGTGGTTGATGATGCGTAGGCACGCATTAAGGCTACGGCACCTACAGGTATTCCTCACTGGTCAACAGGTGTGGGCTCCGTTCGTGAAACGAGCCTTTCCGAGACTCGTCTCGCTCACCGAGCTACAGTCCTGGGTCAAGCAAAGATCCGGAAAACTGGGAGACTGGCACACTGAGTGTGCTCAGGCGCTCAGGGCTCTCTGGCAAGCGGGCCGGGCAATCGGTGGAGAATCCACCTCATCATTCTATAGAGGGCTGGTGGCTAGCAGGGGCGATGACACCCTTGGAGAGTCGCTGGACATGGAGGAAGACGAACTGGCCAGCCTGTTCGGTAGGACATTCGGCCCAGGACCAATGGACAACTTCCAGAAGTCACTGGCCTGGCAGTGCTACCGGGGGGCTCTACCCGTTCGAGAGAGGCTCTACAGACACGGGCGCCCGGGCAGGGATCCCTCAAAAAAGATTTGCCCTAGATGCGTGCGTCACGAAGAAACCGTTGCGCACGCATTGGTGCAATGTCCGGGCGTGGCTGATCTGTGGGGCTACGCCGAACGACTGCTGTCGCGGGTGGCGCCGATTAAATTGACCGCCGAGTCCGTGATGACAATCAAACCGCCTCCCCTCTTCACAAAGGAAGCAAAGGCGGTTTTTCTGTGCGTAATAGCCATGTTGAAAGAGGTTGTTTGGTGGACACGATTGAAAGGTCTGAGGTCAGGCAACTTCCTCTCTGGCCATAGTCTGGTCTACTTCTTCCGATATCACTTCGGAAGAAGGATAAGAATGGAGAGAGAGGTGCTTGGCCACAGGCAGTTTTATGAAAGGTGGGTGATAGTGGCGAGAATGGCTCGTGTAAATGGGCCTTCTCTGTATACCATCCTGTAGGTAAAGAAGTAAAGGAGAGGGGAGCACCTTCTCCATGTGCTCCCCGGGCAAAGGATTGCACACTTTTTCGGGGGTGTGTGCAACCCCCATCACGTCCCCTCCCTTTTGAGGTTATTTTCGATTATTTTCATGTTACACCCTTTTTACTCGATTATATGTAAACTCCCCCTTTGTATTTGTCCCTTCTTTTTATGCCTTTATGGTAAATAAAGAAATCTATCTATATATATATATATATTATATATATTTATGTATGTATATATCTGTGTGTGTGTGTGTGTGAGAGAAAGAGAGAAAGAGAGGGGAGAGAAAGAGAGAGAGAGAGGGAGAGAGAGAGAGAGAGAGAGAGAGAGAGAAGAAAGAGAGAGAGAGAGAGAGAGAGAGAGAGAGAGAGAGAGAGAGAGAGAGAGAGAGAGAGAGAGAGAGAGAGAGAGAGTGTGTGTGTGTGTGTGTCTATGTGTATGTGTATCTCTATCATTTAAACTTTACTGTTTTTCAGAAAATTTTAAAGCAGTATAGACAACTGAATGCTTCAATCCTGTATAACTGATCATCATTTAAAGATTATATTTAAACTGCTTTTGTATTACTTAATCGTTTCCTACATATATTATCTACATGTGATTACCAATGGTCTCTATTCCTTTTTTTGAGCTCTGCTCCGCGGTATTTCCCTAAGCCAGTTGTTTAGAGCTTAAGAAAAGTCTAATCTTAGCTTTAAGTCTCATAAGAAATGTTTTTCTCATATTCTTCCTAATTCCTCTCTCTAATCCCATTCTTCACTGTCAGCACCAACTAATTTGTTTCAATTGTTGCCTCAAACGTGTTCCAAGATATTTCCCGAATTCAATTCTATATACATTCTCAAAAATGCTGATATATCTTTAATAATTCTCTCAAGCATTTTAAACCATAGTTTGGATGTATATTTAGTTTAATTACGATGTCGACAAAAATAATCTAGAATGTTCCGGGTTTCACATTGAAAATAAAGCTAAAACATTTGTTTCGCTCTGAACGCCTGATCTGTGTAAATAAACAGTAAAATGTTATGGTCTTCTAATGTGCCTTTCATATTCCATTCCAAAACATCGATGTTTCGGCTATATCATATCATAGGATATATTCCAAATGCCTAGCACAAGTTTTTCTAGGTTAAATTGCGACTTTTATATAAATGCCCTGATATCGGAATGAATAAGTTGCAGAATGTAGTTTTGATTCTCTCTCTGATTTAAACCCGTAGTTTTATTGCCGCAAGTCAATTAGCAGTTAATGTGGGTTGCAAACTTCGGCATTGAACATCATCAAAAGAAGTAAATAACAAATTGTAGCATTTGGTATCAGCATTTTGAAACATCTTGCTTTGCTTTCGTTAGTACTTAAGAAAACATTAAATGATAAAAAAAAACTGGGAAAAAGAAACTCGTACATTTTAGATTACATACTGTTTGAATCGTACATATGGACTCCTAAAATATTTCACGCTGAAATTTATTTTATTCATCGCTGTTCTTTGAACATTAAGTTATCGTTTTTCTTTAAATTAAATTCTGCAACATAAGACAGATATTGGTTATTAATGCAGGAACGATGCCAGGAAAACTGAAACTGGTGGTAAGGGGGAGGTGGATAGTCCTAACCCCAGTATTTGACAGATATTTTATTCTACGTGACACCATTGAATACATGACAGAAACTTTTACCATTAAGAAACTGTATATTGATCTGCCCAAAATATTGAGTATTGACCTTTTTCTAAATTTCGAACGGTTTCTCATTATATATAATGCACAGACATTAATTTAGGGGCGGGCCCCATGCTTTGAAGCATAGAGGTACCTCCCTTTATGATCTGAGTTCAAATCCCTCCGAGGTTGACTTTGCCTTTCATCCTTACGGGGTCGATAAAATAAAGTACCAGTAATGAACTGGATTAATTGCTGGCCTGGTGCCAGAAGTAGAAACAATTAATTTCTTACTAGTATCGGTGAATTGGCAGTATCTGTAGAAGATCGGACGCCATGCTTTGCAGCAAAGAGATACTTCCCTTTACGAACTGAGTTCAAATCCCGCTGAGGTTAACGTTGCCTTTCATTCTTACGGGGTCGATAAAATAAAGTACCAGTTATCTACTGGAATTTGCTAGCCTTGTGCCAAATGTATAAACAATTAATTTCTTACTAGTCTACTGCACAAATCACCTATCTATCTATTTTTCTATCTACATGTCAGCTCCCCCCTCTCTTTCTCTCTCTCTCTCTTTATACACATACACGTAAACATTTATATATATATATATATACACACGCACGATATGTCTTCAATTTGCCTTCTTTAATTCTTTTTGTTTCCCGTAGAGCTTTGGGCGACTAAAGATCTTCATTTTGCATATTTGCAGTTGTTTATACGTTCCTGCGCCCAATCCAGGTTTTTAATCGTCGCTTCTGTAGCAATGTTTGATAATGGTGCTAAAGATACTATCATCGCGCTCATTCAAATACACTGCAATAAAGTTACCCTACCTTCCTAGATTGGCATCCATCAGTTATTAGTGGTAACGTCTTATATTTAGATTATAAGGAAAATAGTGTACAAGCAGCAACTAGACATTAGGCAATGAAACAACAGATGGAATAACATTCTTACTTTTTTCTTATCATATACATGTTTAATTTGGATTCCAGGTTCTGCTTTAAATACTAAATGAGCGTTTTATTACAGTTTGATAATGATAACATAACAATTTACATATTTTACTGTAGAACAGTCCCTACCTTGAAAAAGCCCGCTTCACATGTCTTTTAATATTTAATCAATACCACACTAATTATTCCTTATCAGCCGCATTACATGGAAAACAACTAATTCGTTGTGCGAATGATTTTACCTACAATATTTCTTTCAAATTCCACAATCAATTTGTGTCCGTAACTCAACAATGCAAGGTTGGGATAAACGTATTTTAACTGCAAGGTACATTTATCACAGTATATATAATAGGTTACGCTCACAGTCCCATAACTGTCTTATAATGACAACATTCAAGAACATGATGAATGCGTTCGTACATTGCTAGGTTTCTGAATTGTATCGCGTCACAAATTTCACTTACGTTTTCAAGTAGTTTATCATGTATTTCTCTAAAGTATTATAGATATTTGTCGTCTGTCATTTCTAAGTAACCAGGACACTGTATGTGGTAACTTCCATAAAATAATTGTTCCTACTTTTGGCATAAGGCCAGCAATTACCCAGTACATTACTGGTACTTTATTTTATCGACCACGTAAGGCTGAAAGGCAAAGATAACCTCGATGGGATTTGAACTCAGACCGCAAAGGGACGTAACTATTCTAGAAAGCCTAGCGCCCAACCCTCTACCGATACTGCCAATTCACCGCCCTAAAATAACTCAAACGTCCATAAAATAATACCAAATGTTCTGACTCTTTTGCCTACAGTTCCAGTATGTACAAATCAAACCTATCAACATATGCCTGCTTCATCACTACATGTATACACTCATACTGTACAGTTCCTGGTCGATTCGGCACGTCAGTTTTCCTAATTTAACATGCAATCAATCAGCAGCAGGTATGCTCAATATGTTTAAAGTTATTTTAAACATGTTTTGTTCTTTCGATACATACCGCTTTATATATATATATATATATATAAAGAATGAATAAAAACAGGTACACATCATAAAAAGGTAATGTATTCTGTGTGCTTAGAAATGTTTCCACGGTGGTTATACAGCCTAGTTATGCTATGTACAAATTTATAACTATTTGCAAAACTCAATTATCAAATTATCAAATTTGCACATAACCACCGTGGAAACATTTGTAAGCACACAGAATAAATTACCTTTTTATGATGTCTACCTGTTATTATTCATTCTTTATCTACACTCCGGAATACAGAAGGATCAGGAACTGAGTTTCTTCAACTATTCTTCCATAACTCGTTGAGTAACCTCTTACCGTACGTCAACTCTATCCATTGTAGTAATTAACCACTACTGCATCCATGATAATCCGAAACCTAATATATATATATATATATATATATATATATATATATATATATATATATATATATATATAAGTGAAACACACTTTACTATTTTTCAATTCCAAATATTCCAATATTGTATAATGCACATAGGATGCCGCGAATGCATCTGGCTATTTACCACGGCAATTCGTTCGGTATTGTGTCCGGCATTTTGTACAACTGGCATATAGAGGCTACTGCTCCATACTTCATTTCTCTTATCTAGCTATTTTATTCATTTCTCTATCTTGTTTCCATTCTTTTGCAGAGACTAAATAAACCAGTTGAAATTTTCTGAATAATGTCAATCAATATTTTGAGTCAAAATAAACAGCAATATATTTATATGCACGTGTCGTCTGATTATAGTTTCCGTATATTTATGTTTCTATTTCCTAGTAATGTTGAATCCCAACTGAAAATATAAGATCTTGTCTTGAACCGACCCACCAGAATTTTATCTCTTCATCAAAACTTCACTTACACTGTCAACCTTCAGTAATGTCATGTAGTCGGAATTATTGGTGGCGTATTTTTTTTTAAACGAATCAATAAATATCATCAAAATATCATCAAAACTTTCTCCATCACTGAAAGTCGCAGCATTTATCTGGGATAAGAAATTGACAGGATTCTATTATCACGTCAGTGTACACAAAGATAAGTTGTAGATATAATTTTATATACGTTCTGATTAGTTTACACCAATTTCTTTTCGGGGGCTTTCTACTGTTAGAATATTGAAGGCACTAGAATCTTGCTGTATGTAAGCGCAGTTCATTTGAAACTCTGCTGAGTAGAATCTGTGATATGTGCGTCTATATATATATATATGTACACATATACATATATATATATATATATATATATATATATATATATATATATATATATATATATATATATATAAATATGCCCACTTTAATTTGACCGCTTGAGGTCTATTTTATGGGTATGTCACTCTCTTATACTTCAAATATTGTATTTTATCTGATGAAAGCATACTATCAATTAGTATCATTGAGATATATATATTGAAATAAATTATGATGCTATAGTGATATATTTTCCATTTATTACTATTATTATTATAATAGTCCAGATAAAGTTTATCTGTCGAGTGATTCATATCTGTTATGAACATAATTCTGTTGGATACTTATCAACAAACTTTATAACTCATAGTTTATACATATATAAATATATATATATATATATATATATATATATATATATATATATATATATATATATATAATATATATATCAAGTGACGACACCATTCGGTTACGAATGACCTTGGAATTTGAAACTAGATATTTACCCTTCTAGGCACAAGTATGGGCAAGCTTGTGCATACCAGGCTCCCCTCTTCACGCAACAGATTTTGTCCAAGGGAAAGGCAATGGTCGAAACAGCTTAGTACCAGGAACGTAGGAAATCATTTCTACAGCTGAGTGAACTGGAGCAACGTGAAATAGTGTTTAGCTCAAAAGCACAACGCCAGGCCCAGTCAGATAATTGAACTTACAAGCCCAACGCTCTAACCACTAAGCCAATCTATTTCACGCACACACTTATATATATATATATATATATATATATATATATATATATATATATATATATATATATATATATATATGTGTGTGTGTGTGTGTGTATATGTATATATATATATATATATATATATATATATATATATATATATATATATATATATGTGTGTGTGTGTGTGTGTGTGTGTATGTGTGTGTGTGTGAAACTTAAACATACGTAACAAAGCAAATGACACGTACATTGAACAAATATAACAGTTGAACGCTTAGGATAATAGGAAAACTGTATTAACATTTCACATACAAAACATTCATCAGAAGCGGTTAAATATAATAGAGGTTTGGCAGAAAAGACATATAAATATGTATTATAACTCTATATTAAATAAACATATGGGTAGCCTCGCTATCGAAGTAAAATATTTTTTCGTCAGGAAAATAATTTATTTTTCTCTAATTTCCTCTGTGAATATTTCACAGAGTTGCCAGTACGTTCCAGACAGAGAGATAGACATACGGACACACACGCACACCCACATGCAAACACACACGGACACACACACACATACACACACACACACACATATATATATATATATATATATATATATATATATATATATATATATACAAACACACCTATGTATATGTATGAAAAGAGCTTTCTTAGTTACCTGAAGATAAATGTCGCATTCTAAATAGTTATTGATGATTTGTCGTGCATAAACCCGAGGGAATTTCTTCTGATTGAAACAAAACATGACGAGGTATTGTTGGTTCTGTCGTTCGTTTTAAAGAAAATTATTTTTTATAGTTTCTATATTTGAATATCCGTTAATTAGCTTTTAGATTTCAGACGAATAACATCTCATACATATATTCACAAGAAAGAAAAATGAGAAAATAATATGACTGACAATGATCGGAAGTTTTCAACTTTCAAATCTCCGTATAGAGAACACAATTCTTGCATTAATTGAGTTTAAAATCCAACACGTTCTCCTTTGCTGTATTTCCAGAACTGTTAGGTTTCACTAAAATTAATTTAAATTTGAATGTAGTTGTTATGTCTGATTTGATACGCAATAATACAAAATACTTAATAAAGTAATGCACCAAGGCTACATCTACGGGCATAATTTAATTAAATTCATAAGCTGTTAACATTTCCACCGTCTGAAATTCAAAAGAGGTTTTCGTTGTCTTGGTTTTTCTGTCTCTATTATCTTTCTGATATATTTAATCACTACGTTTTGGTGGGGTCAAGTCATAATAGGAGGACAGGTCTTAATAAACAAACACAATATTATCCAACTTTTTAATAATGAATAATTAGAGTGTCTCTACATATTGATCCAAATGTGTTCCGAATTTCAATGACATAATATATATATATATGTATATATAGTGTATTTTGCAATACACTGTAAGCTTAATTAAAAGCATTTCGAAGACCTTACGCTCTTGTTTTAGAGTAGTGACAGTGTCACTTACTTCACTTTTCAGCAATCAGGGGAGATAAAGCTATATTTGTAAAGACATATGTGTTTATTTATATATATATATACATACATATATGTGTATATATATATATATATATATATATATATATATATATATATATATATATATATATATATATATATATAAATATATATATATATATATATCTTCTTTTCACCCGTCTATTTTTCACTCCTAACCTAGTTCCAATTCCAGCCCACCCGTACCCTCAATCTATCATATTTCTCATTCTGATGAAGGACTAGCGTCCGAAACGTTAGGACCCCTTCCTGCTATATCAAGTGTTAACCTAATATATCCTTTCCATATACTGTACATATTGTGTTGTTATTTTTGTTTACCTTTTTACATACATATATATATATATATATATATATATATATATATATATATATATATATATATATAGTAATAATAATAAAATTGAAGACTAAAATCCAAAGAGGGCTCGAAAAGGAAAATATATATCAAGTACATAAGAACCGTAGAGCAAATATTTATTAAAATAACAGATTAAAGTTTAAGCAAAGAATCGCTGCTTTCACCCTTAACGGGATCTTCTGAAACTAACAAAGTCAATCTGTAAACGCATAACTGGATATTTCAAAAAACGTTGCAACCGGAGGAAGACAGGAAGACGATACTTTGGTTCGTGGTAACATTCGCTAGCAAAGAACGAGAAAAAAGGAATAATACGTCATTAATAGGAGCGGTGAAAAACAATTACGCGCAAAGACAACCACGTTTATGGTATAAAAGAGGTCGTAGACTAATGTTCTCTTAGGTGGTGCATAGAGACGTTCTCTGGCAATGAATGAAAAAACGAAGATAATAAGTCAAATGTGGAGCGTGGAGAACAATAGCACGCAAAGACAAAATCACGTAAATGGTAAGCAGAAGTCGTAGACTAAAATTCTAACTAGAAGACTAAATGAATCTCCGCTACAGAGTTAAGAACAAAGTAAATGAATACAATACAGAAGTAATAGAAACAAATAAATACATACGCGCAAACAGATACGTACATACACAAGCATACGCAAAACCTTACCATAGGTATACAAAACCACGCACATATAAATATGTGTGTGTGTGTATGCTTGTGTACAAATAAATAAATAAATAATTATATAAACGTATATAAGTAAATAAATACGTATATAACAAGCGCACACGCATACCTACATATAAATACACGAATGTTCGGAGACGTAAGTCAACTAAAACAAGAAGTACACATATACACACACCCACCATACGTACGAACCTGCATACTCACGCAGGCACAAAACTCCCGTATACACATAGCCAAACCCTAAATACCAGAATATGTATAAATTATACGCCATAACAGTCAAATATACGTACGAGAAGGTATACATACCTTCACAAAACATACGAGTAATACATACTTACCTATGCAAATAAGTAAAGGAATAAACAAACATACACTTAGCTCCCACATCAAGACGTAAAATATCCACGTATAGATCGTGTTATCCGTTAGGGTATAACGTGGGGCTGTAATACAGGAAGGTTTTGTGCAATTTATGTTTACAAGCCGAAATTGCCTCAGATTTTTTGTTTAAGATGTGGTCTGAGGCGTAGAGTATTTCCAGGGCCTCAGCGGCGCAGAGGTCACATGGTCTTTTATTTCCGTTATACGATCTAGCCCTAGCTAGGATCTCCCAGTAAAACTTATATTGGGTGTGGTTGTCTTTTATCCTCTAGATATAAGCTGAAAGTGACGTCATATTCCTTCTAAGAGGGTAACGAAAGGAATGGGTATGCATGTAAAGACGCTGCTTGAAACTATTGGCGGTTAACCCTATGTAGGCCCTACGGGACGTGGGTGTTACAACCTTACTTTTGTAGACAATGTTACTAGAGAGGCATTTCCCGGATAGGGGGCAATCAGCCCGATTCCTACAATTGCAGTTAGTACGAACTACAGGGTTGCACGTGTTCCTACGGCTAGGTAGTTTCGCTAAATTTGAAGCTGTGATGTTATGTGTAAGGTTAGGAGTCGTAGAGTAAGAAATTTTAATAGTATTTCTATTAAAAATGTTACTATATTTATGTGTATGGGGAAAATGCTTCGTAATAAGGGAAAGAAAGATCTTAGCTAATGGTGTGGCCACCTCCATATTGTATGGTGGGTTAAGCCAACAAATGCGACGGGATCTATTTCTTCTAGGTCTATTTTCGTACTCAGTATATGCTACCTTATCGACAAATCCACTTCGAGCAAGAGCTTCATTGTAATAAGTGGAATGGTCGTTGAAAATGCGCTCGTTGGTGGAAAGACGGGAAAGCCTCAACAAAACGTTTCTTACCAGGTTCTTGGTTATGCTGGCAGGATGGTTGGAATGCTTACTTATGTAATTAAGCGTATCATTCGGCTTTCTATACGGGTAATACAACCCATTCAATAAATTGAGGGTAACGTCGAGGTAATTAACGACCGAGAGATTGGCCTCAACCTTTTATACCATAAACGTGGTTCTGTCTTTGCGCGTAATTGTTTTTCACCGCTCCTATTAATGACGTATTATTCGTTTTTTCTCGTTCTTTGCCAGCGAACGTTACCACGAACCAAAGTATCGTCTTCCTGTCTTCCTCCGGTTGCAACGTTTTTTGAAATATCCAGTTCTGCGTTTACAGATTGACTTTGTTAGTTTCAGAAGATCCCGTTAAGGATGAAAGCAGCGATTCTTTGCTTAAACTTTAATCTGTTATTTTAATAAATATATATATATATATATATATATATATATATATATATATATATATATATATATATAACGGAAGAAATGTGGTAAGGAACTAGGTGGACCACAACACACCAAAGTACTCAATACTTAGGGTAGTAGAGTGGGTAATAGGAACGAGTAGAACCCCGACGGCTGAGCTCAGCCGTCGGGGTCCTACTCGTTCCTATATATATATAGTAATAATAGTGGGAGCTAAGTATATGTTTTGTTTATTCCTTTACTTATTTGCATAGGTAAGTATATATTACCCGTATGTTTTGTGAAGGTACGTATACCTTCTCGTACGTTTATTTGATTGCTATGTCGTATAATTTTATATATTCTGGTAATTAGGAGTTGGCTATGTGTATACGGGAGTTTTGCATCTGTGTGAGTATGCAGGTTCGTACGTATGGTGGGTGTGTGTATAAGTGTACTTCCTGTTTTAGTTGACTTACGTCTCCGAACATTCGTGTATTTTTACGTAGGTATGTGTGTGCGCTTGTTATATACGTATTTATTTATTTATATACGTTTATATAATTATTTATTTATTTGTACACAAGCATACACACACACACACATATTTATATGTTCGTGGTTTTGTATACCTATGGTAAGGTCTTGCGTATGCTTGTGTATGTACGTATTTGTTTGCTTGTATGTATTTATTTATTTCTATTACTTCTGTATTGTATTTTTTTACTTTGTTCTTAACTCTGTAGCGGAGATTCATTTGGTCTGCTAGTCAGAATTTTGGTCTACGACTTCTGATATACCGTTTACGTGGTTTTGTCTTTGCGTGCTAGTGTTCTTCACGCTCCACATATGACGTATTATCTTCGTTTTATCGTTCATTGCCAGAGAACGTCTCTATGCACCACCTAAGAGAACATTAGTCTACGACCTCATTTATACCTAAACGTGGTTTTGTCTTTGCGCGTAATTTTTTTTCACCGCTCCTATTAATGACGTATTATTCGTTTTTTCCCGTTCTTTGCCAGCCAACATTTCCACGAACCAAAGTATCGTCTTCCTGTCTTCCCCCGGTTGCAACGTTTTTTGAAATATCCAGTTCTGCGTTTACAGATTGACTTTGTTAGTTTCAGAAGATCCCGTTAAGGGTGAAAGCAGCGATTATTTGCTTAAACTTTAATCTGTTATTTTAATAAATATATATATATATATATATATATATATATATATATTAATAAGAGGAATTCCAACTTTGTCTGATTTACTCATTATATTTACAATCCTTTAACATTTATAATGGTATTATAATGAAATAGTATGATAGAATATTAAATGTTAAGTGTTACTTGAAAAAGTACTTTCATGCTTTCGTAATCTTCAGGTTCATAATGTGTGGTGACAGTCAAGTGTGCAATCTTCAACACAGTTGAAAATTGCAAACTTGACTGTCACCACACATTATGAACCTGAAGATTGCGAAAGCATGAAAGTACTTGTTCAAGTAACACTTAACATTTAATACCATTATAAATTTATATATATATATATATATATATATATATATATATATATATATATATATATATATATATATATATATATATATATATATAAGTAGAAGGGGTATTTAATTTGTTGGAAATCCTACAAATAAAAATATAAATGTTTATAACTGATTTAGAGCACTCAAGAAGTTCCTGGAGTAAATATTCAATGATATTAAATAAATGGAAACTATATTTATAAAACCATATTTATGTTAATATATATATTTCAAGGGTGCAAACACACTTTGGTACGCTTTCTTTAGATAAAATACAAAGTTTGATTCATAAATAGAGACATACCCAGGAAAATCATACCTTATCAGTTGGATATTCTCTGGATACTGGAAATGTATTTGGAATATTTTAAACTTATGTGTGAATATGCAATGAATATGTAAATAATTGTAAAACAACCGTTTATTTAAACGACTATGGAGAGAGAGAATAAAGAAGAGAAGAAGGACAAAATAGTGAGAGAGAAGAATGAAAAAAGCGAAGATGGATAAAAACTCATATGACGTTAATTTCAGGGAAATATATTCAAACAATTATCTATGTATATATGTAAGTATATATCTTAATAGTATGTGTATTTATATTAAAGGGATATTTTAATATTATTAGTTGTTTAAAATGTGTTTATAATATAATATTTTCTTCTGTTATAAGTAGATAAATACATAAATAAATAGATGGGTATATCATGGGATAATTGTTCTCATAAGTTATGGGGGATATTGGTTTTGTATTATATGTAAATAAATATGTATTTAACATTGAGAATGATTTAAAATTAAATTAAATTAAATTAAATTAAATTAACTGAGTTAAGTAAGAATATTTATATTTATATGATTGAAAAGGGGAGATAAGGAAAAAACTCCGATTTTATTTATTTATTCGTTAGTGTGAGACTATTTAGTCAAAATAAGTATGGATGTTTAATATACATTTAGCCAGAATTAGATAGTGGTTATTAATATATTGAAAAAATATTTTTAAAATATTTTTAAAATATTGAAAAAATATTAAAAAAATATTGAAAATTATTGTAAAAATATTGAAAAAAGTATTGAAAAAAATTAAAAGAAAATTTTGAAGAAATTAAAAAAGAATTTTGAAAAAAGAAATTTTGAAAAAGTTTTTTTTTTAATATTTAAAAAGAAAAAAAAAATGTTTAATAGATAAGTAATTTTTAATGGAATAAAAATCATTAAAATTAAAATTATATAAATTAGAATTATTTACGTATATATATGAACATTTTTAATAAGTGGAAGTACAGCAAATGTTAGAGATATGATTTAGAGATATCAATATATTAAAACCAAGTAGATGAGAATGTTATGGAAATTATTAGGAATATTATAAGTATAATTGTAAGTTAAATTTAGTTCTGAATGTTGAATTCTGGCCATGTCTACAATAATTAAATAAATTCGTTCTTAGATTAATAGAGTTTGTACAGTTAAGTATATAAAAAAATTCCTCAAAACAAAATTTGCAGAATCTAGATAAAGCTGTGTTTCAGTACGCGGGTACTTTTGAAACTGTTTCCCAAGCTAATGAATAGTCTATATTCTTGCATTTTAAGTTCCATATCAGGTGTGAAAGAGAAGTTGAAGATTTTTTATCAAATATTCGGAAAGAAAAATTGTGATTATTCCAGCGAATTTTAAATTCTGTAGAAGTGGCACCGACATGGTTAAATTTCTTATCATTAGTTTTAACTGTGCATTTATAGACCACGTTTTTATCTAAACACTTATTTTGTGAAGGACAGTTTGATTTAATTCTATAGTTACATTTTGCGGAGTTGTTGTTGTTCGGAACGGTACTATTAGGGTGGATATTTTGGTTAAGGTTTAAATTTAAGTTTCTATTATTAATTCTATTTATATTTTGTTCTATGTTCATAGTTATAGAGTAGGATAGTTTTATAGTATGTCTGTTAAAGATTGAGTGGTATCTGTGGGCTTTAGGAAAACATTTATCTAGTGCTTTAAGGAATAGCTTTGCTAAAGGTGTGTTAACGCTTAATGAGAATGGGGGTGAATACCAAATAATATTTCTAGTTCTAGTTCTTCTGTTAGTTTTAGAGTTTAAGTTACATTTTTTTAATTATTATTACAATTAATAGTAGGGTGACTTGCCTTATTGTTTTCGATGTATTTAATCTTATTTATATACACTGCTCTATTTAAAGCTTCATTATAATATTCAACCTTATCGTCAAAAATGTTTATATTAGCGGAGATGAGTGAAATAGGATGATTAGAGTTAAAACTTACATAGTTTAGATTCTCATTCATTTTATGGAATGGATAGTAGAGCCCTGTGCTAAAGTTTAATGTTACGTCTAAAAAGTTAACAATTTTATAATTATTCTCTATTTCCAATTTAAGGTTGTAGTTATTGAAAAATTGTATTATGGACTTTCTTTTCCTATTAATTTCACAATTACTATGATTTTCAATTAAAAGCAGCATAGCATCACGATATAAACCACCGCCTTTATCTGGTATTTTTCTATGCAGTGTATTATTAATAAATAACCTCACAAGATCCGTTATTTGCGCCGGTCATATGATCCCATGGTGATATCAAAATTATTTTTCTATCGGCTTTTGCCCAGAGATGATTGTTGAATTCAATTAAAGTTTTCCGTGCAGTTAAAATAATATGCATTTCATCGCTAGATAAATCTGTATGTTTAGATGCAGAGATAATTGCTTTAAACTAGGAGTAATAGAGGAGTAGTAGTTTGCAATATCCAATTGAATGAATTTTTTGTTATGTTTAAATTTTATGTTATTGAACCAATCTATAACCTTGTTAGTACCGTTCCATAGTTTTAGGTGAGATATTTTTTTAAGTTGCGGTATGATTATATCTAATATATGTTTACTAACTACGCCTAAGTCTGATTTAGATGGTGCTATGAGTCTGATTGGTAGCTCTATTTCAAAGTTTCTTTTGTGGTCTTTCAGGTTAATTTTCGGTCTTCTAGGTATAAAGGGTTCGGTCCTATTTTCGATGCCTAATTTATGAATTATTTCAGAAGCTTCACTATTTAACATTTCAAGATCTTCATTAGTTGTTATTTTGTAGTTTTTCCATAGTTCTTTCAATATAAGGTTATTGTATTCGTCCTTTAGCATTCCGTATAGATTGTTAGTTTTACACAGATTTTACGAGGATCTTCTCAGTTTTTTCAAGATTGTCTATATTATTATTGAGGCCTTTAAGGTATTCCTGGTCTACAAATTGGTTTTTCTTGAATTTGATGTTTTGTATGATCGATATTATTTCATTTTCAAATTCCATTAATAATTTGAAGATCGTATCGAAGTTGTAACAGGATTTATTTATTTTTTCATCTGCTTTTCTATCAAAATGTAAGGCACGCCATCTAAGTCTTCGTATACAGGAGTCAGATTTCTCAATGAGTTGTTTAAGATAGTCCTTATTCTTAGGTAAAGGTACATATTTTAGAGAAGAAGAAATCCTAAAGAATTCCATTATTTATCAATCAGTTATAATTTAAAGTGCTTAACATTAAAGGAGCTATTTATAAGTAGATGGGGTATTTATTTTGTTGAAAATCCGACAAATATAAAAATAAATATTTATAACTGATTTAGAGCACTCAACAAGTTCCTGGAGTAAATATTCAATGATATTAAATAAATGGAAACTATATTTATAAAACCATATTTATTTTATTATATATATTTCAAGGGTAGCAAAACATTTGGTACGCTTTCTTCAGATAAAATACAAAGTTTGTTTTATAAATAGAGACATACCCAGGAAAATCATACCTTATCAGTTGGATACTCTCTGGATAGTGGAAATGTATTAGGGATTTTTCAAACTTATGGGTGAATATGCAAATGAATATGTAAATAATTGAAAAACAACCGTTTATTTAAACGACTATATTCATTAGTTGAGAAAAACAAGACCACAAAATTCACAAGGCAGACGTTAGTTAAAGAGTGTCAACATAGTTGCAGTTTAATGTAATGAATAAGGAATGTAATTATAGTTTAATGTAAGGAATAATAATAATAATAATATTAGTGTCCGTTTACACTTGTTTCGCTACTCCATATAATATTTCTAACACCTTCACTAATCTCTCTTCTCCTCTCCTATCTCCATATCTCTCTTTAAGAATGGTCTACTTTGGAACTGTGTGTGTGTATATATATATATATATATATATATATATATATATATAAGGTAAACAGAAATAACAACACAATCGGTACAGTATAGGTAAGGTATATGTTAGGTTAACGCTTGATATAGCAGGAAGAGGGTCTTAACGTTTCGGACGCTAGTCCTTCACCAGAAGAAAGTATGATAAATAAAATAGATTGAGGAGACGGGTGGTTTGGAATTGGAAAAAATGGTCCATTTATGTTGACATATATATATGTGTGTGTGTGTGTGTGTGTGTGTGTGTGTGTGTGTGTGTGTGTGTGTGTGTGTGTGTGTGTGTGTGTGTGTATGTGTGTGTGTGTGTGTGTGCGTGTGTGTGTGTTTGTGGGCGTACGTATGCATGCATGCATTTAAGTCTCGACTGGGCAGGAAATAACATTTTTATTTTATTTTTAGTTTTCGGCACGGTCAGCCGTAACTCGCTCAGTGTGCAAATGAGGCTATTCAGCCTTTGGGTACTATATATTTTTGACAGCTCAACGGATGATAGGCTGAGGTATGCAGTCCTGGTGCAGAGTAGTGACCCAGAAAACGTTTTGATTTTGAATCCTGAATGCAAGTGTTCCTGAATGCAAGTGTTCCTGAATGCAAGTGTTGAACAGGTTGATGACGATTTGTCCTCGGCACAGCACGGCTTTCATCGAGCCGTTTGTTTACAAACGAATCGAATATTGTTATTATTATTCGATACAACCTATATATGTATATATATAGGAACAAGAATGACGCCGACGACAGAGCTCAAGTCGTTTCGACGGCTAATTCAGGACTCAGTCCAAAATTAGCCGTGGAAACGGCTTGATCTCTGCCGTCGAGGTCATACTTGTTGCTATTACCCACTCTACTACCCTAAGTATTGAGTACTTTGGTGCGTTTTGGTCTATCTGGTTCCTTACCACATTTCTTTCGTTATATATATATATATATATATATATATATATATATATATATATATATATATATATATATATATATATTGTGTGTGTGTATATCTGTACATATGCATACTTACGTTTATGTATCAGCTGTGCTAGGTTGAGGAACAGAATATTAATTTTATTTGTATATATATATATATATATATATATATATATATATATATATATATATATATATATATATATATATATATATCTTCAGGTCTACACGAAGGTCCGACTCCCACACCGATCTCATGCTGTGGCACGCCACCCAGGCTTTGCTCTTCCTCTCAACCACATCATCTTCTGTATTCCCAATATTTTCTCCCAAATACAGGAAGTCCTCAACCAATTCTCGGCTTCCTGCCTATATTAGTAATCCCCTCTGGCCTCTCAACATTCTCTACGAGATATGTTTGTCTTAGTCTCATTCATTCTCAGCCCCACATTCATCGACACAGTCTCAACCTACTGCATCAAATCCTCTGCCTCCTTCACTGTGTTTGTCAGCAAGACTATGTCATCGGCAAATTCAGCATCCGATATATTTTTCGCCTTAACTTTGCTGCACGTGTCTGAGACACTAACCAAGAAACTCACTCAGATTGTGAATGGGTGCTACAAGAGAATACTGAGGATGGCTCTGAACATTAATCAGTATACACTGAGTATGAAAAACTCAGAGATGTATGGGAGCCTCCCAAAAGTCAGCTCAAATGTGACACAGAGGAGACTAAAGTTAGCTGGACATGTTCACCGACATCCAGAGTGGACACTGCACTCAGTGTTCCAGTCGGTGCCCTTCCATGGACACACTGTAAGAGGAAGACCAAGGTTAACATATGTTGATGCCCTAAGGACAGACACTTGTTCGTTGGAGACGCAGGGCATGGCAGCGGTAATGAGGGACAGAGACTGCTGGAGAGAACTCGTCCATGGATATCGGGAATTTACTCGCCCTAGATATATATATATATATATTTGAGTGTGTGTGTGTGTATGTGTATGCGTGAGTGTGTATGTGTGTGTGTGAAAAGACACCGAAGGAGAGAAAGCGACGGAAAAGAGAGAGTAGTGGAGCATATTTGTGAGCATAACTAATGGCAATGTATTCTGACACACACTTGTCATGTGTGTTTACATTGAATTCGCATTGTAATTCAGTACTTCCGTGGTACATTGTTATCTACAATTGATCTCATATATATTTAAGATAAGGTCACACCTATACCAGACTTGAGTGTATAAATCGATGAATATATATAGAGTGAAAATATTAAAATAAATACAATTGAAAATAAGTAAAATAATACTTATTAGATTATAGCATAAGTGTTGTGAAGTATTTTTAATTAACATGAGTCTATTATTGAGAATATAAAATAAAATCATTTGTCAAGAAATCATGAATAAAGAAGAAACATCCACGTTCTCACCCTGTTTCAATTCATATGGTCACATATAAACATTTATGATTCGTGCACCATATATTATAATTTCTATAATGAACATTCACTCCAAATAATCGCACCAGTCAACTCTGTACACATAAACACACAGACAAAACACTCACACATACACAGAGATACTTACACACGCACACACACACACACACACACACACACACACACACACACACACACACAGACACACATACACACACACGTATATATATATATATATATATATACATATAAATCAGAGAGAGTGCGGTAAGATACCAGATGGACCATAACACACCAGAGTACTAAATACATAGGGTAGCAGAGTGAGTAATAGAAAAAGTGTCAGGAGCCCGACGTCTGAACTCCGGCCATTTCGACAGCTAGATCGGAGTCCTGTCTCTTTCATGAGTGAGTGAGCGAGTGAGACAAGATAACAACAAAGAGGAGAGCTAACCGTAGAAGGAAGGGAACAAGCTTCATAGTTATTCTGTTAGCATAAGCTAGGTGAATATATGAGCGTTTAGAAAAAAGACCTTTCGGGAACGAATTCAAATGTGAGAAAGAGAGAAAATGTTTTCGTCTCGAACGGGGTGAAGTGAGAAGAGGAGAAACAGTGAGTGAGTGAGTGGAAGTGTGAGGAAGAGTTAACTGACATGACAGAAGGGGCGAAAGAAAGTAGTAGAAACAGAGAGAACGAGGGAGCAGTAAGAGAGAGAGAGAGAGAAAAAAACAGATTCGCAGTTTAGGTAAATATATGTGAAAAAATGGGGAGAAGAATACTGCAGGTTGCACATGGATAACATGTAATAAAATAAGTCCCTCATCAGTTATTTGCTGACGATCATAGATATTTCATTGCATTAAAAATCATATACCTCACGTCGGTGCAATAATAACTAAATTAAGTTATTAGGACAATTAAAACGCGTAAAGCGAGTGAGACAAGATAACAACAAAGAGGAGACCTAGCCGTAGAAGGAAGGGAACAAGCTTCATAGTTATTCTGTTAGCATAAGCTAGGTGGATATATGAGCGCTTAGAAAAAAGAACTTTCGGGAACGATTTCAAATGTGAGAAAGAGAGAAAATGTTTTCGTCGCGAACGGGGTGAAGTGAGAAGAGGAGAGACTGTGAGTGAGTGAGTGGAAGTGTGAGGAAGAGTTAACTGACATGACAGAGGGGGCGAAAGAAAGTAGGAGAAACAGAGAGAACGAGGGAGCAGTAAGAGAGAGAGAGAGAGAGAGAAGAGAGAGAGAGAGAGAGAGAGAGAGAGAGAGAGAGAGAGAGAGAGAGAGAGAGAGAGAGAGAGAGAGAGAGAGAGAGAGAGAGAGAGAGAGAAACAGAATCGCAGTTTAGGTAAATATATGTGAAAAAATGGGGAGAAGAATACTGCAGGTTGCACATGGATAACATGTAATAAAATAAGTCCCTCATCACTTATTTGCCGACGATCATAGATATTTCATTGCATTAAAAATCATATACCTCACGTCGGTGCAATAATAACTAAATTAAGTTATTAGGACAATTAAAACGCGTAAAGCGAGTGAGACAAGATAACAACAAAGAGGAGAGCTAACCGTAGAAGGAAGGGAACAAGGTTCATAGTTATTCTGTTAGCATAAGCAAGGTGAATATATGAGCGTTTAGAAAAAAGACCTTTCGGGAACGAATTCAAATGTGAGAAAGAGAGAAAATGTTTCGTCTCGAACGGGGTGAAGTGAGAAGAGGAGAAACAGTGAGTGAGTGAGGGGAAGTGTGAGGAAGAGTTAACTGACATGATAGAGGGGGGCGAAAGAAAGTAAGAGAAACAGAGAGAACGAGGGAGCAGTAAGAGAGAGAGAGAGAGAGAGAGAGAGAGAGAGAGAGAGAGAGAGAGAGAGAGAGAGAGAGAGAGAGAGAGTGAAAAAAACAGAATCGCAGTTTAGGTAAATACATGTGAAAAAATGGGGAGAAGAATACTGCAGGTTGCACATGGATAACATGTAATAAAATAAGTCCCTCATCAGTGATTTGCCAACGATCATAGATATTTCATTGCATTAAAAATCATATACCTCACGTCGGTGCAATAATAACCAAATTAAGTTATTAGGACAATTAAAACGCGTAAAGCGAGTAAGACAAGATAACAACAAAGAGGAGAGCTAACCGTAGAAGGAAGGGAACAAGCTTCATAGTTATTCTGTTAGCATAAGCTAGGTGAATATATGAGCGCTTAGAAAAAAGACCTTTCGGGAACGAATACACATGTGAGAAAGAGAGAAAATGTTTTCGTCGCGAACGGGGTGGAGTGAGAAGAGGAGAAACAGTGAGTGAGTGAGTGGAAGTGTGAGGAAGAGTTAACTGACATGACAGAGGGGGCAAAGAAAGTAGGAGAAACAGAGTGAACGAGGGAGCAGTGAGAGAGAGAGAGAGAAAAAAACAGAATCGCAGTTTAGGTAAATATATGTGAAAAAATGGGGAGAAGAATACTGCAGGTTGCACATGGATAACATGTAATAAAATAAGTCCCTCATCAGTTATTTGCCGATGATCATAGATATTTCATTGCATTAAAAATCATATACCTCACGTCGGTGCAATAATAACTAAATTAAGTTATTAGGACAATTAAAACGCGTAAAGCGAGTGAGACAAGATAACAACAAAGAGGAGAGCTAACCGTAGAAGGAAGGGAACAAGCTTCATAGTTATTCTGTTAGCATAAGCTAGGTGTATATATGAGCGCTTAGAAAAAAGAACTTTCGGGAACGAATTCAAATGTGAGAAAGAGAGAAAATGTTTTCGTCGCGAACGGGGTGAAGTGAGAAGAGGAGAAACAGTGAGTGAGTGAGTGGAAGTGTGAGGAAGAGTTAACTGACATGACAGAGGGGGCGGAAGAAAGTAGGAGAAACAGAGAGAACGAGGGAGCAGTAAGAGAGAGAGAGAAAAAAAAAACAGAATCGCAGTTTAGGTAAATATATGTGAAAAAATGGGGAGAAGAATACTGCAGGTTGCACATGGATAACATGTAATAAAATAAGTCCCTCATCAGTGATTTGCCGACGATCATTGATATTTCATTGCATTAAAAATCATATACCTCACGTCGGTGCAATAATAACTAAATTAAGTTATTAGGACAATTAAAACGCGTAAAGCGAGTGTGACAAGATATATATATATATATATATATATATATATATATATATATATATATATGTGTGTGTGTGTATATATATTTATATTGTACAGCGATTAGAGACCAGTTTTTCACTCACTTGTTGATTTGTGTTTGAGATACGTTGCCTGAATGCTTATGGCGTGATCAGAACTATTTGAATTTCGTCTCCAGCCATCACATAAATTTTTGAATCGGGAGTCAATTGGACGAAATTGTGATAACGCGTACAAATTTCAGGTTGCAATATTTTATCGTTTTGGCCGTCACATACAATCATAGACGACACGGACTGGAATCGAATTCTGTCGATCGATTGGTTATTCATTAGGTAAAGCCTGCAGATGAGGCCACATCTGCCAATTGTACATTGCTGCATAACATATGCGGACAGTGGACGCGGTGCACTCTACTGCTGCATTAAGTGTGGTCGAATCTCGAGTACGGTAATAATTGAAGGTGCCCATCTACGTGCGTTGTGTTGAAGCGAATAACTATATGTCTACTCTGGGAGTTTATTCAACATTACCTATTGAATACGCTGAGATGCAATCGGTCCAATCAGTGAAACCCATGCTAGTTCCGTCAACTTATATATATATATATGTATGTAGGTATATAAGTGTATGTGTTTGTGTGTGTGTGTGCGTGTGTGTGTGTGTGTGTGTGTGTGTGTGTGTGTGTGTGTGTGTGTGTGTGTGTGTGTGTGTGTGTGTGTGTGTGTGTGTTAATAAAGAATTAGGTCTAAATGACGTTATACATACAAGCTCACTTTTTTTATAAATATCTGCAAGAAAGCTTACGTACAGGAATACAGATGTGTTTGTGTGTATATATATATATATATATATATATATATATATATATATATATATATATATATATATAAAATGAATAATAACAGGTAGACATCATAAAAAGGTAA
>OZ024743.1:109600797-109623297 GCA_964016885.1 Eledone cirrhosa
AACTACATACATTTTACCATGTTAGATATTTTGTTGAATTCACTGTAATGTTTTGGGAGGCAAGTATTGTCCTTTCACACAGCTGCTATTCATTGGAATAGTGGATTTCGAATTTGGAGAGCACTTAATTTATTACGTTTACAACACTTACCTCAACATGATGAAATCTCAAAACATGCTTCAGTATAAAGGGATTGCTTTTCTTTAAATGTATCTCCAACTCAGAGTTTCCCCCCTCCCTGCCAACCACTGTTATTCGCATTGAAGCAATATCCAAGCCTAGAAAAAGGCGATTGCAAGCATGTCCGAGGTAAGATTAGCTGAAACACACAAAAAAAAAAAGGAAAAACCCTGTGGGTAATTTTCTATCAATTTAAACGACTGAGAGGGGAATGTCTGTGACTCCAAGGGTCCCCACACGCCCTGCCTCATGTGTCGGTAATATAAGACTTTGGCGAGTCAGTCGGATGTCAGATCAATTGAAAAAAAAAAAAAAAAAATAGAAAAGAAAATAATTCTCACAGAAGAATACTCCGAGGCTGGGAAATCCGTGTGTGCCACATCTCCTTTTCGTTTTCGGAAAAAAGGTGATTGTGAGCATGTCAGAGGTCTTATTAGTTGAAAACATTCGGAACATCTTAATTACTGCTAATCTTATGTACAGTGTGGGCCAGAATGCATTACTCACTAGATTATTTATAGTTTTATTAACACAAAATATTATAAAACGAGTTAAGGAATATAATACCATATACAGGCACAAGATAAATGAACAAGATAATGTAAACACACAAATTTACACATTTGATTGATATGCTGCTTAGTTAAATGTGCCATGGTTAATCAAATTTAGAAAGATAAAAAAACGTGTGAGGCATATTAAGAAATAAAATAATTGTTTCTACTTTGGCACAAGGCCAGCAAATACTCAGTACATTACTGGTACTTTATTTTATCGACCGCGTTAAGTTAAAATTATGAATTAAAACAATACAATAACAATAAAGGAAACATGTTAAGAACTATAACTAACAAGCGAGTCATGAATTCTGACCCACGCTGTAGTGTTCTCATCGGTAAACATACAAACCTTTTTTCATAACTCTATATATATATATTTAAAAAATAGAGGTGTGACACACGAGTTGTGATATATTAGTAAAAAGGAAAAGTAATGCTGACAAATCTTTCCAAGTGCAAAATAGTTTAATTAGGAATAAGCATAAATTAGTAATAAGTATTAGTTAGTATTCAGTTATAGTTTTAAGTGTTTACCGGTTGCGCATTTCTAATGCTTTTCAAAAATAATTTTGAGATTATGTGATTTTGTGATGTTTGCTCTAATCTGAGCAGTTTTGGAAATTCTTCCTGTTTTATGTGAAAAAAGTGGCTTCAGATGTATTAAGATTTGGTTGGTTGTTGAATGTCACGTGAATAACCACTATAAATTTCGTGTCAATTCGTGTTGCAAAAATTCTTGTATTCAAAACAATTTTGATTGGTCGGTAGAAGTCACGTGAATGTTTAAACTGATTTTAGCGCGAACTGGTTTCGCGCCAAATATAGGTTTGTCCAAGAATGCCCTTTTCTGCTTGATTGAGTTGCAGTAATGCTGAGAGATCAACAGTTGAGATGTCTATTAAGGCAAATATGTAAGTGTGTGTGTGTAGCAAAGTGGTTCATTGTTGTGATAGTGGAAATGTGTAGTAGGAATGTGTGTACGTGTGTGAGTTGCTGATATATACGTGTGTATGCATACTAACCTAACACACACACACACACACACACACACACACACACACACACATATATATATATATATATATATATATATATATATATATATATAGAGAGAGAGAGAGAGAGAGAGAGAGAGAGAGAGAGAGAGAGAGACACACATATATATGTATATATACCTATCCATTTGTGTGCGTAAGATTTAGCTATTCAGAATGAGGGGGAGATGGATCGAGTTAGAGGAGTCGTGTTTCATTATATATACATAGCATAGGTGGATTGGCAGTATGGGTAGAGGGTCGGACGCAATGCTTTCCAGCATAGTTACGTCCCTTTACGATCTGAGTTCAAATCCCGCCGAGGTTGACTTTGCCTTTCATCCTTACAGGGTCGATAAAAATAATTGCTGGCCTTGTGCCTAAAGTAGAAACAATTATATATATATATATATAGCATAACGAACGAAGAACTAGCTCCTAGGAGTGACAAAGTATAGTAAATTCTCCACCAACTCGACCTCAACCCCTATTGCGTTTTCGGAAAATAAATCGACAACGAGCCTCTTGAGGATCACAATATTAGGAAACCCACAATAAGTAAAAACGTACAAGCAACCAAACTTCCATTTCATTAGTATACCAGACCACCCGTGATGTGTGGGGTCACGTTCACTCCAAAGTGTTTTTTTTAAAATCATGTTCGCTTAAAAAAGGTTTTTTTAATAATTAAAATATACACAGATATGTATATTGTGTGAAATGAAACTGGAATCCCATGTATACGTGTGTGTATGTATATATAAGTATGTGTGTGTGTATATATATATATGAATGTGTAGGTGTCAATGAACTATATACACTGGTCATAGATACACACACTCACATATTCACACAACAACATCACCAGCTCTCTTTCATTTGTCCTTCTCTGTCGCCTCTCCCTCTATCTGTGTCTCTCTTTCAATATACTCTGTCACAACAACTAACTCTTTCTCGCTCTTTGTTTATGAAGGTACCCAGAAAAACCCAAATATCTCGGTAGTCCGTGGTCCTATTTACTCGAAAATTGTTTTATTCCATTTGTGGGCATCTTCGTTTCAAAGTATTTTTCGAAGTATTTTTCCATCATGCGCCCTTTTGGCTGTATAACATTACAGACAAAGAAACTAGTAATCACAGATGTTAGTATTATATAGATACATGTCTTCTAGAGTACTCGATATATTTCTTTCGTATGAAAGAGTTATAGACCTGCTAAAGTCACTTGTGCCCACCCACCCCGCTTCTCTCTCTCTCGCTCTCTCTCTCTCTCTGTATACACACACACACACACACACATATATATATATATGAGTGTGTGTGTGTGTGTGTGCATGTATGTATCCCAGGTTCAATCGGGGGTAACCACAGTAAGTAAGGTACTCAATACATACCAGAGTATAAATATTAAATATCTATATTATATATATATATATATATATATATATATATATATATATATATTTGTTGTGAGGTTGCTTATATGCGTTCATGGGCGCTATGCCGGTTGAGCACTCTATGGGCCTTCAGAGAAGAGTATAATATTATAGAAAACGAATAATCAGTGATGCATCGAAACACAATTTATTAACATAATACAATTGTTTCTCCGGCGAACAACTCGAGGAACGATGTATGTGTGGGTCCTAATATGTTAATATGTTAATTGTAATATGTAAGCAAATTGTGTTTCGATGTATCACTGATGCTACGTTTTTTACAATATATATATATATATATATATATATATATATATATATATATATATATATATATATATAAAAGACGTAAAATAAGAAAATCTTTTTCAAAAAATTATTAAAAATTTTTTACTTACTTACTTAAATGTTCACTCCAACTAATTAGTTTCTGCAATGGGATAAAGACAGTTACGTAATCCAACTGTCGAGAATTCATTGCGTCATCAGGGAGTCTATTCTCAGCTAAGTCTCCAGGCAATGCGCGGACACTGGCGGCTCATATAAAAATAATAATAATTCGGTAGATAGAACAGCTGGCGAGGACTGAATTCTATGTACTGAAATCCTCACTGCTTCTAGTCAAATGGCCGATTCTAAAGAATCAATCACGTGACACAGAGGCTAGTTAGAAGGAATGGGATGGTAAGATGACTGACGCCTACTAACACCCCCAAAAAAAATTTTTTTTTTTTAGAAGTGATTTTGGCAGGTTTGCTCGACAAATCTGTGATTTGGAGATAAATATAGATAATTTAATATATCAACTAACATAAGCGCACAGACGCACGCCCATGTCAGCAAATACACAGGTTATGTCATAGTACCTAGGTGGTTCAATGCAGGAGGATGCAGAACAATAATATAAAAGCCGTAAAATAAGAAAATCTTTTTCAAAAAATTTTTAAAAAATTTTTTTCTTACTTACTTAAATGTTCACTCCAACTAATTAGTTTCTGCAATGGGATAAAGACAGTTACGTAATCCAACTGTCGAGAATTCATTGCGTCATCAGGGAGTCTATTCTTAGCTAAGTCTCCAGGCAATGCGCGGACACTGGCGGCGCATATAAAAATAATAATAATTCGGTAGATAGAACAGCTGGCGAGGACTGAATTCTATGTACTGAAATCCTCACTGCTTCTAGTCAAATGGCCGATTCTAAAGAATCAATCACGTGACACAGAGGCTAGTTAGAAGGAATGGGATGGTAAGATGACTGACGCCTACTAACAACCCCCCCCCCCCCCCAATTTTTTTTTTAGAAGTGATTTTGGCAGGTTTGCTCGACAAATCTGTGATTTGGAGATAAATATAGATAATTTAATATATCAACTAACATAAGCGCACAGATGCACGCCCATGTCAGCAAATACACAGGTTATGTCATAGTACCTAGGTGGTTCAATGCAGGAGGATGCAGAACAATAATATAAAAGACGTAAAATAAGAAAATCTTTTTCAAAAAATTTAAAAAAAAATTTTTTCTTACTTAAATGTTCACTCCAACTAATTAGTTTCTGCAATGGGATAAAGACAGTTACGTAATCCAACTGTCGAGAATTCATTGCGTCATCAGGGAGTCTATTCTCAGCTAAGTCTCCAGGCAATGCGCGGACACTGGCGGCTCATATATATATATATATATAGGAACGAGTAGGACCCCGACGGCTGAGCTCAAGCCGTTTCGACGGCTAATTCTGGCGTCCAGAGTTAGTCGTCGGAACGGCTTGAGCTCAGCCGTCGGGTCTACTCGTTCCTATTACCCACTCTACTGTTCTATGTATTGAGTACTTCGGTGCGTTGTGGTCCATCTGGTTCCTTATCACATTTCCTTCGTTTATATATATATATATATATATATATATATAAATTGAACGTTCTCTATACTGTAACCATCGTTTGAAAACGACTTTTTCTTTTTTTTAAATGCATATAATGTTACCTTTTTACACCAACGTTTGCAAATTTCTGTCTTATATGTTTATACACTAGATATGGCTTTCTATAATAATAGTACTAAACACTGTTTTTCTGGACCCCTTTAGAAATAACCTGCTACTATAATAGCCCTAATAACTTGTCTGTGACATTGTACCACTTTGACCCCTCTAACTAAATTTTGTCCGAACAACACCACTAGAAGTATCTACTTCCCAGCCAATCTTAGCACGCCTCATTAAGCTAACTGCTGCCAAAACATTCTCTCTTCACAATCTCTACTAGTCTGACAGTCTTAAACCCTAAGACTCCCTCCACCTTACTCACTTCCCTCTTCCCCTTCTCTTCCTACCTCCTTCTTTATGTTTTATCTAGTGTATAAAATATTTTCATATCATTCTAATACAAAGGTCTGATGACATGGTGTGTTGGCTTACAGTGTACTTTCGGTTTTTGATAATATTTGTGTATTATTCAAATAGCGAGGTTATAGGTAACTCATACACTATAGAAACAATTGTTACCTAATAAATTCTATATACCCGCATTTCCATTTCGTAAATTGTTTCTCCATATTTTCTCCGGATTTTAAAACACACTTTATTATACCTTGAGCAATCTCTGACGTCAGTTGACTCCATCCAATGCAACTACTTAGTAACATTGGAATACAAATTATCTAATTATATATATATATATATATATATATATATATATATATATATATATATATATATATATATATATATATATATATATATATATATATATAACATTTAGTAATTGTTGGTTGTTTCGCCTTATAAAAAGTTGCCTCATTCTATTCTAATTCGTTGCTATATATATTTCAGTGACAGCTATTATTGGCTGTGATCCCATCACGCAGTAAGAATTAATGTAGAATAACAGATAAACATGGTATTGTTATGTGTTCTACCCTGTTAAATCATCGATAAGTCCAGCTCCTTGGTGTGTTGTTAGTTTTTATATAAAGTTGGTTTCTTTAGGTTTCAGTCCCTTTGAGCACTAACAACACACCCAGGAGCTGGACATATCGGTGAATTAAGAGGGTAGAACACCATACAACACCATGTTTACCTGTTTTTTTCTACATTAATTCTTACTGCCTGATGAGGTCAAAGCATATAATAGCTGACACTGAAATATATATAGTAGCGAATTAGTATAAAATAAGCCAACTTTAACATGCTTGACATATAGATATTGGCGGTGGATTGGCAGTATCCGTAGAGGGTCGGACGCCATGCTTTGACGCATAGAGTTACGGCTCTTGCCATTCTGAGTTCAAATCCCGCCGAGGTTAACTTTACCTATCATCCTTACAGGGTCGATAAAATAAAGTACCAGTAATGCACTGGGTAATTGCTGGCCTTGTGCTAAAAGTAGAAACAAATTATTATTCTTATTATATATATATATGTATAAAAAAACGAAAAATCAATGATGCATCTGGACTCAGTTTATGGTGTGTTACAATTGTTTCGCCGGCAGGTAGCTCGAGACATGATCACTGTATGAATCTGGCTGATTCTACGGCTGCAGGTTCCTTCCGACACAGTCAATACGTTCGGAGCAAATTTTCTCACTGGGGTGTTATCGTCAAAAAAGACCTTCAAAAAACCTCTTCCACTCTTGTCATGCCATTGGCTCTTGTTATTCTATGTCATCATAAATTCTGGTCACTATTTACAGCTACACTGGTCATCAGCCATTTTCCGTCCGACACACTTCAATGGAGCCATGTTGGGGATGGTATCTCACACGTCTGGTCACACTCCATAGTATGTACCCACATATACACACACACATATACACACACACGCGCATGCACATACGCATGCATGCATACACATATGCACGTACACATGTGTAGACACACATATCCCGATGCACATATATACACGCACACACTCTGCCTCTCTTCCATAAAGCCTGGCACATCCCCATCAACATACCGACCGCCACATGCCTAATTGCTCTTGCCAAAACAGCGCCATACATCCGGTCTCACACGCAAGTATATGCGCACACACGGGAAGACACACACGTCCACGCATATAAAAACACATACGGCGTTCGGGTACATCAGCACATATATACACAAACACTCTCAGACACATACATGGATACACACGCACATACACGCATATCCTTATGGATAGACATCAAGAACAGACACACTTCAAAATACATATAGCACACATACACACACATACACACACCTGTACATATATCTACACACAAGTACATGTACCCGCATATAAACACATAGACAAACACGGTCCTATGTGGGTGTACATACGCACTCCCCACCCACACACACCCACTGACAGATACACACACCATATATATATATATGAGTATACATAGACACACACACATATACACACGCATGCAGACACAGACGTATACACATATACATATATGTATACGGACATATATATACACATACACATGTATATACGCACATACACATACATACTTATATGCACATATGTCTATAAGGTTACACACACGCACACACAAACATACACATATACACACACATACGCACGCACATATACCTACGCATAATCCCATATACACACACATATATATATACAATACACGCTCACACGGCTTCCATACCACCTTGAAATAATAACTTGACTACCGGCTCAACTCGGATCTAATCCGCCGTGACCACTCTCTGAACTTTCCCCACACCTTCCCACATCCATTTTTTTCTTTTCTTTGCATTACTTTTTGATTGACATATTTACTGCATGTTTATTTCTGTCTATGATTTTTTGTCCATGATTGCCTGTTTATTTATGATTATGATTTTTTGGATTGGCAGTATCGGTAGAGGGTCGGAATCCATGCTTTCCAGCATAGTTACGTCCCTTTACGATCTGAGTTCAAATCCCGCCGAGGTTGACTTTGCCTTTCATCCTTACGGGGTCGATAAAATTAAGTATTACTAATGCACTTGGTAATTGCTGGCCCTGTGCCTAAAGTAGAAACAATTATGAGTTTTTGTCTATGATTTTCCTGTGTATACTCTACTCTCCTTATTTTTTCTGTTTCAGTTTCGCTCCCTCTTCTCTGCCTACCTTTCGCACTCACCCCTTCGTTCCACCCACACACCCCCATCACAGACCTGCCTTCTCATTCCTCCCCCTGCTTTCAATCCACGCCCACCATGCCCAGCCTGAGATCCTTTCTCCACCAAATCCACACCCGGCTCAAACTTTTCCTCACCTCCATCCTCCCACCCTGCTATCACCCCTCGGCCCTGCAACTCTCCTACCTTCTCTTCGCCAAAACCCGGCACTCCAGCCACATCCATTTCCTCAGCCTCTGCATCCACCACTACCTTATACCCCTCGGCTTCCGACTACACTTCTACAGCTCCCCCTCCGCTTTGCCCCGACCCAACGTATCCTCACCCGATCCTCGCGCCTCCTGATGCTCAACTCCCTCCGCTCCTCCGCTCCACCGTCCGAAAACTTGACTACCAACTGACCCCCACCCTCCCCCGCCTAAACTCCGCATATCACACCCTCCTCGCCCACTCCATCCTCCTCTTCATCCAAAACCTCAACCACGACCTATCCTCCTTCCTCACCTCCACCAAGGCCCTTAAGCCACCCCCTCCCCCCACCCCCACACCCCACCAATCCCTATGACCCCCCACATATACCCCCCACCACCCTGCCCAATGTCCACTCTCCAACTCACCCATCACCACACACCCCTCCTTCCCACACCCAAACTCCACCACTTGTCACCATACCCTCTGACCTCACTCTCCGCACCTATGCGCTCACTCCTCAGTAGAGGCCTTCGCTTCATACCCCACACCTCGTAACCCCCTCTTCTACCGCCCTCTACCCTCCGAACCCACACCCCTCTAACAACAACAAGTTTCCTCCAACATCCAACATCCTTGTCTCCGCCTCCCTCCTCTCTCCCACCGCTTCCCACCTCATCGTCCGCACCGCCCGCACCCCTAATATCTACTTCCTCTCCAAACTCCACAAACCCGACAACCCCGGCCGCCCCATCGTCTCCGCTTGCAACTGCCCCACCGAACTCACCTCCGCCTTTCTTGACTCCATCCTCTCCCCCCTCGTCACCACCCTCCCCTCCCACATCTCCGACACCAACCATGCCCTTCGCCTATTCAACTCCTTCACCTTCCCACCCGGCCCACATCCCTCCTATTCACCCTAGATATCAAGTCGCTTTATACTATCATCCCCCACGCCGACGGCCTACGTGCACTCAAGCACTACCGAACTGGTCCTCACCATCAACTTCTTCTCCTTCTCGGGTCAGTTTTACCAACAAGTCAAGGGGGTAGCCATGGGCACAAGAATGGGCCCAAACTATGCCAACCTTTTCGTTGGCCATGTTGGCCACCCGAGAACAGCTTGACACCTTTCTCTCCTTCTTCTGCTCTTTCCACCCCTCCCTCCACTTCACCACCTCAAAATCCACCACCCACATCCACTTCTTAGACATCTCCGTCGCCATCGACCCCTCCCACCACTCTCTCGTCACCTCCACCTTCTTCAAACCCACCGACTCCCACTCCTAGCTCGACTTCAGCTCCTCCCACCCTACACATACACTAAACACTCTATTCCCTACACCCAACTCCTCAGGATCCGCCGCCTCTGCAGCCGAGATGCTGACTTTGAGTCCAATGCACTTTCCCTAGTCAGCCATTTTATTCACAGGGTAACCCCCCCCACACACACACACACGCGCACACACACACCCTCCCTCGTCCACACCGCCCTCACTCGCGCCCGTGCTGTCCATCGCTCCACCGCCCTCACCCCACGCCGCCGAACACCAACCCACCATCTCCCCTTCCCATCACCTACCACCCCTCCACCCTACCCCTCCACCGCACCATCCTCCGCCTCTTCCGACGACTCCAGACCGACCCCGCCACCTCCCACATCTTCCCATCCCCACCACTCCCCACCTTCAAACGGGCACGCATCTCCGCAGTTCCCTACCGCTAACCAACGCTCTTATTCCCCCTCCCCCGGTTCCCTTCCCTGTTCCAGGCCTCGTTGCAACACCTGCCCCCACATCACGTACACCACCACCTTCCAGGGTCCCAACGGCCACTCTCTCTCTGTCTGACACCTCTTCCGCTGCACCTCCTCCAACCTAGTCTATGGACTTCGCTGCACGGAGTGCAGCGCAACCCACGACGGACAGACTGGACGTCGCCTGGCGGACCGTTTCACTGAACACATCCCTGATATTCGTCTCGGCGGGAGTTCCCCCAACGCCCGAACATTGGCTCCCCTGGATATTCCGCGCACCACCTCACAGTCTGTGTCCTACTCCAATGCCTCGGAACAACCGCCACCCGCATCAGGTTCGAACAACGCACCATCTTCACCCTACAGACCCACACTCTCCCCGGCCTGAACTCCCCACCCCTATTCCCCAGACACACACAAATATACCCCACTAACACCACTAACACACTCCTCCTTTTAACCGCCCACACCACAACTAACAATACTAACACCTCCACTGCATCCCGACCACCCTCCCCAACTAACAATACTAACATCCCCAACCCTCCCCCTATCACGAACACACCCACCGGTACATATATACACGCACTCACACTATCCACAGACCCTACTTCCACAACTAACCCTCACCCACACATCCACTCCAACCACCCCACAACTAATACCACTAACATCCCCCCGATCCCACGCACAGGAACACACACGCCCACCCACACCCACTTACACCACCCACTCTACACACCCTACCACCACTAACACACCCGTATTCAACCCTTTCCCCACCACCAGTATACCTTCACCCACTAACACCTCCTTCACCACAAACACACTCATCCAAACACGCACACACAGCAGTACACTACACTCCCTCCCACTCTCAAGAGCGTAAAACTAATGAACCTTTGTTCGTACTGCCTCTGTTTTGTTCCCGTTCCATTTTTCACTATATATATATAGTAAAAAATGGAACGTGTATGTATATATATATATATATATATATATACATACACGTTCCATTTTTGGTGCTACTGGTAACATGTATCCCAGTACAACCTGTCTCATGGTCGGGTCGTTGGCGACTAAACTGGCAACCCCACCAAGGTTTCTTGGTGAGGAGGGTGACTTTGGACATCCTGCAGGACTAAAAACAAAACCTGTCAAAGGGCAAAGGAGCTCTTAAGAGTCAATGGCCATCCAAAATCACCGGGAGAGATGACCCCTTTAGCCTTAGTCAAGGCAGAATTCTAGGAGAAGGAAAACTCTGATATAACACCTGCAACCCTGATGGTATCCAATGATGTTGACTTGTTCTTCTTTTTGGTAAATAGCATCTTGGTTAAGAGAGTGGGACTGGCTTTGTGCAGTGCCTTTGCTCACTATAAAAGCTTCACGGCACAGGCATTGCTTTATATCTGGAGATCTCTCTGCACTTGTCCTCACATGGGCCCAGCACTATGTGTCAATAATTGTCCTACCATGGGCCTAGCACTATGTGTCAATAATTGTCACAGGTGTAGTGTTTGTACCAGAGGTTTCAAGTCGCTGGCTGGACTAAAAAGTCACACTCGTTCAGCGCTTCGGTAGGGGTTATCCTACATGGATGTAAAGTAGTGGCCGTACTCGAAAACGAGTTGGCAGCCACCATATATATATATATATATATATATATATATATATATATATATACAGATACATACAAAATACACGTACGTACACGTAACTACATAACACATACATACACACACATATATATGAAACTCTACATGCATGCGCACACCCACATGTATACATACATATACACATACACACATATAAATATGCATATATATATACAAACGCACACGGACGGCCACATGCACATGCATGCACATATGCATATTTGCTTACACACACAAGCTTCCTGATATACATATATAAACAAAACCGTAAAAAATAATTATACAAAATATAATAAAAAATACAATATACAATAAAATAACAATAAAAATAATATAACAATATAGTATACAATATTATATATATATATATCTAAGGCGGGTAAAATTCCTGAGATCCATGTCGTGGACAAATTCAGCATCCGATACCTTTTTCGCCCTAACTCTCCTGCTGTGAGCCGGTGCTACAGTAAAGCCAGAGTCCTGGTGTTTCTCCAGTGCAAGGCGCATACAATAGTCCACTACGATGACAAAAAGGTAGGGAGCCAATGTATCTCCGTGGAGCACTCCAGCCAGTATCTCAAAGAACTCTGTCATCCCATCAGGTGTAATGACTTGGGATTTGGTGTTGGTGTAGAGCAGTGATATCACGTCCACTAACTTCGTGGGGATTCCATAAGCCTGTAAGATCTTCATCATGCAGTAACGGTCCACAGAATCACAGGCCTTCCTAAAGTCAATGAAAACCATGACCGCAGGAAGGCACTTTGCTCTAGCTCCCTCTAATATCCTCCTCCGCATCAGGATGTGACTGGTGGTTGATCTACCCTCTCTGAAGCCGTTCTGGTTGTCCCTGAGCTTCTTCTCCATCTCAGGCTGGATCCTATTAAGAATCATCCTGTTGAGGGTCTTTGCCACAAGTGACGTCAGTGAGATCCCCCGGTAGTTGTTGGTGTTAGAGAGATCTCCCTTCTTTGGCACTGGGACGATGTTACTGACCCTCCACTAATTCGGGGCAACTCCTTTCTCCAGTGCCCCGTTACAGAACCCCAGGATGATATCATCAAAATCACACCTCTTCATCACCTCTGATGCCACTCCATCTTCTCCATGAGCCTTGCCCTCCTTGAACTTATTCTTGGCTGTCTGAAGCTCCTTTCTAATGAAGGGCTGTGTCTCAACATCCAGTTCCTCAAACAGCCGCCTGATCTCCCCAGTGCTCTGGGCTGTGGAGGGTGGCTCTCCTAGTAGGGTCCTAAAATGGTCTAGCCGTTTCCTCTTCCTATCCTCGGGCCCCGTTCCCTGGATCTGACTCGAACACCTTCTCTTCCTCCCTGTGATCTCGTTGATGATCATCCAGCTCTCCTTACATCCAGATATGTCAACCGCTCTCTCCACACTTCTGATCTTCTCTATCAGTCCTTCCTCTCTGACCTCAGTGTAAGCGGTACAGAGCTCTTCCCTCATCACCTCCACAGTCTCCATCCTCTCCTCCGTAGGATCAGCATAGAATTGGTCCCTGGCAGCTTTCAGGTGTCTCTGGCTGCACACACTTTTGGGTTTGCAGAGTTGACGTGCTTCCCTTTGTTCAAAAAAATAATAATAATATATATATATATATATATATATATATATATATATATATATATATATATATACATGCATACATATTCATACATACATATATATATATATATATATATATATATATATATATATATATATATATATATATATATATATATATATATATATGTATATATAATGGATATATGATAAAATAATACATAATAGAATGAATATATAATCCATCCGTACACACACATATATATATACACAAATACACATACATATAGAGACCTATGTATACATACATCCACACACACTCATGCATACATACGCACACACATACATACACATATACTCATACACAGCTATGTATATTTATATACATATATATATATATATATATACATATATATGTACACACACCCACATATGTACATATATGTACATCCATGCACACACACACGTATAAAGTCATGCATATACGTACACATGCACACATACACACCCCCATATATATATATATATATGTATATATATATATATATATATATATATATATATATATATATATACATACACACACACATACATATACATACGCACAGGTCGACACATAAAAACACACATATAAACACAATAAGATGATAAAATAAAATAAATAAATTTACAATATGTTAAAACACATTAAAATGTGTATATAATTGCACAAAGAGATAAATAAAAAAGGGGGCAGGTAGGTACGTGTATTCATGTGATACACTACACACATGTAGTATGAGGTGTAAACTTGGGTCCGTGTATGGAACAAATAACAATAACAAAACAATAATAACTGTAATAATAATTCTTCCAATGTGGAACATGTGGAGAGTATATATTCACGATTGATGGGGTACACATACAAGGGGACGCTTCGCCCGGTCACCATGGGGTATGCCACCGTGGTTGGGGTGTGCTGTTGTATATGTTTGGGGTATTTGACTGAACGACCGTAGACTCCGTGTTAGTCGGTCCCGGCCTAGTCGATGTACCTACCCAGTGTTGCATACCCGGTCCAGTGTGCAACATGGTTTATTTATGCCTGCTACACGGGTCGCACAATGTCATCAGGGCATGTTTTCAGGTCCCTAAACCCTTTGGGCCGCACGGGTCTGTGCGTAACCGGTCCCTCTCCCCTGAACTGTGCTACTCGGAGGATTCCATGCTGCAAATGTGCATCTTCTCTGGTTTGTGCAGGTCATGATAATTTCAGATTTCAGGTTGACCGCGTTATCTTTAAGTCTGACTATCTCCATGGGTTCGTGTAGGCATACTCGGCACTTTCTACTTCCGACCGAACATGCTTTCGCATAGCGAACGATACTCTATTCCAGGGCGTACGGAGTGCCTTGGTCTTTCAGGTCCCACACCATGTCCGCTAACCTAGTGGCGTGGCTTTTGCTACGGTCCCTGAAGGTATTCGTGTGATTATACATCTGCGATTTAAAGGTCGTAGATGGTGCGACGCTGTAGGTGCGATGCGCATTTTGGGTTGTAACCACACACTTGTATATCAGGCCTCTCGTCTGGCATTTTCCCTGCAGGGGGCACTGGGTGCCCGCTCTGCGGTTACACGTTCTGTTGTCAGTTCTTTCGCATCTGATCTCTGGGCCTCGATCTGTTATGGCCCTCTCGGGATTTACAGGGTGTTATTCCGCCGACACGGTGGTCTCCTCTACGCCACTCGTTCCCTCCCGGCGTCGGATCTTATCACACTCCGCGGGAATTCCGGCCGCCACGGGGGCCGGGTTGGCATTTGAGGGCCGGTCCCCGGGTGGTCCCCCGCGCTCCGATTTACGGTCATTCTGTCGCCGCGGTGTGCGGCCAATGCTCACCATCTTCACCGCGTTAGTTTTAGCCATGTAGTCGGCCATGTTAGGTGCTGTGGAGAAGGAAAACATCACCGCGTGGCGGTTGAAGATTTTGTGGTACTTGTTCGTCGGCGGAAAGCACTCATCCAACGCTCGGAAGAAAAGTACTGGCACATTTGTGCGTAATTGTTTGGAGTAAGGCGCATTAAACCAGGTAACGGTCTTAGATCTGTTCCTTCGTGTGCGTGGAATCGTGTTGGTGTGTATATGTGGAGTCGTGCATGCGTGTGTATACGTGTCTGTGTCTATGTACACACATATATATATATATATATATATATATATATATTTATATATATATATATATATATATATATATGATGTGTGTATCTGTCAGTGGGTGTGTGTGGATGTGGGAGCGTACCTACACCCACATAGGATAGGGTTTGTCTATGTGTTTATATGCGGGTACATATACTTGTGTGTAGGTATATGTACATGTGTGTGTATGTGTGTGAATGTGTGCTTATGTATTTAGAAGTGTGTCTGTCCTTGATGTCTATCCATAAGGCTATGCGTGTATGTGCGTATGTATCCATGTATGTGTCTGAGAGTGTTTGTGTATATATGTGCTGATGTGCCAGACCTCCATTATGTGTTTTTGTATGCGTGGATGTGTGTGTCTGCGCATGTGTGCGCGTATACTTGCGCGTGAGACCAGATGTATGGCGCTGTTTAGGCAGGCGCAATTAGGCATATGGCGGTCATTATGTGGATGTGGGTGTGCCTCGGTTTATGGAAGAGAGGGAGTGTGTGTGCGTGTATAAATGTGCATCGGGGTATGTGTGTCTACACATGTGTGCGTGCGCATGTGTATGCATGCATGCGTGTGTGCCTGCACGTGTGTGTATATATGTGTGTGTGTGCATATGTGGGTACATACTATGGAGTGTAAACAGACGTGTGAGATACCAAACCCAGCATGGCTCCATTGAAGTGTGTCGGGCGGAAAATAGCTGATGACCAGTGTAGCAGTAAATAGTGACCAGAATTATGATGACGTAGAATAACAAAAGCCAATGGTATGACAAGAGTGGAAGAGGTTTTTTGAAGGTGTTTTTTGACGATAACACCCCAGTGAGAAAATTTGCTCCGAACGTATTGTCTGTGTCGGAAGGAACCTGCAGCCGTAGAATCAGCCAGATTCATACAGTGATCATATCTCGAGCTACCTGCCGGCGAAACAATTGTAACACGCAATAAACTGAGTCCAGATGCATCACTGATTTTTCGTTTTTTTATACTATTCACACTCTGCTCTGTATGAATATTGAGTTTTAATTTTCGCATACCGCCTATGGAAGCACCATAGCTACCATAATACACACGTATATTTATATATATATATATGTGTCTGTGTGTGTGTGTGTGTGTGTGTGTGCGTATGTGTGTGCGTGCGTGTGCGTGCGTGGGTGTATGCATTTTATATTTTGAGTTAAGCATCCACTACTCTTATATCGAATTCCATGATGTACCTTCCAGGTGAACATGATTTAAACTCCGGGTACGTTGGCTTGTATTTCATATTGGTAAGCATTATTCTTATTTTTGTGGGCTTATTTCGTATACGTGGAATTAGCTTAAAATGACTTATCTACAGTATATATATATATATTCACGTACCTTATACTTCGTTTTAGTACAGAAACTGTCAGCCCAACTCCGCACTGATTTACTTAAGTTACATAATAATTTGAAAGTCACCTTCAGGCTTATCCTAATTTATCCAGCCTGTGTATTAGATAGCACTGCTATCGATATTTAACTCATTCTTTTTGTATGTCTCACCTGAACATGTATAGCTTTTATCGGATCCTATTCTGCTTCATGAAATCGGAACATGTATCTCGAAAATGCTTTGTTAACTCTTCACTAGTATCACAGATCATACAATTGGTTACCGTCGCTGCTCTTTCATTTGTTACTACTCCAGATGTGACTTAAGCAATAAATGATGGAATAGAATTTCAAATATAGAATCTGTAACACCTCGTTTCATATTCGTGCGACTGTATATCGGACAAACATTTTCATTAAGCATTAATGTGGTGTAAAATGGTAACCTATGCATTTGATACATATATTTCCTCCATTTGAAATGCACCAAATTAATATGATTCCTATACATTTCAAGGAATGTGTTACGCTTAATACTGCCCCCCTTACACTTCGGCGTATGCGTTTGATTTACACTGAAGCTTATAAAGGAAAAAAAAACATGATACGTACATGGTAACAGAGAAATATACCCGATCCGATTATTTTGTTATTTTATCAATATGAATTTCAAATGCTATAGGTTGAAAAATATGACAGGCAATCATATACGGAATACTTTTGTCGGGACTAACTCCATTGTTTGATAAATGAATTGTGTGTTTAGACACTATTTATTTACGGTCATAACTTATCTTGTCACATAGTTTTAAATGTTACACATAAGACATGTTGCTTTTACTTTGTCAAGAGCTGAAACCTGATCACACGTTACTGATATATTTTAGTAGAGCTGCGTACCAGCATCGCAACATCTCAATTTCAGAGCAGAAAAGCGTATTTGATATTGTGAAAATATATTCTTAACAACAGAATTAAATTGTGTTCTCCACTCTAGTGTATATAGAGTGTACATTTCTAATGTAATTATAATGAGGGGTATTATTTTTCAAGTGGCATTTATGTTGATTAATTACAATTTTATAGCTGGGACTATCAGAACAGAACCCTTTACCGAAACGAACAAGACCTAAAGTAACACTATATAGACACGCGTAAGTTAAATAAAGGCGTCACGATGTGAATAAAAATGTGATGTTTCATAAAGATAGAAGAATTTGAAGACGTTCGCACTATGTAAATTCGATCATAATGTATTAACTATGCATTTGCCACATTCTGTGTCTTTATCTATACCTTTCACGCTCACGTTTTCATACAAATATACTCAAACATATATAAACCATGTACACAGTAATACTGTGTATGAAGAACGTCAGTATGAAGAACGCAATTAATTCGCACAAAATGTGTTATCAAAATTCATATCGAGTCAATTTCGTACTAATGCCTAATCAAATATCGACTATGTCAATACGAGAGAAAAATATCTGGATTAATATGAAATAGAAATATATGTGTAGTTATTAATTTAACAATCACATCTAAAGAAGGATTTGAAGGGAAAGCTATAAAAGCGTTATTCATAAACACGCGCACATACACAATATACAATCACATATGCGCACATACCCACACACACATATATATATATATATATATGTGTGTCTCACACACACACATACACACACACACACACACACACACACACACATATATATGTATATATATATATATATATATATATATATATATATATATATATATGTGTGTGTATATATATATAGATATATATGTATAAATATTTCTTCAATGGAATATATAAAAAGGAAACTAATCAGTATTGCAAGGTATCTATGTTCAAGGTTCTGGTTAGTTTTTAATATGTTACGTCCGTAACTAGGTGTGTTTACACTCTTTATAAATTATCCCCTGTAATTGTTTGAAGTGTTTATATATATATATATATATATATATATATATACGTCCTTCGACTTTTAATTTAATTTTAGTAAATGCTCGGATTTATTACTTGGGATCTTTGAGCTTCTTCAACAGGTAATATGGCGCATGATTTTGATATTCTCAGACATGGCACTTTTAATCTGATTTGGGTAGTATATATATATATACATGTAGAAGTTGTATATAAGGTGTTGGATTCCGACAAACATGAATGCATTTCCGATCGATTAGGTATGATTTTCATTGGCACGTCTTTATTTATAAAACAAACTTTGTATTTTATCTGATGAAAGCGCACCAAGGTTGCCCTTGAAATATATATATTTATAAATATGGTTTTATAGATATAGTTTCCATTTATGTAATATCATGGTATATATATATATATTTATATATGTATATATATATATTTAGCACTTATATATATATATATATATTTAACACTTTAATATATATATATATATTTTATATATATATATATATATATATATATTAAAGTGTTAAACGATACTCAATGATTCTGTCAAACAATGAGTTTTACAGTAGATTGGAAGCACCCTACGAGAAATAACTTTCCGGAGTTATTAATATTAAAATATAAATATTAATAAAATAGATGTTCTTTTCATCAATTACATGTTATTATACATAGTGCGGATGTAGAACAGTACGTCCTCGTCAGACAAAATATAATGATACATGACATACCCTGAGATATTAAATGGTACAGCTTTAATCAAGGTAGATATATATATACATATATTATAAATATATATATATATATATATATATATATATATATATATATATATATATATATATATATATATATATACATATATATATAAAGTAAGTGGGAAGTCACAAAGTCACTGTTGCAGTATATGTATAAATGCTATTGGCATGTTACAATCCTTTCAATATTGATCAGCTCTAGGTACAATCATAAATCCGGGGGCCAGGGACTTCCTCGGTATCTCATCAAATATGCGAGTTTATATTTGAAAGGACACATCAAAATGTTACACTTATCTATGAAAACGATTGTAGTATGCCAATAAGTTTATACAAATCCTGCAACACTGACTTCGATCCTACTTTATTTACACTCTGTACTGAACATCAGCCATCACTCTGCAATACAACTGAAGAGACGGACCTAGTAACAGCATCGAACGCTTCGACGGGGCACCTCATGCAACTGTAGTTCTAGTTCCAAACTTAAGCACACACACAAACACAAAAGTGACACAGAGGAGACTGAGGTTAGGTGGACATCCTCACCGACATCCAAAGTTGTCACTGCACTCAGCGCTCTAGTGGGAGCAGCTGCATGGACACACTTGGAGAGGAAGACCAAGGTTAACATATGTGGGTGCCTTAAGGCCAGACACTGGTCTGCTGGAGACGCAGGACATGGCAGTGATAATGAGGGACAGAGACCGCTGGGGAGAACTCGTCCATGGATCTCGGAAATTTTACCCGCCCTATATATATATATATATATATATATATATATATATATATATATATATATATATATATATATATATATATATATATAAATATAAATATATATGTAAGTATGTATGTATACGTACATACATATATGTATACAGACGTACAGTAGCATGTATATATATACATACAGGCACACACATATATATGCACGCATCAGTTTACCGAACATTTATTATAATGCTCGGTTTGTTCGTTTGTAAACAAACAAACAGCCTAAATTACGCCGTTCAGTGATTAGGCAACAACGTCACCTTTTTGTTCAACACTGACACAGGAACGATGTACTAGTTTCAAGCTTATTAGCTATCGTCAGCACCGTATACCTTTCTGCCAGATGGTTGAACGTCCGAAAGTATTTTTTTTTAATGAAAATTAACGGCTTAGCAGCCTAATTTGCATATCGAGTGAGTTCAGTCGGCCAGGCTCACCGAAAACGATAAATGGAATAGAATGAAACGAAATTTCATTTCTCACTCTTAGTACGGCACTTACTTAAATGTAAGTATGTATGTATACGTACATACATATATGTATACAGACGTACTAAGAGTGAGAAATGAAATTTCGTTTCATTCTATTCCATTTATATATATATATATATATATATATATATATATATATATATATATATATATATATATATATATATATATATATATATGTATATATATAGTTATGTTATAAACAACATGAGACAATTATTCCATTTACCACAGGTTTCATGAAAACAGACGAGCTCGACACAGACGTTTGAAATCGCTCATAAGAATGACATTTTATTAGATGTGGATAAATTAGGACGTATTTCCCATTACATTACGTCCTATTTTTTCCCGTCATATTATTTTATACATTCAGCCGCGCTTTCAATTGTTTTAACCTTTGTTTTTAAATCCATATCTTTTATCCCCCTCTAATAAAATTTCATTCTGAAGAGCGATTTCAAATGTCTGTGTCGAGCTCGTCTGTTTTCATGAACCTTTTGGTAAATGGAATAACTGTGTCATGTTGTTTATTACATAACTATATATGTATATATATAAGGATTAAAATACTGGAGCGTGTTGGAGTTAAACACCCTATTCGTATTATAGAAATGACAGCAAAAGGTATAGCTCAATGTAATTAAACAGAGCCGAAGAATTATGAAAATAACATGCGGAGTACTATAATAATGCCCTAGCTAATTCCGGTTACTCTAGTAAAACACATTATAATGATAGTAACCTTAGAAAGTCTCCGCTTACTTATAATAATAATAACATAATATCACATAACATGGCCATGAATGGGAGTAGGAAGCATAATAACCGTAGAAATTACATAGGTGTATCTGAACCCATCCATAAGTTAACCCACCGGACTCGTAATAGGGAATATAATACCTCTAGGAAACAAGTCGAACCATCTGAGCGCTCACTCATTGGTGATGATTTTGCTAGATCTAATTCTAATAATGTTGTTTCTACAGATCCTATTATTGGCCCTAATCCTTTTGATGGGATTCCAAACGGCAGCAGATCTACTATACGTAGAAACAGTAAGAGACTTAATGGAATTTTGGCTGATTCTAATAATGCGGTTTTAACTAATCCTTGTAATAACCCTAGTCTTCATAACGGGATATTAGATAATGGTAGAGTCGGTAAGGATAAAAATAGAAGGAGACTAAATACTTATTTTAACCCGCCATATAATTAGGAAGTATTAACTAATATCCCTAGGTCTTTCTTTTCTATCGTAGAGAAAAATGTCCCCCCTTCTCATAAATACCATAGTATTTTTAATAAAAATGTTATTAAACTTTCATTCTCTACCACCCCTAATATTAGTTCTCATTTAGCTAGCACTAACAATAGGAAAATTAGGGATGGATACTCCTCTCTACATAATACTAGTCTGAACAGATCTGTAAATGCCTTACCACCAGAGAAGACCTTATCTATTAGTAATCCTACGTGTAATGCATCACTACTTCAGCCAACCAATAGCACCCG
>OZ024743.1:109633297-109635797 GCA_964016885.1 Eledone cirrhosa
CACCGGCTCGCGGGCCACATCAGACCCGCGAACAAAATTTCCCGGTCCGCCAACGCGTTTAAGTCTTAGGCCAAGCCATCCCTGAACAAGTGTCCTGAATTATTTCGGATTAGACTATCGACAAGAGAACTTGTCTAGCCACAAACTACCTTAGCTGAACGTAATTTTTGGCGTGATAGTAACAAATAATCAAACTCCGACCGATAGAATGATCAGACATCGAGGTCAATGGGAGTGCGTATGAGTTCATTCTTATATACATGTGAATAAATAGTATGTGTATGGCAGGGATGTAGAATGACCCAGATTTACGTAAAACAAGTCAGCCTGGCTGGCATACATCTATTTCATTTAACCCTAAACCAAATCTTCATCTGAATTTACTGTCTGATAGTATGTGACTGTACTCGATAATATTCAATGTTTATTTATTTTGTTATGCTGTAAGTGTTCAGTATAATTGGGAGTTAATTTTTTCATCGAAAAAATGTTAACTTTGAATAAAATACACCGTCAGCTTTCGAGTCACAGTTTATTAAAAATGTCATGGTATTTTATGATATTACTGTATTCGTTTCACATATGTTCTCATTACTTATTTGATATCATGGCCCGCTGGCAAGGCACTGCAAAACTATGTGGTCCGCTGATACAACATTGCATAGCAACGTGTACAACACACCTCAAAGATTGCCTGCCCCAGGCCTAAATGAATGTTGAGTAACTTCTTATGGATTTGGTCATTGTGTACTATACCTGTAAGCAAAATAATAATAAATTAGTATGTTGTCTTAATTAATAGTGTTTCCTCAAACACAAGCTCCATACTGTTTAGACTATAGGTATAAAATCAAGACTGATCCTTGAATTCGATAGCAATATATGAGAATGTCTATCGATTTTGCTTGTAAATGTGAATTTATTGAAAGCAAGGCATTATGATACTAGGGCGGTGGGCTGGCAGTATCGGTAGAGGGTCGGACGCCATGCTTTCCAGCATAGTTACGTCCCTTTACGATCTGAGTTCAAATCCCGCCGAGGTTGACTTTGCCTTTCATCCTTACGGGGTCGATAAAATAAAGTACCAGTAATGCACTGGATAATTGCTGGCCTTGTGCCTAACATAGAAACAATTATGATACTAAGTCTAGTAACAATAACCAAGAGTAGACACAACTTAATTTAATCGAACATGGATCCATCTCCAAATGCCATACCTGATCTTTATAGAGTCATCATGGTGGGGATGAAAATGATTCTTATAAATGATGATAATATATTTCAGGATGATGAATCTGATGATGACGACGATGATGATGATAATGATGATGATGATGTTCATGCTAATAGTGATGGTGAGGATGATGGCGATGTTTATGCTTGTGGTGGTGGTGGTGGTGGTGGCAGGAACATGTTTGTGATAATGACGAGGCCTCAGTTAATTCGTATGAGGATGACGGTGACGACAATAGTGTAGACCAAGACGACCATGACTACGACGCCCACGACGATGATGATGATGACGACGACTATGATGATAATCTTGATGATGTTGAATATGATGATGTTAACTATGATGGTGGAAATAATCGACGACGGCGGAACCGACGAATATGATGGAAGTGATGATGATAATGGTCATGATGATAATGATGAATATGACTTCGATGATATACATATTATGGATGAGTATGTTTTAGTGTGAAAAAAATAATTGAGTCAGAAATCATGTGTAATAATAAATCTGTCGTTGCCCAATAGAAGACGTGCGTTTTGGTTAGTTCCTTTTTAAAATAATGTATATAAGTTTGTTTTACGCGAATTTATTTATTCATTGATCTCTTTTCTTTATAGAAATGAATCAGAGACTGTTAACCTAATCTACCTGACCATCAAACCACATCTTGACATATTTTTTTAATGTTAAGTAGATTCGTATCCTGAAGAATTAAATTTGAGATTTATGGTTACTAAGAGTCTGAGTGACAGTTATACCTCCTCCGCCGTCTCCTAAACGAGAAGACAGTGGCTAACCACATAAATTCTTCAGTTAACATATCTTATTAAGGTCATGACCTCATCACCCAGTTCAAGTGTAGGAAGTTTAAATGAGCGCAGTATATGACTGCACAAATATGCGAGAGCACACGTACGCGCACATACACACGCATGCACACACAAACACAGACACACATACACATATTTTAAAAAGCAATCATCACAAACATATAGGCGCAGCTATGTATTCGTTTGTTATTTGTATTATTTTACTCATATCTTTTCCATCATTAGAATACGGCCACGCTGGTGCATCGGATTGATGTAGTCATATATGTGAATACACATGGGTTGCCCATGTGTATTGATAAACCTCGAAATTAGTATTTAGACCTCTTTGAGATTTGTAAATCTTGTGGCATATGTAGTATTGAGAAAGGTGAACTGTTTTGGGTATTCTATAGCCAGTAGGGAGTGCCGTCTTGTGTGCTCATATTTGATA
>OZ024743.1:109640797-109683297 GCA_964016885.1 Eledone cirrhosa
ACCGATACTTGCATATATATATATGTGTGCATGTATATATATATATATATGCATACTGCTGTATGTCTGTATACATATATATGTACGTATATATACATACATATTTACATTTAAGTAAGTGCCGTAATAAGAGTGAGAAATGAAATTTTCGTTTCATTCTATTCTATATATATATATATATTTATATATATATATATATACATAATAAATAAATTAGACAATTATCAAAGTTGTGTTTCTTCTAAACTCTCATTTGGCGTTACCATAGCATTATCAATGTTTGTTCATGTAATTAACCTCCTATTCAACTGAACAATAATATTGATACATATATATTGATGTTGTGAGCAACAGTTTCGTATTTACAGGGTGGAATGGATGCGACATATATTTTACGAGAATTTTACAAAAATTCAAATTCAAATAAAATTTAAATAAAAACCACAGAGTGGAATACATGCAATAGTTAATACAAGAGAATAGTCTAACAATTTAAGAGGCATTGAGAAAGGAGCTTTGTGAAAGATAGAGTACATTAGTAATACATATGCAGTCGTGTGGAAGGTGCACATGCGTTAGTCATGTATATGAGAAGGAAATAAGCAAAGTTAATATGCATATATAGAGAAATAAATACTGTATTTTAAGCAAATATGTAATATATTAAAACCTATGGTGGACGTAATATGTTGATAATGTTTGAATTGGCGTGTATGGGAAGAACAAAGTTACTGCAGTCTCTTCCATTTCATATGTTGAATTATAATTTAGTTAATGTTTATGCTGAATGTTTTAAGTTAGTTAAAGCAATGGATTGTAAATTGCTCCTATTGTATTCTTATTCATGGACTATAGTTGTTCAACAGGTAGACGTTCCAATTGTGAATTTCCGGAAGTGAATAAGGGGAGCTAATGCGTAAGGGGAGGTAACAAGTTAATTAAATTCAGTTATTTAAAATCTTTGCTCTAATACACATTATAATGTGAAACAATTGAATCCCTATTACAAAATGTATACACACAGACACACACACACACACACACATACACACACACACACACACACACACACACACACACACACACACACATATATATATATATATATATATATATATATATATATATATATATGGTGGCTGCCAACTCGTTTTCGAGTACGGCCACTACTTTATATCCATGTAGGAGAACCCCTACCGATGCGCTGAACGAGTGTGACTTTTTAGTCCAGCCAGCGACTTGAAAACTCTGGTACAAACACTACACTTGTGACAATTATTGACACATAGTGCTGGGCCCATGGTACCATGTGACGGCAAGTGCAGAGAGATCTCCAGATACAAAGCAATGCCTGTGCCGTGAAGCTTTTATAGTGAGCAAAGGCACTGCACAAAGCCAGTCCCACTCTCTTAACCAAGATGATATTTACCAAAAAGAAGAACAAGTCAACATCATTGGATACCATCAGGGTTGCAGGTGTTATATCAGAGTTTTCCTTCTCCTAGAATTCTGCCTTGACAAAGGCTAAGGGGTCATCTCTCCCAGTGATTTTGGATGGCCATTGACTCTTAAGAGCTCCTTTGCCCTTTGACAGGTTTTGTTTTTAGTCCTGCAGGATGTCCAAAGTCACCCTCCTCACCAAGAAACCTTGGTGGGGTTGCCAGTTTAGTCGCCAACGACCCGACCATGAAACAGGTTGTACTGGGATACATGTTACCAGTAGCACCAAGTGGTGACCTGACATAATATATATATATATATACACACATATATATACATTGCTGCTTCCGTGTTGCGAATATTCAGACTCCGTCAGACCACATGGTTTCTTCAGGGAGTCTGCATATTCTACTATACCCTCTATTGTATTCACTGAATTCTCTATCCTACATGTCAGGGCTTTTGGGGATTCACATTGAAAATTAAGACTTGGACATACAATAGGTATCATCTGATACCATTCCAACTCTTCCATCTTTATATTTAGGTATTAGCCGTACTAAGAGTGAGAAATGAAATTTCGTTTAATTCTTTTCCATTTATCGTGTTCGGTATGCCCGGCCGACTAACTCACTCGATATGCAAATTAGGTTGCTCAGCCGTTAATATGCATAAGGAAAGTATATACTTTCAAACGTTCAATCATCTGACAGAAAGGTACACGATGCTGAAAATAGCTAATAAGCTTGAAACTAGTACATCGTTCCTGTGTCAGTGTTGAACAAAAGGGCGACGATGGTTGCCGAGCATTGTAGGGCGTAATTCGGGCTGTTTGTTTACAAACAAACCGAACATTATAATAAATGTTCGGTAAACCCAATCGTACATATATATATTTGTGTGCATGAATGTATGAATGTGTATATATACATACTACTGTACGTCTGTACACATATATGTATGTACGTATACATACTTATTATTTATATATATATATATATATATATACATACACACACACACACACACACATATATATATATATATATATATATATATATATATATATATATATATATATATATATATATATATATATATATATATATATAGTAATTAAAAAACAGGAGTTTATATCCGTAGTAAGCAGAGCATTCAATCAAGTGGACGACTTCGGTGTAGATGTATTTGTACAATGAATTAGCAAACCATACTCGAGAGTGCCCGTTTCACCGATAAGATTTTCAATCCGCGTATGGCTACAGTGAGAACGTAAGTGTATATGTGGGAAATTGTACTCTGCGTGTTGGAGGAGGATATTTTGGTGATAAGGGAGACAACTCAAATTAGGCTGATGGGGAGACAATTTTAATTTAAGTTAGTTTATTCTGGGCAAGATTTATGGTTATCTCGGGTTTTCAAGTTACGTTACATGTAATTTCACAGCGTGGGACAAGCATTAAAGACATCTGCTTTAGTGTTAAGGCAAGTATTATTACGTTACCTCTGCAATTTATTCACTCTTTCATCAATATACAGCTTGCGGGAGATTACACCATCTCCATATCGCCTCGAATTGGCCAGAACTTTCCATTCAATGAAGTAGTTCACGACTGCATCTTTGCGTGACCATATGTTGTGGTTTGTCAGCGTCGTGGACAATCGCTTACCAGAGAGTCTACAGTTCGTCTGTTGGTAAAGTAAGTTTTCTTTAAACCGGCCTTCCGACCAGCCTACATATATTTTGACCTCTTGCTCTAATTGTTCCTATTACATTATGGATTGCAATTGATACGGAAGTGACGTCAATACATTCGAGAAATTCGTAAGAGGGATAATGAATCTAATAACTTGTCATAATCAAATCCTTCCAAATACATTCCACAAATGAATTGTGACTGTGTGGTTAAAAATTTCACATCCAGTTAATAACTTTATGGTTCCCAGTTAAAACACACTGCTCAGCATCTACGAATATTATCTTTCAGCTGAGTATCGATCAATGTTTGGTGGAGAAAATTGCAAATCGGTATATAAGTTGATGTATTGAAATCCACTAGATACCCGACGGGCTTCGCCACATCCATCCAATTTCTGCTTTAAGGCGATAGAATTATTTGTCATTCATTTTAACTCCAGTGCATGATTCTTCTAGAAGCTATATTTCGTGCTCACACCTATATCTGAAAAGAAAATTCCACTTCACTTCTATGGATTAACTATAAATAGGTTATGCATTTTGCCTTTTTTAGTTTTCTAACCCATACACGTGAGAATATGAAAAAAACGACGAGGAATTATATAAAACTGGCTTCTAATATCGTGTATTATGTCACAGATAATCTATTTTAAAAGAGCTTACATAAACAAGTATATGATGGTTAATGTTTTAGCGACGGTCCTGATCGAGCATACATATGTTAAAAATGTATTTCAGGTTTGGACATCCCAACTTTTGTTTTCTTGCGGAGTGTACACACATATTGACCAACATTATTCAATGTGCATTTCCTTCTATCTATGGAATTTAATGAACATATATCGCTACTATATCTAAGAGTGCATGTGACGATATAGATGTCCCGAGTTAGGGTCTATTATCTAGCATCTGGATACGATAGAGAAGTTTATGTATGTAAACGTCTTATAGTTGCTGTACTCCATTTTATTTATATGATTTTCTGAGGCCACCTTCTGAATTCAAGCCACTTACCGCATGTATATACATTCTAATATATCTGAGGAAAGAACTTCTTGTATAATGAACATATTCAGCAGACTGCCTTCTCAAAATCTACTTCATGAATTCTGTTTATTTTATGAAGATTTGCTGAAATGTTTCATGCGACAGATGGACGCATATTAACAGGAACATAATATAAAATATAAAATATAAAAGTGTGTGTATATATGTAAGTAGTATAATGTAATGTTTACAAGAGAAAAAATAACATAGTTTGGATAGTACAATAAATATTTATGATAGTTTTAACACCAGTTTATTCATCCTAAACGCAAAATTATCACACACTGGGAGACACCGTTGCGAGGCATTATCTTATATTTCTAAACATTTATATACGCTACCTATTTCAAAAATCACCCTATGTATTTGCGTACACATGCACAAATATAGACACGTACACAAATATATTGCCACCATACAAACGTACATACATGCATGGATACATACATACATGCATGCATTTCATTCTTGCATACACACATACATACATCATATATGGTGGCTGCCAACTCGTTTTCGAGTACGGCCACTACTTTATATCCATGTAGGAGAACCCCGACCGATGCGCTGAAACAGTGTGACTTTTTAGTCCAGCCAGCGACTTGAAAACTGTGGTACAAACACTACACTTGTGACAATTATTGACACATAGTGCTGAGCCCATGGTACCATGTAACGACAAGTGCAGAGAGATCTCCAGATATAAAGCAATGCCTGTGCCGTGATGCTTTTATAGTGAGCAAAGGCACTGCACAAAGCCAGCCCCACTCTCTTAACCAAGATGATATTTACCAAAAATAAGAACAAGTCAACATCATTGGATACCATCAGGGTTGTAGGTGTTATATCAGAGTTTTCCTTCTCCTAGAATTCCGCCTTGACAAAGGCTAAGTGGTCATCTCTCCCGGTGATTTTGGATGGCCATTGACTCTTAAGAGCTCCTTTGCCCTTTGACAGGTTTTGTTTTTAGTGCTGCAGGATGTCCAAAGTCACCCTCCGCACCAAGAAACCTTGGTGGGGTTGCCAGCTTAGTCGCCAACGACCCGACCATGAGACAGAGTGTACTGGGATACATGTTACTAGTAGCACCAACTGGTGACCGGACATCATATATACATACATACGTACATACATATTCCTTTATATATATGCCAGGTGCGTTTCGCAGATTATGGATTCAAGGTCACCCACAGGAGTTATGAACATAATACCATTATCGATCTACTCTCCAGACTGATGATGTGACGAAAAAAAAACAATAATATCTTATTGTCAAATCGACAGTCTGAAAAGAACGACAATGGAGTCAGGTCTATAACTCTAATGGGTAATTTTGCGCCAATCCCCAGCGAAACGGGCGTCACATATCGATACACAATACAAATTATATTTGTATATATATATATGTATATGTATATATATATATATATATATATATATATATATATATATATATATATATATATATACATATATATGTATATATATATATATATATATATATATATATATATATATATATATATACATATATATGTATATATATATATATATATATATATATATATATATATATATATAATAAAATGTGGAGAGGAGGCACACGAGTTAGGATATATATATATATATGAAAATAGGGAGAAAGAGATGACTATGAGGAAGACATATATATTTTTTCCCCTTTTTCTCTTTTCCCTATTTTTTGTCTCTCTCTCTCTTTTCTCTGGGTTAGAAAATGATTAAAACGAAATGTTTTACTTTGTGTGAAGTGTTAAGGCATTAGTTGATTTATTTATTATTTAACAATTGCATTTATTTATCTATTTATATATTTAATTATTGTCTATTACCGGTTTTTGCATTTATATGCACTATCAAATGATAGTGAAATGTATTAGTGTGGTGTCGCACATGTTAAACAGAAGGTGCAGAAAGAATAATGTTATATACAAACAAGGTTTAAGAAGTGAAAAGAAAAAAGAAAATGGAAAAAAGCCGTGCATAGTGGAAGAAATTTGAATGTTATTTACAAGCACAGTCATTGAAGTTAAGCAGTTCAAAATGTGTTAATATCGCAATAGTGTTTAGTTGAACCATGGTTCCGTGAAGGAGGCAAATGGTGGACTGTGGTTTGATATGATTTCGTTTTTTAGAGAGTTAATATGCAGGAGGAAGCAATTCTTGCTGGGTGATAACGATATTTAATTAATTTGAGAAAAAGGATTAGGTAGGGTGTGAGGGAGGTAACTCTTGTAAATGTTTGATTGTTTGTTGCAGTTTTAGAAAGGTGCGAATTTCAGGGCATTGAGTACGTAATGAAATTTATTAATGAAATATGTTTCCTTATTGGTGCGTTGGATGAAAGTAGCGTTGTCTATGACTTTGTAAATGGGGAAAATTTTAAAGTTTGGAAGTTGGTTGAGAAAACAATTAGCGATATGTTCACTAAATGCAATCTTTCTTCTATTTCTGTATTTTATTTTGTTCATTTATGGACGGTGATACGTTGACGGGGGCTGTTTTTTGTCTATCCTATTTAGGGGCTCTAGACATCCTGAGCAAGTCAAAACATAGATAAAGTTTTCAGATGCACATATAAAGTTGTGTTTAACTGTGAAAGGTTGTCCTTGTTTAAAAAGGAATGTTGAACCTTCTATTAGATTTATGCATATGCCACAGTTGGGCCTTCCGCATTTTGTTACTGTAGGTTTTATTGTGAAGATTTGTTGGATTTTGGCTTGTGTGAGGATGTTTTTCTATGGATTTGGGTTGTCTTTTGCTCTTTATGATGTTGTCTGTTTAGAGGATATCCTCCAAACACACACATATATATATATATATATATATATATATATATATATATATAAATAAACTGAAATAAATAAGTCAGATATTTAAAATTTGGCTTCGTTTATTACTGCTATATATATATTTCGGTGACAGCCATCTTTGGCTGAGACCACTTCAGGCAGTCCGAATTAGTGTGGTAGAGACGAGTACACATGTTGTTGAGGTGTTTAACTTTGTCAATACTCTGATATGCCCAGTTCCTGGTTGGGTTGTTATTTCACTGAGGAACTGGAATCATATGAATTTAAACAAACGAATTTCAGCGTCAAAGGACGTCCTCTCCTCCCATTGGTCAGTTGTGAGAACATTCCTCAGAACATTCCTGTATATATATATATATATATATATATATATATATATATATATATATATATATAAAATACACACACACACACACACACACACACACAAATACATATATATATATATATATAAATGAATTTGTTTAGCAAGATTCTTTATATAAAAACGTGTGTTGAAACCGATATTGTTATTCTTTGGGAGGGTCATGTTGCCAATAAGAAACACACGCACCAGAAATTTAAACTCCAATTTATCAACATTAAATTTATAAATTTAAGAATTGATAAAATTCCGGTTGGTTGGTTGGTTGGTTGGTTACATAACCGGACGGTTGTTCATATATTGTTAAAGTTATTTCGTTACACATGTTGTGATCTCTTCAGTGACTGGGGATTCTTTTCTTTGTTTTGTGCCACTCCTTTGTTCTGTCCTACGTCATCTTCTTTTGTTTTAATCTTTGTGTTAATTTTTTTTTAATTGTTGTGCGTGTTGTGTGCTTACATTGCGCATCTGTTACATCCCGGTGTCTGTGTGTGTTTTTATTTGTTTATTTATTTGTTTATTTACATGTTACTAGTGGTTTGTTTGTTCTATGTATGTGTGTGTTTTCATTGTGTCCTTAATTGTAAGTTGTGATGTTGTTATTCCATTCATGTTTTCTATTTAAGTTTGGTTGTAGTTCATTTATGTTTATTGCCTCTGTGATTTGTCTAAACATTGCGTCTTTTCTGTGTGTAGATTCTATTTTTATTTCTATGTTCTCTAATTTGCCCTTATGTTGTATTTTAGCATGTTGGTGGAGTATTGATGATTCTTTATCTTGAAGTTCTCGCCATTGTTCATTTAACTGCTCACCTATGCTACGAGCTGTCTCACCTATGTACACTATATTCTTCAGAATAAGAATATAGTGTACATAGGTGAGACAGCTCGTAGCATAGGAGAGCAGTTAATAGAACACTGGCGATAACTTCAAGATGAAAATAGAATCATCAATACACCACCGACAAGATAAAATAGAACATAAGGACAAATTAAAGAACATAGAAATAAAAATAGAATCTACACACAGAAAAGACGCAATGTTTAGACAAATCACAGATGCAATAAACATAAATGAACTCCAACCAAAATTAAATAGAAAACATGAATGGAATAGCAACATCATAACATACAATTAAGGACAATATGAAAACACACACACACATAGAACAAAAAACCAACCAGTAACATGTAAATCAACCTATTTATAAACAAATACAAACACACACAGACACCCGGATGTAACACATGCGCAAACTAAGCACAACACACACACAAAAACAAGATGGCGTGGGACAGAACAAACCAGAGGCACAAAACAAAGGAAATAATCCCCACTCACTGAAGAGGTCACATAATGTGTGACGAAAGAACGTTGACAATATATGAACAACCGTCCGGTTATGGAACCAACCAACCAACCGGTAATTTATAGATTATTAAACTTATAAATGTAATTTATAATAAATTGGAGTGAAACAACTGGTGCGGGTGTTTCTGATTGTAACATGACACTCCCAAAGCATAACAATATATATATATATATATATATATATATATATACATATATATATATACATATATATATATATATATATATATATATATATATATATATATATATATATATATAAAAATTGAATAAAATAACAGGACACCGCATTTAATATGTCAAATGTAACTTGTGTACACATAATGCTATAACTTACCATTGGTGCGGTCATAGCTGCTGTATAATGGTTATAGCCGAAATATATATAACAGCAAATATTAATAAACGAAGCTAATTTTAACCAGTTGACTTACACTCTTATATATATATAAACTTAAATACTTTTTTCTCGTTCCATGGAAGGCAATGTGTCATTGCATACATCTAGTTCTACAATTTTAAAGAGAATAAAACTAATTTAAACATTGTTTGGGAATATAAAAGCTATGTAAAATATTTATGATTAGTAAATTTACATCACATATGTTAACGCTATGTATTTGTTTTAAAACTATTATACAACTGCAGCGGTCATAACTATAACATTTAAAATAGGCAGATGACTATACAACATAATCCGAATCAATAGATAAGTGGAACGTGCTTTATAGAATTTCATGATAACATAGCATTGTTTCTATCATAATATATAGAATAGAAATATTTTAGAAGAGAGATGGATGGAAGGAAAAAGAAGCACGGGAAAAGAACTATACATAATAAAAATAGTATGAATGTGGGGGAAAGACAAAACGCATCGAAAGCCTGTAGGGTTAAAAATAAAAGAAATAGCTAACGTATAAAATATAAAACAAACCTATAATAAAAGCTTCAGAGAATTTAAAATGTCAGTCTTTCTGTGAGTCATTTCTGCAAACACACTTGACATTCTCATACAATTCCGAACCAAGTCATTCTTAACTCAACTATGAATATTAATATGAATTTGTTTATACATTGTTGAACACTTGTTGGGTCTAATATACGTTTTCATCCTTCAATTCATTCTCTTGAAAATTATATATATATATGCGTATATATATATATATATATATATATATATATATATATATATATATATATATATATATATATATAAGTATGTATACGTACCTACATATATGTATACAGACGTACAGTAGTATGGATATATATACATACATGAACATATATATATATGTACGTATGGATTTACCGAACATTTATTATAATGCTCGGTTTGTTTGTAAACAAACATCCCGAATTAAGCCGTACAGTGTTTAGCAACCATCGTTGCCCCTTTGTTCAACACTGACAAAGGAACGATGTACTAGTTTCAAGCTTATTAGCTATCGTCAGCACCGTGTACCTTTCTTCCAGATGACTGAACGTCTGAAAGTATAGACTTTCCCTATGCATATTAACGGCTGAGCAGTCTAATTTGCATATCGAGTGAGTTAATCGGCCGGGCGCACCGGAAACGATAATGGAAAAAAATGAAACGAAATTTCATTTCTCACTCTTAGTACGGCTGTTACTTAAATATAAGTATGTATACGTACATACACATATGTATACAGACTTACAATAGTATGTATATATATACATACATGCACATATATATATATATATATGTACGTATTGATTTACCGAGCATTTTTTATAATGCTCGGTTTGCTTGTAAACAAACATGCCGAATTAAGCCGTACAGTGTTTAGCAACCATCGTTGCCATTTTGTTCAACACTGACAAAGGAACGATGTACTAGTTTCAAGCTTATTAGCTATCGTCAAATATATACATACTTCGTTTCATTTTTTCCATTATCGTATTCGGTGCGCCCCCAGATTAACTCACTCGATATGCAAATTAGGGTGCTCAGCCATTAATATGCATAAGGAAAATATATACTTCCAGACGTTGAATCATGTGGCAGAAAGGTGCTGACGAAGCTAATAAGCTCGAAACTAGTACATCGTTCATTTGTCAGTGTTGAACAAAAGGGCAACGATGGTTGCTAAACACTGCACAGCTTAATTTGGGATGTTTGTTTACAAACAAACCGAGCATTATAATAAATGGTCGGTAAGTCCATACGTACATATATATATGTGTGTGTGCATGTATGTATATATATACATACTACTGTACGTCTGTATACATATATGTATGTACGTATATATACTTATATTTAAGTAACAGCCGTACTAAGAGTGAGAAATGAAATTTCGTTTCATTTTTTCCATTATATATATGTGTATATATATATATATATATATATATATATATATATATATATATATATATATATATATATATATATATATATATATATATATATATATATATGTGCGTGTTTATGTATGTATATATTTACTTATATATACATACATATACGCATATATATGTATATATATATATGTCCATGCGTATATGTATGTATATATATAAAAAGAAACTATACATACACACGCACACACACATATACATATATATAATATATATATACATATATATGTATATATATATATATATATATGTGTGTGTGTATGTGTGCATAGTGCGTGTATAGACATATGTATGTATATATCCTTATGCGGATGACGGCTGAGAGAAAAGTCTACTCAGCGGGGGAGTAGCTTTTTAAAAATCAACAAAAATGCTAAATAGTGAGTCTCATTTCTCTGGAGTTCATATATATATATATATATATATATATATATAGAGAGAGAGAGAGAGAGTATATATATATATATATATGTATATATATATATATATATATATATATATATATATATATATATATATATATACACACACAGTTCAAGTGTAACCAATCTTAAAGAAAGAGATGGAGATAGGAGAGGAGGGATTGGTGAATTAGTTAGAATCCAAATAATAATAGTGTCCGTTTACAATTGTTTCGCTACTCCATATAATATTTCTGGAACAGATGACAATATATCATAATTGATCTGGTTGAGTTGAAAATAATTAGCATATTTAAATGACAGAGCAGCTCATCGGAACTTCAAAGGAATATAAATTAAAATAACGAGAGAATGTTACATAATATAATGTTCCATATATTGGTTTTTACTATGGTGTATTGGTTGCATCAGTTGTCAGCCATAATCAAGCAGTATTCATCTGTCGAGGCTGCATTGTGTGAGATCTGCCTATGGGTAACAAGATCGCTGCCAAAGGGCATATTTACCTTACTAATTAGAGGGTGGTTTCAGGGGAAGTAACTCCTCGAGAGATTAGAAATTGTGGGTGTTTATAGTTAAGCGCTATTTTTGTTATTTTTTAATTGAGAGACAATGTAGGGGAGGTAACTTATAATTATTCAAGTTGTTCATAGCAATTTAACTTATTAGCTACAAGTAAACATGGGGATACATGACTAAGTTGTGTCAAATATTCTATTGGCGAAGGAATTAGCCCTTCGATGTTGACAGCTAATAGTTACCTCCGTTCTATCGTTAATCGGTTGAGGTCGTGATAGAGTTATGTAATATGCTTCCGTAATACAGAGATCACAATATTTTTTCGTCCATTGAACGGTTGGGCCCTAGCCACGATATCCCATTTTAGTGAGTGTTGAACGTTGTTTAATATAAGGTATTTAATGAGCCTAGCTAGCGATGTCGAACATCTGTGGCTAGGGTCTCGGAAGGAAAAAGAGTGCGCGTTATAGCGTACCTTAAAAGGGTTAGAGGTAGACCCGATATAAGAGCTGGTATTCGAAGCAGTTTTAACCGTGTACCTATAGACTATGTTGGGTGTCAGGCAGTGTCAGCAGTGTAATTTCTATTCCTTTCAAGTTCCGATGAGCCGCTCTGTCTTTTAAATATGTTAATTATTTGCAACTGAACCAGATCAATTATGATATATAGTCATCTGATCCAGAAATATCATATGGTGTAGCGAAACAATTGTAAACGGACACTATTCTTATTAATATTATTATTATTATGCTCTACATTTCTTACATCAAACTAAAGTATGTTGACAATCTTTTAATATCTTCCTTGTGAAATGTGTGGTCTTGCTTTGCTTAACTATTGAATATATATATATATATATATATATATATATATATATATATATATATATATATATGTGTGTGTGTGTATATATATGTATATATATGTATATATATATATATATATATATATATATATATATATATATATATATATATATATATATATATATATATATATATATATATATATATATATATATATATATATATATATATATAAACGTTTGAATATGTGTAATAAAGCCAAAACAATGCAGGTATGGACATAGAAAAAAGAATGCAATTGTAAAAGATATTGTTGACAATTCGTCCTTTACCTTAGATTTATTTAAATGTCCTTAATTTTCGAGATAATATCTCTTCTTCAGAGGGAAATAAAGGTCTCAAACCAGCGTTCTAAATATCTTGCCAAGCCATGCTGACAGGAAATAGTATAGAGTATTTGTTCTATCTCTAATGTCAAAGAGTTAAAATTAGGTGGATAAAGAGTAGTCTCCCTTTAAAAGAGGTTTGTTTAGGGTTTTTTTTAATTATTTTTTTTATTTTATATACATGCCTGTATAAGTGTGTGGGAGAATGCATGAAGGTGTAAGTATGTGAGTGTGTGTGTGTGAGTGTGAGAAGATAAGTCTATTCGTAAATGTGGGGGATAGGTGTTATCTGGTGTTAGAACTGGTTGTGTGTGTGTATGTGTGAGAGAGAATAAGTGGAGGTGTAAGCGTGTGTGTGTGTGGAGTGTGTAAATATGGGGCTAGAAGCCCTATCAGGTTATAAATTGGGTGTTGAGTTCTAGTCAATTATTGATTGGTGGTTGTGTTTTATCTATAATTAGTGCTTCCTTAATTCTAAGATTGCCGAGGTTTCTTTCCTTAGTTTCTATCCTAACTATTATGGTTTTGTCGGTGTTTTTGCATTTAACTAGATGTTTCTTAAATGAGGAAGCGTTAGTATTGAGGTGTTCTTTTATTCTTATGTGGAGTGGTCTGGTGGTGCTACCTACGTAGAAGTTGTTGCATTTGTCACACTCTAGTCTGTATACGACGTAAGCCTGGTGGCATAGGTCTGTGTCGTTGATGGGGCAGTTGGCTAGTCTGCAGCAGTTGTCATGTCTGGTGGAGTGTCTCTTGGCCAGCCGTCCGCGCAGAGAAGGACCCGAGTGGGTCAGTTGGATATCCAGTCCCTCTCGTCTGATGGCTCTGCGGATGGCTGTTGTTGTTTCTTCACTGAAGTGTGGGAGCTTCAGGAAGCAAGTGTTAGTGCCTCGGGTGTGGTTTCCTCTGTTCTTTCTGGCACGGTTTGTGGTGGAAGTCGTGTATCCGTTCAGTTTGAGTACTTCCAGGAAATGTGTGGTGTGTGTGTCTCGGTCTCTAGCGTCGGTGCATTTGTTCCGGATACGTGCCAGTTCGTTCCTTATGTATCCGAACTTGGCACCGAGTGGGAGGGCCGATCTGAAATGTACGAACAGGTCCCTGCTGGCGGCTTTTTTATAGAAGCAGGTGTTGATGTTGCCTTCCTCTGTTACCCTGAGTTGGAAGTCCAGTAGGGATAGGGATCCGCGGTCATCGGGGTGTTCCATGCTGAACTTTATACTGGCGTCCATGCTGGAGAATGTTGTGTATATTTTATATGCCTCCTCACGGGATGATGTAAGGATGAGTATGTCATCTACTGGCCATCACCTACATGAACTAGCTAGAATGCCGGGCCCTCAACACCTGCCATTCCCATGCCTTCTTCACCCGATATGTAGATGACATACTCATCCTTACAACATCCCGTGAGGAGGCAAATAAAATATACACAACATTCTTTTTTCTATGTCCATACCGGCATTGTTTTGGCTTTATTACACATATTCAAACGTTTATACCTCATTACACAATGCTTCAAGTGAACTATAACCGCCTCCATATATATATATATATATATATATATATATATATATATATATATATATATAACTATACACACACATATATATGTATATATATATATATATATATATATGTATATATATATATATATGTATATATATATATATATATATATGTATATATATATATATATATATATATATATATATATATATATATATATATATATATATATATATATATATATATATACATATATATATATATATATATATATGGGAGGTGAGTTTGTGTGTGCATATCAATGTATATTTACACTATTATTTCTTTCAATATCCATATTTATCTTTATGCATATATTATGCACTTTAATTATCATGGTTTGTATATTTCTCTTTCTATCACAATGCTTTCCACATACTTGATTTCTCTTACATAAAATTGATGAACAATTTCTGATTAAACGTCCATCCTCATATAATCTTTTTCTTATTTCGCTTACGCGGTACGCATTATTAATGCACACATATAAACAGCCACACACACCATTTATATATAAAGTGAAAAAAAATGTTTGACGTTAGAAACCATTTCATACAGAGCATGTTATATTTGGAAAATTATGTTTAAAAAATTAGGTTTGAAAAGGGCACCTAGTATATATGTATATATATATATATATATATATATATATATATATATATATATATATATATATATATATATATATATATAATAATCTTAAAAATATGTACAAAAATTGTTGTTTAGCAAAGTATGCTTTCTTCGTGTTGTATTACCTTTGCTAAACATAAAATGTACTACATGTTATAAAAATTATTTATATATATATATATATATATATACCAGGTGCACTTTTCTCTACCCACTTCTATAGCCTCTTATATACCACCATACCTTATATATATATAAATATATATATGAAGGTCCGAGTAAAGAAATATGTGTTTGTGTGCGAGTGAGTGTGTGTGTGTGGGTCTGTGTTTATGTGTGCCTGTGTGTGTGCATGCGTATATGTGTACGTGCGTGCGTGAGTGTGTTTCTATGTATATTTGTATTCATATGCATCACACAATTAGTATTTATATGGATCACACAATGCAGCCATGGATCATGGATTGGCAACTGTAGCTGACTGTGGACACGTGTACCGCCATGCATTTTGGGAGGAAAGTCCCAGCGTCCACATATTCCCCACACAACACTAATATCAAGAAGTCTTCTTGTGAACGTGACCTGGGCCTCACTGTCAGCTGCGATTTGCTTTGGACAAAGCACATCTCTGAAACTGTTAAGAAGGCCGGGGATATCTTGGCATCATTTTGTAAGACCTTAGTCAACTGCTCTCCAGCTATCTATTTTAAACTGTAGGCAGCTATGGTGAGGCCACACCTAGAATTTGCATTACCAGTCTGGAACCCTTATCTTGCTCAGAATATAGACTCGCTGGAGACTGTTCAGAAACGTGCAACCATGCTAATATCCTCCATAAGGCATCTACCATACTCTGAACGCCTTGCTTTCCTGGGCATGGTTATATTGAAACTCCGATGTCTGGCATCTGAAATGGTAAATACCCAAAACATTATTAACCATCTTGCCAACAACAACCCTAAGCACCTTTTTGAATTTCATGTGTCTAACAGCCATGGACATGACTACAAAGTCAGAAAACAGCGCAACTCCTATGAATTTCGGAAACATTTTTCTCGGCTCAAAGTTACTGTAGCATGGAACAAAACTAGCTCCATCATTTGTTAACTGTCGGGACACTGCACCCTTCAAAACCTCCATGCCTCTCGAAATTTTCAATCATTACAACTGACATTCCGCCTCCGTACACGCACACGCATGAATCTATGTGTATAATATGACTGCTCACTTTCCTCATATGTCTACATTATTCTATGAACTATATAAGCACATTTGATGAGCTGGAGTGCACCTGCGCACTGTATACAATAATTTCATTATATAATCTATATTTATGCGTATAGATATATTTCTATATGTATATATGCATTTATGTATGTGTGTATGGAATTATATGTATGAATGCATATTTATGTACATAAAGAAATGAATAAATAAAAAATGTATGTGCGTGTGTATATATATGTGTATATATATATATATATACACATATCAATTTATGGGCATATATATATTCATATGTTTATAGATATTTATTTATGTATATGTGTACATATATTTGTATGAGTATGTTAATATATTTATATACACCACCCGACAACCGTCACCAGCACTATGACCCTCTTTAGCCTTCTTACACTCATCTTTCATAGTTATTTTTCTACACCGTAATATACACTGTTATATACACCAAATCTAATAACTTCATATTTCATAATCTTTCCGAATTATAGTGTTCCTAATTTCTATATCCTATTTTATTTCATAAAAATCCGAATTTTAATCTAAGTTTCTACATCTATCTTTTTAACTAAATATTTTCATATTTTACAGAAAACCCACGCAGTTTTTCAACCCTTCCACAATCAACAAATAACCACCGTATCGATTCATTTTAACCTGCCAATTCCACAATTTGTTTTCCTTTTCTTCTTCGTTAATCTTCCCCTTACAAAATCATAATCACCTTCTAGTTACATATCAAAGTTGTAAGTGTTCCTTTATTGCCGCTAACCCTATTCATTTAATCTTAATTTTGTAAAAATATATATTTCTGCTGACACATTTTAAAACGTATACTTTCTTGTATATCCATTATCACCTTCACATAGCCCCGTCATTAACATTCTTTCCATTCTGTAATTCATCTTATAACGTAACATCTCCTATTTCAGAATATCCCCTTCCTACTCTCCTAATACTGAGTCTTCATTTAATTGTGATGTATCAACTATTGCAACACACGAACGTTTAGTTCTTCTTTCATGGCCCTGTGAATGAGCAGGCAAACATCCAGGGTAACAAGACTCACTATTTAACCATTATAAATATATCGATATGGAAAGAAACTGTAATATGTAATAAAGTTTACAAAAAGATGCAAATCTTATTATCAGTTTATCTATCTATATAATATATATATGAAAAATTCGGGACTCCGACAGCTGGGTTCCTGCCGTTTCAATAGCTAGGTACGAGTTCGGATCTAGCTGTTGAAATCAGCCCTCGCGGTCCCGAATGTTTAATATTACCCGCTTTACTACCCCATGTGTCAAGTACTCTTTGAGTAATAATCTAACTGGTTTTTACCGCTTCCGTTCTGATTATATATATATATATATTTTTTTTTTTTTTCACAAGGATAAAAATATTGTTAGACATGTATATAGTTGGATTGATTTACAACCCATGATTGATTAACGTTGATATGAAAGGGAAACAGAAACATGTGATCGCGGTTTGGTACAATCATAAATTATCCTGCTAAGCTTGGAATGATGAATGTCCTTGCTGAAAGCTTCATCCAACTCGAGTCGTGTTAAAGATTTATCCAGTATCGTACGTGACGAAATGTCTATGTTTTGTCCTGTCTCATATTTGAACTATATATATATATATATATATATATATATATATATATACATACACACACAAACATATATATATATATAGTAATAATAATAAATTTGAAGACTAAAATCCAAAGAGGGCTCGATAATCTGTTATTTTAATAAATATATATATATATATATATATATATATATATATATATATATATATATATATATATATATATGTATATATAATATAAGATCAAAAGATGGTTAAAGGAGTTCCATGTATTTTATTATGCGCATTTCAAAAACAAACATCATCATGCAATAATATTTGTGTTTTCATCAGATAAAACAGGAGAACATGATATGAAGGCTAAAAAACACTTGTGGATAGTGCAGTTTTAAATCAACATATGAAAAGTGGTTTTAGATTGATGTGTGATATTGGGAAAAATATTTTATTTATGTATATATATATATATATATATGTATATATATTATGTATATATATATATATATATATGTATATATATTTGTATACATATATATATATTTATCTGTTTGTGTGTGTATGCGTGCTTGCATGTGAGTGTGTATGTGCCATTGTGTGTGTGTGCCTGAATGTATGTAAGTATGTATGTACGTGTGTGTTTGTGTGCGACAAAAGCAGTAATTTACCTTATATTCAACGTAAATGTACCTAGATTAATTAAACATCTCAAACAAGTTTAAGCCACACACATTGTTCTTCCTTATATATATGTATCTGAGTGTCCCGAATCTTCCATATCGAACTTTTCGGTTATTTGGTTGATTGTAGACATATTCTACGTGTGACGGTATTTTAACGATAGTTATAGCTCTGATTTATTTGAATTATAGAGCCCTCTGCCGCTCATCTCGAATTTTGTTTATCGTGAACTCGTGCGCCGATTTTTCGATATTCGATTATTCTACTATATATATATATATATATATATATTTCGTTTCTGAATTTGTTTAGCAAGATTCTTTATCTGAAATCGTGTGTTGAAACCGATATTGTTATACTTTGGGAGGGTCATGTTGCCAATAAGAAACACACGCACTAGATGCTTCCACTTCAATTTATTATAATAAATTTATAAATTTATAAATATATAAATTTCTGGTCGGTTGGGTTGGTTCCACAACCAGATAGTTGTTTATATATTGTCATATTTCTTTTACTCGGTCCTCTATGTTAACATTGACTGACCAACGGTCCAAAATATATTTATAATATATACACAAACACAAAGTTCTTTCGTTGCACATCTGCAACAGCGTCAGTGGTACTATTATATTCCCTCCTGCTGTATTGTATGTCTACGCCATCTTTATTTAATCCGTTTATTTATTTATTTATTTTTGTCTTCTCTGCGCATGCGTTTGCGTGTGTGTATATTGTTCGAGGTGTGTTCGTGTTTGGGTGACTGTGTTTTGGTTATTGTATTCTATCTTAGTTTACTAGTGTGTGTTTATATGTGTTTGTTGTTATTGTGCTTGTGTATGTATTTCTTTATTTATTTATTCATACTTCTCTTAGGTCAGTACTGTTTGTTTGGGTGTTGTTGTAATTCCATTCATTTTTTCTGTTAGCTTTGACCTTCTTATTACTATTTCCCTGGCCTCTCTGATTTGCCTATCTGGTGGGTCATTTCTATGTTTAGATATTATTTTAATTTCTATGTTGTCTATGCTACCGCCGTGCTGTTGCCTGGCGTGTTCGTATAGTACTCAACCGTGTTTCCGTCCTTTTAGTTCTCCCCAGTGTCGGTCTAGCCTTTCACCTATGCTACGGGCTGTTTCGCCTATGTATGTTGTTGTCATGTTTCTCCAAGTACCCTCTGTACATATTATGCTATAGACTACGTTTCTAGTTTTACAGTTTATCCGGTGGTTTACGTTATATATAATACATTTCCTATTAGTATATATATATATATATATATATATATATATATATATACATATATATATATATATATATATATGCAAAGTTTTATTTAAATTGTTGGGTTAACAACGAGTAAATATTTATAACTGATATAAAAGCACTCAACAAGTATTTGGAGTATATTTACGATATTAAATAAATGGAAACTATATTTATATTTATAAAACCATATTTATTTCATTATATATATTTCAGGGATATCATATTAAAAATATGTTATACCTTCTTCAGACAAAATACAATATAAACAGTCTTATAAATAGATAGATTCGACATACCTTTCAACTTCGACTTCTATTTGAAAAGTTGATTTGGTAGTGAAAAAAATATTAGGGACAGTTACAAAAAGAAAGAAAGAAAAACGAAGAAAAGGAAGAAATGCATGCAACTAAATAGAGAGAGATAGATATAAAGAGATAGATAGAGAGAAGAAATTCATGTAAAGAAACAGAGAGAGATATATAGAGAGAGGAAAAAACCCAGAGGGAGATGGATAGAGAGAGAGAGAGAGAATAGAGGAGAGAGAGAGAGAGAGAAAATATATTGAGATAGATATAGATAGAGAAAGAGAGAAAGAAACTAGGTAGTTGGGCACCAGTTGAATGACGTATCAATGATATATTTATTTATTTACTTATTTATTTATTTATTTATTTATTTAGTTCTAGTATTAATGTAGAGAGAGATATATGTGGTTAAGAGAGAAAACAGCCGTTACATAGAGAGAAAAGAAAAATATCCAGACAAAAACGAGGCAGATTTAAAACACTATGTTTCATCAAAGTAAAAAATATCAATTCGTATAAAACAGGCATTATAATGTAAATATCAGTATTCATGAATGAGACACGTATCAATAATGTGTGAAAAATAATGATCTTATGTCTAGTTTAAAATTCCTAGGTTTATATTAGTGTTGAGATAAAATAGAAGGTTATCCCAGATTGTATACTATATACATCCATGTGAATTTACGTGATCAGCTCTGCAAATTCATATTGCACACGAAAACATTCCCATTGTGCTATAAAAATTTAAGTATACATATATGTGTACATACACACAAATATATATAGAGTCTACATTAATTTTAACAATACTATTCATGTCTTTACTCTACATGATTATCGTTCAAGCATAAATAGAGAACAGATATCAATATATCAATAAAAATATCAGAAACGAAAAGTCAATAAAAAACAAAAAAAATCAAAAAATATTAAAAAATAAAAATATTAAAAATATTAAAAATATTAAAATAAAAATAGAACATAGTATGCCCCGCAAATCAATCACAGAGATCAACCCTTCAAAGTTAATTGACAATATATTGCCAAGTTCGTTATAAGCATCAGAATCAAAAGCAAACAAAACCAAAAATTATTTACCAAATCCTGTCTAGCAGAAAACGTTCCAAAAGTTTAGGATACCCATTTGATCTACAGATGGTCTTATATTTAATATAGAAGTTTATCTAGTGTAAAATTTATTCGATATATTTGGAGCATCAGCTTTTAGGGTAGTTTAATTATTCATGAAGAATGTTTAAAATAAAAAGGAATCGAAAGATTTATCGGCGAGTTTCATAAATAATTATAAATCAAATTAAATATACTACATTTTAAATTTATATTTATATTTAAAAGTTGAGTTCAATCTATGTCTGCAGCAACTGAATAAATTTGTCCGTAAATTAAGGGAATTTTTAGATTTTAGTATAAAGAATATCTCCTCCGAAAGGTTGTGTTCTGTTCTCAATTTCCAACTCATGCATTATACAAGATGCCTCAAGAGAAACTTCAAAGGCCAGGAATATCTGAAAGGCATTAAGGATAATATTGAGAGCTTAGAGAAAACTGAGAAGATTTTGGTGAAATCTGACAAGACCAACAACCTCTATGGAGTGCAAAAAGACATGTATAATGGCCTAATACTGAAAGAACTGAGGAAAAAGTACAAGGTAGCAGATAAGGCCGAGCTTGAGAAAATGAATGTTGAGGCATCTTGTATAATGCATGAGTTGGAAATTGAGAACAGAACACAACCTTTCGTGCCCAGGAAACCGAAGATCAATATGAAAGATCACAAAAGTAATTTTGAAAATGACCTGCCAGTCAGATTGATTGCACCATCAAAATCAGACCTGGGTAAACTAAGCAAAAACATTCTAGACAGGGTGATACAGCAAATTAAACACTTGAATTGTGTACCTAACTTGAGCTTGTGGAAGGGAACTGGAGAGGTTGTTGAGTGGTTTAAAGAAATTAAATATAACAATAATAATAAGTTTATTCAACTAGATATCGCTAACTATTATTCATCTACTATCCCTAATCTACTAAATAAGGCACTAAATTACGCATTCAAACATACAGACCTAACTAGCAATGAAATGCACATTATATTATCGGCTAGGAAAACACTGATAGAATTTAATGACCAACTATGGACCAGAGCAGATAGAGATAACAATTTCGACATTACTATGGGATCATCCGACTCAGCTCAGGTAATTGACCTTGTGGGCCTATTTTTAATCAATTCGCTGCATAGGAAAATACCCGGTGCTACCGGAGGTTTATATAGAGATGACATGCTCTTACTTATTGAAAATAATAACTCTAAACTAAATTGAAAAAGAAAACAAATTACACAATTTTTTAATTACTTTAATCTAAAAATAGAAATTGAGAATATCCATAGAATAGTCAATTTCCTAGATGTAACATTAAATCTGAACACATGTCTTCACTATCCATTTCACAAGTTGAATGAAAACTTAAACTATGTCAGCTTTAACTCTAACCACCCCAGATCTGTTAAAAATACTATAGTAAACTCTGTTCAAAATCGTATCTCTAGAATCTCATCAAATAAAAAGATTTTCGACGAAAAAGCCCAGTATTACAATGAAGCGTTAGCTAGAGCAGGATATAGTGATAAAATTATGTACATAGATAATAATAGACAAACTAACCAAAATAACAACCATTTTAATTACGGCAACAACTTTAACAACTATAATAGAAAGCATTACAATAATTCCAAAAGCCAAAAAAGAAATAGAACTAGGAATATAATATGGTTTGCCCCCCTCCCCCCCTTTCTCACTAAACATTAAAACCCACATCGCTAAACTATTTTTTAATGCTCTTGATAATCGCTTCCCTAGAACACATAGGTATCACTCAATTTTCAATAGACATACTATAAAATTAACCTACTCATCCACCAAAAATTTAGCACAAAATATTAATAGAATAAATAATAGGAATTTAAAACCTAGCCAAAATACCGATAATAGCATAAATAATATCCAAGTTAACAAATGTAACTGTAGAGATAGATCTAAATGTCCGTTAAATAACAATTACTTAGTTAAAAATATAATATACAACTGTAATGTTAAAACGGACTTAAATTCTTTTAACTATGTTGGCTCCACCTCGGCAGAATTTAAACTTCGCTATAATAACCACAAGAATTCTTTCACAGATCCAAGCAAAAAATCCTCAACATCACTATCAGGCCTACTCTGGCAACTTAGGCATGATAACGTTGGATATTCAACGGCTTGGAATATAGTCTCAAGAGGGATTCCTTTTAATTCATCCTCTGAGACATGTGACCTCTGCGTGGAGGAGATATTCTTTATACTAAAATCTAAAAATTCCCTTAATTTACGGACAAATTTATTCAGTTGCTGCAGACATAGATTGAACTCAACTTTTAAATATAAATATAAATTTAAAATGTAGTATATTTAATTTGATTTATAATTATTTATGAAACTCGCCGATAAATCTTTCGATTCCTTTTTATTTTAAACATTCTTCATGAATAATTAAACTACCCTAAAAGCTGATGCTCCAAATATATCGAATACATTTTACACTAGATAAACTTCTATATTAAATATAAGACCATCTGTAGATCAAATGGGTATCCTAAACTTTTGGAACGTTTTCTGCTAGACAGGATTTGGTAAATAACTTTTGGTTTTGTTTGCTTTTGATTCTGATGCTTATAACGAACTTGGCAATATATTGTCAATTAACTTTGAAGGGTTGATCTCTGTGATTGATTTGCGGGGCATACTATGTTCTATTTTTATTTTAATATTTTTAATATTTTTAATATTTTTATTTTTTAATATTTTTTTGATTTTTTTGTTTTTTATTGACTTTTCGTTTCTGATATTTTTATTGATATATTGATATCTGTTCTCTATTTATGCTTGAACGATAATCATGTAGAGTAAAGACATGAATAGTATTGTTAAAATTAATGTAGACTCTATATATATTTGTGTGTATGTACACATATATGTATACTTAAATTTTTATAGCACAATGGGAATGTTTTCGTGTGCAATATGAATTTGCAGAGCTGATCACGTAAATTCACATGGATGTATATAGTATACAATCTGGGATAACCTTCTATTTTATCTCAACACTAATATAAACCTAGGAATTTTAAACTAGACATAAGATCATTATTTTTCACACATTATTGATACGTGTCTCATTCATGAATACTGATATTTACATTATAATGCCTGTTTTATACGAATTGATATTTTTTACTTTGATGAAACATAGTGTTTTAAATCTGCCTCGTTTTTGTCTGGATATTTTTCTTTTCTCTCTATGTAACGGCTGTTTTCTCTCTTAACCACATATATCTCGCTCTACATTAATACTAGAGCTAAATAAATAAATAAATAAATAAATAAATAAATAAGTAAATAAATAAATATATCATTGATACGTCATTCAACTGGTGCCCAACTACCTAGTTTCTTTCTCTCTTTCTCTATCTATATCTATCTCTATAAATTTTCTCTCTCTCTCTCTCTCTCCTCTCTTCTCTCTCTCTCTCTCTATCTATCTCCCTCTGGGTTTTTTCCTCTCTCTATATATCTCTCTCTGTTTCTTTACATGAATTTCTTCTCTCTATCTATCTCTCTATATCTATCTCTCTCTATTTAGTTGCATGCATTTCTTCCTTTTCTTCGTTTTTCTTTCTTTCTTTTTGTAACTGTGCCTAATATTTTTTTCACTACCAAATCAACTTTTCAAATAGAAGTCGAAGTTGAAAGGTATGTCGAATCTATCTATTTATAAGACTGTTTATATTGTATTTTGTCTGAAGAAGGCATAACATATTTTTAATATGATATCCCTGAAATATATATAATGAAATAAATATGGTTTTATAAATATAAATATAGTTTCCATTTATTTAATATCGTATATATATATATATATATATATTTCGTTTCTGAATTTCTTTAGCAAGATTCTTTATTTGAAAACGTGTGTTGAAACCGATCTTGTAATAATTTGGGAGGGTCATGTTGACAATAAGAAACACACGCACAAGTTGCTTTCACTTAGGTTTATTATAAATTAAATTATAAATTGAAACAAAAACAAGATTAAAACAAAACAAGATGGCGTACGACAGAAGAAAGGAGAGGCACAAAACAAAGAAAAGAATCCCCGGTTACCGATGTGGTCACAGAATGTGTGACGAAAGAATTTAAAAATATATATATAACCGTCCGGTTGTGGAACCAACCAACCAACCAACCGGAAATTTATAATTTTTTTTAAAATTTATAATTTAATTTATAATAAACTGAATCGAAGTAACTGGTGCGTGTGTTTTTTTATTGACCCTCCCAAAGTATAAAAATATATAAATATATATATATATATATAAATTAAAATACAGAAATTGTTGTGAGCGTGAATCCAACAGTATTTCGTGGATTGGCAGTATCGGTAGAGGGTCGGACGCCCTGCTTTCCAGCATAGTTACGTCCCTTTACGATCTGAGTTCAAATCCCGCCAAGGTTGACTTTGCCTTTCATCCTTACGAGGTCGATAAAATAAAGTACCAGTAATGCACTGGGTAATTTTCTGGCCTTGTGCCTGAAGTAGAAACAATTATATATATATATATATATATATATATATATATATATATATATATATATATATATATATATATATATATATAGGAACAAGAAAGACCCCGACGGCTGAGCTCAAGCCGTTTCGACGGCTAATTCTGGACTGAATTAGCCGTCGAAACGGCTTGAGCTCAGCCGTCGGAGTCTTACTTGTTCCTATTACCCACTCTACTACCCTAAGTATTGAGTACTTTGGTGCGTTATGGTCCATCTGGTTCCTTACCACATTTCCTTCGTTATATATATATATATATATATATATATATATATATATATATATATATATATATAATAAGGAAATGACAGGGGGCTGGATTTGTGTAAATCCTTGAAAGGTTTATTATACTATGATCATTTCAATGACCGGGTTCCGTATGAATCCGGTGATATCATCAGGTATTCGAAATATAATACGTGAATGTAATAGATAAAATCCATGGGGAGCCCCATGGAATTTATCTATTACATTCACGTATTATATTTCGAATACCTGATGATATCACCGGATTCATACGGAACCCGGTCATTGAAATGATCATAGTATAATAAACCTTTCAAGGATTTACACAAATCCAGCCTCCTGTAATTTCATTATATTTAACTCCGTAATAACACCACCAACTACAAAAACAAAGACGGTTGAACTGCTTTACGTTGAGTACTCTCTATATTATTACATTACGATTGACAATACGGAATAGACCAGCTCTATACAGTGGTGAACCACAAACCTGAATATATATATATTCTACGGCCTCGATATAAATACCCCCTCCGCCTCCGTGGTATTTTCTTCGGGGTTATAAGAGGCTTAGCTCTGTTTCTCGACCGTTATATCGCGTGACTATCTCCCCCTCCGCCTTTTGGGATTCTTTCTCACGTCGTGTAGACGCGTTCTTGAGACTAGTAAAATGAGGTATCCTCTTGATAAGTCGGCAGACCTCGCAAGGACTCTATATCTTCATGATATATTGTTTTTGTTTATGCCACGAAACTACGTAGTCGAGGAATTTAGGAGCAGTTTAGGTATGATACATTTTATTACTAATTATATCTAAATGTTTCTTCTCTCTTCATAATGTATATTTATATATATGTATATATATATATATATATATATATATATATATATATATATATATATATATATATATATATATATATATATATATATATATCCAGTGGGTGTAACTAGGAGTTACTGCAGGTTCACCCGGGTGAGCACTCGATGTTTAGGTTCATTTCTGTGATGATGTGTAGAGCTATACAGTGTAAAATATAGAAAGGGTAAAAAGGACGATTGATTATACCTTCATTGCATTTATTGATAGGTGACGCGCGTTTCGCCACTGATCAGCTCAAGGTTCGATCTATATCGATCCTACCCAACTCAATAATCGGCAGCTCGACGGACCCTCTTAAAATGCTATAAGATAATGAAATACATGCTATGTGGTAAAGTCAGAGTTTCAAGAGTTTGACAAAATGAGTTGTTTTGATTGGTGGGCAGGATCAAGGCGATGTACTGGCCTGTAGTGTATATGAGGGTGGGTGTGTTGGTGAGATGTTGGTGACGGTCTGTGGATGAGTTGGGCTGTGGTGTGGTGCTGGTTGGTTGGCCTTGGCGTGTAGAGTATGTGGGGGTGGATGTGATGATATGGTGGTGGTTAAGGTTATTTAGTGGGATGGGCTGTGGTATGAGGTTAGTGGATTGACAGTAGACGGGTTGGCGTGTGGGTGAGGGTGTGCTAGTGGTGCCTTTGTCTATGGTAGCGGCGTTTGTGGTGGTGTGGTGGATGTATTGGTGGCTTCATGTCCTTACATAGATGTCTGACAGATACCCTGTAAAAACGTATACGTACACACATATATGTATATATGTGCACATCGTCATATACATACCATACACGCCTACAACCTCATCCCCCCATGTTCCCTCTATCTACCCTAACCTACAACGCCACGCTAAATTCGACCCTGTAACTGTACTGTCGCACGCACACACAACCACCGCCACCACTAAATACATCCACATACTTCAACAATCATTATCATTACATCATCAACACATATCATCCCTCGCTCCCAAATCGACTGTATTATATATCCCCCACCCCCCGTCTGCCTACCATATAACACACCGTAACCTCTGATCATGTAATCATCTTGTCGAACATATCACCCCAGCACCACCACCATCACCATGTCCACAACACACATCGCCGTACGTCCATAAACGCTTTTCCACCGCGTTCCCTATGTCACATTTTAACCGGTATTCGATCCGGTATATATACATTTTTGTCCCTCACAACTCCACCACCACCACCACAAAACACAACTCCATACTTCATCAACACCGACAATACATACCTCCACTCCCCAACCAACAATAGTGTGTGTGTCTGTGTGTAAGTATTTTACTCATACTGGCGTTTTAAGTGTGCGTGCGTGTACGCAAATTTATGTGTATGTGTGTGTGTGTGTGTATGTGAACACATGTGTATGCATATGTCTATGTGTGTGTATATATATATCTGTATATATATATATATGTGTATGTGTATGCATATGTGTATGTGTGTGTATATATGTATGTGTATGTATGTGTGGGTATGTGTACGTCTACATATATGTATATGGGTAAATCTGACTGTATGTGTAGGTGAGCTCATATATGTGCATGTATGTATATATGTACGTGTATATGTGTGTGTTGTCGGTACACGTGTGTGTATATATATATATGTGTATATATATATACGTGTGAGTATACGTGTGTGCGAGTGTGTATGTGTATATCTTGCATACATGAGTGTGAGTCCATGTGCCCATACCCATGTGCATATATGTAAAACACCTTCTACATCGCCTCTCACCTTCCCCCCATCTCTGTCGTTCGCCACCCCCACCGATACTCCCCCACTCTCCATATTCGTGCCTGCATGCGCGCATACACATACATGTGTGTACATATACATATGGCTGTGTGTGAGCGTATGCCGATATGTGTGGGCAAGGATGTGCGTATGTGTTTTATGTTGTGTGTGTTTATACAACAATATGTGTGCACATATATACATATATGTGTGTACGTATACGTAAATACAAGGTATCTGTCAGACGAAGAGCGTCTAACTATGTATCTATGTAAGGACCTGAAGCCACCAATACATCCACCACACCACCACAAACGCCGCTACCATAGACAAAGGCACCACTACCCCACCCCCACCCACACGCCAACCCGTCTACTGACAATCCACTAACCTCATACCACAGCCCATCCCACTAAATAACCTTAACCACCACCATATCATCACATCCACCCCCACATACTCTACACGCCAAGGCCAACCCACCACCACCACCACACCACAGCCCACCTCATCTACAGACCATCACCAACATCTCACCAACACACCCACCCCCATATACACTACAGGCCAGTACATCGCCTTGATCCTGCCCACCAATCAAAACAGCTCATTTTGTCAAACTTCCTTTTAGACCAAATGCGTTGCTACTACTAGCGATCGCGATTGCCTGCAAGTCTCCTTATATTTAACGTCGTCACTATGTGCGTTCATATTCTCATTTGAATCTATGGTGTATAGTCATTTTGAATGCGTTTAGTAAGACAAATTTCTATTGATGAGCCGCGGTTCGTCTTGATAGTGCTATATATATTCACCTAGGTTGAATTTCAGCAGAAAGCGGGATTTCATGGAACATTGCCATCATAACTACCATCACTCGGAAGCGATCGCCGATAATTTCTACCCTTATTTCTGCTGCATCTCCCCTGATGGCGCTTCGCCATCAGCTTCCCAAATTCATAGCTAAAGACTGCCAAATCTTTATTCGTAAACATACCGTTTATCATGAGATATACAAATTACACATACTTATATGTATACAGCGATGTTGGAGCAAGCAGCGTAATTTGATTTCTTGTTCAGACCGAGCAAGCCTAGATGCTCTGTATGCAAATGAGGCTAATCAGCGTATGTACATAGGTGTTAAAACTATGTTTTCGCCCATATTGAATTATAGTAGGAAGCGAGGTAAGTGGAACATTGCTTTGATAACGACCAATAGTAAAAAAAAAAGATCGTCGGTAATTTCCCCCTTTGCTTCCGTTCGAAATCTCTAGATGGCACTTTTTTATCAGCTTTTAAAGTTCATAGCTAAAGGGTTTCGAATATTTATTCATAAACATACCGTATATCATTAGAAATACAAAATAAATAGACATATATGTATACAACTATGTTGAAGCAAATACCTTAATTATATATATATATATATGTGTGTGTGTGGGGGGGCGCGTGTGTGCGTGTGTGCGTGCGTGTGTGTTTGTGTGTGAGTGTGTATGTGTGTTTGGTGTGTGTGTGTGTGTGTCTATGTTGTGTATATATGTATTGTTATAATGTGGAAGGATCATACCACTAATAAAAGACTTACGTCCCTCATGTGTTTAACTTGGTTTGTATTATTAGTTAGGTAATTTATCCATTCTATTATATACATGTATGAATTTGTGTATGTTCATATGTGAGCGTGTATATCTGAATGTGTGTAATTCAGTGAATATAATGAATATAATTACAAACACTCGCGAACACAAAAACAGACACATTCGCACAAACACACACACACGCATATATATATATATATATATATGAATATAGACATAGAATATTCGAAAATATTCTGTATGTTTATAATAAACATTTTGAAGACCTAATCGCTATAGAATAGAATACGTCACGTATTACAATTAGATTCTCGATAAAAGCAAGGGAAGTAATCTACGCGTTTCATTCTTGTTAGAAATCTTCAGGACTACATATCCAGTGCTTTTATCGAGAATGACACAGCTAGAGACTTATAGAATACTTAGCTGTGTACAGGAACTGGTTTGAAAGAGCGGTTGCCGGTCCGGCAGAAATTAGAAATTGGAATAAATGCTCTGCAATTTCTAATTTCTGCCGGACCGGCAACCGCTCTTTCAAACCAGTTCCTGTACACAGCTAAGTATTCTATAAGTCTCTAGCTGTGTCATTCTCGATAAAAGCACTGGATATGTAGTCCTGAAGATTTCTAACAAGAATGAAACGCGTAGATTACTTCCCTTGCTTTTATCGAGAATCTAATTGTAATACGTGACGTATTCTATTCTATAGCGATTAGGTCTTCAAAATGTTTATTATAAACATACAGAATATTTTCGAATATTCTATGTCTATATTCACATATATATCGCTATTTCAGAGCATTTATTCCAATTTCTAATTTCTGCCGGACCGGCAACCGCTCTTTCAAACCAGTTCCTGTACACAGCTAAGTATTCTATAAGTCTCTAGCTGTGTCATTCTCGATAAAAGCACTGGATATGTAGTCCTGAAGATTTCTAACAAGAATGAAACGCGTAGATTACTTCCCTTGCTTTTATCGAGAATCTAATTGTAATACGTGACGTATTCTATTCTATAGCGATTAGGTCATCAAAATGTTTATTATAAACATACAGAATATTTTCGAATATTCTATGTCTATATTCACATATATATCGCTATTTCAGAGCATTTATTCCAATTTCTAATTTCTGCCGGACCGGCAACCGCTCTTTCAAACCAGTTCCTGTACACAGCTAAGTATTCTATAAGTCTCTAGCTGTGTCATTCTCGATAAAAGCACTGGATATGTAGTCCTGAAGATTTCTAACAAGAATGAAACGCGTAGATTACTTCCCTTGCTTTTATCGAGAATCCAATTGTAATACGTGACGTATTCTATTCTATAGCGATTAGGTCTTCAAAATGTTTATTATAAACATACAGAATATTTTCGAATATTCTATGTCTATATTCACATATATATCGCTATTTCAGAGCATTTATTCCAATATATATATATATATATATATATATATATATATATATATATATATATATATATATATATATATATATATATATAGATATAGATATAGATATATATATATATATATATATATATATATACATATATATATCGAACCGAATCGCAGGTGTTCTGACGAAGATATATATTCCACAAGCCAAGTATATCATTCATTGAATGTTTAAAATAACCTAAGATCATGTTCTACGGTCATGCACTGGCATATGGGGATTCAGATGACAAGGACAGTTTCGGGCCAAAGCGCGAGGCACATGAGAAGCACGCTGGCGCCAGCAAGACGCCAAAATTCATCCCTGACAGCCTCCGCCTTGGTGGCAACGGCTACATGGAGCTCCTGGAAGAGTGCGACAAGACCTGGATTGACAGGGAGGCTAATGGGAGACCCTAAGTGTTTAACAGAACACCTTCCCGAACCCACAAGGCCACGGCCACAGAGACTTGGCTTTTCACCAACATGTACAATTGGTCTACCAAGTCATGGCTCCCTTCATTGCCATAGTATTATATTCTTGACTATTTTTGCCGGGTGTTTTGAGAGCGAGGTTAACAGCAGATCCTACAACACCAAGGAGTCTATGATGGCAGCCATCAGGGACGCCATGACCAACGTAGACAGGAACGCTCTCGCCAAGGATCCTCCAGCTTCCGGTCCCGCCTGGAAAATGTGGTGGCCGACTATGGTAGCCACATCATGGGATTTCTGTACCATGTATGTGTGTCTAACTGTGTATAAATATTAATTGAAGTAATTGTTATATAAATAACGCTGTTTTTATTATCCACGAATATTTTTCCCGATTTATCTTCGCCACACTATAAATAGCGAGTCGTATCATGTCAAATATATCTGTTGTATATAATGACAGACAATTGTCAATATTTTATACAAAAGATTCTTCTCTTTCTTATGCTGTCCGTGTGTGTGCCTAATTTTGGCGTGTATATGTGTTATATAAATGTTGAGCTTTAATGTTATCAAACGATAACACATCATTTGCTGTATTCAAATACACTATTGTCCAATCTATCAAATGTTTGGTTTTCATTCAATATATTCACATTTCTACATTTAACCCAATCAGAAATTTACACGCAATCAATTTTAATAAGTTAACTAAATAAAGGAAGACGCTTATTTTATATCTCACTAAGGTTTAAACAATTACTAGAAACGAAAGAGAGAATGTAAATACAATACTTATTATTCGATTATTTCATTGAGGTAGCAGACTGCAAAATGATAAATATGTCTCTTTGGGTTAACATTCTGACTTCTCTTTATTTTTTGCCTAACGTGTAAAGAAATCTTTTAAATGAAAATAAAACAAACAGAAAACAAGACGAAAGCAGAATAAAACATAAAACAAAACCAAAAAAGTACAATGAAATAATTTGTGCATTCTCGTTAAGAAAAATATCTTCACAGTGGCTATACATAACGATTACATGTCAAAATACAACACCAAATTTATGGATATAAAAAGAGAATTGAAGGATATGTTTCAGATTTCGACAAAATAAAATGCTGTAGAGGAAAATAAATCAGCCATCAAAAAAAAATTGTCAATAATGATTTAACTTGAATTTTGTACGTTGTTATTGAATTTTATACATTGTTAGCGAGGCTATATCTCTCTGACAGCAACAAAATCATGCACGCACACACACACACACACACACACACACACACACACACACACACACACACACACACACACATATATATATATATGTATATTCAAATACAGACCCACACATTAAAAATATCGGTCTAAATATGAATATATGTATATAATTCTTAACTTCCTTTGAAAGATTTGTAACACAATCTACAATGTAGGAGAAACAAATCTGGCAATCTTATGAACAAAACATCATATTGATGCAAAAATAAAAAATCGATATACATATATATATATATATATATATATATATATATATATATATATATATATATATATATACTTCATGGACGTTCTTTTTCAATACATTAATGTAACGTAAAGTATTTGGCACACACTAGTATAATTATCGGCCTAATTAACTTGTAATTGTGTTAAGAACAGAACATTTAAAATTGGAATACTCTATTTTGTTTTAGTAAGGCTAATCTAAATTTAATTTTGAATAATGTAAAAACGTCATCAGTAAATTTTAATTCAGATATAAATTCAGTTATGTTTATTAAATCGTTAATAAGATAAATCTATGCTAGATAAGAATTACATTGTAATATTTCATGTAAATTATCACATTGGTGGAAGTGAATTGGCTTCTTTCTGAAATTAACGAGCCTGTCACTGATTTGCCTTTCAGTGTCTAAGCACCATAAATTTATTAATTCTTGATGTAATTCAAATGCACCATATAATTCGGATGTTTATGCCATGACTATCCATAATCATCTAGGAAGACGAAAAATTAACTTCTTGTTTCGAAATGAGATGGGGTCGGTAAGCCGAATTAATACTTGACGAAATACTAATAAACATATTTACTTTTGAACTTACGAAAATGATTTCACTAAATGTCGTGACATTACTAAATCATAAGCTACATGGAATTAGGTAATAATAATAATAATAATAATAATAATAATAATAATAATAATAATAATAATAATAATTATTATTATTATTATTATTATTATTATTATTATTACAGTTGCATTTATCTTGCTTTATGTTCATACGAGTTATCACCAAGTCACAACCAGTGACCTCAAGAGACAACAAGGTCCGCCATGTTCAAGAAAAAACATACATATTCACACATGCATCTTTAGTGTTTAGACTTGTGATGTACTTATATTGACAGAATCTTCCTTAGTATATGGGCAGTTCCCATTAGTACTATCTTTTGTATTTCTCCTATACGCGGGTTTCCTGGGATTGTTTCCTGGGATTGTTTCCTGGGATTGTTTCCTGGTATTGTTTCCTGGGATTGTTTTAGTTCTCAATTTCCACATTTTTCCAATTTCTATCTCCAGGTCCTTATACTTGCTCAATTTTTCAAATGTTTTTATAGATACACTCTTGTCTATTGGAACAGACATATCAATTAGCAGGCATACCCTCTTTTGAAAGTCTTTCAATATTATATCAGGTCTGTTTGCATCTATTTTTCGGTCTGTTTGGATGCTAAAGTTCCACAAGATTGAGATGTGATCTTTTTCAAGTATGGGAGGTGGTTGATGCTCCCACCAATTCTTTTGATGGGGCAGGTCATAATGCTTACACATTATCCAATGTATGTATTGTGCAGCTCTGTCATGCCTGTTTCGGTATTCGGTTGGAGCTATAGGACTGCACATTGAAATTATATGGTCAATGGTCTCTGGTTGTTCTTTGCATACACGGCATAATGGGCTGCACCCATTTTTTTTATTATGTTGGCTTGGTAATTTTTTTTTTTATTATTATTATTATTATTATTATTATTATTATTATTGGCGACCTACTTAGGAAATCGAATTATCGTGAGCTCCGCAAAGGTTTGTTATTTCCGTTTGTTTAAAAATTGCCATTTATGGAAAATTTTATTGTTAACTGTTTATAAGCACACATACATTGTTTTCCGAAAAGGACACCTAAAAAATTGGGGCCTTGTGCCCAAAATTTTAACTTTTATTATTATCAAAAAATTTCTTTGAAAAACAATGGCTACTTCACCTCTGCACGAAGCAGCTGAAAGCCTACCTCACAAAATAACACCTCACACCGACACCACCATTGTAAATGTTACGTTTGCCAACACAAAAAAAAATATAAGCAGTAGCAATATTTTAAATTTGTCTCAGGCAGACATTCATTTCCCGCCATTACCAATGACTGCAGGTGTTAAAGCCTCCACCACCACCAGCACCGCGACAACCACCACCACCACCACCACCGCGACAACAGAAACAAAAGAAGAAAAAAATAAATTAACTCGTGATGTCGAAATGAAATCAAGCAAAATGGACTCTTCCCCACCAAAGACGACTAACGTCACCACCACAACTGAAACTAAAATTAATATTAACGATAGCAACAACAACAACAATGACATTATAACCCCCCCCCTCAGTTTCGCCAGAGTAGCAAAACAATTCGAAGCATTTACCGTAACTCAAGAAGATTTAGAAAATGCCAAACAAATGGTAAAGAAAGATGGGTACAAGGTCAGCCCCCCGCCCCACCTAATAAAATGGAGCATCGGCGCCTATGCACCGTGTCGTATAGAACAATAAATGTAAAATCGCGCCGAGTGGAACGGGCATCCGAGTCCCAAATCCAAAAAGCTTTGGGACATGTGTGGGCAAGAAAAACCCACATCAGACGTGGGCAAAAGTATGGAACCGTGGATGTGTTCTTTGAAACACCAGAGGAGGCTAGAGAACACTCCATGGCCCCATTAAAAAGTGACGACTTCACACTCGTCCCAAGCTATTGTGGCCAGAGACTCGTAAAGATCAGGGTGACCCACGTTCCACCGGCCATCGAAATTCCCTGGCTAATAGCGGCTGTCATCGCCGGCATCGAGGCCAACACGAAAATAATAACAATAGCAAAAGAAAAGCAGGAAAACTGGTCCGGATCTGGGATGGAGCTCCTGATCCAAGCGGACCAAAAAAGCATTGAGGAGATCCCAGAGGTAATAGACCTCACTGACGGCAGCCACCTCACGGTAATTGTCGAGGGCAGAAGACCTAGGTGTGTCGTTTGTGGTGAAGGAACCCACCTAAGGGCTTTCTGCCCTCAGGCTAAAAGGTTGAGGCCACCTCTCCTACCCACCCAGTGACACAACCATCAACACCACCAGTAGCAGAGATGCCAGCAACAACTGTAGCAGCAACAACAGAAGCAACTATAACAGCAACAACCCCAGCAGCAACAGTAGCAAAACCAACACCACTACCACCACCAGCAAAACCAACACCACCACCACCCAACGCTTCAGAACTAGCACCAGCGCCTACACCATCCACCACACCACAACCAAAACTAACGGCTGTGGAGGATTTTCCACTCCCCGGCCTATCACAACTGGAGACAGATTGTGACGACGAGGAGTGGGAAACGATATCAGGAAAATAAAAAAGAAACCAAAAAAGAAAAAATTCTTTTCCTTCCCCCTCCAAAAACAAAATACAGAGGGAAACAAATAAACTAAGAAACAAAAAAGTTAGGACAGATATGCCACCATCCACACCAGCATCACCAACCACATCAACCCAAACACCAACACCATCACCATCATTAACTCCAACACCACCATCACCTACACCACAAAAGTCACCAAAATGCGAAACAGAAACAAACACACAACAAACGCAAACAAAACAAAACAACCAAAACGATACACACTACACAGCATTAAATTTGAATGATAAAATAAAGTACCAGTAATGCACTGGGATAATTGCTGGCCTTGTGCCAAATGTAGAAACAATTAAATTTGAACAACAAGCAATTATTGCACTACATCCAACACAACACCAGCATCACAGAAAAAGACTACACAACAACCCCAAAATTCACACCACCTCCACACATACAAATCACTCGCGTCACACAGAAAACGTACATGACACTAAAACAAAAATTCCCCAAAGACATCGGAGACTTCCGACAAGCACTCTCCAGGAGGATTTATAAGGACATCCTTCCTGAGGAGGCCACAAGCAGTGAAAAGGATGGAAAAACCGTCCTTCCCCTACGAGAAGTAAGGTAAGTGGTCTTTCCCATCTTTTCCACTCCTTTTCAACATGACCTCACTCAGAATAGGCAGCATAAATGCGCGTGGCTTGGGGTCGTCATGGAAGCAGGGCCACCTGCTCAACGACCTCAGGTCACTAAACATAGATGTAGTGGCCATCAGCGAGACCAGAATCTCCGAAGCACAGGCTTTCGCACCGATCTTCGGCGGCTACGATGTGTACGCATCTCCCAGCCGTCCGGGATCGGGGGGAGGAGTTGCTGTGCTTTTTCGGAGAGGTTTGGATCTTGCCATACGGGCCATCTTCCTGGACCCAGAAGGTAAGTTGGTGGTGCTGGACGTGACCAGCGGAGACGGGCAAGCTTTCAGGTTAGTGGCCGTCTATGCCCCGACAGGAGCAGGGCGGCCTGATTTCTTCCGGCGTCTGGAGACCTTTCTTGGAACGTCCCGCTCTTTAGTGTTAGTGGGCGACTGGAACGGGATCTTAGATGCACGCTGGGATTGTGTGGGATTAGTGGATAGGGAAGGAGGGTGCAAGAGTCTCACCAACCTGCTCAGGCGTTTTGAACTGTCTGACAGGTACCGAATGGATTTCCCGAATGTACCAATGTGGACTTGGACAAATCGCATAGGGCCATCCAGATCATATCTACATAGAGTATTTTGTAGGGAAATAGATAGGTCTAGCATAGGCTGTCCACAATTCAAGATAGTCAGCTACATGGACCACAAATTCGTGATCTGTGTGCTTGACTTAGATAGGCTTCATAGACAGGGACCCGGCTACTGGAAGCTAAACGCGTCCTTACCAGCCTGCAAGGCCTACAGAGACCGGATTAGCGAACTAGTTAAGCGGGCGTTGACGGGGCCCATCGTCAACAACAAGTGGTGGTTTGCTCTGAAAAGAGCAATTAGAATAGAGTCCATTAGGTTTAGTAAGACTTTAGCAATAGAGAAAAATAGAGCAGAGGGAGAATTAGTTAGAAAATTAGATGAGGCGCTTAGCAAAGGTATCGCGACCGACGTACTTGCGGCGAAATTGGCCCTTGACCAATTCTTCAATGCAAAGCACGAAGGCTGCGTTGTCAGAGCTAGGGTGCGTGCTCTCAGACACGAGGGGACGAAAGCCGTTCAATGGGCCCGAGTGGCGGAGGCGCGTCGTGGCAACAAAGCCACGATCCGGTCTTTGGTGGACCACGACCGGCGCATGCTACTCGATCCCGGGCAAATGTGTGAAGCTTTTCAGCGACACTTCGCTCAACTGTTCGGGGGCAGTGGCGGGCCGGATCGAGGGATGGACTTTAGTGTCTACCTCGACGGACTGCCGCGGCTTTCGGCCACTGAGGCGGAGTGTTGCGAAAAGCCGATAACAACCGCTGAAGTACGGGATGCAATGACAAGTTGCACAAGGGGAAAATCGCCTGGTTTGGATGGTCTGCCCTATGAACTTTACGTACAAATACCAAACTTGTTCCCGAGGCCTCTTGGCGGACGTCTACTGCAACTGGCAACAGAACGGGAGAATTCCCAGCTCAGTGAGCCGAGGAGCGGTGGCGCTGCTGAGAAAGGATCCGAACAAGGGGGATAACATAGATAATTTTAGGCCCATAACTCTGCTAAACACAGAGTTCAAGATTTTGGCCAAGGTGCTAGCAAAGAGGTTGGCGCTTGTCGTTGGTGGTCTGGTGGGAGAGGCACAGACATGCGCCATTCCCGACAGATCCATCCACGACAACCTCCACCTCATGCGATACATCGTAGAGAGGGTAGCTAGGGAACCTGGCACGGGTGGGTCTTTGATCAATTTAGATCAGTCGAAAGCCTTCGATAGGGTCGACCATCGTTACCTAGCGGCAGTCCTGAGGGCGGCTGGCTTTGGGCCCGTCTTCAGAGGCTGGATCGCTGCCATGCACAGCGACATCTGCTCTGTAGTGAGAGTGAACGGTCGTCACCTTTCGGAACCGTTCAACATCATGCGCTCGGTCCGCCAAGGATGTCCCCTCTCGTCCCTATTGTACGTATCGACTCTCGAGCCATTACTGCACAAACTGGAGACGTTGAGGGGGGTCCCGCGCGAACTAGGTTGCGGAAGATCCGTGTCAGCATATGCCGACGATGTCACCGTAGTGGTGTCGAACGCCAAACACATCGAGGCGATCGGCACTACACTAAGAGAATACGAAGCGGTGACAGGAGCAATGATCAACCAGGAAAAGTCAATGGGCCTGCAGCTCCGCACCTGGAGAGGGAGGTCCATGCCGTCCAACAGCGTCGTCGGGCGCTGGACGGACGGACCGGTTAAATTGCTAGGGGTCTGGTTCGGTCCAGACCTCCAGACGGACAAAAACTGGGACGAGGTGACGAGCAGGGTGGCTTCTCTCACCCAGAAATGGGCCGAGAGGAAGCTATCCCTGAAAGGTCGAGCGGAGGTGGCGAATGCGTACATCGCATCCGTCATCTACTACCGCCTGACCGTCGTACCTTGTCCTAAGCCCCGCCTGACTGCGCTGGAGCGTTTGCTCTTTCGCTTTTTGTGGAAGGGACGCGCTCCGATGGTCAGGCGGTCCATCTGCTGTCAACACCCGCTACGTGGAGGGCTGGACATGCCGTGGCTGATGATGCGCAGACATGCGCTCAGGCTACGACATCTCCACCTCTTCCTCGACGGTGATCAGGTGTGGTCGCCGTTTGCTAGACACGTTTTTCCCCAGCTCGTCTCCTTGACGGAGCTGCAGTCCTGGGTCAAGCGAAGACCGAGAGGGAGCGCTTGGAGACTGGAATGTCTTCAGGCGCTCACAGCCCTCGACCAATCGGGCAATGTGATCGGTGGAAACTCCACCTTGGCGTTCTATAGAGGATTAGTGGAGGGGAAGAGCGACGACGTACTTGGAGAAACTCTAAGCGTCGACGAAAATCAACTAGCCAATCTCTTCGGAAGGACTTTCGGGCCGGGGCCTATGGACAACTTCCAGAAATCCCTGGCCTGGCAGTGCTACCGAGGAGCTTTGCCAGTTCGGGATAAACTCTACAGGCATGGAGGTGCCGTCAGCCGGGCATGTCCGAGATGCGCGCATGGAGACGAAACCGTCCTGCACGCACTCGTCCAGTGTCCGAGCATTGCTGACTTGTGGGTTTATGTCGAACACCTGCTGTCACGTGTAGGACGGATCCGGCTATCAGCTGAGTCCATCGTGAGGATTGCCCCGCCCCCTTCCTTTAGCCTGGAAGGGCAGGCAGTTTTTATCTGTCTGGTGGCCATGGCGAAAGAGATAGTATGGTGGACACGTTTGAAAGGGCTGAAGACGAGCACTTACCTCTTCGGTGATGCCCTGATTAACTTTTTCAAATTTCATTTGAAAAGGAAAATCAGGGTAGAGAGGGAAATGCTCTCTTCCCAGCATTTTGTTGAAAGATGGGTGAGAGAAGCAAGTATGGCCCGAATGAATGGGCCTTCTCTGAGTATGTGTCTGTAAATTAAAGGTGGAAAACTGGGAGAGGGCACTTGCCCTGGTGGTCAGAGCCACTGTGGTCTTTTAATGGGCTTTCTCCACAAATGTCCCTTGGAAGTCTCCCCCCTATTGGGGAATTTTTCTTTGTTATTTTATTTCAACCTCTGTTTTTTTACACGCAGAAATGCCCATTTGTACCGTCCTGTATTATCCTGTACTGTCCTTAATGTCTACTTTATGTGAACCCTTGTGGTTAATAAAGAAAACATTATTATTATTATTATTATTATTATTATTATTATTATTATTACAGTTGCATTTATCTTGCTTTATGTTCATACGAGTCATCACCAAGTCACAACCAGTGACCTCAAGAGACAACAAGGTCCGCCATGTTCAAGAAAGAATATACATACTCACACATGCATCTTTAGTGTTTAGACTTGTGATGTACTTATATTGACAGAATCTTCCTTAGTATATGGGCAGTTCCCATTAGTACTATGTTTTGTATTTCTCCTATACGCGGGTTTCCTGGGATTTGCGACAAGTAATCAATAGACCCCTTAGGCATCATTCTCAGAGCGCCTACAACCACTGGTATTGTTTTAGTTCTCAATTTCCACATTTTTCCAATTTCTATCTCCAGGTCCTTATACTTGCTCAATTTTTCAAATGTTTTTATAGATACATTCTTGTCTATTGGAACAGACATATCAATTAGCAGGCATACCCTCTTTTTAAAGTCCTTCAATATTATATCAGGTCTATTTGCATCTATGTTTTGGTCTGTTTGGATGCTAAAGTTCCACAAGATTGAGATGTGATCTTTTTCAAGTATGGGAGGTGGTTGATGCTCCCACCAATTCTTTTGATGGGGCAGGTCAAAATGCTTACACATTATCCAATGTATGTATTGTGCAGCTCTGTCATGCCTGTTTAGGTATACGGTTGGAGCTATAGGACTGCACATTGAAATTATATGGTCAATGGTCTCTGGGTGTGTTTTGCATACAGGGCATAATGGGCTGCATCCATTTTTTATTATGTTGGCTTGGTAATTTGTTGTTGGCAGACACTGATCTTGTGCTGATATAATCAGTCCATCAGTCTCCGATTTCAGTCCAGAGGATGCCAACCACTGATGGGTTA
>OZ024743.1:109688297-109700797 GCA_964016885.1 Eledone cirrhosa
CTACGTTCTGGATTTATTCTCTTACGATTAGAATTGGTGATTTTAGACTGCATTGATGGGCCGCAAGAGTAACTGATTTTAACTATATTTCTATTAAACATTTTATAATATCTATGATTAGGAGGAAAATGTTTGTCTAAGAGGTCAAGGAATTTCCTTCCTACATTAATTTTGACAGTTATATTTTTGTTTTTAAAATCCCCTGTCAATAAATAGACCAGGAATTTTTCATTGTGAAGACTGAAAGCAAATTTTGTTTGCTTTCAAGAAACCACTGGTAAATTAAATAATTATCTTATGTTGTTTATTACATAACTATATATATATATATAATATAAGATCAAAAGATGGTTAAAGGAGTTCCATGTATTTTATTATGCGCATTTCAAAAACAAACATCATCATGCAATAATATTTGTGTTTTCATCAGATAAAACAGGAGAACATGATATGAAGGCTAAAAAACACTTGTGGATAGTGCAGTTTTAAATCAACATATGAAAAGTGGTTTTAGATTTATGTGTGATATTGGGAAAAATATTTTATTTAGAGAGGGGGGGGGTAGAAAGGATGAAAAAGGGGAGGAGATGAGAGGGAGAGATGGGTGATAGAGAGAAAGAGATAGTTTTTATAACTGAGAGGAGATATATTGTTTTACATAGAGAGGTTGAAAACCGTTGGAAGATAATGTATAAATTAAAAAAAAAATTGAAAATTAACGAAAGGAGGATATGTGCGAGGAAAAAGTATTTTATTTAGGGAGGGGGTGGAAAGGATGAAAAAAAGGGGGAGGAGATGAGAGTGAAGGTGGAGAGGGAGAGATGGGTGATAGAGAGAAAGAGATAGTTTTTATAACTGAGAGAAAGATATATTGTTTTACATAGAGAGGTTGAGAACCGTTGGAAGATAATGTATAAATTAAAGGAATTTGAAAATTAACGAAGGGAATTTATGTATGAAGATAGAGAGAAGAAATAATAATTGTGGATGAATATTCTAACGTCAAAAAAGGGTATGTTGATAAGTATTGTGGCAATTTCAAAATTAACGAAGAGAAAAATTATTAAGGTTTGTGTGTAGAAGGATTTGAGAAAAATAATGTGAAGTTAAAGTTTGTATATTGGAGGAATTGATAATATATGCGAATAAAGAGTTAATATGTATTAAGAATGAGTTCGTTGATGGGGAGAAAAAAATAATAAATTAAGGATGAAATTGAGATTAAAAAGATTTATGATAGAGAGAAAAAAATAATGATTGCGGATGAATATTCTAACGTCAAAAAACAAATGTATATGTTATGAAGGATTTTACAAGGTGAAGATAGAATGAGGGTAATGAGTAAACAAGTATTATAGAGTGTATAATGCCCTTTAAAGTATGGTAGGAAGATGGGTATATTTTAAAGAGGTGTATGTATATGTGCCCTTGAGAAAAGATTCTAAATTGATAAAGAATTGAATATTAACTGTATACTTTGTGAAAAGTTCTATGGAATTTATGCAGGCAGATAGAAAACAAATCTGTACGTCTATTTATTATAGAATCTAGGTTAGAGATAATGGTAAATTTTTCATTTAGGCAGAGATTACAGATTTTAGATAGAGGGCTGTTCAAGTATGAGGATGCAGGAGAAACCTTCTTCCAAAAGATGGTATATTTAATGTTTTTGTCTTTTAAGGACCATATGAGTTCTGAGAGAGCAGTGTTGGTTCTTTTAAGTTTGTATTTGAAAGATGAATGATGATTATAGAGACGAGCTTTAAAAGAGGTGGAAGTGGAGCCAAAATAGGTGAAGGAATTGGTGCTAGTTATAATTTTACATTCATAAATTAAGTTTTTATCGAGACAATGGTTGTTGATCTTATATTATGTATACTCCAGTCCTACAAACTGTAGAGTGCTTCTTATCCGATATCTGCATTGCTTTATTGTACTACAATAAAACTCACCTCCTACATTATATATATATATATATATATATATATATATATACATATATATAATATATATAAAGAAAAAAAGGATGAAATCGAAATGCAACTGGAGTCTTATTTAAAAAATATATATATATATGTATTTGGTTCCTTTATCGCAGTTCTTCTGCTTTTCAAAAGTAGAGTTGAGATGGATGGTCTGTGTTTTTTCTTACATCTGGTTGGTCTTTGAATGTTATTTGTTTTATATGGAGAAAAGTGGCTAGAAACGCCAGGTTTTTAGAGAAGTAATTTGATTGGTAAATAATTATAATGAGCTTCGCGCCAGTTCGCGTTACAAATTTCTTCAAACAAGGGGGTGGGGCTCAGTTTGTTTTTTCATATATTTTTCATATATTTTTCATATATTTTTCACATATATTGTTTTTTCATATATTTTTCATTTATGAGTGTTTGAATTTCCTTTTACTTAAGAAAAAGGGGGCTCACGAAGGTTTTTTTAAAAATATATATATATGTGAGAAAAACCACATACCCTCCATCTCAACTCTACTTTTGAAAAGCAGAATATATATATATTTAAACAAAAAAATGTATATATATTTAAACAAAAAATAAGACTCCAGTTGCATTTTCGATTTGCTCTTTTTATCTTTATACATTCACTCGTGTGGGACACCTCGGTTATTTTTAAAAACCTCACTTTCTAATATATACATATATATATATATATATATACATATATATGTTCATCTTGTATCTGAATGTGTGCATATGATTTTTTATATATTACTATACATAAATACACACATATATACATACATATATATATATATACATACATATATATATACATAATATACACATATACATATATATATACATATATATACATACATATATATATACGCATAGATGTATACACAATCATACATATACTCGGACATCCAAATATACACACATATACACACACATACATACACACATATAATTACATACACAAACACACACACACACACACACACACATATATATATATATATATATATATATATATATAGATATATATATAATTGGAAATCAGTAAAATCGAATCTCTGGCGGTTTGCAAGTAAATTCCGCCTACTTATATGAAATGATGAGTTAGCAAAGCACTCGATAAGATAGGACCTCAGAGTAATAACATACGTTTAAATAGCTTGACAAATCGAACATTGTGGTAGGCGAAACTAACACACAATACATACCAAAGTAACGATAGAACTAATCAGGTTGAGAAAAAAAATATATATATATATATACACATATGTATATACACACTAAGACTACGAACTCATAAGTAGAAAACTTTATAAATATAACAAATACGCGTGCACACACACACACACACACACACACATATATATATATATATATATATATATACATACACATATGGCATAGACATATGTGTATAAACACAATAGTCTGCAAACATATACATACGCAAATACACATATATATATAAATATAAATATATACGCATATATACGCATATATACATACAAACATATATATTTTATATGCCTGCACATACACATACACACACACACACACACCGATATATATATTTATATATGTATATATATATATATATATATATATATATATATATATATATATATATATATATATATATGTTTGGTATGGCATGTTTAAAGCGTCCGTATTGGGAAATGCTGTTTGAGCACTCGATGCTCTTACAGAGAAGAGTATACTATCACATAAGAATCAGTGGTGCGATCAATTAGAATTTATTAGACATATTACAATCGTTTCTCTGGCGACTAGCTCGAGGCACGATCGATGCGAGGATTGAACCTGACTCTGAACTCGCAAGTTCTTCAGATACGTCTTCATCACTCGAAGCAGAATTTCCAAATTCTACTTCGTGTGATAGAGACGTATCTGGAAAACTTTTGATTTCAGAGTCAGGTTCGATCCTCGCATCGATCGTGCCTCGAGCTAGTCGCCAGAGAAACGATTGTAATATGTCTAATACATTCTAATTCGTCGCACCACTGATTCTCCGTTTCTTATGTATATATATATATCGTTCTTAAATCCATTTATATGTGCGAATTCTGCTTCAGGGAGATAACTGGTAACATTAAATTGTATGCGTTTTTCATGCATTTTGACTTTGTCTTGGCTATTACAGGCATACACAGCACTACATGTAATAACAGGTAATCTTTAAAAATTGGAGTAGCTACTATGTATTTATGCCATTTTATACCCTGTCATATACAAGTGACTGAATCATTTTGTTAGATGTCTTTTTTCAATGATATTGAACTTATTATAATTTCCGCACATATATCTATAGTGTTTTGAATGCGTATATATATTTAATACGAACACAGTTGTCTGTATTTTATCAGTAGGAAAGACTGATAGAAAATGTACTTTAAGATGTAGATTACTGTACCGCAATGGAGGTATATTCGTCGAATTGAAATAATTTAAAAATTAAATTACGTTGGTTTTTAAATAAATCAAATTAGAAATATAAGAGAATTACCATAGATATGATATTTAGTAAGCTGCAAACAAACCGTTAAATTACTATAAGACTAAGCAAGTGTCGATCGTCTAATTTCTGGTGGATTATTTTTTATATCTATTTTGCCTTTTTGCTATATATTCCCACATTATATACTAGCCTGTCTTCTAGATATAAAATGGAATTAGATCAATTAGTAGGATGTTTGCTTTAGAATATTTGAGATATTTATGATAGTTGCAATTAATATTTTAGCTCGATTATGGGCTGACTTTGGTAGCCGCACCAGCAATACACTTAGATTAATGCATATGGTAGGTCAGACTGTACATATAGTACTGGTAATATAATTACTTTGTGCCTATGAGCTAAACAAGTAATATTTAATAGCCGCATCAACGATGTAAACATCAATACAAAAACATAACACACATTACATATGTGACATGCAGCAGAAATTTGTGAAGCATGTCATTATCGGCCATGGTAGAATAGAGTGAATCAACAATAACATAGCAATATGTAACATCGCAATCGCATAAAATGATTGAGGATATGTCATCTAAGATGAGGAGAAAGCTGAATGATGAATGAATGATAGACATAGTAAGAGTAGTTAAAGGTCTTTCTGTAAGAATATTTGATTAAAGAACGTTAGGGCAATATTTGCAATGTAGGAATTGATATTGAAAATATCATGTCCACATTTGAATTTTATTTTCTGAAATTTGAAATTTCAATTTTGCATTGCTTCAGACTCCATTGAAACATTTCATATTTGAATTCACACCTAACGAACACGCTAATGACAATGTTAAGCTGATATATTCTGATGTGTTAAACACATTTATTGTTCCCAAGAAATATCGTAAAACATTTAAGTTTGCGTCAACATTTATCTTTCTTAAAATTATATGAAGTAAATAGTAATTTCTAGATAAAATCATAGCCAATACTTAGATTTTTGTCTTATATTTTCTTGATAATATTCAAGTAATTTGTCCATTCACATGCCATTATGTTTTATAAAAAAATTACTTTCCATTTAATGTTTTTTTAAAGAAATATTATTTTCTTTCAAAATCTTTTCAAATTACTTTCAATTCATAATTTCTTTTGAGATTTCTTGATAAATAATTGAAACAGCGTGCGATTATTATTTGTTATAGGATATTAAGTATACTTTGGAATGCTTCCATCTCCACATATTGTAAGCTGAAAATATGAAAAGAAAATGATGTAAGAAGAACTTCATTTCGCATTTATTAATAATTGGTTGGCTATTCACTTACACACAAATATATATACATATGCACACACACACACACACACACACACACACACACACACACACACACACACACACACACACACACACACACACACACACACACACGCACACACACACACTCATATATATATATATATATATATATATACAAACAAACCCACACATATATAGCGAAGCTAAATATGTTGGTAACATATTACAGTATAACATTTGCAATAAATTTTAGTATGGTAGTATGATTTCAATAATAAAGATTTAAAAATAAAGAAATAATCTACATTTGCCAAATAATTTTTTACATTAGAATGTTTAAAATGTAATACAAATAATTGAGGATTATCAACATAACGTTTTATTTGTAAAGATATATCAGGAGATAAAAAAAGAAAGGAAAGTAATGTTAAAATCGATTTTTTTTTTTTTTACTGAACGCCATTTGAAGTGATTCAGATTTCAGATACATTAAACAAACATTTCAATGACATTTAAATATCGACTACGTACTCGGAATCATTCATATTGTTAATGAGGTGCCGTATTGTGGTGGGTAGTGTTACATTAGTTAGAATACTCACAAACTAAGAAACATACCTGAAAAGCCACGGATGCGACACCTTTTCCATCGCCAGTTCATGCGTAATCGCTATGGATACAATGTTCTGTTTACGTCCTTGGGAAATCGCTGAACACAATTGTTTATCAAAAAAGCGACGCATTAAGCCGTTGCTAAATATGAAATAATATTCCCGATTAATGTCAAGTCCTCCAGAATAGAAGGATATTTTTCCGATAAAGAATTCAATGCACTTATATTGATTCCTAGAAAAAAAATATACATCCAACATTGCTGAAGCTGTTAATTCAGTCATTGGAGACGGTCAGATCATTCCAGTTTGCTTTCTTTTTAATCTCTATTGAGGATTACTGAAAAAAAACAACTGTACTATAGTGTATTTTCTACACGACATTTACCAGTAGACTTCGCTTTTATTTCGGATAAATAAAAAATATGGTCGGCAAATAATTACTAATATTTTTTCTGTAATGTAATAACATATCTGAAAACTATTTTAATGGATATCTGTAGTCGTATTGTCCCTCCCCAACATCAAAAACAACAACAACAAAAACAAAACAAATATGTGTATGAATGAAAAATGGGTTTTAATTAAAAAAATAACAAAACATATCTACCACATTTCATTTTAACGGTTCATTAAGAATGTCGCGATTAGCAAAGGGTCGAAGAACCTAGCACTCATGGATTGCTGTGGTAGGAAGCACGATTTCGTGTTATTCTAAGATTCATCCGATTGCTGACACTCAGTGACGAGGTTGTTTATTTGTAGGGGGGGGGGGGTTATGTTATGTGTGGACACCCAATAATGCTGATTGTAGTGATATTCAAATTCTAGCAGTTTCTAATTAAGTTCCATCATTCATAAATGATAGAGGCGAAATAAGGAATGAAATATCAAAACCCCGACACATTACAACAAATAACAAGAACAGTATCGATACTCATTCCTATTTCAATTGGCAGGAAATATATGAAAATATAACGCAGGACAAAAGCAAAGAATATTGATATGTAGCGTTGAACATTTGGAGTAGCAACCGGGTTAATTCGATGGCTGATATTTTGACAGAAAATATAACTCAACTAACATGACTAAAATGTCTTGTCTTCTATAATTTATAGCTAACTCAATAGTTCATAAGGAAAAATATGTGATCAACAGTGTTTTTCATACCCATTCACACATAATTTAGGGAGCATAAACGTCGATATCTAATTCTTTTCATCGTCGAAGTACTATCTATCTTATTATATCTCTATCATACTTTAGCCAAGATCAAGTCATTAGACTGTATCCATTGTTGTTATTATTATTATCTTGCGATGCGTGGCGGCAAAGGGCCCTGACACTGTCCTCGACGTCAAATTTACAAAGAGCAAGAGATTTTCATGGACTGGTTGGGAGATTCGTCTGCAAATCAGATCCGAAGACATCTAAAATATCCTAGACCACATCATACTAACGGGCGTGTAAGAAATCTAGGTCGTCATGGAGGGCATAAGCACTGTTTTCGTTTGTGGTGAAGCCACACACCTGCGAGCCTTTTGCCCCCAGCTGAAAACTGCAGTGTGCCATAAACGTCCGTTGCAGCCAAGACCGGTGCCGAGACATAGTACAAGACCAGAACTAGCAACAGTAAAGGAAACAGCATCATAAGCAGCAAGAGTAACAGTACAACACCAACTATGATTATTACAACCACCCAGAGACTCGCCCAAACAACCGCTCAAACTCCCCCTCTTTTAAATACATACACAAACAGACCAACACTTATGCACACATAAACACACTTCCACTTCACGCTGACAAAGTGTCCCCAGACACCAGTTCTTCTTCATCACAATGTGAAGAAAAATCTGAACCTCAGAAACCGAAAAGAGGAAAATGAAAACACAAACAAAACTTCTTCAATCACACCAACCAAAACCATAGACACATTTACAAAAAAACAACAACACCGCAACCATCAACAAATACGCAGCCACCACCAACATCACGGACACACGAAAATCATGCCCCATAAAAGAAAACACACGCAGACACCAACAAAAAAAGAAACACCCAAATTCATGTTACTATGAAGGACCAACAAAACATGTATGGCCCTTGAGAGAGTGCGGGGGGAGCTCCTTGCCACCAGCATATGCAAAGTTCCCCAGATACTAATGATGGCATTTGTATACCTATACAGACATTAAAGATAGCTATTCGCATGACTTTGGGGTCCCTAGTGTACGAGATCAAAGGCATGGTTTTAAATGGTTTCCAAAAAGTATCACCACCACTTATGGAGATCGAGCAACCCAATCTCTAATAGCAATTGTAAGTAGAACTTACCAGTATTTCCAATATTTGGATTCTAAGATATTCATATTTAACCGTCACTCTGAATTGGGAGGTAGAAGGGCAGTTTTATTCAGGAAAGGCCTAGATCTCGAGTTAAATATGTTGCTTCTGGATACGAACGGTAAATTGGTGGTTCTGGACATGAGAAATAGTGAAGAGGGTGCATGTAAATGGTTGCCACCTACGCCCCGCTCGGCGCGAAACGTCCGGATTTTTTCAATGACATTTGCTCTGTTGTTAGATTGAATCGTTAAATTACGGAACATTCAACATCACGCCTCCCGTACGCCAAGTATGTCCCCTAGTGTCACAATTGCATTGAAACTTGAGCCATTACTACATAAATTTGTGGCGATGAGGGGCGCCGTTTGCGAGCAAGTATGTGAGAGATCCATGTCAACATTTGCCGACGATTTCCCCGTAGTGTTGCTGAACATCAAACACATTAAGGTGATCGGCACGGCTAGCATGCATCATAGAGCTATATCCCTTCGCGTTTTGAGTTGAAATGCATTTTGCGTTGCCTTTCCCCCTTTCTGGGTCAATATACTGGGGTAGATTTAATTGCCTTTCTCGTCCCCATAAAGTGTTAGCCTCGTTCCTAAATCGGAAACCATTATAGGGTGGTAAATTGTTAGTATCGGTAGAGTGTCGCACATAGATTTACAGCCCTTTAAGTTCAGATTTCAAATTTCGTCTAGTTTAAGTTTGCCTTTTCTCCTTAAGGGGTTGATACAATAAAATACCAACGATGCTCTGGGTCAACTTAAGAGAACTCTTCCCCGCCTTGTGCTTAAATCAGAAACCATTATTATTATTATTATAAGGGCGGTGGATTGGCAGTATCGGTAGAGGGTCGGACGCCATGCTTTCTAGCATAGTTACGTCCCTTTACGATCTGAGTTCAAATCCCGCCGAGGTTGACTTTGCCTTTCATCCTTACGGGGTCGATAAAATAAAGTACCAGTAATGCACTGGATAATTGCTGGCCTTGTGCCTAAAGTAGAAACAATTATTATTATTATTATTATTATTGAGTCTCCTGCGACCTGGTCCGTATCAGCGTTACAATCTGTTTTATTTTCTAAAACATATGTGTCAGAACATTATATATTATTTTGTGGCTAAATCGATCATATTTTCGGGGACCTGGTTGTTTCTCTTCATGATAGTCTCAATTATGTCCTTCCCGCTAGTCTCCTGTCGAATCTAGGTGTTGATATTCCTGTCATATAAGTTGGTGCGAGCATAATTGGCTCCATTTTACGTTGGGTCACTTCTAAAGTCTCTGAAGTGGGGTTGTTGAGTGCCCACGGCTCTGTTTCCTATGTCACCACCGATAGAACAACTTCGTTAAACAGCTTTCTTTTGCTTTCTGTTTTTTAATTGGGACATCTTATGATGTTATTAACTTTTCCAAAGCTACCCAGTCTTGTTTTACCTCCGCAATAATGGCATCACCTGTTGGAACCTTCTTTGCGTGGAACAGATAACTGTCTACTTCTTGGATGGTCTTTCCAAAACGTATAACTGGTGATGGTTTAGCGTAGCTGTTAAGAAGGACCTTGGTTTTCTCAAATGGGTGTTAAGGCCTACGGGTTGGCTCAGGGTGTGGAAAACATTGTAAATCTTCTGATGTATTGGCGGTAAATCTTGGTGGCATAGGAGTCAACCATCTATGTTGATACACTTGTTCTATCAGATGACTTTTTGAATATGGCGGCTTGTAAACAAAACGTAAACATTCACTGAGAAATATTGTCTCTCTCTAGCATGCTCCTCTCTCTAGCTTGATCTTGGCAGGGTCCTTTTATAATCTGTGAGTGGATGTAGCGCTATTGTAAAGATCCTTTAGTATTGTGATTTGGTTCTACAGTGCTGTGAATAGTATGTTAACTCAATGCTGTCAAATGCATAGACAACGGCGGCAAATCAGAGAGAATAGTTGCATTCGTGTTGAGTTCTGTTGTAGTTAACTAACTGCATGGTTGTGTTCTATTTGTGTTCTATTTTAAAGAACCATGGCCTGAATCCCCATGTGCTCTTGGCGCTGTTTTGATGTACCTAGTATCTTCCTGAGCAAGATTTACGAAAACACATTGTAAATGATACGTGGAAGGCTGATTGGGAGGCAGCTTCATCATATTTATTTTGGATTAGAACTAATACAGCATTGTTGCAGATGTCAAGAACAGAACCTACTTCTAAATACTTTTTGAAGAGCCTGTTGAGTACTATGACAATGGGTTCTCCAGCATACTGGATTATTCCTGAAGTAATGTAATCTTTGCCTGGTGCGTTGTCTCTCTATGAATGTTTAATGTTCGCTCTTTTATCTGGTGGAATGATAGGTGAATGTCATGTAGATGTTGTTTAGGTTTTGTTACTTGAGAATGGTTGGTCCAGGGGCTCTCGTCTGCTGTGTAGCATGCTCGATAATTCTTCACATCGTTTTTTAGTCTGGTAAAGTCAGTGATGAGAGATTTCGTCATTTCTAACAAAATGATGATGTTATATTTACCTAGACACAGCTTACATTTAATTGGATTCAATCATTTATTCTCTTTTAAGGTTTTGAGCTGCTGCTCTTTGTCATATCGTCTGATGTCTACCTTCATGGGAAGTACTGTGGTTTTGTAGATTTCAGAGTACTCTGCATTGTGGGTGTCAGTCCCGCCTCGCTTCAAATGATGTCACTTTTTTCTTAATTGCTTGGTCTCCGTTGAAAGCATGTCTTCTTTAGGTGACCTTCCTTTTCCGGTAATTGTCTCCATTATGTTGACCCTAATGCTGTCTGCATAGGTACTTATATATTCTGTTGAATGATGTTGTTCTAGTGCCTCGAACTTATTGTTCAGTAATAGATAGTACGATGAGGTTTGGTTTCATTACGTGTTTCGCGAATTTAGCCCGCTCCAGCTTCGTGTTGATGGTAAATGTTGCGCGCATTAGTTTATGGTCACTACCCGTATTGAAATTGTTGATGACCGGGACATCAGTGAAGGTCTGGGGCTTGTGCCTCAGGATGTAATCAATTTTATTCTCAATGCTTCCGATGGGTGATAACAATGTCCACTGCTTGTTGACCTTCTTGAAAAATCTGATTTTAGTTTCCGGCGCTCCGATATATTGACGATAATGCCTAATCCGTCGTTACCGGCTCGGGAGCCTAAATTTCCTGGCCCAGTCTCTCAGCTTTTGTATTGAAATGTTTCAAAACGATGTTTTCGTAGACCTTTTTCAACTGCTTTCTGGGTAGCTAGTTGTTGGTAAATGAACTTGAAATATGTCGAGGTGTTACTTGTTGATATTGATGGTGAATTGCCCCAAACTGTCGCATTAGTAGTATATATTGTGGCTGCTTTCACGTAGTATGGCGCACCATTCACTATTTCTTCTCATCTCGCTAATTTCAATGATGTCGACATTTATCCTAGAAAGGTCCTTTTCTAGGTCTGTAATTTGTTGTGATATGATGTGAGAGCCCTAGTGTTGGACACCTGATTGTTATATTCCAGTGGCAGCCTGCTCGAACTAAGTGATTCTTAGCAGCATTTGCTCTTCATCCTTCCTCCCTGTACAAATACATTATGGTCGAATATTGTCGACTAAATTGGCTCCTTCATCAGACATCGATCTCCTGAGTAGAGAAATTTGATCCCAGCTGCAGAAAAGGAGCTACGCAAACGGACGAATGAAATCCTCAACAAAAACGTCGACACAACCATCACTAGCCCTATCAACAACACTACCTCTACCACAATTAACTTCTAAAAGAAAAATACCATCAGCAATGGTGT
>OZ024743.1:109705797-109708297 GCA_964016885.1 Eledone cirrhosa
CCGCGATAGAGTATTTATCCAACATTTCAACAGCATGTAGAAATTGACTAAATATACCGTCAACCATACACAATTAGGTGTAAATTCAAACTTAGACGAAATGCGTACATACCGTAATTATATCTCTACCATGGTTTCGTCCGTATTTTTAGACATCCAATAACAGGATACGTCCAGAGTATCGGACTCATCAGGAGTGAACTCGAAATTAGACATTTAATTTTCCAAAGTGATCGCGCAAAAAATAGATTCAAAAATAGCTAAGAATCGTGACGTGGCAGTGGTCAAGTTAGAAAGAATGAGGATTAGTTGCTTACAGCGGGTAGGCTTGTTGCTAGAAAGCGCAGCCCAATATCGCCCAATTGTATCTCAACCTAACGGGAGATTATTAAATATAAAGATTTACATATACATAAACATAAAGTCATAGATATATATGTGTTTTGCAACCCGTCACGTTGTGGCTCAATGAAGAATTAATAAATTAAATAATCAGAGCAATACATCATAAATCATGTCTTTAGAATTATTAGATAAAATATAAACCATTTCCTCTCCCAATTAGTATAAATAAACATATAAAAAATCAATTAGACCAAGCTATCAGAATAAAGGCTCCTGTAAAGAAATTTCCGACAAATAACCGAAAGCGCCCTCTTCGCGGTGGCCCCGATACAGTATTTATCCAACATTTCAACAGCATGTAGAAATTGACAAAATATACCGGTGCCACCGCGAAGAGGCCGCTTTCGGTTATTTGTCGGAAATTTCTTTACTTAGATAGTTTAGAAAATTTAGAAATAAAAGGTTTATGGTGGTTGACTTGTACATACACTCACACCTACCCCCTCAGACACTCATACATCTACACACACAAATCCATACAGGTGTGCACATATATACACGCATGCATGTATGTACGCACAAGCATACATATACATATATAAAATATATACATATATATAAAATATATACATATAAAAATATAAAAAATATATATATACATAAAATACACACATACATAAAATATTTACACACATAAAACATACATACACAGATATATATACAAAATACACATACATATACATATATATATAAAATATATACATATATATACATACATTTATATAAAGTACACATGTATACGCATATAAAATATATATATATATATATATATACTCATGATACATATATACATATATATATAAAAAATCAGGTTCAATAAAACGTGGTTTAGATGACTCCTAACCAGTAGAGGATCCGGTGGACCATCTACCATAGGGACCACAAACTATGGGTGGTTGTTGTTGTCCATTGGTCATCGGTACGGTGTCTAGGGGATCTACAGGGGGCAGGGGGCGTTGTGTTAGGCTGTAACCGGGGTTTATCCATATAGCTTGAGGAAAGTTCCTGTCCTTAGGTGTCTGCAGGCACCGAATTAGTCGGCACTACTGTTTAATAGCTTGGTTCCGCCATGAAGAATCTCGAGTGTCTCACTAAGACAGAGGTTGCAAATACCAGATCCGCCTCTGTCGGGAGGAACCTTTCTAACCACTGACCAGACCAGAGATGCGGGGTCTTTTTATATATATATATATATATATATATATATATATATATATATAGTAATAATAATAAATTTGAAGACTAAAATCCATAGAGTGCTCGATAAGGATAAATATATATCAGATATATAAGAACCGTAGAGCAAATATTTATTAAAATTAGATATTAAAGTTTCAGAAGATCCAGTTAAGGGTGAAAGCAGCGATTTTTTGCTTAAACGTTAATCTGTTAATTTAATATATAAATATATATATATATATATATATATATATATATATATATATATATATATATATATAAAACGAAGGAAGTGTGGTAAGGAACCAGATGGAACATAACGCACCAGAGTACTCAATACTTAGGGTAGTAGAGTGGTTAATATGAAAATGTTTAATGCCGATGGCAGACCTCCAGCCGTTTCGACGGCTATTTCTGGACTCAGAAATAGCCGTTGAAACGGCATGAGCTCTGCCGTCGGGGATAAACATCTTCCTATATATATATATACATATATATATATATAGAGAGAGAGAGAGATATAGATAGGGGGCGAGAGGGGGGGGGGGCAATGAGAGAACTATAGAGAGAGAGTTGGAGCAAGTGGAGGGGAAGTGTAGATTTACAACACTAAATTACATTTGATATTACAATGACAATGTAACTGGTTTGGTTGAAAGTGGAGGCAGAAAGATGCATATATCTTCATTATACATGAAGACTAAAGTGACTACAGAAATAAATATTGAGGATAACATTAAAAGATATTTCTTAGTTGCATTTAGAGTCAAATGTTACAGTAAGCAGAGCAAGATAGAATGGAAATAAGTAAATATGTATGAAGCGTGATATGGATTTTGACGATCTATAATATCTTCATACTTATGTCAAATGATACACACATTTCTTATATCTATGTATTAAAATTCAGTGAATA
>OZ024743.1:109713297-109733297 GCA_964016885.1 Eledone cirrhosa
TAGAGTAAGTATTGATGTAGTGTCGTGGTGTATTGGATGGGGGTGGTGGTACCGCGGTGTGGGAGTTATACTGTCTTAGTTTATGATGGTTACTGAATGCGATGTGTCTAGCTAGGTTAGGTGTTGTGGAGAATGATATTTTAATGGTGTTTTTATTAAAGAGTTTGTAATATCTATGGTTGGGAGGGATGCTTAGATAGGATAGAGAAGAAGCGTTTAGGGATATTAGTGGCTAGATTAGATGAGAATGGGGTGTTAAGCGAAGTGATATTTCTAGGCTTATTCCTTCTAGGGGGTCTAGTGGAGTTGGTAGGGGCCTTCATAGGGTTATTATAACCTGGGCATTTGTTATTTGTCATCACATTGCTCATTCCTATTCTAGGAAGTAGACCACTGCCACCATTAAGGTTCCTCGTATAGGTGCTGTTACTGCTAATATTCCGGCGTATCTGGCTATATGCTATGCTACGGTATTTCTAGTGCTAGTGTGAAGTTTATTATGGTTGTGGTGAAGTGCTGTCTCTACTCCTCTCCTATCTCTTCTCCTATCTCCATCTCTCTCTTTAAGATTGGTTACTCTTGTACTGTGTGTAGATATATATATTTATATATATATATATATATATATATATATATATATATATATACATATGCTGACTATTTCTGTAGAGAAGGTAAATGAATGAAGAGTACTCTACGTATAGTACAGAACTAGTTGATTACATAATAAACAACACAATATAATTATCCATTACCAACATTTTCAGGAAACTATATTAATTTCAATTCTTATATCCCCAAAATAACTGTTTCATCTGATGAACGAGCTGAACATTTATGTAAGGGAGGTCTACTTGCCTGAAACACAATTATATTGTGTTGTTCATTATGTAATTATATATATATATATACACACACACACATATATATATATATATATATATATATATATATATATATATATATATATATGTATATATATATATATATATATATATATATATATATAGGAACGAGTAGGTCCCCAACGGCTGAGCTCAAGCCGTTTCGACGGCTAATTCTGGACTAAATGAAAATGTTTATCCTTGTATTTGAATAGCCGAGCTTCTCAAGGGGTAATTCCATATATGGTCAAAGTGATTGTCACAAGGATTGGTCAAAAGTTTGTTGTTGAGACATAATAATTCTATGATGGCAATTTGTGGAGGTAAGGGGTAGCTAAACCTGCCAGTAGGAGAAAGAGGGAGAGGGAGTGGAGGAGACCCATTCATGCGTTGATAGTGCCGACTACAGCTGGGCATGAAGTCAAAGAAGATACTAGGGAGTGGGAGGAAGTCGAAACAATAAATAGAACAATAAGGGGTAAATATATAGAAAAATACTGAGAGTGTTAAAAAGCAATTAAATGTAAAAAAAAAACAACAATATCTGGTTACTACGACCTAAATATCTCACTGGTACTGCTAGGCTAAACAAATATACTAGGTGGGACGGAATTATAATGAGACCCTTTTAAGAGGTACAAGTAATAAACCGAGTATATCTTACGGTGACGGGTCAACAAGTGAGGGGCCAAAATACTAAAGAAACTACCACAAAATAATAAATAAAGGTTTCTACGCCAGGCACAAGGCCAGCAACCACCCAGTGCAAAAAAGTAAACTAATACGAAATAATAAACACCGCTACCACAACATAATAAACAAAAATACCATCAAACTCTCTTACAGCACTACACCAAACTTTGCACAACACATCGTCTCCTCAAACAACAAAAAACTCAAACCCTATGGAAGAAATAACCTAAATAGCAGTGGAGAGCCGACCAGGAGGTGCAACTGTCCTGATGGATCCATTTTCCCCCTCGACAACAGATGCAGAGATCGTCATGTGATCTACCAGTGCAACGTGAGGACGGACACCTCCAACAAAGCTTATATAGGATTAACCGCATGTAACTTCAAGACCCGGCTATACCAACACAGACATACCTTCCGAAACCCGGCCCGGCGTCACGCCACTACACTTTCGGGCCACACATGGGACCTCAAGGATAAACACATTACCTATGATCTCACTTGGAGATTACTGTCCAGAGCCAACTCTTACACGGGAGGACGCCGTCCATGTAATTTATGCTCGGAGGAAACTTTACAAATGCTGTTTTCGACGGACCAACTCCTAAACAAGAAAGATGAACTGGTTACTGCATGTAAACACAGATTTCGTAGGACTTACCTCGCCCTCAAACCCCATAATGACCCGGGGTGGGGGTAGACTAGGGCTATAACACCCCACTTGCCGATTGTGTAATGGGTAACCCCTGCTTGCTAAGGTAGACGTAAGATCTTCTTTTATATCTTTCTATCGCTTCCTCTATACTTCCTTCTTCCCCCCCCATCCCTCCCTAGTCCTTCCACCCCAGATCTCTTTCTTTGTTGTCGTCTTTTTCTCGCCCACCCGAGACAGCCCCTCGGTCCTTTGTAGCCTCAGTACCCCCACCCCTTCCCCAATTATATGATAGATGTGGCCGACTCCGCTTTTTATAGCATATGTGTTAGACCCCGGATACTTGCCCTCTTATCCGACCACAGCCCCCTTTCCGTGCTTTCTATATTTCTTAGTGGTATCTTGGCTTTAATTTCTCGTTTATCAGTATTTATTTTTTTTTGCGTAGTGATTCTGAATTAAACTTCCGTATCAAATTTTGCATATACTTCGTACGAGCTTTTATGTAGCTTGCACTAGAATTTTGTATCGTGGCGGCACTCTTAGAGACAGTATTAGTATTCTTTTTCGGGACTCTGATTTATTATTTCGTATTAGTTTAATTTTTTGCACTGGGTGGTTGCTGGCCTTGTGCCTGGCGTAGAAAATTTTATTTATTATTTCGTGGTAGTTTCTTTAGTATTTTGGCCCCTCACTTGTTGACCCTTCACCGTAAGATATACTCGGTTTATTACTTGTACCTCTTAAAAGGGTCTCATTATAATTCCGTCCCACCTAGTATATTTTTTTAGCCTAGCAGTACCAGTTAGAGACTTAGGTCGTAATAACTAAATATTGTTTATTTTTTTTTTACATTTAATTGCTTTTTAACACTCAGTATTTTTCTATATATTTACCCCTTATTGTTCTACTTATTGTTTCGACTTCCTCCCACTCCCTAGTATCTTCTTTGACTTCATGCCCAGCTGTAGTCGGCACTATCAACGCATGAATGGGTCTCCTCCACTCCCTCTCCCTCTTTCTCCTACTGGCAGGTTTAGCTACCCCTTCCCTCCACAAATTGCCATCATAGAATTATTATGTCTCAACAACAAACTTTTGACCAATCCTTGTGACAATCACTTTGACCATATATCGAATTACCCCTTGAGAAGCTCGGCTAAATACCAGGATAAACATTTTCATTTAGTCCAGAATTAGCCGTCGAAACGGCTTGAGCTCAGCCGTCGGAGTCCTACTCGTTCCTATTACCCACTCTACTACCCTAAGTATTGAGTACTTTGGTGCGTTATGGTCCACCTGGTTCCTTACCACTTTTCCTCCGTTATATATATATATATATTAATAAATAAATATATATATATAAATATATATATATATATATATATATATTTATATATATATATATATATATATATAGCGAGTTTGTCCCCTGAAGAGCTCTAAAACTCGAGTCTTATCCTTAATGAGGTATCTCAAAAGTGAGCGAAACACATGGATCGGGATTTAGTGATCTAATCCTCGTATGTATATAAGCATTTCTAACTTTAATTTAACCTAATTATGTATGGTTGGCCGTACATTTAATTAATGTCCACGTGCTGTTGAAATGTTGGGTAAATATTATGTAGCTGTTGGACACGAAGACGCCGCTGTGGTCTACTGTTTCTTCATAGATGCCTTTTATTCTTATAGCGTGGTCCAATTGATTTTTTATGTGGTTAATTATGCTGATTGGGAGTAGAGATGATTTATATATATTATCAAATAATTATCTGGACATGCTTTACTCTATAGTATATATATATGTATTTCAGTACATAGGGGCAGTGACTGGAAAAGATAAGCCTCGTATTAAGGCATCTTTTGTACTGACTTAACCGTTAAAATTGGTTCTATCGGTCATTGTTGGACAATTTAACACAAGTAACTGACAGATATTGGTTAACTAATCATCACCACTTGCTCCCGAAATGGAGTCGATATTCTGGCCGCATTGGAACGTTCGTATATATGTTGCTACCTTTGGCGATGATCCGGTTGCCCACATTGGAGACGATATAATACAGAAGATTTCAAATCAAGATTATTGCAAAATAAATGCATACATGGACACCCACACACACACACGAATATATACACATATATACATATGTATATATATATAGAGAGAGAGGTGTATATATATATATATATATATGTGTATATATATATATATGTATATGGAAAATGTTCAAGATCGTGACGGCAGAGATCGAGCCGATTCGACGGCTATTTCTGGATTCAGTCCAGTAAGAAATTGCCGTCGAAACGGCTCGATCTCTTCCGTCGGGATCTTGAACATGTTCCTATTGCCAACTCTACTACCCTATGTATTGAGTACTCTGGTGCGTTATGGTCCACTTGGTTCCTTACTACACGTCCTTCGCTGTATATATATATATATATATATATATATATATATATATATATATATATAAGGATTCGAGAAATCTAACTAATACGTTTTGATTTATAATATATATATATATATATATATATATATATGTATATGTTACGTGAATAGTTTAATTCGTCCAGTGTCGCTTAGTACAGCTTTTCAAGTATATCCATTTGTAGTTGCTTCTATTTTTCTAACAATATGGGATACACCTGATTGTATCGTTGCCGTTTATGTCACGGAAAACAAAACGCAACTGTAATGTGTCTGGTACAACAAAAATATGTGTGGACAGATTTCTGCTTTAGCCTAAATATTCTATAATCAGCTGCGTGCCTTTTTTATCACAATCATATGCCATAATGAAATTACAAATGGAAAAATTGTAAATTTGACATGAAAAACCTTTTGAAAATCTGTTTTAAGCGAAACCGGCCAAACTATATTTTCGATGTAGACAATTATTTTTTGCTGTGTGTTAAACCCGTAGCATTTATCATGTATTTATAATATAATAGACTCATGAAGTGCTCTCTCCACATCTTTATAAATTTTCCTATAAAACACAATTTGTATAGAGATCCTTAATCTTTCAACATCTTGATTTGTTTCTATCTTTGCGAAATTCTGTGCATATAACCTTCTTTATGGATATAAATTGAATATCTCCAACTGAGCGGCTAGATTCACTTTACTGTTATCAGGTACTACAATTCTAATGGTATCAAAGGTGGTAGTAATTTTTAACATTATTTGGACATCTGATATTGATGAAATTACGATAGATATAGAAATGTTAATGTTAACTGTGTAATAATCGCCAAAAACATTAAAATAACTGAATTCCATCATTGAACCTGTTTGTTCGATCCCATTGAGGAGTCATGAAATATATCAAATAAAAAGGTTTCTGATACCAACTGAATATTTAATAGAGTGAAACGTCTCTTAATTTCCGATTTGGTGTGGAAGAAAACGTTTTTTTTTTCATTAAACGGAAAGATTTATTCATATCTTAACGCCACTGACTTCTGTTAGTGGCATAAGAAATCACCCAAGGATAAAAAGTGCCATGTCATGTTCTGGATACTTAATCGAAATAAACATATTTGATTAGTTATCTATGCATTCAATCATAATAAAATCCTGCTGCTATAGTGGTTGTGAGCAAAGACGTATCGAGTGTATTTCTATGTGATTGTTTCGCTTACGCATATATAACGTCATAATGTACTGAGTCAAAAAGCAACAAATTCTAACCAGTTCTCTCTAATCAAAACTCACCGCTTTAAACAATAAAAAAAGATGGTTGGTAAATGTATAAATGTTTGATCAACAGAACTGGCCGCTATAGAAATTAACGTATCAATGCCTGAGTCTTCTACCAAACCGTGTACTCATAGCGAAATTCTGAAGTGCATTTACCGTGATATAGTGGCCCATGAGGGGCTTTAAAATACGGCTATATTCATTTCAAAGCGCTTCCAAGCTATTTTTGTCTACACACTTTGACTCAATGGGTATAGGTCAATCCATGGTTAGGGTAAATAACACTTGATCATGATGACTCGAATTGGGGTCGAACACAATGTCTAATGATTGCTAAGTGAACTATTTAACCATGCTTCGTCCACATTTTTAAATACACGAAAACATGGGGTAGTTTTGATTTGAATGATTTTTATTATCAGGGTTTCTTTGCAAAGCTACATTATCTCGTTGTGCAATGGCACAGCATTAATTGAGGAAATTCTGTCGACTCAAATCTTAAAATTATGTTTACTGACAAAGAAACAAAACAGTGACGCGTCTTTTATGTAAAGCTGATTAATCGTTGTTATATATGATATAAGATCACAATTACAGGCTTTGTAATATGTATGTTCTAATACAGGCACGATGTTAACAATTTGGAACTTCATTTTGTCAACTGATGAATGATATAAATACACATTTGACATATACCGGATTTGAACTCAGACGTAACATGCCAGGAAAATTACTGCTAAGCATATGTCTGACTCCCTAAAGATTCGACCTATCTCCCACCTTATTCATTGTAATTATTTGAACTCGGAATATTATTCCCCTCGATAGCAATCACATATTATTCACGGTACTCGAGCTTCATCATTGTCAGAGACGGAAGAATAGCCGCGATATGACTTATAGTTATCTTGTTATGCAAAATAAATAAATAAAAAGTAAAGAATAAGAACTGTGAAAACCAAAATATCAACAAAAACATAATAAATGATTTATTCGATAATATTGACGAATTTTAAAATAATGCTATAGTTTGGCAGTATAAAGACTTTGAAGGGAGAAATCAATAAACACAAAAGACATCTGCCGTGCCACTTCTTGCTGTTGGGCGATTATTCGTTGTAGCCCGCGCTTACTTTCTTAAACAACATCCATACAAGTGACATGACGATATTTAAGCAAGATGGATGCTAGCTGCTATCAACTTAACACTGTCGTTCACAATATTCGGTTGAAAAATATGTTTTTCTTTAACTTTATTCAATCTCTTTCTTCCTATGTGATACCTAACAAGGGAGCCACTGATTAATCGTGAATTATGAGGGCTTAGTAGAGAAACGGTTAAAAATCACTTCGCAACGCCATATTGCTTTTTCACTTGATGAATGGAGTACTGCCTTCAGTTAATCTTAGAATGAATGTTGTGTTTATTTTTACTTGTTATTTTTGTCTTTAGTAATGTTTAATCGTTTTTTTTTTATATGCATTTGTTTCTGTTTATTTGTCAGGAATAGATTACTTGGTTCTCAAGCTCAACATGAATGGATCAGAAAAAAGGAATTACGCGTAAGCAAAACGGAATAACTAATGAACTTCTCTGAATATCTTTAGGAAGCTTATTTACAGGAACTTTAAGTCATTAATTATCAGACAATATATGCAGGAGAGCGTGTGCATCCCTATCTGCATGTCCTTGCGTCCATGTGAATGAGTTTAAACGTGTAGTTGAACATGTGTACGCACTTTTGCATACTACTCTGGTGGTAAAATAATGTTTTAAACGTAAGTGCCCCTCTAGTTATCTGGCAGCATTTCTGACTTAAATGTACACAAATGTCCAATATTCTATGCTACGTCTTATGAATGCAATCAACGCCCCCCCCATATATATATATATATATATATATATATATATATATATATATTATATATATATATATATATATATATATATATATATATATATATATATGTGTGTGTGTGTGTGTGTGTGTATATATTCAGCTAGATACATATATATGCGGCTGTGTTTGTGTGTGTATCAAAATAAAAAGACACACACACACACACACACACACGCACACACACGTATATATATATATATATATATATATATATATATATATATATATATATATATATATATATATATATATATATATATATATATATATACATATATATCGAACATAATGATAGTAGAAATTACGAGAATATTTCATCTTAATGGCATAAAGAAAAGTAAAAGATATAACTAAATGCTGCATCATAAAGCTTTAAAATAATTCACATATATCAAAGTAAAATTTATAACGTATATGAAGTAATATATTATGGTTACATTTTTGAAAATACAACAAATCAATAAAATAACGAATGTTTATTTACTGTTAATTTCAGCTATAAACATATATCAATTATCAACTATATTTTATTATATAATCACTTATATTTGTTTCATAGCGTCTTGAATGTCTAGGAAGTCGATTGTGAAGCTTCAGTGAAATTCTTAGAATATAGATTCAGCTTTGCCGACTATATGGAAAAATCAACGCTCGAATCAACAACAGCAAAGACAAAACAGCAGCAAGCTTCACCACCATCATATCCGCCACCACCTTCAACAACACCCGCATTGCCAGCCGAAACCGAACTCAACATCCAATAAAATATTTGTCAATAATAATAATAATAATAATAATAATAATGACATACATACATTCATACATACATATATATATATATATATATATATATATTACATAATAAACAAGACAAGACAATTATATTGTGTCGTTTATTATGTACTGTAATAGCCCTGTACAATACACAGAACACTCATCTTTCCTTTACTTTTTCTATGGAAATAATTGACACACACATGCACACACACACACTCATATATATATATATATACATATATATATATATATATATATATATATATATATATATATATATATATATATATATATATATATATATATATATATATATATATATATTCGCAAAAGGTCTTACTGTTGATATATTACACAAATAGCCTTTACATGTTCATTTGCCTAGCTAGAAATAGCAAAGACATCTATTTAATTCCATATAGCCCATCCTCCTCAAATGGTTAAGATAACGAATTAGGCAATGTGATCTTAATAATATTTTAAAATATGAGATGGTGATGATCGACATTTTTTAAAATTATGTTTTGTTAATTAGACCTGACCGATTGCTAGACACTAGTAACAAATAAATCTAAAATGAAGTAGAGAAACGAAAAAATGTCGTAATCTCTATGTAGTTGGTACACCTGCTGGAGAGAAAAACTGCAGAAACCCCAAAATACATTAAAACATGTAAACATAAACAGAATTGCTTTGAATCAACTAAGGCAAAATCTTTAGAATTAGCTTTTGACGCATGCAAGCAAGAAGAAAATAAACTACAACATTCGCAACAAGAAAAACTAAACACAGACGAAGACGCATAGGGAAACTGCATTAGATAATGGAAATATGGATTTATTACATAACTTAGGGCTCATAATCCTGACTAAAGAATTAGAATGGCAAAATAGGATGCTATGCACATACGTTATATTTATGATCTTAGATATTTATGTTTGAATCTATTGTTTGGGCCTTGTTTTGTTGTTTTTAAGACCAGGATAATCTCAGGGCAAGGAGACCTATTCTCGAAAGTCGTTCCGCTGTGATCATTTGTGTTTTTGTGTGTTTTTTTGTTGTTGTGAATATACGACAACATAAGTCAAGAGAAATGCGCGAAATTTACGTCATAAACAACCTTTTATTACTATATTATTTGACCCTCTAAGACAATCGGCTTGCAATAAAAAGTGGCTACTCTTTATAGAATGGGCATCTGTATTGAATCGTATATTTGTAGAACGTTGTTCCTTGAGCAAACCATAATGAGCAAATGTAGCTATGGTCATTCGTTATTATAGAAGAAACTAGATCTATATATATATTTTCAGCTAGTGTATTTAATTTCAAATTCACAATTGGGGATTACTTATATCATTATGTAATTTCACGTTCAATATTGACCATAAAACATTCCAAATATATATATTTTATATATTAAATATACACTCCCAGAATTCATTTCAAGTTGTTTTAACAAACTAATAGGATTATCAATTGAATATCAGTTACAGCGGATCATCGTTGGGAAACACGCAGAAACACACGTTGTCATATTTACTGAAAAACAGACACAGAAACGGATCCGAACTCATACAATTATACACAACGAAGCGCAGACAACCTGATTCATACATCCACATAGGTAAGTATATATGTATAAATGTATGTAAATATGTATGTATGCGCGTTTGTGTGTGTGTGTATTTATGTACGTATGTATGTATGCGCGTATGTATGTATGTTGATTTATCGATTTGTGCATGTTATTTTTTTATGTATCTATAGATATACATATATTTGTATATGAGCATGTGTATTCAGTCTCTTTCTCCTCCAGTCTTTATTTCTTTATCTCTCTCTCTCTCTCTCTCCCTCTCTCTCTCTTTCTCTCTCTCTCTCTCTCTCTCTCTCTCTCTATCTATCTATCTATCCCTCTCTCTCTCTCTCTCTCAATCTCTCTCTCTCTATCTCTCTCTCTCTCTCGCTCTCTCTCTCTATTTATATATATATATATTATATATATATATATATATATATATATATATATATATATATATATATATATATATATGAATATATATTTAAATATACATATACACACATATGTTGACACGCATACATATTTACGTAAAAACATACATACCCACATATATATATAATATGTGTGTGTGTGTATATATATAAATATGTATATAAATATTCGAATGTAAATATGCTACTACTAAAGTAGCACGAACAATAAATTACGTACCAACTCGTCCTATACTTTTCCCTTTTACTTTTTAAATAAATCTCTATATTTTAGCAGATATAATACGAACGAAGTTATTTAATGTACAGACAATCATGTTGATGCATGCACACAGACACGCTGTGAAGTTGTGTAAACTGATGCATAATAAAATAGATGCAAACCCAATAAGTTCAAACAAACACTGCCACTGAGATTCGTTTCGAAATGAAATAAATTTGCGAAAAGAAGGTTTAATATGAAAGACACACCGGAAAAACATTTTTCCATTTAATTTTCAATTTTAATGTAATTTCGATGTTCTTTCCGTCTTATTTTTATTTGTAATATTCTCCCTATCTTTTTATCTATCTATCTATCTATCTATCTATCTATCTATCTATCTATCTATCTATCTATCTATCTATCTATCTATCTATCTATCTATCCAACTATCTATCTATCTATGTATGTATCTATCTATCAATTCATTTCATATGTCCATCTCACTCTGTGTATCTCTCTCTCTCTCTCTCTCCCTTGCTCTCTCTCTCTCTCTCTCTCTCTCTCTCTCTCTCTCTCTCTCTCTCTCTCTCTCTCTCTCTCTCGCTCTCGCTCTCTCTCTATCTCTATCTATCTAGTTTATTTATCTATCTAACTATATATATATATATCTAAATTCGTATCTTTACGTTTCACTTTCTTTATAGATAGACTTAAAAGTATCACCATATATGTCTATCTCACTGTGTTTATATATATTTACACACACACATATATATATATATATATATATATATATATATATATATATATATATATATATATATATACATGTATATATACAAACACACACAGACACGCACATACACACACATATATATATGTGGGAGGGGGTGATGGAGTAGGGGTACATGTTTACGTGTTTGTGTATCTCAGTCAATGTGTGATTATTTTTCTCGCGTTTATGTCTGTGTGTTTATATTTAAACATATACGCGCTGTCTTGTGTATAATTATTACAGAACTTCAAAATCGAATGAAAATCTTATTGATATTAAATAACGAAAGAAAAAATAAACAAAATATAAATCTTATTTTATATTGAAATAAATTGATACATTATATTTTACCTCCACGCTGAGGTATCTCCCCTTATTAATTTTTCGTTTGATTTAAATTAAATTGTCTAAAAGTGTAAAGTGTAAATATGTCAATGCATTTAGGAAAATATAAAAATGTTCTATGTAAAACATACATCAATATTCAAATAAAATCCTCTATGTACATGCTTGCATGAAAGAAAACCTAATATAGTTTCTATGGTTTAAAGTATATGGATTTATATTTTTTAATACTACAAAATTGACTTGAAGATAAATTTAGTTCATAGGACTGTATTAGAAAAAGAGGATATCATTTATATATGCATATCCTGTAGACGTGATATCGTGATATAAATATCTTTAAATACATATAAACAATCACAGCAAAATTTTCTATGAATATATATAGGAAAAGAGTCAGGAACCCGAAGGGTGAATTCCGGCCGTTTCGGTTCAACTGGTATCTTCCGACAACACTGTTTGTATATATACACATATATCGACAGTAGATAGACTTTCGTTAATTCGGACCGAGGAAACAATCTTTCCGTGGGTCTTTCCAATTACTAATACTATTTATCGGTCGCAACTCCAGGTAGAAGGAGCAACGTGAAATAACGTGTCTTGCTCAAGGACAAAACAGATTGCGATTGCCCTACCCATGAATCGAACTTACAACACCACGATTGTGAATCCAATTCTCTATTCACTCGGACATGTATACAGACGTACAGTAGCATGCACATATATATATATATATATATACATATGCATACAGGTACACATACATATATGCACGTATCAGTTTAGCAGCGCTTATTATAACGTCGCTTTGTTCGTTTGTAAACAAACTGAACAGCCTGAATTTATGCCATACGGTGTTAAGGCAACCACGTCACCTTTTTGTTCAACACTGACACAGGAACGATGTACTAGTTTCAAGCTTGTTAGCTATCATCAGCACCGTTTACCCATCTGCCAGATAGTTGAACGTTCGAAAGTATATACTTTCCTTATGCAAATTAACGGCTGAGCAGCCTAATTTGCATATTGAGTGAGTTAAATCGGTCAGGCATACCGAAAACGATAAATTGAAACGAAATGAAAACGAAATTTCATTTCTCACTCTTAGTATGGCACTTACTTAAATGTAAGTATGCATGTATACGTACATACATATATGAATACAGACGTACAGTAGCATGCACATATATATATATATACATATATATATACATACAGGTACACATACATATATGCACGTATCAGTTTAGCAGCGCTTATTATAACGTCGCTTTGTTCGTTTGTAAACAAACTGAACAGCCTGAATTTATGCCATACGGTGTTAAGGCAACCACGTCACCTTTTTGTTCAACACTGACACAGGAACGATGTACTAGTTTCAAGCTTGTTAGCTATCATCAGCACCGTTTACCCATCTGCCAGATAGTTGAACGTTCGAAAGTATATACTTTCCTTATGAAAATTAACGGCTGAGCAGCCTAATTTGCATATTGAGTGAGTTAAATCGGTCAGGCATACCGAAAACGATAAATTGATACAAAATGAAAACGAAATTTCATTTCTCACTCTTAGTATGGCACTTACTTAAATGTAAGTATGCATGTATACGTACATATATATATGTATACAGACGTACAGTAGCATGCACATATATATATATATATATATACATATATATATACATATGCATACAGGTACACATACATATATGCACGTATCAGTTTAGCAGCGCTTATTATAACGTCGCTTTGTTCGTTTGTAAACAAACTGAACAGCCTGAATTTATGCCATACGGTGTTAAGGCAACCACGTCACCTTTTTGTTCAACACTGACACAGGAACGATGTACTAGTTTCAAGCTTGTTAGCTATCATCAGCACCGTTTACCCATCTGCCAGATAGTTGAACGTTCGTTGATAGTTGAACGATAGTTGAAACTAGTACATCGTTCCTGTGTCAGTGTTGAACAAAAAGGTGACGTGGTTGCCTTAACACCGTATGGCATAAATTCAGGCTGTTCAGTTTGTTTACAAACGAACAAAGCGACGTCATAATAAGCGCTGCTAAACTGATACGTGCATATATGTATGTGTACCTGTATGCATATGTATATATATATATGTATATATATATATATATATATATGTGCATGCTACTGTACGTCTGTATACATATATGTATGTACGTATACATGCATACTTACATTTAAGTAAGTGCCATACTAAGAGTGAGAAATGAAATTTCGTTTTCATCTTGTTTCAATTTATATATATATATATATATATATATATATATATATATATATATATATATATATATATATATATATATATATATATATATGATATTAAATAAATGGAAACTATATTTATAAAACCATATTTATTTCGTTATATATATTTCAGGGATGCAAGGTGATTGAAAGGTATGTCGTATCTATTTATTTATAAGACTGTTTATATTGTATTTTGTCTGAAGATGGCATAAAATATTGTTAATATGATATCCCTGAAATATATATAACGAAATAAATATGGTTTTATAAATATAGTTTCCATTTATTTAATATCATAAATATACTCCAAATACTTGTTGAGTGCTTTTATATCAGTTATAAATATTTACTCGTTGTTAACCCAAAAATTTAAATATAACTTTCCATATATATATATATATATATATATATATATATTTATTTATTTATATATATATATATATATATATATATATATATATATATATATATATATATATATATATATATATATATATAAATGTAAGTATGTATGTACACGTACATACATATATGTATACAGACGTACAGTAGCATGCATATATATATTTATATATACATATATATACATACAGGCACACATATATATATGTACGTATCTGTTTAGCGGACATTTATTATAACGTTCGGTTTGTTCGTTTGTAAACAAAAGGACAGCCTAATTTATGCCGTACGGTGTTTAGGCAACCACGTCACCTTTTTGGTCACCGCTGACACAAAACGATGTACTAGTTTCAAGCTTGTTAGCTATCGTCAGCACTGTATACCCTTCTGCCAGATGGTTGACGTTCGAAAGTATATACTTTCCTTATGAAAATTAACAGCTGAGCAGCCTAATTTGCATATCGAGTGAGTTCAGTCGGCCAGGCGCACCGAAAACGATAAATTGGAATAGAATGAAACGAAATTTCATTTCTCACTCTTAGTACGGCACTTACTTAAATATAAGTATGTATGTACACGTAAATACATATATGTATACAGACGTACAGTAGCTTGCATATATATATATATATATATATATATATATATATATATATATATATATATATATATATACATACAGACATACATATATATATGTACGTATCAGTTTAGCGGACATTTATTATAACGTTCGCTTTGTCCGTATGTTTACAAACGAACAAAGCGAACGTTATAATAAATTTTATAATCCCTCCGATAAGTCGTTCGAGCTGCGACGAGTCCACCCCACGACTTTACCATTTCACAAACGCACGCAATTGACGTCGCAGGTCGATGAACAAACAGAAGCACAATTTAGTATAGCTAGATCCGTATAGTATAACTATATATATATATATATATAATAAAGTATATATTTTGATTATGAGAATATTTTTCATTTGTTAATATTTTGAATAATATATATATATATAATAAGTTGACGGACCCGACCTATTTAACAATGCCATATATATAAACAAAAATTGAAAAGCATTTCGCCATTATATTTCGCTAGTATTTTATTCACCAAGGGTCATCTATTGAAATAGAACCGGTACGAGGGCACATTCACAAGCCCTTTCTAAAACACACATTAAACACCCATGAACATTATTTCTAGGGGACAGATCTGACCATCACATTCTGCACCCAAACCCCCAACACCTGCCGATCAATCAATCGTCTCTATTTCACCATTCACTATTTTCTTTCAGAACCTGTGTATATATATATGCTTTAATTCCATTACAACAGCAGAGATCTGACGGGCATGTGATTCCAGAGTCGCGCCGCATCGATCCAGATCGAACCTTGAGCTGATAAATAGCGCAACGTGCGTTGCCAAGCAATACACGTTATGAAGGTTTAACACTATCAAACATAATATCTGGGCTCGGAAACAATATCTGATAGCATACTGATCTCTAACTGCAGGAGATCAGTCAATATAAGAATATGATCAAACATCCGAAAGGATTGTAAATCAATGAAGGAAATATGTAAAGTAAATTTCCTTTTTTTTAATTATTACCATTGTTTAAATAATATCTAATATATATATATATATATATATATATATATATATATATATATGCTTTGCTTTGGCCCCACTTGGTCACAAATGATCATGGTTTTGAACCTAGAAAGTTCCCCTCCGAGGTACAAGCGTGCGCAAGGCTTGTCTTGTGGAAGAACACCAGCCACCCATGCACACCAGTCTCCCATCTCCATGCCACTGATGTTGTTCAAGGGAATGGCACAGACCGATAGGACTTGGCACCAGTGAAGTCGCAACTTATTTCTACAGCTGAGTAAACTGGAGCAATGTGAAATAAAGTGTCTTGCCCATGGACACTACACATCACCCGATCAGAGTATAATATATAAATATATATATATATATATATATATATATAATATCGGTTTCAACACACGTTTTCAGATAAAGAATCTTGCTAAACAAATTCAGAAACGATATATATATATATATATATCGTTTCTGAATTTGTTTAGCAAGATTCTTTATCTGAAAACATGTGTTGGAACCGATATTATTATACTTTGGCAGGGTCATGTTGCCAATAAGAAACACACGCACCAATTGCTTTCACTTCAATTTATTATAAATAAAATTCATAAATTTAGGAATATATAAATTTCCGGTTGGTTGGTTGGTTTCTCAACCAGACGATTGTTCATATATTGTCAAAGTTCTTTCGTCACACATGCTGTGACCTCTTCAGTGACTGGGTATTCTTTTCTTTGTTTTTCTGCCTCTCCTTTGTTCTGTCCTACGCCATCTTGTGTTTGTGTGTGTTGTGTGCTTAGTTAGCGCATGTGTTACATCTGGGTGTCTGTGTGTTTTTATATTTGTTTATTTATTTGTTTATCTACATGTTACTGGTTGGCTGTTTGTTCTATGTGTGTGTGTGTGTTTCATTTTGTCCTTAATTGTAAGTTGTGATGAACACTAGCGAGAGCTTAAATATAGTAAAGAATCATCTGTACTCTACCAACATGCTAACATAGAACATAAGGGTAAATTAAAGAACATAGAAATAAAAATAGAATCTACACACAGAAAAGACGCAATGTTTAGACAAATCACAGAGGCAATAAACATAAATGAACTCCAACCAAAATTAAATAGAAAGCATGAATGGAATAGCAACATGACAACTTACAATTAAGGACAAAATGAAAACACGAACACACACAGAACAAACAACCAACCAGCAGTTTTGAATCAACATATGAAAAGTAGTTTTAGATTGATGTGTGATATTGGGAAAAACAAATTTTTGAGGGGGGGGGGGTTGGAAAGGATGAAAAAGAGGAGGGGATCTGAGTAAAAAGTGGAGGGGAGGAGTATAATGAGGAAGGATGAGATAGGAGGAGAGATGGGTGATAGAGAGAGAGAGATAGCTTTTATAACTGAGAAAAATGTATTATTTTACATAGAGAGGTTGAAAAACCGTTGGAAGATAATGTATAAATTAAAAGAATTTGAAAATTAACAAAGAGAAAAATAATGTAAAGTTAAGGTTTGTATATTGAAGGGTTTAATAATATGTGCGATGAAAAGAAAATGTTAATATGTATTAAGAATAATATTTAAGGGTTTAATAATATGTGCGATGGAAAGAAAATGTTAATATGTATTAAGAATAATATTTAAGGGTTTAATAATATATGCGATGGAAAGAAAATGTTGATATGTATTATTAAAAAAAACAAAAGTAATGTAAGTAAGGATATATTGTGAGATGAGCATGAATAAGTTAGATGAAAGGGAGAAAAAAATAATGAATTGAGGATGAATAATCTAAAGTAAAAAAAATGTGTTTATGTTTACGAAGGATTTTTTCAAGGTGATATAAGGTAAGAATATATTGTATTGTGTAATAATATTTTCTATGTTAGGCACAGTGAAAAAAGGTACAGATTAGGGGTTAGAAATTAAAAGAAAAAAGAAAAGAAAAGGAAAAGGAAGAAAGGGAAGTGATAAATAGGAGTGATATAGAATGAGTAATAAGTATTATATAATGTATAATAAATAACTTTGAAATAAGGTAGAAAGATGGGTATATTTTTAAAGAAGTATATATATGTGCCTTTGAGAAAAGGATTCTAAATTGATAAAGTATTGGATATTAGCTGTATACTTTGTGGAATGTTCTGTGGAATTTATGCAAGCAGAGAGAAAACAAGTCAGTGCGTCTATTTATTATTTAAACTAAATTAGATATAATGGTAAATTTTTCATTTAGACAGAGATTGCAAGTCTTGGATAGAGAACTGTTCAAGTATGGAGAAGCAGAAGAAACCTTTTTCCAAGAGATGTTATATTTAATATTTTTGTCTTTCAAGGACCATATGAGTTCTGAGAGAGCCGTGTTGGTTCTTTTAAGTTGGTATTTAAAAGACGAATCATGATTATAAAGACGAGCTTTAAAGGAGGTGGAAGTGGAGCCAAAATAGGTGACGGAATTGGTGTCAGTTATAACTTTACATTCGTAGATTAAGTGTTTATCAAGACAATGGTTGTTGAGAGGACATTTATTTTTAACAGGGCAATTGCAATTGCGATTAGAGATATTATTAACGAGTGACCTAGTGTTATCTATAGAAGGAATTGGATTGGAGAAGTTATTTGCGATAGGAATAATAGTTTCTTGATTTAGAATGGGATTAAGAACATTTAGCGAAGTTGGGTTTGACGTTGTACACAATTATTACACAATACAATATATTCTTACCTTATATCACCTTGAAAAAATCCTTCGTAAACATAAACACATTTTTTTTACTTTAGATTATTCATCCTCAATTCATTATTTTTTCTCCCTTTCATCTAACTTATTCATGCTCATCTCACAATATATCCTTACTTACATTACTTTTGTTTTTTTTAATAATACATATCAACATTTTCTTTCCATCGCACATATTATTAAACCCTTAAATATTATTCTTAATACATATTAACATTTTCTTTTCATCGCACATATTATTAAACCCTTCAATATACAAACCTTAACTTTACATTATTTTTCTCTTCGTTCATTTTCAAATTCTTTTAATTTATACATTATCTTCCAACGGTTTTTCAACCTCTCTATGTAAAACAATATATTTTTCTCAGTTATAAAAGCTATCTCTCTCTCTCTATCACCCATCTCTCCTCCTATCTCATCCTTCCTCATTATACTCCTCCCCCTCCACTTTTTACTCTCATCTCCTCCTCTTCCCCCCCCCCTCACAGAACATTTTTTTTTACCAATATCACACATCAATCTAAAACTACTTTTCATATGTTGATTCAAAACTGCACTATTCACAAGTGTTTTTTAACCTTCATATCATGTCTTCCTATTTTATCTGATGAAAACACAAATATTATTGCATGATGATATTTGTTTTTGAAATACGCATAATAAAATACATGGAATGCTTTTAACCATCTTTTGATCTTATATATCATATACATATATATATATATATATATATATATATATATATATATATATATATATATACGATATATTAACAAATGGAAACTATATTTATAAAAGCATATTTATTTCATTATACATATTTCAAGGACACCAAGTCAAATTATGGTGCACTTTCATCATATAAAATATAATATAGATCACTTTTATAAATAAATTTTGACATACTCTTAAAAGAATTCGACCATTTCTGTTGGGAGGGTCAACATTTATTTATAAAACTGATCTATATTATATTTTATCTGATGAAAGCGCACCTTAATT
>OZ024743.1:109735797-109758297 GCA_964016885.1 Eledone cirrhosa
ATGATATATATATGTGTGTGTCTATGTGTGTGTATAAGAGTCTGTATATATACAAACTCTTATACACACTTAGAGACATACACAATCATATACACATGCACACACACACACACATACGAGCACACATATATATAGAAACATACACACAGGAACAAAATATATAAACACAAGCACACACATATGTATATATATATATATACATATATATATATATATATATATATATATATATATATATATATATATACTCATATATACATATAAACAAACACACTCATACACCCACCCACTTTACTGCGAACCCAATATTTTGTCACTCTCTCAAAATATTACTCCTCTCTCACTAAAATATTATACGTTAGTCACTCTCTCTCTAAACCACTACATGCTTCAATCGCTCTCACTCTCTCAATTCTCCCTCTCTCACTAAGTCACAAAACTCTCTCCCTCACGCCATATGCCGCATACATCACTTTCTCACACTCTCACAATCCCCTTCTCACATTAAACCTCAAATAATTCTCCCCCTCTCTCTATCCCACTACATACCTCATACTCTCTCATTCTCACAAATTTTCCCTCTCTCAACAGATCACCAGATTCTGTCCCGCTCTCTATATCTCACTACATACCTCACAATTCTCCCTTTTTCACACCGAGCACTAAAACCGCCCAACTCTCTATATTCAAATACATACCTTTCACTCATTCACTCTCGTAATTCCTACTCACTAGCCCACCAAACTCTCTCCCCTTCACTATATCCCACTGCATACTTCACTCTTTGTCGCTTACACAATTACCCCTCTCTCACTATATTCCCAAACTCTCTGTCCCTCACTATATCCTACTACATACCTCACTCTCTCACAATTTACCTCTCTCACTAAACCATAAAACTATCTACCGCTCTCTATATTACACTGCATATCTGACTCTCTCTTGCGATTCGCACTCTCCCACTACACCACCAAATTATCTCCATCTCTCTATATTATATTACATTACCTCATTCATTCACATATACATCGCTTTTTCAGACCACCAATACTAATACCTCATTTTTGCTCTACCGGCAACGACTCTGTCTAATCAGCTATTAAACATTCCTAGACTTCTATACGAGACCAGCTTCTATAATTCTCGTCATAAACGAAGGGTTGAGTAGTCTTGATAACCGCTAACGAGCGAGAAACAGGACTGTTGATTACTCCTCTTTGCTTTTGCCGAGAAAAAGTAAGTGACATAGTCACTACTTTAAAATTCATAGCGAATAGTCTTCATAATATTTTCACTTAAACATACAGCATATTATCAAATATACTATACATACTTTCATACATATGGGCCTTCCATCTATATTTTACATTATATACATATATGTGTATATTTTAATTATTTAAAAAATATTTTTAAGTGAACATGATTTAAAAAAAAAAAAATTTTCAGTGACTGTGACCCAAGTATTCACGGGTGTCCTAGTAAATACCAAAGTTAATGATCGGATTTGATAGGATGTTGCTTTATTCTATTATGGATATTATAAGCTAAACCTCTCAACAAATTCAAACAATACCTTCAATAAGGTTTACATTTTAAGCTATATTATGGATTCCTGGACCTCATACATTCATTACCTTATCCTTCATTTAACAAATAACCTATTTTATACCTTCTATATAATTGATTAATAATTGAGATATAAATAGTCTGAATTATTTTGATTGTTATGAACTTGATCCGGCGTTTGAAGATTCTATGTTTACCTAAAGAAAATGGTGAAAAATATTTTACAGAAATGAGAATTCAATAATTTTATACGACGCATTTATGTATTGAGTAGAAAATACATTTACCTCATGGTAAATTCATTATGTATTATATATCGTATCTCTATTTTCGTATCAAGTGATTTGTCATCTAGTTTGTCTCTTTGTTAATATATTTTACATTTCTGCATCTACTTCTCTAATTCTCTTTATATCTATACCACACAGGTCCCCTTTCTAGCGCGTTCATTCTATGTTACTCCCTCCATCTCATGCGCTCTTTCTCATTCATTCTCAATATTTCTTTCTTTGCACACACACAAGTACACACGCATATCTCTATCTATTTGACTATCTGAGAAGGAACTGGTAGATGAAGTAGAAAAGGTAATTAGAAGTGGCAACGTAGCCAGCGTGCTAGCCGTGAGAACGGCCTTGGACCAATTCTTCGACGCAAAGCACGACGGCTGCGTTGTCAGAAGCAAAATGCGTGCTCTGGGTAACGAGGGAGCCAGCTGTTAGCTGGGCCCGGTGGCGGAGGCGAAAGATGGCAACAAGTCCACGATTCGGTTTTTGATGGACCAAGACACGTGAGGCGAAGATACATGAGCTGAAGATACGTGAGCCGAAGCACGTAAGCCGAATCAGATGTGCGCGGCATTTCAGTGGCACTTTGCTCAGCTGTTTGGGCAGGGCGACGCGCCGGGAGGGGCTATGGATTTCGGTCCATATCTCGACAGCCTGCCGGGACTCTCGGACAGCGAGACGAAGTTCTGCGAAAGGACGATTTCAGCCGCTGAGATAGGGGACGCGCTGAGCCAATGCGGCAAACCCAAATCTCCAGGTCTCGACGGTCTCCCCTACGAATTTTACGTAGCAATGCCGGACTTGTTCTCTGATCTCCTGGAAGCGTTCTACTGAAACTGGCAGCAGAAACGGGAGAATTCCAAGTTCTGTGACCAGGGGCGTAGTCACGCTAGTCAGGAAGGACGGGAATAAGGGGGATGACATAGGCAACTTCCGGTCCATAACTCTGCTAAACACAGAGTTACAGATCTTGGACAAGAAGGCAAAGCGGTTGGAGCTTGTCGTCGAAAACCTTCTCGAGGCGGCAGGCTTCGGACCCGTGTTCAGGGGCTGGATTGCCGCAATGCACAGCAGCAACATCTGCTCAAGGGTCAAGGTGAACGGCTATCACTCGGAGCCGTTCCATATCACGCGATCGATCCGACAGGGATTCCCTCTCTCCTCCCTTCTGTACGTACTGACTCTCGAGCCACTACTGCGGAAGTTGGAGCTATTGCAGGGCATCCCTCTGGAACCGGGACTGCGGAAAGCGGCTTAGGCCTACGCAGACGACGTTAGAGTAATGGTGTCGAGTACCTCACAAATCAAGGAAGTTGGCACCTTACTGAAGGAATACGAAAGCTTCACAGGAGCGAAGCTGAACCGGGACAACTCCATCGGTTTGCAACTCGGATCGTGGAGAAACAGACCGATGCCTTCCGATGGCTTCGTCGGACGCTGCACGAAAGGACCGGTGAAATTGCTCGTGATCTGGTTCGGTCCAGACCTCCAGGTGGACAAGAGCAGGAACAAGGACACGGCGAAGGTGTTTGCACTCACGCAGAAGTGGGCTGAGTGCAAACTCTCAGTGACAGGTCGAGCGGAGGTGGCGAACACTTAAATAGCCTCCGTCATCTACTACCACTTGACCCTCGTGTCTTGTCCAGCCAAAACGCTCACTAAAATGGAACGCGCGCCCTTGCAATTCCTTTGGAAGAAGCGGGCTCTTTTGGTGAGAAGATCCATCTGCTGCAAACACCCTTCAAACGGAGGGCTGGGGTTGCGGTGGCTGACGATGCGCAAACACGCGCTCAGGCTGAGGCACATCCACATTTCCTCAGCGGACAACTGGTGTGGCCCCGTTCGTGAGGCGAGACTTCCCACGACTCGTCTCGCTGACCGAGCTGCAGTCCTGGGTCAAGCAAAGACCAAGGAAAATGGGCCACTGGCACAGGCGCTCACAGCCCTCTGGCAGGCGGACACAGCGATCAGTAGGAACTCCACTTCGTCATTCTATAGAGCGTTGGTCCGCAGCAAGTGCGACGGCGTGCTCGGAGAAACTCTAGGCGTAGAAGAAGACGAACTGGCCAGTCTATTCTGTAGGACCTTCTGTCCGGGACCGATGGACAACTTCCAAAGGTCCCTGGCCTGGCAGTGCTAACGAGGAGCTCTACCAGTTCGAGACAAGCTCTACAGACATGGGCGCCCAGGCAGGGACCCTTCGAAAAAGATCTGTACGAGATGTGCGTGAGACGAAGAAACTGTCGCGCCCGCATTCGTACACTGCCCGGGTGTTACCGAACTGTGGGGCTATGTAGAACGCTTATTGTCGTGGGTGGGACAAATCCGGTTGAACACCGAGGCAATTGTCGTGATCAAACCACCACCCTTCTTCAAAAACGAAGGAGAGGCGGTTTTCCTTTGCGTGAACGCTATAGCGAAAGAGGTTGTATAGTGGACGAGGTTAAAAGGGCTGAGGTCAGACACCTTTCTCTCCGGCCAACAACTGATTGTTTTTTTCAAATACCACATTGGAAGAAGAATCAGGATGGAGAGAGAGGTGCTGTACACTAGAAAATGTTATGAAAGGTGGGTGAAAGTAGCGAGAATGGCCCGAGTGAATGGGCCTCCTCTCTATATCAGCCTGTAGGTTGAGGAAAAAGAGGATGGGAGGAAAGGGGTACTCACTCTTCGTACTCCTGGAGATGTGGGTTGCTCATTTGTTTTCGGCGGTATCTGTTACCCATATGTAATCGATTAATTTATAAATTGCATTTGTGATAGTATTTTACACGTTTTTATTGTATGTAAACTTTCCCCTTTGTATGTGTCCCCTTCTTTTGTGCCCCTGTGGATAATAAAGAATCATACCTATCTATCTATCTATCTATCTATCTATCTATCTATCTATCTATCTATCTATCTATCTATATATCTATCTATCTATCTATCTATTTATCTATCTATCTATCTATCTCTGGGATGGACACATGTTAAACTTGCTCGGTAAGTTTTGTATAAATGTCTTTAAAAATTCGTCATTGTGAACTTATATTTTTCTACCAATTTGTAGAGGGACTGACAGGTCAATTTTTTTATCTGGTCAGTCTCCCAAAATATCGTGCCCCTCAGGGTAAAAACATCCAAAATATTTTCGAAAAAAAATGTATGCATGCCTACTTGACCAGCAGGTAGTATCAGACATGGACAAAGGAATGCCAACATTATCGCCTCAACATTTAGAAGAGGAATAAGCTTCAGCTGCTTGTAAGCAACTGGACACGCCTGACGTCACAAACGTCACATGTATCCACACACAGAAGGAAGTATGTGTAGCAAACACTAACATCACCACAACCAACAACAACAACACAATAAATGAGAAGAACAACAACACAACAAAATAAATCAGTCGCAACACAACGAATGAGACCATCATCACCACCAACAACAAAAATAACAAAATTTCATTTGCAGCAACAGTTGCTAAGCAACAGGATTTTAAATACTACTCCATGGACATTTCCCAAAAGTCCCAATATTTGTAAGAAGCTTCCAACTATGTGACGTTTGAGGGAGACACCCCGCACATACACATACCCCCACTAGTAAGAGAAATGACACAGAAAAAAAAGCTAATTTACAGAACAGTTGACATCATTACCAAAAAACCCATAACGCTCCCAACAAGCACTATCGAAGCTGCACTAAAATACGTCAAGCCAGACGTGGCATACATCCAAAGAGGTAAACAGTATAGAAGTGTGTCAGTGCTCTTTAAGAGCAAAATTCTGGCACAACAACACTCGGTTCACCCAATAAAAACGGATCAACACATCTTCCCCACGTACATGGGAAGATGATCCTACAAAATAAAAATAACCAGGATCCCAGCAGAGGTCAACATGTGGTCGATCCTACGCTGCATCCTGAAGAAGGATGAGGACACCCTCTTATCTGTAGACAGGACAGATCGCCATAACTGGCTTGGAACCTGCATTGAGGTTCTGGTACAAAGGAGGCCAGAGAGAGTTGAGAAAATACTGGACATGATCGTGCTTGAGGAAGATGTCATCTCCATTTTAGTGGAGCGGAAAATACCTCAGTGCCATAAGTGTGGGAAAACCACACACTTAAAAGCCATTTGCCCTCTCTTAAACAAACCGAGGACAAACAAGGTGTTATTACCAACACCAACACCAAAACCCCAACATCAACACTCCCAACCAAACACAACACAAACACCTGCAACATCCACTCCCACATCACCAGAGACCAGAGACAACCACACACACAAAATAACACTAAAAAACCCTCCATTACCCCACCCACCCCTGTCAAATACTTCCAAAAATACCTGCACAAACACTCCACCACACAACATACCGCTCCCATCTACCCATGATTCAGAAGTCTCAGACACGGGAGCTTCTATATCTCCAAGTGAGAATGAAGAGGAACCCCAAAAATCCAAAAAACAAAAAAAGACACTAGAAAGACACAAAATCATCTGCAGAAAACACGCACACACTCAACCCCACCATAAACACACCGCCACAAACGACAAACACACCAACAACACAATCACCACCAACACAACCAAACATTTCACCAACAAAACAAACACCACACCACCACAATCACAAACACCAACCACAAAAAGAAAACTACAAACAGAAACAGTACACATAAAAAACAAAACACACTACACATACATAAAAACAAAAAACAAAGAACTGGTGGAAACTGTCCGAAAGGACCTCACACTACAAACGGAAGGGAAAACCTTCCCCACCAACGACCCACACCCAAACCTCAAACTTATCAGGGTAACAACCCTACAGTATGAAACTTTAAAAGAGAACTTCCCACATGATGTGGGCCCCCCTTGCCAAAAGCCCCTTAACCGTGTCCTGCTAAAAGGATTCCCTACCTCCCCCAAAACCACCAATCTGGACAGGGAGATCGAACAACCCGACCTCCAGGAAACGAAAAGTTAAGTGTTCCCCCTTTTCTCTCCTTAACTCTTCTTCACCAACATGGCGACTATACAAGCTGGATATTTGAATGTACGTGGCCTTGGAATGTCCTGGAAACAAGGCTAGCTTTTAAATGATCTCAGGTCACATTGTATAGATGTGATAGCCATTACCAAGTCCAGGATTCACAACAAGCAGCAGCTAACCCCTATTTTCGATGATTTTTAGATCTACACATCTTTCTGTAGGCCAGGGGTGGGGTGGGGAGTTGCTGTTCTGTTTCGGAAAAACTTGGATCTCAAAATACAGACGATTCACTTGGACCCGGAGGCCAGCCTCGTGGTCCTGGACGAGAATGATAGTGAAGCTGGAGCTTTCATACTGGTGGCCGTATATGCCCCGACTGGTCCATCGCGACCAGAGATCTTCAAGCGTGTGGAGCCATTCCTGGAAACGTCTCGCTCCTTAGTGTTAGTGGTGGACTGGAATGGCATCTTAGACGCACGTTGGGAATATGTAGGAGCTTGTGATAATAGAGGGTGGTGTAATAGCCTCAACAATCTCATCAGCAAATTCCAACTGGCTGATAGATATCGACTAGACTTCCCAATTGCACCACTGTGGACATGGAGCAAGCGCACTGGGTCTTCTAGACCGTATTTAGATAGATTTTTAATTAGACAGAATGATAAGGAAACATTAAGCTGTCCACAAATGCACATGGTTGACTATTCAGACAACAAATAAGTCACCTACGTAGTCTACCTAGATAGAACACATAGACAGGGACCCTTATACTGGAAGTTAAACATGTCGCTCCCAGCACGTAAGGCCTACAGTAAACGGATTACCACCTTAGTTAAGTGCCAGTTGACGGGGGCGATCGTCAACAGCAGATGGTGGAGCTCTCTCTCGAGAGCAATTAGAATAGAATCGATAGCATTTAGCAAGGAAGTAGCTAGCCTTAGAAAAAAACAAAACTAAAAATGAACTGGTAGCTAAAATAGAAGAGGCACTTAGGAATGGCAGTACAGCTGACGTGCTAGCGGCGAGAACGGCACTAGAACTGGTCTAGTAAAACTGGTTCAACCTGAAACACGAAGGTTGTATTGTCAGAAGTAGAGCACGTGCCCTAAGAAACGAGGGAGACAAAGCTGTTAGCTGGGCCCGAGTGGCAGAGGCGAAAAGTGGCAACAAATCCACAATTCGGTGTTTGCAAGACAAAGATGGACGCATTATACTTGAATCCAAGATATGTGAGCGGATTCCAGCAGCAATTTGCACAACTGTTCGGGCAAAGCGGTACATCGTGCGAGGTGATGGACTTCAGCTCCTACCTCCACGGCGTACCGCGACTCTCGAGCACGGATGCGGAGAGCTGCGAAATGCCGATCACATCGGCGGGGGGGGGGGGAATAAAAGATGCCCTAGGCCGCTGCTGGAAACGCAAATCACCCAGTTTAGAGGGTCTACCCTATGAGTTTTACATAGGCATGCCAGACTTGTTCTCTGGCGTCCTCAAAGCGGTCTACTGAAACTGGCAGCAGAACGGGAGGATTCCCAGTTCTAGAGGCAAGAGCGTAGTAACGCTGATCAGGAAAGATGAGAACAAGGGGGATGAGATAAGCAATTTCAGGTCCATAACTCTGCTCAAAACAGAGTTAAAGATTTTGGCGAAGCTGTTAGCAGCAATGCTGGCGCTTGTCGTCGAGAAGCTGGTAGGGGAAGCCCAAACGTGTGCAATCCCGACCAGGTCCATTCACGACAACCTCCACCTCATGCGATACATCATAGAGAGGGTAGGGTGTAAACCTGGCTTTGGTCGAGCTCTGATAAATTTAGATCAATCTAAAGCATTTGATAGGGTCGACTTGGAAGCAGTTCTCAAGGCGGCCGGCTTCGGTCCTGTCTTCAGAGGCTGGACCGGTGCCATGCACACCAGCATCTGCTCGGCAGTCAAGGTGAATGGCTACCTATCAGAGCCATTCAAAATCATGCGTTCCATCCGTCAGGGATGCCCTCCTCCTCCATTCTGTATGTACTGACTCTCGAGCCTTACTGCGGAAATTGTTGCAGGGCATCCCGGTCGAACCAGGAATGCGGAAAGCAGCGTCAGCGTATGCCGACGACATAACCGTAATGGTGTCGAAACCTCGGAAATCAGGGTAACCGCCAATCTATTACAGGAATACGAAACGTTGACAGGAGCGAGGCTAAACCCAAACAAGTCTGTCGGTTTGCAACTCGGCACATGGAGAGGTAAACCCATGCCTTCCGACAGTGTCGTTGGACGTTGGACGGAAGGACCCGTGAAATTGCTCGGGGTCTGGTTCGGTCCAGACCTCCAGGTGGACAAGAACTGGAACAAGGTCACGGCGAAGTTGTTTGCACTCACCCAGAAGTGGACTGAGTGCAAACTCTCTTGAAAGGTCGAGCGGAGGTGACAAACACTTACATAGCGCCCGTCATCTACTACCGCTTCGCAGTCGTATCTTGCCCCCGCGAATACCTTACCAAAATGGAACGCCTACTCTTCAAGTTCCTCTGGAAGAAACAGGCTCCATTGGTGAGGAGATCCATCTGCTGTCAACACCCATATAAAAATAATAATTCAGTGGATGGAATAAGCTAGCGAGGACTAAATTCCGGAGCACTGAAAACATTTTAGTAAGTAAGTTGATTTTTAATTTTTAAAATTTTCTTATTTTACGTCTTTCATATATTTGTTCTGCATACCCCTGCATAGAACCACATAGGTACTAAGACAACTTATATATTTGCTAGCATGAGTGTACATCTGTACACATATGTTGGTAGATGTACTAATTCTCTATATTTATCTCCAAATTATTTGTTGAGCAACACTTGCCAAAATTTACTGCTGTATCATGGTAGTAGTAGGTTCTTGTCATAATAACACCCCGCTCCTAACTGATTAACCTCAGTGTCACGTGATTGATTCTTTAGAATCTGCCACTGACCAGAGGCAGTGAAATTTTTTCAGTGCTCCGGAATTTAGTCCTCGCTAGCTTATTCCATCCACTGAATTATTATTTTTATATGGGTTCCTAGTGTCCGCGCATTGCCCGGGAACTTAGCTGAGAATAGACTCCCTGATGACGTAATGAATTCTCTATAGTTATATTATGTAACTATATTTATCCCATTACAGAAACTAATTAGTTGGAGTGAAAATTTTAGTAAGTAAGTTGATTTTTAATTTTTAAAATTTTCTTATTTTACGTCTTTCATATATATTGAAAGGAAAACGACCGCCACATAAACCAAAAAAGAGGTATAAGGATTCCTTGAAAGCCTCTCTGAAAGACGCTAACATCGCTGCTGATACATGGGAGAATATTGCTGCTGATCGTAATAAATGGAGAAAGACTGTATATGAGGGAAAAGTTGCCTTTGAGGCATCTCGAATCGCATACGAGAAAGTAAAGCGGGATGTGAGGAAGTGCATTGCTGTTGCACTTCCAGACGGCGAGGGTCCTCCTATGGTGCTGACATGCAGCGTATGTGCGAGACTCTGCCTAAGCAAAGCTGGACTCGAAAGTCATCTTCGCAGTCATAAAGTAAGACCAGTGGTTAACTACCAGGCTGCTGTTGGAGATGCTACTCATCATGCCTGCCAAACATGTGGTAGAAAATGTAAATCAGCAGGAGGGCTCTAGCGACATGCAAAAGTACACGAACTCCAGCCACAGCCGACTATTCCCAGTAAATCTTTTGGTTGCCGACTCTGTGCAAGTCATTTTAGATCATTGGCTGGGCTAAAAAGCCACATTCGATCGCAGCGCTGTTAGTTGCTATCGTGTGTGTGTGTGTGTGTAGATATGCTTATGTGTGTATATATATATGTATATGTATATTATTATTGTTGTTGTCGTTATTATTATTGTTGTTATTATTATTATTACTATTATTGTTATTAATGTATGTGTGTGTGTATGTGTGTGTGTGTGTGTGTATATATGTGTATGTGTCTGTGTATGTGTATATATATATATATTTCTTTTTTTTTATTTATTTATTATTATTATTTTTTTTTTCTTTCTCCTCGTGCAATGGCCATACTCGATAACGAGAGGGCAGCCATCATATATATATATATATATATATATACAATTAAGTTAAAAATGTACATCCATATATGTATACTGAAATACTAGTATGCATATGAATACACACACGTATACATATGTAGATTACCAAGTCTTTCACTGGTTACTTTACAGTGAGTATCCAGCTATTCTGTATGTAAACACACAGACAAACCGGTTTTTAGAGTCATACTGGTTTTTGAGGAAACACCTTTCCTCTATTCTCCAGAAAGCCAGACAAGGAATATTGAACTAGTTTCGTTGTTGTTACAACTCATCAGCAATATTTACCTCTCTACCGGCCTTTCTGGAGAATCGTTAAAGAACATATCGTTATATGCTTTTTCTATGAAAATTAGTAGTGGGCAGACTAATTTGCATAGAGTGTGAGTACGTACCGGTTCAACGGAGACGATAAAAACAAATAACGAAACGAAATTAAATTTCGTTTCGTTTGAAACTCACTTTTGTATGACTGACGCTTAAACAATTAAGTTAAAAATATACATCCATATATGTATACTGAAATACTAGTATGCATATGAATACACACACGTATACATATGTAGATGTACCAAGTCTTTCACTGGTTACTTTACTGTGAGTATCCAGCTATTCTGTATGTAAACACACAGACAAACCGGTTTTTAGAGTCATACTGGTTTTTGAGGAAACACCTTTCCTCTATTCTCCAGAAAGCCAGACAAGGAATATTGAACTAGTTTCGTTGTTGTTACAACTCATCAGCAATATTTACCTCTCTACCGGCCTTTCTGGAGAATCGTAAAAGCACATATCGTTATATGCTTTTTCTATGAAAATTAGTATTGGGCAGACTAATTTGCATAGAGTGTGAGTACGTACCTGTTCAACGGAGACGATAAAAACAAATAACGAAACGAAATTAAATTTCGTTTCGTTTGTAACTCACTTTTGTATGACTGACGCTTAAACAATTAAGTTAAAAATGTACATCCATATATGTATACTGAAATACTAGTATGCATATGAATACACACACGTATACATATGTAGATGTACCAAGTCTTTCACTGGTTACTTTACTGTGAGTATCCAGCTATTCTGTATGTAAACACACAGACAAACCGGTTTTTAGAGTCATACTGGTTTTTGAGGAAACACCTTTCCTCTATTCTCCAGAAAGCCAGACAAGGAATATTGAACTAGTTTCGTTGTTGTTACAACTCATCAGCAATATTTACCTCTCTACCGGCCTTTCTGGAGAATCGTAAAGGCACATATCGTTATATGCTTTTTCTATGAAAATTAGTAGTGGGCAGACTAATTTGCATAGAGTGTGAGTAGGTACCGGTTCAACGGAGACGATAAAAACAAATAACGAAACGAAATTAAATTTCGTTTCGTTTGTAACTCACTTTTGTATGACTGACGCTTAAACAATTAAGTTAAAAATATACATCCATATATGTATACTGAAATACTAGTATGCATATGAATACACACACGTATACATATGTATATGTACATCTACATATGTATACGTGTGTGTATTCATATGCATACTAGTATTTCAGTATACATATGTGGATGTACATTTTTAACTTAATTGTTTAAGCGTCAGTCATACAAAAGTGAGTTTCAAACGAAACGAAATGTTTACATACAGAATAGCTGGATACTCACAGTAAAGTAACCAGTGAAAGACTTGGTACATCTACATATGTATACGTGTGTGTATTCATATGCATACTAGTATTTCAGTATACATATATGGATGTACATTTTTAACTTAATTGTTTAAGCGTCAGTCATACAAAAGTGAGTTACAAACGAAACGAAATTTAATTTCGTTTCGTTATTTGTTTTTATATATATATATATATAACGAAGGAAATGTATTAAGGAACCATATGGACCATAACGCACCAAAGTACTCAATACTTAGGGTAGTAGAGTGGGTAATAGGAACGAGTAGGACCCCGACGGCTGAGCTCAAGCCGTTTCCACGGCTAATTCTGGACTAAACGAAAATGTTTATCCTGGTATATGAATATATATATATATATATATATATATATATATTTTTAACATTCTCGGTATTCTTCTATATTTTTACCCCATATTGTTTTACTTTTTGTTTCGACTTCCTCCCCCTCCCCCTCCCTAGTATACTTCCTTGAACTCCTGCCCTGCTGTAGTTGGCACTATCAACGCGCGACTGGGTTTCCTCCACCCCTCTCCCGTTTTCTTCTACTGGCAGGTTCAGCTACCCCTTCCTTCCACAAATTGCCATGATAGAATTATGTGACTCAACAACAGACTTTTGACCAATCCTTTTGACAATCACTTTTACCATATATGGAATTACCCCCTGAGAAGCTCGGCTATTCATATACCAGGATAAACATGTTCATTTAGTCCATATATATATATATATATATATATATATAAATCGAAGTTTAATAAAATTGAAGTTTCGGCTGCAGCCAAGCTAAGAAAATACAATCAGGAATTATGCATCCAAGCACTCGATGAGCTGTGCTAGGAGTAATAACATACGTTAGATAGCACAAAAATGTGTGGCAGGCAAGCCTAGCCACAATACGGAAGCAACGAAAATACTTTTATGTTAAATATATATATATATATTAATTCAAAATATTAAGAAAATAGATATGTTATTACGCATATTTCAGAGGTACTGGGTTTAGTTCAACAGTACGTCCTCATCAGATAAAATAAGATAATGCATGACATACCCTGACATAGTAGATGGTTAAGATTCAGTCATAATTATTTGATGTATTCATTGAACCTTGTTTAAATTTTAAATATATATATATATATATATATATTAGTTTAGCGAGGTTTTTTTATATGAAATCGTGTGTCGAAACAGATATTGTTATACTTGGGGAGGGTCATATTTGCGTAATATTGCCAGAATTAATAACAGAACACACTCACTGTTTGGTTGGTTTTCGCTTCTCGCTGTCTTTTATATCTGCGATCTAACTTACTCGGTCCTCAATGTTGCCATTGACTGACAGACGGTCAAAAATAATACAGATACAATATAGACACAAACACATGTAAACTATATATATGTGTTTGTGTCTATATTGTATCTGTATTATTTTTGACCGTCGGTCAGTCAATGGCAACATTGAGGACCAAGTAAGTTAGATCGCAGATATAAAAGACAGCGAGAAGCGAAAACCAACCAAACAGTGAGTGTGTTCTGTTATTAATTCTGGCAATATTACGCAAATATGACCCTCCCCAAGTATAACAATATATATATATATATATATATATATATATAAATATATATACATATATAAGTTTAAGCAAAGATCGCTGCTTTCACCCTTAACGGGATCTTCTGAAACTAACAAAGTCAATCTGTGATCGCAGAAGTGAATATTTCACAAAACGTTGCAACCGGAGGAAGACAGGAAGACGATACTTTGATTCGTGGAAACGTTCCCTGGCAAAGAACGGGAAAAAACGCATATAATACGTCATTATTTAGAGCGGTGAAAAACAATTACACGCAAAGACAGAACCACGTTTTTGCGCTACGGTTCTTATATGTTTGACATATATTTATCCTTATCGAGCCCTGTTTGGATTTTAGCCTTCAAATGTATTATTATTACTATATATATATATGGATGTGAACGATATAACCTCTATATTTGCGTTCAATTACCTATAAATTTCAGAGTTACCGCGCCGAATTAATATTCAAAGCTGAATTAAGCACGTTGGATAATACTTTCCAACTAACTTTTTTTTATCAATGCAGGTCGCGTGAATTCCGAATTGCATCCAAGTGAAGAATTTATGGTCTAACAATACATATATATATAAGAAGAAATATCATAGATGAATTAAACAAACTGCTCATATTTTTGTTTACATAGCTTTCCATTAATACATTATATATTCAAATAAGTTTTTCAATATTCTCAAATATACGTTCAACATAAATATCCATATTTAAAAATCTCATTTTTAAACCAACTCAAGAAAGTGAATGCATTAACTTGAAGAATTAATCATCTTCCTTCCTTCCGAAAAACACATTGTGAACATGAATAAAGAAACAAGTTATAAATATATTATTTCAATTTTACAAGAGGCAAATTACATAGAATCAGATATAATCCTCCATTAATGTCGATGCATATTAATCTCAAATTGAAGCAATTTATATTCTGTTACAATGTCAATGTTCTGCGGAAAAGCAACGGGCATAAACGTTTCTCATTTCTCATCAAGAAACTTAATGACAAGCAATTAGAAACTAATATTTCAGTTTTTAATACTTTTTCATTTCAGTAGCGTGACTCGGTATAAATGTAAGACATGTTAAATTCTCTATATAGCAATATATTTCATACAATTTTGAATGACTTATTTCGATAACTTGCGTTACTGATTGACTTACTGAAATATATATTTTTTGTGTGTCCTATAAAAAATTATATATCGCCGAAGAGAACGAGAGCAGATGTACAATTGTAATTCGAGGGACACGGTAATGTAAAAATAGTAACATAACAGCGACTCTCCAAATAGTGAAGAAGAATTAGACTTGACATTTAGCTAAACAAAACAACAAGAGTATCCACTCAGAATTAATATATTTTATGTAAATACAATATACAAATACAATATGCTAATGTTAATTAAATCGTGTACACCCCGAAAGCATACTTTTGTAGACTTATGCTAATTTGAAGCATTATCATATATTTTACATTCACTATAGCTATTACTACAAAAATCCTTCCGGCGTTTAAATACTTATATATTTTCACATCGGATTCTGTTCTACGGGGAAAGGCTTGCTTACCAAATGTACATTTCATTCACGAAAAGGGGAATAAAGAAGTATTATCCATATATTCGAGAACCGGTGACATGTTTGCATTTTTGAAATTGTTGATAAATATGGATATAAAAAAAATGTAATAATAATAAAATACATAAGCGACAAGGAAATATCTGGCATACGGTGAGGAATGCTATTTCAATTATCCCGATGTTTACTGAAGGTAAGTCCAGTTAGATCATCTAAATAAAGGATAGTGCGTCAAAAACTTATAGCTAACGTGTTAATCATTGAATAAAACTGTCAGTTCCAGTTATGGAATAGATTAAGTTATTTTTTTCTGAAAATTGAACGAAAATACACAGCTCACAATAAATCAAGCAGCACTAAATCTTAACTACCAAATTTTACATTCTCAACCTGGATTTTATACTGAATGTTGACATAAAATCTTAAATTGTTTGTCCGTATCTGGTTTTAGGCTCCAAGAAACAATAGTTGAAATTCCAATTCCATGTTTCAACTTAATTGTTCCCAATTACTAATGTATATGCGTACACACCTACACACATGTGTGTACACACCATGTGTACACACCATGTGTACACACCTACACACATGAGTGTATCTATCTATCTATCTATCTATCTATCTATCTATCTATCTATCTATCTATCTATCTATCTATCTATCTATCTATCTATCTATCTATCTATCTATCTATCTGGGATGGCCACACGCCTGAAACTTGCTGAATAAGTTCTGCTTAAATTTCTATAGAAATTCTTGACTGTAAACCTTCATTTTTGTACCATTTTGTAGAGGGACTGCCAGGTCAAATTTTGATCTGGTCAGTCTCTCAAATTATTCTACGCCTTTAGGCGAAATTGTGTTGAAAAAAAAAAAAATTATCTTTCGAAAAATTTCCTTTGATAAAAATGGCTGAAGCAGCTTCACCAACATTCACAGAAAGAAAAGGGAAGGTAAACTCACAGCTTCCCCCTGCCAATGGCACAGCAGCAGATGCCAAAGGCAGAGGTCATCCAGAGGTAGAACTTTCTCCACCTGCTGACCGAAAACTTGATGTAGCCACAACGACACAAGAAACCGAAAACAACAACAACAACAACAGCAAAAAATAAAGACAACAAAAACAACAACACCAATAACAATGATAACAACAACACCACCAACTACAACAGCAACACTAACAAGGAAAAGGTCTCCTTCGCCCAAACGGCAAGGAAAACCCTCGACTATCTGCCAGTAGATATAAGCAAAGCGATGGAGCCACTGGCAGATGCCAAAAAAATACATAGTGTACGGGGAAAATGTATCATTTTCGATCCACTAACCCACTAACTAAAAAGCCAGAGACTCCTAAACACTGTCATGTTTAGGACAGTCTCAAACAAAAGTAAAAAACCAGCTCAACTATCACAGAGTGAGATAGAGCTGGTTTTAAAAGATGTAATGAAAGACATCATATTCATTCAGAAGGATAGACTCTACGGGAGTCTATCCATTCTCATGAAGGACAGGGAGACAGCAGCGAAACTGTCAATAAAAGCAATCACATCCACCGCATACACCTTCTACCCTATGTACATGGGTAGAAGGACACAAACAATAAAAATTCACACCATCCTTCCGATTATGGACATATGGTGGGTATTGTCAGGTTTCCTAGACCTAGACGGTGACACACTAATATCCATGGGAAAGGCATCGGGCGACGCGTTCAGTTTACGGGCCTCTAACTTGTAGTTCAAATGAGGCCCGAAAGGATCGCCCAGATCCCTGAACACGTCATACTGGATGATCAAACTTTTATCAATATTACCGCTGAGGGTAGGCGGCCCTCGTGTCACCTCTGTGGAGCCAGAGATCATGTGAGGGCTGCATGTCCTCAACTTAAAAAGAAAACCCCAATCCTGCCTACACCACCAACAGCTGCACCACCAACAACATCACCACAGCCACCACTACAAAAATAACAACCACAGCTCAAACCAAAACAAAACACTGCCCCCCCACCTGCCACCTTAGGAGTGGAAACGTAGCCAGCGTGCTAGCGACGAGAACGGCCTTGGACAGTTCTTCGACGTAAATCATGAAGGATGCGTCTCAGAAGCAAAATACGTGCTCTGGCAAAGGAGGGAGCCAAAGCTGTTAGCTGGGCCAGAGTGACGGATGCGAAAAGTGGCAACAACTCCACGATTCGGTCTTTGAAGGACCAACACGGACGCGTGAACCTGAGCCGAAGCAAATGTCTGCGGCCTTTCAGCGGCACTTTGCTCAACTGTTCGGGCAGGACGGCGCGCCGGGTGGGGCTATGAATTTTGGTCCATAATTCGACGGCCTACCGCGACTCTCGGAGAACGAGGCGATGTTTTGCGAAAGGCCAATTTCGGCCGCTGAGATAGGGGACGCGCTGAGCCAATGCGGCAAACGCAAATCTCCAGGTCTCGACGGTCTACCCTACGAATTTTACGTAGCAATGCCGCACATGTTCTCCGGTCTCCTGGAAGCGGTCTACTGCAACTGGCAGCAGAACGGGATAATTCCCAGTTCTGTGACCAAGGGCGTAATCACGTTAGTCAGGAAGGACGAGAATAAGGGGGAACATAGCAACTTCCGGCCCATAATTCTGCTCAGCACAGAGTTACAGATGTTGGCCAAGGTGTTGGCAAAGAGGCTGGGGGTTGTCGTCGAACACCTGGTGGGAGAAGCGCAGACATGCGCAATACCGACCAGGTGTATACACGACAACCTCCATCTCATGCGATACATCATAGAGGGAGTAGGTTGTAAACCCGGTTTCGGTGGTGTTCTGATCAATTTGGATCAGTCTAAGGCTTTCGATAGGGTTGCCCATCGTTACCTCGATGCGGTGTTCGAGGCGGCAGGATTCGCACCCGTGTTTAGGGGCTGGATTGCTGCAATGCACGGCAGCAAAACTGCTCAAGGGTCAAGGTGAACGGCTACCTCTCGGAGACGTTCCATATCACGCGATCCATCCGACAGGAATGCCCTCTCTCCTCCTTTCTGTACGTACTGACTCTCGGGCCAAAACTGCGGAAGTTGGAGCTATTGCAGGGCATCCCTTTGGAACCGGGACTGCGAAAAGCGGCGTCGGCCTATGCCGGCAACGTTACAGTAATGGTGTCGAGCACCTTGCAAATCGGAGAGATCGGCACCTTACTGGAGGGATAGGAAAGGTTCACAGGAGCAAAGCTGAACCGGGACAAATCCGTCGGTTTATAACTCGGAACGTGGAGAGGCAAACCGATGCCTTCCGATGGCGTCGTCGGACGCTGGATGGAAGGACCGGGAAAGCTCCTCGGGATCTGGTTTGGTCCGGATCTCCAGGTGGAGAAGGACTGGAACGTGGTGACAGCCAAGGTGTTTGCGGTCACCCAGAAGTGGGTCGAGGGAAAACTATCCTTGAAAGGTCGAACGAAGGTGGCGAACACTTTTATAGCGTCCGTCATCTACTACCGCTTGACCGTCGTGTCTTGTCCAGCCAAAATGCTCACTAAAATCGAGCGCGCGCTCTTCCAATTCCTTTGGAAGAAACGGGCTCCTTTGTGGAGAAGGTCCATCTCCTGCCAACCCCTTCACACGGAGGGCTGGGGATGCCGTGGCTGACGATGCGCAAACACGCGCTCAGTCTGCGGCACCTCCACGTATTCCTCACAAGACAACCGGTGTGGGCCCGGTTCGTGAGGCGAGCCTTCCCACGACTCGTCTCTATGACCGAGGTGCAGACCTGGGTCAATCAAAGACGGAGGAAAATGGACGTATGGCACATAGAATGTGCTCAGGCGCTCACAGTCCTCTGGCAAACGGACCGAGCGATCAGTGGAGACTCCACTTCGACATTCTACAGAGAGTAGGTCCGCAGCAAGTCCGACGACACTCTCGGAGAAACTCTAGACGTAGAGGAGGACGAACTGGCCAGTCTGTTCGGTAGGACCTTCCGCCCGGGTCCAATGGACAACTTCCAAAAGTCTCTGGCCTGGCAGTGCTACCGAGGAGCTCTAACAGTTCGAGACAATCTCTAAAGACACGCGCAAAATGTCGCGGGAATCCGTCGCGCACGCATTTGTACACTGCCCGGGCGTTACCGACCTGTGGGGCTCTGTAGAACGACTATTGTCGCGGATGGGACCAATCCAGTTGACCACCGAGTCCATTGTCATGATCAAACCGCCACCCTCATTCAAAAACGAGGGAGAGGCGGTTTTCCTATGTGTTATGGCTATGGTGAAAGAGGTTATATGGTGGACTAGGTTAAAAGGGCTGAGGACAGAGACCTTTCTCTCTGCCGAGCAACTGATTCATTTTTTCAAATATCATTTTGGAAGAAGAATCAGGATGGAGAGAGAGGTGCTGTACCCCAGCAAATTTTATAAACGGTGGGTGAATGTGGGAAAGATGGCCCGAGTGGTTGGGCCTTCCCTCTATATAAGACTGTAGGCTGAAGAAAAAGAGGAAGAGAGGAATTGGGTACTCACTCTTGGTGGTCCTGGAGGTGACGGTTGTACACTTTTTCGGGGTGTGTACAACCCCTGTGTAACGCCCCCCCCCCTGTTGGGGATATCAATTGTTATTTGTTATGTTAATAATAGTTTTATTTTCATATACATGTATGTAAACTCCCCATTTGTATTTGTCCCCTTCTTTTGTGCCCTTGTGGCTAATAAAGAAATGTATCTATATATCTATGTCTCTCTCTCTCTCTCTCTCTCTCTCTCTCTCTCTCTATATATATATATATATATATATATATATATATATATATATATATACATATATAGCCACACGAACCTGTAACAGATCTTGAACAAGCAAGACATGTGCTTTGAAGGTCTTTTTAAGTAGGGAAAGGCCTTGCACTCGACCAATCCCACTCTCTGAGCATCGGAAACACTATCCGAAAGTGATAACTGGTCAACATCATCAGATGCTTCCGAAACCACAGATTTTTTGTCAGACCTTCCCTTCTCTTAGAAAGGTTTTTATGACAACAATTGGGGGCCTTTCACTCCCAGGTGGAAAAAAATAAGTTCTATTTGCATTGCCGTTAACTCTGCTGAGTTCCTCCCTCATTTGCTTCCGGGTCTTGTATTTCATCTTGCAGGATGTCCAAATATCACCGTCCTCACCAAGCAAGCTTGGTGGGGTTGCTGGGTTACATGTTACCAGTAGCACACGAGAGTGACATATATATATATATATATATATATATATATATATATATATCGATGAAATCGAAAATGCAAATGGAGTCTTTTTTTCATACAAATATATATTTATCTGGTTCCTTTACCGCTTTCACAGTTCTTCTGCTTTTCAAAAGTAGTATTGAGATGGAGAGTTTGTGGTTTTTCTCACATCTGGTTGCTGTTTGAATGTTACTTCTGTTTTGTATGGAAAAAAGTGGCTCGAAATGCTAGGTTTTTAGAGAAGAAATTTAGTTGGTGGTTGGTGAATAATTATAATAAATTGCTCGCCTGTTCGCGTTATATTAACCTTCAAGTAAAAAAAGGCGGGCGGGGAGTGAAGTTTGGTTGGTTGATGCAGTCACGTGAATAAGCACATCAGCTTTCCCGACAGTTTTTGTTTGAATTTCTTTTTACTTAAAAAAGGGTGGCTCACGAAGGCTTTTTTTTTTATAAATGCGATGGGTACAAAAGTCGCTCCAACTTATGCCAACTCATTCATGGCATACTTGGAAGTCCAGATATATGAACAGTCCAAATCAAAATACGAATTGAACTTCCCCAAATATTTATCAGAGATTTGGAAACGCTACTTTATGATTGTCTCATTCTTTGGTCTCACACACACGATTAACTAAATGATATCAAACATTTAATTAACGGCATCAATAACCACACCCAATTCTCAATGGAATATAACGAAAATCAACTCCTCTTTCTGGACATCTTAATCATAAAAAAGTCACAAATATTGAAAGTGACATACACAACAAACCAACAGATTCCAAACAATACCTGCTATTCACCTCCAACCATCCAAAGCACACGAAGATAAACATCACTTTTAATCTAGCAAGAAGAATTTGCACAATTGTCTCCAATTATGAAACGCGAATAATAGACTTCAAGAATTAAAGAAAATTCTACTCGAAAGACAGTACCCACCATTACTAATAAATAAGGGAATAGAAAGGGCTAAAGTATTAGGCATTGACGAATTACGAAAACAGAAACAAATTCAAGGTACGTCCAATATTCTATCATATGTCTCAACACAACCCAGGAAATGCGGAAGCTTACAACACTATTCACAACATCCCACTATTGAAACAAGACCTAAGAATGAAAAAAGCCCTTGAAGCACACACAATAATCAAAAGCAAAAGACAACCAAAATCACTGAAAACATTACTCACCAATGCCAAATTACCTACCACAAACAAACAACCAACTGTCAAAAAATGTGGTCGCTCCAATTGTGGAATCTGCACTCACCTCATTGAAGGTAACACGTATACATTTGAATCAGGACAAAATTTTGCTGTAAAAAATCACTTCACTTGCTCATCAAAAAATCTAGTTCATGCCATTAGATGTAAAGGATGCAATGAAGATTATATAGGACAAACTAACCTCACACTCAGAAACAGAATGACAGTTCATCGCCAACAATTACGAGATCCGACCACTAGACAGTTACCACTAAGTGCACAACTAGACATATGCGCAAGTAATAAGACACCC
>OZ024743.1:109763297-109780797 GCA_964016885.1 Eledone cirrhosa
ATTTCCCTAACAACCCTCTATTCGGCTTATTAATCCTACGAAGTCCGATTTAGGTAGACTTAGTAAAGGGATTTTAGATAGAATTATACCTGAAATTAGAAATTTGGCACCTCTTGCACTGTGGACCAATTCTTCCGCGGTGATCGATTGGTTCAACGGCATATGCAACAAGGAACATTGCTGTTTTATCCAATTCGACAACAATAATTACTACTCCTCCATCACTTTACCACTTCTCCTTAGAGCTATCAATTTCGCTAAATCCCTCACAGTGGTTAAAGATTTCGAAGTTGTTGTCATCCTCAATGCCCGTAAGTCGGTGATTAATTTCGTCGACTATATTTGGATTACAAAATACAATAGTACCCAATTCGACGTGAGTATGGGCGCCAGCGATTCTGCGGAGGTTACTGATCTTATCGGCCTTTTCCTTCTTTTCTCTATCAAGGAAGAATTCCCCAACGGGGGCGGTGGTTTGTACCGTGATGACGGTCTTTTGACCATGACAAAGTGCGGCTCACGTGCTTGCGACAGTTTCAGAAAAGAACTCACAGCCTTCTTTAGAGGCTTCAAACATTCTGAATGATACGCTTAATTACATCAGTAAGCATTCTAACCATCCTGTCAGCATAACCAAGAACCTGGTAAGAAAGGTTTCTTTGAGGCTTTCCCCTCTATCTACTAACGAGCATATTTTCAACGACCATTCCACATATTACAATGAAGCTCTTGCTGGGAGTGGATTTGTCGATAAGGGAGCATACACAGAGTACGAGAATAGGCCTATGAAAAATAGACGCGACGCATTATATGGTATAACTAACCATATAATATGGAGGTGGCCATACCATTAGCTAAGACCTTTTTCTCCCTTATTATGAAGCATTTCCCCCCAGCACATAAATATAGTAAACATTTTAATAGAAATAACATTAAAATGTCTTACTCTACGACTCTTAACTTTGCACATAACATCACAGCTTCAAATTTAGCTAAACTACCTATCCGTAGGAACGCATGCAACCCTGTAGCTAGTACTAACTGTAATTGTAGGAATTGGGTTGACTGCCCTCTATCCGGGAATTGTATGTTTAGTAAAATTGTCTACAAATGTAAGGTTGAAACATCCACACACCGTAGGACCTACATAGGGTTAACCGCCAATAGATTCAAGCAGCATCTTTACATGCATACGCATTTTTTCTTAACCCTTTAAACAGGAATATGACGTCACTTTCAGTTTATATCTGGAGTCTAAAGACTACCACACCCAATGTAAGTTACACTTGGAGATCCTAAATAGGGCTAGATCGTATAACGGAAATAAAAGACCATGTGACCTCTGCGCCGCTGAGACCCTGGAAATACTCTACGCCAAAGACAACATCTTAAACAAAAAATCTGAGGCAATTTTGTCTTGTAAACATAAATTGCACAAAGCATTCCTGTATTACAGTCCCACATTACACCCTAACGGATAGTACGAACTATACGCGGATAGTTTACGTCTTTAAGTGGTAGCTAAGTATTTGTTATGTTTATACCATTACTTATTTGTATAGGGAACGTTTCCACGAACCAAAGTATCGTCTGCCAGTCTTCCTTGGTTGCAACGTTTTTTGAAAGAATTACTTCTGCTTTTACAGATTGAATTTTTTAGTTTCAGAAGATCCCGTTAAGGGTGAAGGCAGCGATTCTTTGCTTAAATTTTAATCTGTTATTTATATATATATATATATATATATATATATATATATATATATATATATATATATATATATTATAAAATAATAGGAGGCTAGACTGGTGTAAATCCTTGAACATTTTATTATACTATGATCATTTCAATGACCGGGTTCAGTGTGAATCCGGTGACATCATCACGTATTTCAAAATATAACATAGGAATATAACAGATAAAATCCATGGGGCTGAAAATCAGAGAATATATATACATAAGCAAATGGATATTTAATTTGTTGGTAATTCAACAAATATATTTTTAACACATTCGAAGCACTTGACAGGTTTTCTGGAGTATAATATCAATGATATTAATAAATGGAAACTATATTTATAAAACCATGTTTATTGTATTATATATATTTCATGGGTAACAATACTTTCGTACCCTCTCATCAGATAAAATACAAAATGTATTTTATAAATAGTGACACACCTAGGAATCAGACCTTAACGGTTCAAGTTCCGGAACTTGAACCGGAACATTTATTATAATGTTCGGCGACGATGGTTGCCGAACACTGTCCGGCTTAATTCGGGCTGTTTGTTTACAAACAAACCGAACATTATAATATATCTTCGGTAAACACATACGTACATATATAGATATATATGTGTGCATGCAAGTATATATATACATACTACTGTACGCCTGTACACATATATGTATGTACATATATATATGTATATATAAGTACTTATATTTAAGTATCAGCCGTACTAAGAGTGAGAAATGAAATTTCATTTTTTCCATTTATATATATATATATATATATATATATATATATATATATATATATATGTATATATATATATATATATATATATATATATATATATATATATATATATATATATATATATGTATATGTATGTATGTAAAAGGTAAACAGAAATAACAACACAATTGGTTCAGTATATGGAAGGTATATATTAGGTTAACGCTTGATATAGCAGAATTAGTGTGTTAACGTTTCGTACGCTAGTCCTTCATCAGAATAAATGATAAATAAAATATATTGAGGGAACAGGCGACGCACGCACGCACACACACATGTATATATATATATATATATATATATATATATATATATATGTATATATATATATATATATATATATATATATGTATATCCATATATATATTAATATATATATATACACATATATATATATATAAATATATATATGTATATATATATAGATATGATATATATATATATATATATATGTATATATTTATGATATATGTATATATATATAAGTTGAAATAAAATGAAAACGAAATTTCATTTCTCACTCTTAGTACGGCACTTACTTAAATGTAAGTATGAGTGTATACGTACATACATATATGTATACAGACGTACAGTAGCATGCATATATATATATATATATATATATATATATATATATACATATATACATACAGGTACACATACATATATGCACGTATCAGTTTAGCGGACGCTTATTATAACGCCGCTTTGTTCATTTGTAAACAAACTGAACAGCCTGAATGTTATGCCGTACGGTGTTAAGGCAACCACGTCACCTTTTTGTTCAACACTGACACAGGAACGATGTACTAGTTTCAAGCTTGTTAGCTATCATCAGCACCGTATACCCATCTGCCAGATAGTTGAACGTTCGAAAGTATATACTTTCCTTATGAAAATTAACGGCTGAGCAGCCTAATTTGCATACCGAGTGAGTTATGTCGGTCAGGCATACCGAGACCGATAAGTTGAAATAAAATGAAAACGAAATATATATGCTATATATATGATATATCATATATGATATATATATGATATATAAATATATGATATATAAATATATGATATATATATATATATATATATATATATATATATATATATATATATATATATAAAGGTTTACATATATATATATACATACACATACATATACGTGTTTTGCAACATATATTTTATCTGGTGATTCTATAGACATGTTTTATGATATATATATATATATATATATTAGAATTAGTATATTGGCTCTAATATAGATGTATACATACGTGCAAATGTATGTGAAATTCGTATAATATACCATATGTATACGAAAACATATTTGGCAGATTTAGCAATGACTGTTTAATGTTATGACTGAGGTCATCTACCTTCCTCCAACAGAAGCAGGGAGAAGCAACCGACAGCGCAGTTTCTGGCCATTTTCCGTTTGCCTGCTGCTGCAACCCACCCTAGCCCCCCTTGCCACTCAAATAAGATAAACATATATAGCTTTTCTGTTCATATATATGTGCTGATTAGCCGCATTTGCATATGGAAATTTAGGATTGCTCAGCTTGATTAAGAATTAGAATTACGTTTTCACTCCAATTGAAACTTCACACGCACGCACACACTGACAAGTACACACACACACACACGCGCATATGCACCCCCCACACACACATATATATGTATATATATATATACGTATGTATATATGTGTGTTTATTTGTGTAGATTTTACGAACCACTTACATCAATACCTACCATTCCCTATTCCACAATGCTTTATGCAACTTGTAACGCTATTCAGTAAGTGGGTTATTTACTGCAGGATATGTTGTATTACCGATACCTTGAATATTTCAATTAGTACAACAGTTTGTTATTCGAACTATTGAAGATACGGAATTTCAGGAAATTACAGTGTATTATACTGTGTTTATATTTCTCTCATCATATTAAAACACAATATGAGTGGGAACATTTGAAATTTAGAGTAAATGATGTTTGAAAAGCAAGAAAGCAAGATTTAAAGATTTATTCGATGAAGTGTCAACCGTAATGTTTATTCGCGTTTAAAGTACGTTAATATCGCCAGTGGGAAGTTGAAGGGTAAACATTAAACCTTGTCTTATTCTTCGTTCAGCACAAATACAACATTGCAGACATGGTTTTATTATGAGCAATATGCATATATATATATATATATACATATATATATATATATATATATATATATATATGTGTGTGTGTGTGTTTGTGTGTGTCTGTGTGTGTGGTATATATGTGTGTGTGTGTGTGTGTGTGTGTGTGTAATATCCACCTCTGAGCCCAATCCCTAATTCGAATATACAGTTTACCAGTCAAATATTATTCTTAGCACATTGATTGTTGTCTAGTTGTCTGGACTCCTAACTTTTAACTGTTAACGTCTGAAACTTCGAATTTATCGGGTTGTGAAACTTTAAATATTTTCCATAAGTTATATTAACCATAGCAGTAGGTAACATTCACGCTTTGGGTGATGGTATGTATATTATCCCGCCATAAACGGATGGCGGCTACAAATGCACTAAAATCTTACTGGTTACAAAAGCTAGCAGTAAATAAATTTTGGCTGGTTTAAACTCCCACTGACCACATCGAGTTGTCGGCCGAGTTAGGTGGGGATTGATATCTAGAGAGAACAAAGGAGGTTGGTAGTATTATGGGTGTAGTTGAGTGGTCCGCCACCCACATCCCTGCAACTGCGCAGGGATATCGGGATGACCTGGAAACTAAAAAGGAGCGGACAATCAAAGCAAAAAACACACATTATTTTAGTCCGCTTCCTTTCACATAAAATTGCCTCAGAAATGTTACCTTTTAATCAATGTTTGCTGTCTGAAGAGATCACGGTATTTATCTTCATTGAAATATATATATCGGCCCAATTAATAAAAGACTCTAACATCTTCAACTTCGCCTTTTCATCTTTATTAATATACTCCATCACCCCTGCTTTTAGGAAGTAATATGACGTTGAGTGCTAGAAGTGAATTGCATCCTTGTATACCGAATATATATATACATATATATATATATATATATATATATGTATGTATATATATATATATATATATATATATATATATATATATATATATATATATATATATATATATATATATATAAGTCACATGTTTGTAAGAGGAATAATTCAGAGATAACGATTTTATGACAACAGTACTTATTTTATCGACCTCAAATTGATGAAAAAAATGATGAAAGAATTTGAACTCACACGTTAGAGAAACATATATAACTGATTAGTGGAATATTCTGACTCAGCTGTCTCCACTTCCTTACTATAACACATATAAACGAAGCACCATACTTATTTCTGAATAGAAAAAAAAAAGAAGACGCCATGAATTCTGTATAGTCTAACACGGCATATATATACCAAAGCTACATTACGAGGTAAATATGTATCCCGCCCCAGTTCACAAACGAAAAGTACCAGTCTCTCTCTTTAAAGAAATTTGTGGCAGATGTATCAACGTGACTCTAGTAAATATTTATTCTTCAAAGTTTGTGTTGAAATAAATATCAAGATCCAGACGTTACAGCAGTAATTATCCAGAGGAATAAATTGTTTACATGACTACAGAGGGCATAACAGATTTTGCTTTAAAGATATTATAGTCATCTGCCAACGAATATGAATATGAAACCTTTGTTTAATACCTGGGAAATTTCTTCTTTAAATCGACATTCTATCTTTCACTCTGCTCATTCTCCTCCGTATCTTAACACGCACACGCACATATACACAGACAGACACAAATACACAAATAAACACACACACGCAAATATATATATATATATATATATATATATATATATATATATATATATATATATATGTGTATATATGTTTATATGTTTATATATATATATATATATACATAGATAACATATATATGTACGTATATACAAACGCACATACGAATAAACTCGCACACACTGCAGAAAATAAATTGAATTGTTAGATCTGTAAGATGAGATTTAATTAATTTCCTAAAGAAATAACTTTTATATTCTACAATCGTTGTTTATATTAGAATACCAAGTGGCTTTTTTCCAGGGTTTTTTTCGTGGCATTCATCATTGTCTTCATCTGTTTTACCGCCTTCCCTTTTCTCTAGTCCTTATATTCTATTTCATTGTCACGTCATTACAATTTACTTAGTCGATGAGTGTTTCGAGGAGAAGCCGGATTGGTTTCTCGACACAAAAGCGAACAACTCATACTTATAAGAACACACACACAAGTACACTTACAGACACAGAAGTACACACATACATAGATACATACATTCAAACATATATATATATATATATATATATATATATATATATATTCATAGGAATGAAAAATGGCGTGCTGCGTTGTGGCGAATGTGATACATATGAATAAAAAAAATAGAGCTAGAAGCCAGGACTATCCATCATCAGTGATCTTCTGGCCACCATAGGTATTTCTTCGCATTAAAGATCAGATATCAGATACAGCGATCGCGCTGGCCTGAGGTTTCTGATCTTTAATGCGAAGAAATACATACATATATAAACACGCACACACACACACACACACACACATATATATATATATATATATATATATATATATATATATATATATATATATATATATAGTCATTGAACAATGGAAGGTAATATCCGTAGTGGTAGAGCACTCAGTCCATGGGACGAGTTATATTACGTAATATTACGAGCTGAGGATCCGCTAAGGTGAAACAATTGTTCTCGGTATGGTGAACTAACTGTTGTGTAACCACTTCTACATATATATATATATATTTGTGCGTGTGTGTGTGTGTCTGTGTGTATGTGTGTGTGTGTAGGCGCAATCATGTTTTTACCCAAATATCGTGACACGTAGGTCAAGTCATTTCCACTTTAGCGTCACGTTTGTTAATGTGAGGTTATGATACTTTGGGCATTCAGTTTCCAACGCGCTAATAAAACGGTTCAGTGGTGATCCTTCCTACATAAAAAAAGCATATTAATACATTCTTTGATAATACTATATTGCTTATAGTCATTCGGTTTGTTAGTTGCCGTCTCAACTACAGAAATTACTCTGTTTATGTCTTAAAAATCATACCTGATTCTTGGCTATCGTACACCAAAGTTCCGTTTTCTCCAGCTATCTCCACTGAACAAAGAATCATTAACTCTCTTGATAAATAACAACTTCAGAAACTGAACCCATGACATAATGACGCTGCAATACTATATAACCATTTGTCTTTTATGAAAATTAATCAGGCTGGTAATTTCATATTTCCTTATTTGCTATGATATCCATGTGTTTTCTAGGGGACCATATAAATTAATTTGTCATTCTAAATGTTTTTCAGCTTTCAATTAATCGCATTTTGTCTTCAGATCTAATTTTATTGCATCTCTCTTACCTTACGGAACTAGGTTTTACTTCAGATCTTTATTTCTGCTTTGCATATATATTGCATTGTTTAAAGAGAAAAAAAAGGCTGATTACGTGTTTAAAGGCCATAGAAATTCATTGTATTAGTGGCTAAGATTGTTTTTTTCCCGCTGCTGGAATCAAGTTTAGTCTCTGTTACCATTAGTAGCTTATTAAGTGAAACACCAATCCTTAATTTCGGGACCTAATAAGTATCTTACCAAGAGGTTTCGACTCATATCAGTTCCAGGTGCCTTACATATGTTTACTTTCCATGTAGTGTATCTATGACAATCTCTGTTAATATGGCCTTAAGCGCCCGTCTTTATTCATTCACTGCCATCATTCTTCAGATTTCTGATAATTTTTCTTGGTGTTCATGCTATAAATATTTCAAATTTATTTAAAGCTAATTCTTCATTAAATCAGTTGGTACTTAATAAAATCTGTCGACGTGTTCCTTTAAAGAATCTTTATTGTTTTTCGCAGAGCCATTTTCATTTGGATATAGAGAGGTTGCTCTTTATTAGGCGTTTGTATATTTCAGGAATGTGCTATGTTCTATTTCCATGTACACTCTTACTTTTTCTATCTTTTTTTAGTTGCATCTTTCTGTCCATATGTATATATTGATTGTTATTCTTTTGTTACTTTCCTATCTATTTGAAAAGAAAAAAAAATTAGGTCAACGACTGTTCCTTGGATTTCTGAATTTCTTGATAAGTACATCAGAGTTAGTACATCATTTCCTATGTAACCTATATAATTGCTTCTTATATTATGTTATTTAACGTAGAGATATACTGATCTCAAGAGGTCCACAATCATGATTCACGCAATTAAAATATTACAGGTTTGTGCTTGTATGTCCACATCGATAAGCATTCTGTCAATAAATCTGATATATGTCAAATTCGAATTAGTTGGTATCAAACTCAACATCATCTTCAACTATCGTATACAATGTGTGATGTTCTTAGATAATTACACGCATGACATTATTTTTTAAATATGTAAATAGCCATATAACTATGTATGTTACAATATATTCGAGAATTGAGTGTACGAAATGATTTCATATCAACATCTTTTGATTTGAACATTAAAAACTATTTAAGTTCACATGTGTTTAACGATATGGATTTTAATTTTTATGTAGGCTCTGAATAAGCATTTTTTCCCCCTAAAATCCTCAGAAACTATAACGCTATCTACCGGTTTAGCTGATGGCAGCCGCGCAATTTCGTTTTATCTTATCTTATTACTGAACATCAGTATTCCTTATTCTTCTTCATTTCAGTGCATACTTTCACACTCAGATCATTTGATAACAGCATTGCTACAGTGTTATGTACGATGGATTTCACTTATGATATTTTCTGTCGGTTATCATTTTAATTTTTTTTCTTTGAGAGGTACAAATGTTAAAACACTGAGTTAAATGTCTTGAGATATTTATTTATGCGAATTAATATTCTCAGTGTAACAGACCGGATTTGACTTTGCTTTTCATGTTCCTGGTTCCAATACAAGACAAAAAGAAAATGTCAACACGAAATTCAAGAGAATCAAATCTATCATCTCCCAAAGTGTCTGCCTTTGTTTCTTTATATGACACACATTTATTCCGGAATTTATAAAAGGTGTTATATTTATGAGCCCTCAGGTACACACAAGATGATTACAGTGGAACAAAGTTGAAGCGTTTTCTCATCCTATGTTGTTAACTCTTATTTTTTGACAATCTTCGCAGCTGAATCAATATTATTATTAATTGAATTGGCGGTGAATTGGTAGTATCGGTAGAGGGTTGGACGCCATGCTTTGGCGCATAGAGTTACGGCCCTTGCCATTCTGAGTTCAAATCCCGCCGAGGTTAACTTTGCCTTTCATCCTTATGGGGTCGATAAAATAAAGTACCAGTAATGTACTGGATAATTGCTGGCCTTGTGCCAAAAGTAGAAACAATTATTAATTGAATTGGCAGTATCGGTAGAGGGTTGGACGCCATGCTTTCTAGCATAGTTACGTCCCTTTACAGTCTGAGTTCAAATACCGCCGAGGTTAACTTTGCCTTTCATCCTTACGGGGTCGATAAAATAAAGTACCAGTAATGTACTGGGTATTTGCTGGCCTTGTGCCTAAAGTAGAAACAATTATTAATTATACAGATAATAATTTCGTAAACTCTTTTTCAGCTGGTCTAACTATATCTACAGTAAGCAACGAAAAGTGAGGAAGAAGGAGTCAAGTCCCAAATTTCTATGAATTTAAATTCGGTGAAATTGTGAACGAGAGAGAATAAAGACAATCAAACCTGGTTGGAATGTAAGCAAGGAAGGAATTCCGTACAGGTCTAACGGGAGGAAGAAGGGATCTAGTCTGTGATTTCGGTGAACGTAAGTTCTGTGAAATCGTAGACGAGATATATATATATATATATATATATATATATATATATATATATATATATATATATATATATATATATATATATATATATATATATGTGTGTGTGTGTGTGTGTGTGTGCATGTATGTATATATATACACAATACTATACGTCTGTATACATATATGTATGTAGGTATACATACTTACATATATATATATATATATACATATATATATATATATATTTCGTATCTCCAAAAAAATATGGTTTTAGGAAGCCGTAGCTATGCAAATATCGGGGGGGGGGGGGGGGCTAACGTCCTATGGCGACGTCTAGCAGAAACAAGGGGTACAACCGTCTATGCATTTCAGGCTTAACTGGCCATCGTCAGGACGGAACCTCCAACCGCTTGCGACAGCTGGACTAGAAGACAGGCGACAATATATAGTTTTCTCGTCTGTGTAAAAAGGTGATTAATCTCATTTTCATATGAAGCTGCATAAGTTGGCTCAACTTATAATAACAAATAAATACGATTACGCTTCAAACATAGCTTTATAAAATGTGTATACATATTTCGTATCTCCAAAGAAACACGGTTTTATGGTAGTTCGTACTATCCGTTAGGGTATAATGTTGGGCTGTAATACAGGAAAGGTTCGTGCAATTTATGTTTAGAAGCCAAAATTGCCTTAGATTTTCTGCTTAACATGTGGTCTTTGGCGTAGAGTATTTCCAGGGCCTCAGCGGTGCAGATGTCACATGGTCTCTTATTTCCGTTATAAGAGATAGTCTCAGCTCGGATCTCCCAGTATAACCTATGGATCTCTTATGGTCAGAAACATATACTCTTACAGCTGATACAGACTAATAAAATACACTCCCTTATATTAACATATTTTTGCTCTTAGATTCGTACCTGCAAGCATACACCCACTCTTATACTTACATATATACACACGATTCCTTAGCTTCGTACGGACGTATAACACGCCAGATCTATACGGATGCGCACACGTATAGCTCTATAAACGAAGCGTTTGTTTTTTCATCTTGGGTAGATGCGCTTCATCACCTACTTTTCTAAAAAAGGATATGATACAGGAAATGCCTGCATCAACAGTTTTCCACGAGATGGCAACTTGAATAGACCTATTATTTTGCTCTAAAAACCTTTTTTCCGATTCTGCCCTCAATCTTTCTTTTTATGAAGGACTAGCGGCCGAAGCGTTAATACCCTTTTCCTGCTATTTCAAGCGTCAAAATAATATATTCCTTCTATATACTGTACCGATTATGTTGTTACTTCTCTTTACCTTTTCCACACACACATACATCCACTCGCCCACATACACACAAATATATATATATTTATATACATACATACATACGCATATATATATATATATATATATATATATATATATATATATATATATATATATATATATGGAAAATAATGAAATGAGATTTCATTTCTCACTCTTAGTACGGCTCATACTTAAATGTAAGGATGTATACGTACATACATATACGTATACATACGTACAGTAGCATGTATATATATACATGCATGCACATATATATATATATATATATATGTACGTACGTGTTTACCGAACATTTATTATAATATTTGGGTTGTTTGTAGACAAACAGCCCGAATTAAGTCGTACAGTGTTCGGCAACCATCGTCGCCCTTTTGAGCGACGATGGTTGCCCGTTTGGGCAACGATTGTTGCCGAACACTGTACGGCTTAATTCGGGCTGTTTGTTTACAAACAAAATGAACATTATAATAAATGTTTGGTAAACCCATACGTACATATATATATATATATATATATATATATATATATATATATATATATGTGTGTGTGTGTGTGCATGTATGTATCTATATACACAGTACTGTACGCCTGTATACATATATGTATGTACGTATACATACTTACATACATATATATATATATATATATATATATATATATATATATATATATATATATATATATATGCAAAAATCGACCGTTGTTCTTGGAGGCCATCAGGATATCCTGATGGCCCCCCCAAACAACGCTCAATTTTTTAAAGGGGTACGTCAATGTCTATTTATAAAACTGTTATATATTGTAGTTTGTCTGATGAAGGCATACTATAATGTAACTTGGTATCCTTGAAATATATATAATGAAATAAATATGGTTTTATGAATATAGTTTCCATTTATTAATATCGTATATATATATATATATATATATATACATTTCGTATCTCCAAAGAAAACGGTTTTAGGAAGCCGTAGCTATGCAAACACCGGGGGTTAACGCCTCCTGTTTTCACCAGCAGAAGCAAGGGGGACAACCGTCTCTGCATTTTAGGCATAACTGGCCATCGTAAGGAGAGTCCCTCCCACCGCTTGCTAGACTAGAAGATAGGCGAGAATATACAGTTTTCTCGTCTGTATAAATGAGGTGATTAATCTCATTTGCATATGAAGCTGCATCAGTTGGCTCAACTTATAATAAAAAAGAAATAGCATTTCGTTTCAAGCATACCTGTATACAATTTGTATAAATATTTCGTATCTCCAAAGAAATACGGTTTTAGGATAGTTGGGTATAATGTGGGGCTGTAATCCAGGAAAGTTTTGTGCAATTTATGTTTACAAGCCGAAATTGCCTCAGAATTTTTGTTTAATATGTGGTCTTTGGCGTAGCGTATTTCCACGGCTTCAGCAGCGCAGAGGATCTCCCAGTGTAACTTATGTTGGGTGTGGTAGTCTTTTAGACTCCAGATATAAGCTGAAAGTGACGTTATATACCTTCTTAAAGGTTTAAGAAAAGAATGGGTATGTATGTAAAGACGTTGCTTGAATCTATTGGCGGTTAGCCCTATGTAGGCCCTACCGGACATCGGTGTTTCAACCTTACATTTGTAGACAATGTTACTAGAGAGGCATTTCCCGGATAGGGGGCAGTCAACGCGGTTCCTACAATTACAGTTAGTACTAGCTACAGGGCTGCACGTGTTCCTACGGCTAGGTAATTTAGCTAAATTTGAAGCTGTGATGTTATGTGAAACGTTAGGAGTCGTAGAGTAAGACATTTTAATGGTATTTCTATTAAAAGTTTTACTATATTTATGTGCTGGGGGGAAATGCTTCATAATAAGGGAGAGAAAGAACTTAGCTAATGGTTTGGTCACCTCCATATTATATGGTGGGTTATACCATATAATGCGTCGGTATCTATTTTTCCTTGGTATATTCTCGTACTCTGTATAAGCTACCTTATCGACAAATCCACTCCGAGCAAGTGTTTCATTGTAATATGTGGAATGGTCGTTGAAAATATGCTCGTTTGTAGATAGACGAGAAAGCCTCAAAGAAACGTTTCTTACCAGGTTCTTGGTTATGCTGGAAGGATGGTTAGGATGCTTACTTATGTAATTAAGCGTGTCATTCGGCTTTCTATAGGGGTAGTGAATACCATTCGAAACATTGAGGGTAACGTCTAGGTAATTAACGACCGAGAGGTTGGCCTCAACCTTTATGGAGAGGTTGTAGCCTTTAAAGAATGCTGGGAGTTCTTTTATGAAGCTGTCACAAGCACATGGGCCGCACTTTGCCATGGTCAAAAGACCGTCATCACGGTACGAACCACCGCCCACGTTTGGGAATCCTTCCTTGATAGAGAAAAGAAGGAAAAGGCAGATAGGATCAGTAACCTCCGCAGAAACGCTGGCGACCATACTCACGTCTAATGGGGGTACTATTAGATTTTTTTATCCAAATAGATTCGTCGAAATTAATTACCGACTTACGGGCATTGAGGATGACATCATCTTCAAAATCCTTAACCTCTGTGAGTCTTTTAGCGAAATTGATAGCTCTAAGAATAAGTTAAGGGTGAAAGCAGCGATTATTTGCTTAAACTTTAATCTGTTATTTTAATAAATAATATATATATATATATATATATATATATATATATATATATATATATATATATATATATATATATATATATATATATATATATATCACTGATGTACTTAGCTGAATAGATATTATTAAACAGAGAAGATAATAATATCGTATTCTGTTTTTAAACTGCAGTCAGTTATTACCTTGAAATCTCATAGACTCAGGAACACTCTTTCCACTATGATTTCTCTTAAAATTCAACATGATCAGTGATGCCAAAAATATGTCAAGGAAGCAAAATTGTAATATAGCAAATAGTTCGGAATCTTTACGATAATATTTATGTCCCAAACATAATTTGGTGTATAAGCTCCACAGAAATCTAAAACGATTTAGAAAATTTCGAAAATTATATATCAACAGTAATATAAAAAACGCTTTTCAAAATCTACATTACTGGAGTACGAGATAAAATATACACAACCATATCATAATAAAAAGAATGAATTGTTTTCCATGTGAAGTTATGGTATATTGAGTATACATAGATCAACTTTAACTGGGTCATTTAATATGTGTTTGGAGAAGACAATAATTTGGTGTGGAGCAAGCAAAGTTAACGATTTTAAAACATCACAGATTTTGATATTGTTCACTAGATTTTGCTCCCAAATTATTGTTTTCTGATTTAGGCACAAAACAAAAAATATTTTTAGGGGAGAGGAAAGTCGATTATTTTGATCCCAGTACATTACTGATACTTTCTGTATCGACCCCATAAAGATCGCAGGCAGCAAAGCTAATCGCTAACGATAGTGTTAATACATCACCCTTACTCTCAAATGAATAGAAAGTTCAATTTATATTTTGCTTTTCTTTAGCTATTTATATCATTTGAAATGATCGGACAATATAATGATGTAACATTTTGCTAATATCTTTTATATGAATTAAGAAATATAAATCTCATTGGAATATATACTTTTTAAATCCATATCGTATTAATGACACACACATACACGCGACTCATAGGCACACCCATACACGTACAGGCATGTCATATATATATATATATATATATATATATATATATATATATAGAGAGAGAGAGAGAGAGAGGGAGAGTGTGTGTGTGTGAGAGAGAGAGGGGGAGAGCGTAAGTATTAGGTAAAATCCCCTCCGCGACGATAAACTGTTAAAGCTGTCTGGATTTTACCAGGTTCAGTACCACATACTCTCTCTATCCCCCTCTCTCTATATTTCTATTTCTCTCTATTTGTCTCACACTTTCTCTCACTCTCACTCTCATCTCTTTCTCGTCTCATATATATGTGTTTCTGTATTTGTATATTTGATTGTTTCTTTGTGGGTGTTTTGTGTTTGTTTGATTGATTGCGTGTGTGTGTATGTGTGTGTGTGTGTGTGTGTGTGTGTGTGTGTGTGTGTGTGTGTGTGTGTGTGTGTGTGTTTGGGTGGGTGTATTTTACTTGTGTTTTTATATCTCTTCGCTCTCTTTATAATATATCATATTTCATTAAACCAGGACTTTCATGTTTACATTCAGTAGAGTCAGTTTATATAGCATTTTTAAAGTGTTTAGATATTTAATTTGACAGACTAGATTTACAAGAGAAGATTTAGTAGATTTTTGTTTAAGATTTATCAGAATTTGGTAGAATTAGTACAAGTGGAGTCAATAGTACAACGGCATATAAAACTCATTCATAGCCACAAAAATTAAAGTAAAATGTAATTTACACAAAAAATATATATATCAGGAGATATTGTGATTCAAGGAAAAACGTGTATAACATATATTATACAACGTCATAAATATTCATATAAATATAGCCATGACAAAAAGCGCTCGGTCCACTCCGTAACGGTGGTGTCGGTGTCAAGACAAAAGCGTCCAGCCTGCTCTCTAAAGTGGTTTGTATCGGTATCATGACAAAATATGCCCTATCTACACTGTAAATTGGTCGAGTAGGGGTCTCAAGAAAAAGCATCTAGTACATACTGTAAATTGGGTGGTCGTTAGGGAGATCATGCTGTAGTAGAAAACAAGCCAGAATGAGTTCTGTATGAGCAGAAATCGGTCAACTGCTCTGACATCTCTCAAAAAGGGCAACTCGTGTAACTAAAAAAAAATGGGTATTAAAAACTGATGATATATATATGGTATATCTATAGGACACCACCCCTTGGTTTCAGACGGAAATAGCTTTTTCATCGGTTTCTCTCGTCTTCTATCAACTCTGTTAACCTCTATGCTTCATCGAAAAGAAATTCCCCCCGAAAAAAGAGTGTGTAGTAGGTGTCCCCACAAATCACCGTCCTCCTTGGGTTTTCTTTTTATGATTGTTTGTTTTGGCATGTGTTATCAAAATATGACATACGAATCAGTTGGAAACGAGTAGCTTTCTAGAAAGAGGCATGGGAAGGGTGGATTGAGGATCAGGCTTTCGCAGTCCTACACTTCCCTCGAGTTTGGTGGGAATATTTGTTTTTCTTCCCTTTTATCGTGTGCTATCTGACATCCAGGATACTCGAAATCGACATTTTCTCCTTTAAACCAGAAACTACAACCTGATCCTAACCACAGACAAAAAACTAACCCAACCCTAACCATAACACTAAACTAATCCGAGGAGTAAGGTCGATTACAATAATTTTAGAAGTCAGTTTAGTTGATAGCATACAAAAAAAAACAAAAAAAAACAACAACAACAGAAAAATCATTGCCACTGAAATCTATGGAAGTTTTCTATAATAATTAAATATACTGCTGCCACAAGGCCAGCAATTACCCCAATGCTTTACTGGTGCTTTATTTGATCGACCCCGAAATGATGAAAGGAAAAGCTACCCCCGGCGGGATTTGAACTCAGAATGTAAAGCCCCATAAATCTATGCTTCAAATCACGGTGTCTGACACTCTACTTATACTGCCAATACACCGCGCTGGGTTGTTTTACAATAATGATTTCTTATATAGGCACTAGGCCAGTAATTTTGGTGGAGGGGAAAGTCGATTATACGACCCCAGTGCGTGACTGGTACTTTATTTTATCGACCTCGTAAGGATATAAAGCAAAGTCAATCTCGAGGGGATTTGAACTCAGAACGTAAATAGCTATAAATCCATGCTTCAAAGCATGGTGTTTGATGCTCTG
>OZ024743.1:109783297-109785797 GCA_964016885.1 Eledone cirrhosa
TATTTGCGTTTTCATATATTGCTTTACTGAGATAATTCTTTATTGATAATCCAATTTTCGCGATTTCCCTCTGATCACGAAACTTATATAAAATAATAAATTCAAGATTTTCTCTACTTTGATATAAGCGTGATTGTGAACCCATATAACTTTGATATGTGAACTTTGATATAAGCATGATTGTGAACCATACTTATGTTTCTGGGTTTAACCCTTCATCAGTTGGCAGGTGAACGGTAAGCTGTATTGATGAAGAGTTATACCCAGAAACATTAGAGTCTACAGTTCTGTTCACATGCCAACACAAGAGCGAGCATGAAGGGTTCATTCTACAGAAATGGCTATAAAATTGAGGCTTGTTTGCATAATTGCAAACGAATCGAATGCTATTATTAATATTCGAAAAACTCAGATTACATTTATTGTATTTAGCCATGTAGAGCGAACATTTTCTTTATATTATATATATATATATATATATATATATATATATATATATATATATATATACATAGGTAAGCATATGTATATATTGAATTGAATTAGTAAACTTGCCATTCTTGGGGCACATATGCTCTATCACTAATTCAATTTCATTTCAAATTCTACCGCGACTTCAAACCTTGTGATGCTACGCGCACGCACGCAAGCACGCACACACAAACACACACAAATTAATATATATCTATATATATATTTCTCCTACTGCTTCTCCTCGTGATGCTGCATGCTTGACCGCTGCAAGACACATAAGTATTATGTACGCAGAGCTTTAGTTTGTTCTTTAGCCTTATATATATATGTCAATAAAGCCATCACCGCTGAAGTGACTTTTTTTAATATGACACTTCATGTATTTTTGTAATATGCAAGTGATTTTCAGTCAACGTAAAGTGCATTAAAGGAATTTTAACATCAGGTAGTTTTATAGGTTGAACTCGAAGTAAATTATGTTGGATTTAAGAAAATACAAACGGATATATTTCGCTTTCGTGTTTGACACTCGATCCATATGATAATCAGTGAACGTTTAACTCCTTGCAAAATCATGATACATCCTTCTATTTGAAAAATAAAAAAAAGTTTTAAAATATTAGACAGCAATAACTACTTCGTAATAGATATTCTTCTTCTCTCTTTTTTAGAGAGTACTAAGATACATTTTGATTCGAAAGTATCTTACAGCTGAATAAACATACGATATTTAATATTTAATTTTAGATTTCTTTCGGTGCTTTGAATACATCCATTATATCGCAATCAAAGTTTACTGGATTAAAAAAAAATATAAATTCCTTTATAAATAATAAATAAAATAATCATTAAAAATAATTTCGAATCATTTTAAATTACGTATGAAAACTAGAAGAATTTTAAAAAATTGAAATGTTGTGGGTACAGAATAATTTATAGTTGGATATCGTGTTATCTTAGAATACTTTAAAACAGAATTTAATAAATATTTAAACAACTCGCTTGACAGTTACACAATAAATTTAACTGGAGATTTAATCAGCTAAATGTGTTGCACATTGCATTCAAATAAATTCACTTAGACTATTAACAATTCATTAATATAATTTAAAAATATATTTCTATTTATTTTTATCTAAATTTAATTTTATTTCAATTGAGTTTCCAAATCGCTGCTAAATTTTAAATTTAAAAAAAAAATGTTACAGGAAATAGCGTATTTTGGATTTCAGATATTTATCGCAAAGTAATTATGCTTATTGACTTAGTGCTATAGTAAATAGTAACTACACTACATCAACTAAATTGAAACTGGAACATTCAAATGAACATAGTCATCATGCATATGTATCTGTTCTGTTACAATTACTACGGATAACTGTATCTGAAGGAATACACATATGCGTACATACTCATTCATACATACATATAAACATACACACATACATATATATAGACATACATGCAAACATAATACATACATACATGAATACATAGAGTACATACATTCATACATATATGTATATATATATATATAGAGAGAGAGATACATAGATACATACATTCACAACATACATGCATGCATATATAAATCCATTATGTGTTTTAAATAGGTGTTTTAAAGGGCGGTGGATTGGCAGTATCGGTAGAGGGTCGGACGCCATGCTTTCCAGCATAGTTATGTCCCTTTACTATCTGAGTTCAAATCCCGCCGAGGTTGACTTTGCCTTTCATCCTTACGGGGTCGATCAAATAAAGTACCAGTAATGCACTGGGTAATTTGCTGGCCTTGTGCCTAAAGTAGAAACAATTATGTGTTTTAAATACAACCAGTAATGTGTATGCAAATAATCACGCACATACACGCATTCCTCCAAGTGGGTGTGCATGCATGTTAGTATCAATACATGTAAGTATATATGTGTTATCAGGCACTCTCTCTATCATCCCACACACGTATATATATATATATATATATATATATATATATATATATATATATATATATATATATATATATATCATT
>OZ024743.1:109790797-109833297 GCA_964016885.1 Eledone cirrhosa
CAGTCATGCGTTGGCGGAGGCTGTTTTGGGTCTGGCCTATGTATTGTTCTCGACAACCTGAGCAAGTTAATACATATATTAGATTTTCCAATGCACATGTGAAATTGTGTTTTACAATAAAACGTTGTCCTTCTTTGAAATAGAATTCCAAACCCTCTATTAGGTTGATGCAAATGCCACAGTTGGCTCTATCGCATTTTTTTACTGTGGGTTTCGTTGTTGTGGTTGACAGTACTTTGGCATGTGTTAGGATGTTTTTCATTCACTTAGATTGTCTTTTGCTCTTTATGATATCGTGTGTTCGTAGGATTTGGTTCATTCTATGGTCCTTTTTCAACACAGGGATGTTCTGGAGGATGGTGTCAAAGGCCTCATTGTTGAGGGGGTTGTGTGTAGAGATGTATGGAAGAGCTTTTAGTTTCGGTTGATTTACTTTAGGGTGTCTAAGGTCCTGGGTACTGAGTTTTAGGTAACGTTGGATTCCATTGTCAATTAGTGATGCAGGGTAGTCCTTGCCTATGAGTGTGTCCTTTAGTTCTTGTAGCCGTAAGTAGCAGGTGTTTTTATTGGAGACTATAATACAGATTCTCTTTGCTAAGTTGTAGGGAATATTAATTTTAACGTGTCTAGGGTGGCAAGAGTTGAAAGGAAGATATTGCTTGGAGTCTGTGGGCTTGTAGTATATGTCTGTTTCTATTTTTTTGTTATGGTTCTTAATGAGGATGTCGAGGAAGAGGAGTTGTTGATGTCTGTATTCGATCGTAAAGTTAATATTCGTGTTGAGCCCATTTATATGGGTGTGAAATTCTTTAAGCTTTTCGATGTTTTCGTACCAAAGGATGAAGCAGTCATCTAGATATAGCTTCCAGTTCCTTTCTGTGTGTAAGTGGAGAGTGTTTCCAAATTGGTTTAGTACTTTAGTGTCGAGGGTGATTTCCAGGTATCCCATGACTAGGTTGGCATAAGTAGGCATAGCGGTCCCAGATTTCTGCCTGTAGGGTTTGTTATTGAAAACGAAGTATTTGTTCTCGAAGATAAATTTGAGTCCCTCTATCACGAATTCTTTTTTGATGCGTTGTGGGAGTTCATTGTGGTAATTATATATATATATATATATATATATATATATATATATATATATATATATATATATATATATATATGTGTGTGTGTGTGTGTATGTATATATATATATATATATATATATATATATATATATATATATATATATATATGTATATATGTGGGTACAGGTGTGTATGTGTAGATATAGATATGTATGGATATGTGTAAATATGATTATGTGCACATGTGTAAATGTGTATTTAGTTTTGCATCCATTTGTGCGTATGTATATTTATGGTTGGATATCAATATAATTGTACCTCTCTCTATATATAGTGTGGATATATGCACTTTGTAATCTATGAAATGTATATGTTTTAACTATGCCAACATGTATTTATCTTAGTTTGATTATTTATACATAAACATACTTGATAGTATTTTAGAGCGTATCATATGCTGTATTATACACCGTACTATATTGTGTTGGTTATGTTGTATAATATCGCATTACTGCATTTAATTATCTTATTATAATTTGCATCTTTTAATATACTATCTTTCCTAGGCATAACCTTAATCTATATTCAGCTTAAAACTCAATACAACACGAATCACCATTTACTTTTACATTCCTTTTAAACTTCACTATACCAGATACATTCAACTATCAGTTTTTGACAATCCCTTTCCTCCTAATTGATTGTTATGCCAATTCTACTATTAACACCATTCAACTATTCCTTTCAAAGGTCATGACCTCCACTAATGTGTATTACTTTTCATCTTAACACCATATGAAAAAAACAATTTGATTGGTTAGTTCTTCAACTACCTCCAAATAAGGACATGAGAAAATATGTCTATACGTAAATGTGGCAGATAGATGTTATCTTCTGTTAGAACTGGTCTTTGTGTGTGTATGTGTTTGTGAGAGAGAATAAGTGGAGGTGTAAGCGTGTGTGTGTGTGTGTTGTGTGCGTGCGTGTGTGCGTGTCTGTGTGTGGGTGTGTGTAAATATGGGGCTAGAAGCTATATGAAGCTATAAATTGGGTGTTGAGGTCTATTATTGATTGGTGGTTGTGTTATGTCTATAATTAGTGTTTCCTTAATTCTAAGATTGCCGAGATTTCTTTCCTTAGTTTCTATCCTAACTGTTATGGCTTTGTCGGTGTTTTTTCATTTAACTAGGTGTTTCTTAAATGAGCAAGCGATAGTATTGAGGTGTACTTTTATTCTTATGTGGAGTGGTCTGGTGGTGCTACCTACGTAGAAGTTGCTGCATTTGTCACACTCTGGTCTGTATACGAGGTAAGCCTGGTGACATACGTCTGTGTTGTTGATTTGGCAGTTGGCTAACCTGCAGCAGTTGTCATGTCTGGTGGAGTGTCTTTTGGTTAGCTGTCCACGTAGAGAAGGGCCTGAGTGGGCCAGTTGGATATCTAGTCCCTCTCGTCTGATAGCCCTGCATATGGCTGTTGTTGTTTCGTCACTGAAGTGTCGGAGCTTCAGGAAGCAAGTGTTAGTGCCTCGGGTGTGGTGTCCTCCGTTCTTTCTGGCACGGTTTGTGGTGGATGTCGTGTATCCGTTCAGTTTGAGTACTTCCAGGAAATGTGTGGTGTATGTGTCTCGGTCTCTAGCGTCAATGCATTTGTTCCGGATACGTGTTATTCGTTCCTTCTGTATCCGAACTTAGCGCCGGCTGGGAGGGCCGATCTGAAATGTACGAACAGGTCCCTGCTGGCGGCTTTTTTATAGAAGCAGGTGTGGATGTTGCCTTCCTCTGTTACCCTGAGTTGGAAGTCCAGTAGGGATAGGGATCCGCGGTCATCGAGGTGTTCAAGCTGAACTTTATACTGGCATCCATGCTTGAGAATATATTTTATCTGCCTCCTCACGGGATGATGTAAGGATGAGTATGTCTTCTACATATTGGGTGAAGAAGGTATGGGAATGACAGGTGTTGAAGGCCCGGCATTCTAGCTGGTTCATATAGGTGATGGCCAGTAGGCCCGATAGGTTGAATCCCATGGGTAATCCTGTTGTCTGTCTGTATGTGTGGTGGTGGAAGGTGAAGTACGTGTTGTCTACTGTGAAGGACAAAAGCTGGTGTATGTCCGTCGGATGGAGGCCGTAGCAGTGGATCTCCTCTGCGACCACGCAGTCCGTCAATAAATCGACAGCTGGATGAGCGGGCACTGTAGTGTAGAGGGAGACAACGTCGAGGCTAAAGGCGTATCTATTTAGTTTAAGTTGTTCTGGCTGGAGTTGGTGTAGTCTACGTATAACTTCGTCGGAGCTACTGACATGCCAGGGAAAGGTGGAGAGTAGAGGCTTGAGGACCTGGGAGAGGAGCCAAGAAATTTTGTATAGGGGTCCTTGATAGAGCTTTTAGCCCCGTATTTACACCCCGCCCCCACACACACACGCACACAAACACCCCCCCCACACACACGCTTACACCTCCACTTATTTTCTCTCATACACACACATACACACACAAAGACCAGTTCTAACATGAGATAACATCTATCCCCCACATTTACGTATAGACATATCTTCTCACACTCACACCCACACACTCACATACCTACACCTTCATGCATTCTCCCACACACTTAAACAGGCATGTACAAAACAAACCCTTTTAAAGTGAGACTACTCTTTATCCACCTAACCTTAACACTTTGACATTAGAGATAGAACAGATACTCTATACCATTTCCTGTCAGCATGACTTTTCAAGCTATTTAGAACACTGGTTTAACCGCTTCTACTTCCTTCCGAAGAAGAGATATTATCTCGAAAATAAGGACATTTAAATAAATCTAAGGTAAAAGACTAATTGTCAACAATATCTTTTGCATTTGGATTCTTTATTGTATGTCCATATCTGCATTGTTTTGGCTTTATTATACATATACAAACGTTTAAACGTTTATATATATATATATATATATATATATATATATATATATATATATATATATATATATATATATATATATATATATATATATATATATATATATTTATATATATATATTTCTGTATATATATATATAACCTGTTAAACGTTGATACTACATGCTTTTACATAGGCAGACATGGTATATTTAGACAATAAATCGTAGGAATAGAGCTATATGCCAATTTTATATTGGCAAGAGAAAACAGGCAGAGATTACGGATGGCGACATTTCCAGATTCAATGTTTGATTTAAAGTTTGCGGAAACTTATATATGCGGTAAACCACGTTAGAACGTCGGATAGAAAGTGTTCCGGCCCTCTGCGCTATTCGCACACTCCGTGCTGAAACCAAGTCTGCCTTTCACCAATTTGTTCTTAATTAAATAGTATCTGTTCCGTACAGAGGTCTATTCCTCCTCTCTAACCATATAGACAATCATCCCACAGCTCCTCTATTGTTTTTATCTGCTTGTCTGGAAAGAAATCCGCTGTGCTTAGACCTGCAGAATGTATATATATATATATATATATATATATATATATATATATATACTTAGAGAGAGAGAGAAAGAGACTGAGATAGGGAGTGAGAGAGAGACATGTGTTTTACTCAATATCGCTCTACACCCCACCGTCTCTGTCCCTCTCTGTAATAAGCAGATACAAATGGTCTGTTCATTGACATGATATAACGATGAAGCTATAGTAGGAATAGATATTGGAAACGGTGTATGCCATCCGAGACATGATGAATTTAATAAGGCCCAATGTTACATTGATATCTTCATGTTTTCATGAACGTGAAACTATCATAGTGTTGTGAGCTATAGAAAACTAGATGTGGTTCAATGAAAGCCTGATGCGTGAGAATGAGTGAGACCGAGAGAGAAAGAGATAGAGATAGAGAAAGAGAGAGAGAGAGAGAGAAAGAGAGAGAGAGAGACGGGACAGAGAGTTGGAGAGGGAGATAAAGAGATAGGTAGTCGAATTAATGTAGTTAATGGTCGTATACAGACATTTCAATACGCCGATAGTTAGAAAGATTAATGAGGTTAAATTGACTACAGTTTCCGCAATGTATGACTTATGTGAACACGTTCAGATGAGTCGGAAAATTATAGTGCAGAGAAAGAGAAATCGTGTGTGATCAGTGTAATTAGTAAAGCAATCAGGTGTTGGAAACGTTCAAGGCAATATACTCGTGAGTACAGTATACATAACTATCTTTCCAAATGACCTGGATAGGAAAGAGATGATGAAATTGGTAAGAACGACACAGGTGACTAGCCTCTCATTTTGCATGCGCCTGAACGGTGAAGATTACAGCTGACAACCCAAAATATGTGCTCCGTTTAAAGTTCTTAAAGATGCAGCCCCTGTTTTTCCACATGCAAATGACTGAATAAAATAACATGATCTAAAATATATATTTACTGATGATATGTACATTGATATAGAATTCAAAATTTCCCTATATGTATAGAAACGTATTTCATCATCTTGCTTTCGATTGATGTTTTGGTTTCTAGTCTCGTGTTAATTTGTAGTATGTTGTGGGTTTTTATTTTCGAAGAGACCCACGCGTCGTCAGTATCAGCTACATATAGTATATTTATAAATGTTTTGCACCGATCGCTTTTGAGCACGCTAAATATTTTTTTCATTCTGTATAAACTTTACTTTATATTAATTACATTCAAGCATATGTCGTTGTCCTCAATTTTAATTGGATTGGCTAGTGTATTTATATTTGGAATCTCATTCTAACTTTAGTTTAGTTGTCTGCATTAGTCAGATTTTACTGCAGAATCATAATAGACACTTAAGAACTTACAAACATACTTAAATACACATTTAGTTTCTTTTCTAACAGGAACTTCTTTCGTTTCAACTATATTTTGCTATAGTTCTATAAATCAGTGACTGGAACAATTCTACAAAATCCTACGATGCAGAGAGGATGAAACAATGATCTGGTTATGGACGTGCGATGTAATATTTTGACTCTTAAGAACAGATTGTATTATATATATATAAAAAAGTATGTTGATAGTCAATATTATAATTTTGCTGTAGTTAAATTGTTAAATGACTTCCAGAATATTCAAATTGATGGACAGTGGGTAAATGAGTACTAGAATCAAGGCGTCATTTATAAAGAATGTGCGTATTTGTCATATACAAATACATTGAACAACTACTAATATGCAGGCTTGCTTTTCAAAATATGCATTTTTATTGTAGATTAATCCTTCATGAGGCACCTGCTTCTAGCGCTTGATTTTTGCTTGCTTTAGAAAACCATCGTAATAATGATTTCTAATTTCGACACAAGGAAAGCAACATTTCAGAGCTGGGTTTGGTTGAAGAAATTGAACACGATACATTATATGTTATCGACCACTCGACAAATGAAAGGTAAAGTTGAGCTCTGATGAATTTGAATCTGTATCTAATTGCTTTCTAGTTTTACACGTTTTTTTTTTTATGTAAATACCTTAAAATAAAATTCACATAGAAAGTATGGTCTGCGATACGGATTATTCAAGTAAGCTGGAAATATGTTCTTCGGATTATGGAAAGATTGCAAACTTCTATAATGTTTAGTTGTTTGTTTACTTAACGGATTAGAAGTGTGCTTAACATTACAGATGGACACACGGCCGGTCTTTAATTTTTTCTCCGGCATAATGTAATATTATTTTGACAATATATTTTTACTGATGCATGTAGTTACTATTGTTGCTTTGAAATTCAGGACAACTAGATTATACTGTTTTAATTTTATATGTCCCTGTATTTTCATACTTACGATTGTGATTTGTAACATTTCATTTCAACCTATGTTTATTCAATAGGAGTTTCAACATTGTACAGAAGGGAAGTACGCAATATATGATGAGGTGGGTGAGTATATATTGAACGGTTTTCACAGGACCAATTACATCATTAAGTATTTTGACATCATGTATGTACATTTTAACCAAACAATTGTTATATATAAGATAAACACGCGCGGAAATCGCATATGTATATATATATATATATATATATATATATATATATAGGAAAATGTTTAACCCTGACAGTAGAGCTCAAGCCGTTTTGATGGCTATTTCTGGACTATTTCCTATTACACACTCTACTACCCTAGGTATTGAGTACTCTGGTGCGTTATGGTCCATCTGGTTCCTTACCACACTTCCTTCGTTACATATACATATATATATATTTATTTATATATATATATATATATATATATATATATATATATATATTCATATATACACCACCGAGGTGCACTGAGAAAATAGGGTACCCATCAAAGTTTATTGATATGTTCTTTTGACTGCACAACAATATGAAGGCTTGGGTTGTCTTGAATTGAGAATGAGAATTGCCTATTGAAATCCCAGTTGATAATGGTGTGAAGCAGGGAGATATCTCGTCTCCCACATTGATTTCAATACTTTTTACTGTGATGCTGATTTATGCATTCCAGGATTGTGCAAAGGATGTTCTATTGCAAGTTAGAACTACAGGAAGAATCCTTGAACAATGGAAGTTCAATTTCAAATCCAAGGTGTTCCCAATATCAATAAGAGATCTCCTGTATGCAGACGATGTTGAATTTCTAGCACACTCACAAGATGACATGAAACACAACATGGATTGTTTTACACCCTCTTGTAATTCGTTTGGTATGAACATTAATTTAAAAAAAAACTAAGGTAATGTTCAACTTATCTCCAGCGGAAACTTATATTAATTCAAATAAAAGGGTGCATGGAAATAGGTTGGGTGTAGATGACACTTGTGTTTACCTGAGAAGTGCATTGTCAAGGGATTTTTCAGTGGATGCAGAAATACACCCGTGCATTCAGAAGGCTTCTGTATCCTTCGGAAAAGTTGAAAAGAGAGTGTCGGCAGAGCATGGAATCAATATCAAGACAACGATTAGTGCGTACAAGACCTGCATTCTAAGTGCTGTGTTGCGCTCTTCGGAGACGTGGACAGTATATCGTAGACACCTTAATTTGCTTGAATACTTTAATCAAAAGTGTTTAAAACAAATCCTAAACATAAAATGACAACAGAAATACCTAACACACAATTAATTATAAATGCTGGATGCATGAGCATTGACTATACCATCAAATGCGTTGGTAAGCCATGTTGTGCGCATGAATAACGACAGACTCCCCAAACGACTATTTCACAGTTAATAGCACACTGGGAAATGCCCTCAGCACAAACCGTGAACAATACATAAAGATTGCATAAAGATCAAACTTAAATACCTACAATTTGAAGTTCAGAACTGGTAAGTGCTTGATTTGAAGAACAGTAAATGGAGAGGACATGTGGAGGAAGGTTACAGAATGTTTGAAGAGAGAATTCTTCATCAATACAAAACTTAAACGTCAGCTTCGAAAAGGCCACAATATGAAGCTCAATATGAACATATGGAGTTGGATTGTTTAGGTGTCTGGTTGTCTACTGTTCTCTAAATCTGGTACAACAATCATTTAAACTCACATAAAAAGCTAAGCGTATGCAGCTCTATCCCTTCAATGCTAGGTAAGACAACTTGTGTGGTGTGCAAAGAGATCTACAATCAATATATGGTCTTAAAAGTCACCTAAGCGGACATGAACGGACGTTTGGTGTTGATGACGGTTCATGGGAGTGCATAGGAAGTCGGCTACCATCTGCAAAGATGAAGCAATCAGCATATATATTATACATATATATATATATATATATATATATGAATGAGTAGGACCCCGACGGCTGAGCTCAAGCCATTTCGACGGCTAATTCTGGAATAAATCATGATTTAGTCCAGAATTAGCCGTCGAAACGGCTTGAGCTCAGCCGTCGGGGTTCTACTCGTTCCTATTACCCACTATACTACCCTAAGTATTGAGTACTTTGGTGCGTTATTGTCCATCTGGTTCCTTACCACATTTCTCTCGTTATATATATATATATATATATATATATATATATATATATATATATATATATATATTATTTCAAAATATTAACAAAATAGATATTCTTGAACAAGAGAAACACATATAATACATACAATAATGCTATAATTGTAGTTTTACCTCCAGTTCAGTGGAGCGAGAGACCAATATTTGTCGACTATTATGGTTTGTTATATTTATATTTAGATATATATAAAATATATAAGTGCAAATCTAACTTTCTGAGTCCCCAAAACATACCCAAAAATGAGTAAAATATGCAAATGCATGAATGATCTACAGTTCAATTATAACCGGTAAATTTACAAGTTAAATATCCAAATTATATATATAAAACAGAGACAGATAAATAAATGTGTTGGGGACCAGAAAGTTAGATTTGCACTTATATATTTTATATATATCTAGGTATAAATATAACAACCCATAATAGTCGACACATATTGGTCTCACTCTCCATAGAACTGGAGGTAAAACTACAATTATAGCATTACTAATAATGATTATAATTATTTATTTATTAAATGTATATCGTTTCATTAATACCTATGATAATATCGCTATATAGTTGTACAAATATGTTTATCTAGTGTAATAACATTATCGTAGTTACATTTATAAATAATTTAGATACTCAAATTACTCTCTATTGTTATAAGTGTTAGATATTCTCTGGAAGTTCGAATTTATATAATGATTATTACTTAATTTAATATTATTTAGCTCCTCTTCTATCACATTCGATGGATATTTTAGAAGTATCTTTTGTCTACTATATATTAAGACCCTATTACATTTTATACTATATTTTTGAATATTGGGCATTTTTAAGTTTCGCAAACAATTCATTATTTTTCACTTGTTATCTTTATATTTATTTTGTATCTATCCCCTATCCTTAGGAATCATGTAGTTTTGACTTATATAGTTATAGTATATATCAACTAAATGACCATTTCACAATAATTGATATAAAACATTAATTTTTAACAATATTTTTTAACAGTATTTTCAGTAACTTTTTTACTATATTGTATTATTGTATTATGTTATATATATATTTGAAAGGTATCACCTTAAGTCTTTAGACATTATAATCTTACTGTATTTTTTGATTAACACATATATATATAATAAAAAATTCAGACTTCTTTAAGTTTAATTATAAGGCACTCAAACTGTAAATCATAAATTCTTTAATAATTATAACTATAATTATTTTATAAATTATATTATATAAACTGTTATCAATATTATAAATAATTTTGGTAAGGATTACCTCGTGAGGGTATAAAAGCATTATATATTTTCTTTCTAGTGTTTCGTAAATTCTTTAAATTTGATTTCATAACATTTGAATTTTAGAAATTAAACTTCATAGTATAATATAATATTAATACAGATACCTATTAACTTTTAAAACCTAAAATATTACTCATTACTCTGAAATAACTTAAATTAAATATTTTGAATATTAACGGTCAACCAAATAAGTTTCAGCTATATATTGCATATATGGATAATTGTCTATTAACTTGAACATAAATTATTACCTTTTGTCTTTCTCTCTCTTTTTAATCATCTCTCATTTATTTTATTTTTCGAGGCGCCTACTAACTATAATATCCCATCAGCTGTTTATTCCTCTATGCTTTCCTTTCTTTTCTCTTTTTTCAGTAGTTTAAAAAAAAATTGATTACTGTTATATTGATGCCATGTATTTTTTAAGCTGTATTACACATTTATTGTTTTATATGTGTTTCTCATGTTCGCAATATTATAACTATTGAGTTTTATCATATATTACTCACTACCATCACTGAATCGTAACCATCTACTATGTCATGCATCATCTTATTTTATCTGATGAGGACGTACTGTTGAACTTAACTCAGTACCTCTGAAATATGTATAATAAAATATACTTGATCACAAGAATATCTATTTTTTTAATAATTTGAATTAAAATTAATAACTCTGGAAAACCTTTTTAACTTTTGAGTGCATCCAATCTATTGTAAAACTCATTCTTTGATATATTCATTGAACCTTGTTTAACTTTTAAATATATACATATATATATATATATAAATATATATATATATATACGGGGAGAAATAAAAACAAAAATAAATAAGGAGAGGTAGATCGAGTAATATCTATTATACGAGGTGGGAGAGATAGGGGAGGGGTGATATACAGGAGATAGAGTTAAAACAGCCGATATAAGAGTAGAGGGAGGAGAAGAGGAGATATACTTATAAACAAAAATGATAGTTTTAAAATATTATGTTTCATCAGTCTATCAATTCCTATGAATTATAATGTAAACATCAATATTCATGAATGAGACACATATCAATAATGCGTGAAAAAATAATGACTATATGTTTAGTTTAAACATTCATAGGTTTATAATCAAAATCTGAGATAAAACCTCAAAAAATACTGGAACACATAAGTATATATGTATTTTCATGAAAAAAAAGAGAAAAGAGAAAGAAAAAGAGAAGGTTACCTCAAATTGACACTATAGACACATGTGAGTTTACATGATCAGCTCTGTAAATTTGTATTTCACATGGAAATCTTCATTGCGTTAAAAAGATTTTACCATACACATAAGTGTACATACATATATATATACATAAAATATACATTATTAATAATAATAATATTCTTGCCCTTTCTTACATGATTATCGTACAAGCATAGAATAGAACAGATATCAATATATTAAAATATTAAAAACGCCAAGAATATTTTCCTCCCCAGAATATCTAGGGCCGTAATAAAAACACAGTGTGCCCAGCATATCAATCAATCCCTCTAATTTATTTGACAATATTGCCAAGTTCATTCGAAGCAATCAGAATCAAAAGCAAATAAAACCAAAATTATTCACCAAACCTATTTAGCAGAAATCATTAAAAAAAAACAAACTTTAGGATATATATATATATATATATATATATATAGTACCAAGACTGGACTTGAACCATCAAGACAGTTGTCGTATGTCATGCATCGATTCATATATTTTATCTGATGAGGGCGTGCTGAAAAAACAGTACAGTATCTCCGAAATATATATAATAAAACATATTTTGATTATGTGAACGTATTCATTTATTAAAATTTTGAATAATATATATATATATATGTGTATGTGTATAAATGTGTGTGAGTGTATATATATGTATATATATATATATATATATATATATATATATATATATATATATATATATATATATGTGTGTGTGTTTATATATATATATATACATATATATATATATATATATATATATATATATATATATATATATATATATATATATATATATATATATATATATACAAACCTCTGAACAATAAAACTTACACAATATATGTATGTTTATACATACATACACACATTCATACATTGAAGTACATGAACACAAATCCAAATCACAATTACTAGAGTTCATTGGCAAATTATTGATTCTTTTATCTATATCATTCACACAAGTCTTCATTTTAAATCACCACATTGATCCGCTATCACATATTCATCTCAGCTCAATAGTCGCTGCTGCTGATGCTGCTATGATTTTTCATACAATTCGAAGGTTTGAAATTGTCTTGAGCTAAGAATGAGAAACAATTAAACGCGTTATCTCTTACTACCTTGTTGCATGCAATCTATTCATATTTTCGATTACAGAATTATATAGTCATATAAGCAAAAGCATTTTAATGCCACATATTTACTCAAGGTTTAAGACTTGCGACCTTTCTTTATTGCATTGAAAGTCTTTCTTTCTTATACAATTGCTTCCATTAATCCTTAAATTGAATTAGATATCTGTTAAATTTCATTCCTTTCCGCTTCGCTTCATTTTCTGATAAAATTAGTTCTCTCAAGCTTCAACCTATAACTCCTACACACTTAACTTACAAATCAGCTAGCCAAATACAAACCTTGCATCGACACATTACCTAGGCTGCTGCTGTTGTTACTACTACTACTACTACTACTACTACTACTACTACTGCTGCTGCTCCTGCTGTTGCTGCTGTTGCTGCTGCTGCTACTGCGTCTGCTGCCACTGATATCACTACCTACTACTACTACTACTACTACTACTACTACTAGTACTGATGAGCATGCTGCTACTACTACTATTACAACGGCTGCTGTTATTAATTCCGCCGCCTTTAATTTCCCTGCTATTATTACGATATATTATAACTATGATAATATGAAAACATACTGATGACATCGTTAAGAATAATGACGATGACTTCCGTTTGAGCAACGAGTCCTCAACTGCCTCCGTTCTTCTTCGACTGCTTCCGGTCCACTTCGCTGTCGAACATAGGAAGGTAACTATATCCGGTGCCCTCCTCAACAAACGGTACTCTTCTTGATAATGAGTGCACTCGCATAGGTATAGACCAATGCCTCAGCTTTCGCGTGTGTGATCCACATAAACGATAGCTGTGGATCTGTCGTCGATAAATTCGGCCTGAACCCATTATCATGCCACGAAAACGCAGGCCGGTTCTCCCGATATATCACTCTCAGAAAATGCGAAAAAACCTCGACGCAGCCAGCTTCCCGTCACATATGAACAAGCATGCCTCCAGCGCGGTGACGGAAAGCGACCCGACGGATTTACCTTCTTCGCTTTCGAAGGAGTTAAATCCTTCAACTGTGAAGAGGCATGCTGTGACACTTTCTCCGTCTCAAACTTAGTCACCTGGGCCACAAACCCCCATATCACGGGTCGCAATGCAGTGGACAGAAAGGCTAGAAAATACCGGAGCTTGGACGGACACATACTCTTTTTACCCGTCTCCGAAAAGACAGCAGACGTCCTCGGACTCCGGGCAACCGACCTCTTCCCTAAAATCGGATTGATAGCAGTCCGTCTGAGGAAGGAATCCGGCGAAGAGGAGTGTCTTTGGTCATAGTCCACGTATCTGCCCTTTTGTCCCCGTGGTGCAGCCAAAATACTTTTCAAACCTAAGTGTTGAGTCTGCCACTTTCTCCCGTACCCCTTTCTTTCTTCCTTTGCCTTGTAGTCCTAGATCTCCCCATTATTTTCCTCTTATTTGTAGTATTCATACCCCTTTCCAATACTACTCTCTTTTTCTGTATATTTAAAGAAATAAAGTATGAATGGCCAATTATTGGTAGAGAGAACCAAGTCGAAATACAAAGCAAACCAGTTAATAAGAAACTGGAGGAATTAAAATAGCAGTAGCGTAATACCAATGACTACTACTACTACTACTACTACTACTACTAATACTACTACTACTACTACTACTACTACTACTACTACTACTAGATAACAAATAATGATAATAATAATAATTGCTTTATATATTAGCCACAATGGCGGGCATATAGAGGCAAGCCAGAGGAAGGGTCAGTGGGGGTTTACATATATAATAGTGTAATATAAATAGCAACAACAAAATAATAAAATTGAAACAATTTACATTCCCAATAACGGAGAAAACCACACAGGCGTGACTCAGGTTCCACACAAAATCCTGAACAAGCGACACTTCAGGGGCAACCGAGAAAGGTGCCCCACTCATCTTCAAATCAACCAGCCTACAGGTGTATGCTCAGAATACAGAATAGGCCCATTCCCGTGGGCCATTCACGCTACATTCATGCATCAACTGAAGCCGGCGAGGCAATCTTCACTGTGGTCTCGATAGAAAGCCGGATCCGTCCTATACGCGACAACAGCTGTTCGACATAATTATACAAGTCAGTAATGCCTGGATATTGGACGAATGCGTGTAGAACGATTTCTTCGACACTTGTGCATCCCGGACAAGTCCGTCTGACAGCACTTCTGTGTCTGTAAAGTTTATCTCCAAACTGCAGTGCTACCCTCTTATAGAACTCGGGGATGGAAGTTCCACTGACCTCATTGTTCACTTGGTATAGGTCAGTAAGCACATCACAACATTCCCGATGCCAGGCACGCAGTCTTGACCAAAGACTGCAGCCCAGTCAAATAGACGAGCTGCGGCTATACCTGTCTCACAAACGGTGGCCCCACCTGTTGAAAGTTTATGAAGAATACCTGGAGCTGCCGTAGCCTAATTACATGTTTACGCATAAATAGACAAGGCCTACACATTCATCCGCTTAAAGGGTTCTAGCAACAGAAAAACGTTCTTATTATCGAACCTGTTAGAAAGGAGCCGTTCAAATTTGGGGAGACGCGAATGGAGGGCAGAAACGACAGTCAGGAGTTAGTAGATGTTGGACGTAGCCTAACCTTTCAGAGACAACTTCTTTTAGGCCAATTTCAGGGTGATAGTGGTCTCCTCTTTCGTAACCAAGTCCCAATTCTTCTCCACCTGGAAGTTTTGTTTGAACCTCACCGGAGCATCTTTACCGGCCCGTCCGTCTAACACATAATGACGTTGTTGAACGGCATGGACTTTTCAGGGTTTAGTTTTGCTCCCATCAACTTTTCATATTCGTCCAAGTAAGGTCTGACCACCTCAATTTCCGAGGTCCCGATACCATCACGGTGATGTCGGCCGCAAATGCAGACACAGCCTTTTCATGAATAGGGTTCGAACGGGGTGCACTGCAACAACTCCAATTCTATAGTAATGACTCGAGATTCTATGTTTACAGAAAGAGGAGAGAGAGGATTCTTGTCGGACCGATCGAAAAATCCGATATAGTGGCAATTATATTTTACCACCGACCAGACGTCACTGTGCATTAGGGCGATCTAACTTGTGAAGACGGGACAGTAACCAGTTCCTTTAAGGATAGCCTCAGGTACCAATGGTCGACCGAAGAGCTCCACCTAAGCCTGGTTGATGCCCTGCTCTCTCTTTTTCTGATGTATCGCATGAGGTGGAGTTTGTCATGTATGGACCTAGTCGGAATTGGGAAAGTTTGCATCTCCTCTGAAAAATCCTCGAGGACAAGCGTCAAAGTCTTCGCTAGCACCTTGGCCAAAATCTTAAAATCTGGATTTTGCAGAGTTATAGGCCTGAAGTTATCTAACGTAGCCCTGGCGTTCTCCCCATTCCTTATCAGTGACTCTACGACCAGGATCACAGAACTGGAAATACTCACATTCTGCTGCCAGTTCCAGTAGAGCGCTTCGAGGGGATAGGAGTACAAGTCTGACATATTTACGTACATCTCGTAGAGTAGACCAGCCAGACCGAGTTACTTGCATCTGGTGCATCCGACTAGGGCATCCTGATACTCAGATAAAATTATCGGCTTTTCGCAGCGCTCATCCTCGACTTGCGAGAAACATGCTAGACCGTCGATGTTGCGACTTTAGTCTGCTAAATTCTTAGGCTCTTCTCCCCACGGAACAGTTGAGCAAATTGGTGGCGGAGGGCCTTAGACACCAGCCTGTAATTGTTCCTCTCGTTTTCGTAATTGCCGTCAAAGACCTCGTTTCAGTGAGAACGCGTCTTATCTCTCACAACGCAACTGTCTCATTGCGCATTTAATAAATAGTCCCACGGCATTCTCGGCGCTCGCACCTCAGTTACAATGCCACGACGAATTGTCTCGTCTGATTTAGCCACAAGCTCTACCACCTTTATATTTTTCTCTAACGCTTCGTTACTAAAAGCTCAATGTGGCTGAGCTTGATTGCATAGAATTATCTATAACATCAGTATATGTGATGCCACTCTACAAGCCTCACACCTATCTTAGTCACGCAACCAATCACACAAAGCCTTCTATTGTCAAGCCTGTTATTCGGAGATAGACTAACAGCTACTCAGTATGCCATCTCCAAAACAAATATTTTCTCTATTTTGTTTGTTTTTCTTCTAATTACTTTATTGAACTAATTAAGCAATACGCAAACAGATGATGTCGCCACGATCCTACGTAACCTGTGTGTTGAAATATATATAGTGTATTTTTTTACAATAATAACATTTTAAGGGAAATTCAACAGTGCGGACTCCTGATATTTTTATCAAAGAAAAAATATATATATGTATATATATACATTGTTATATTATATATATTATTATTATTACTATATATATTATTATATATATATATATATATATATATATATATATATATATATATATATATATATATATATATATATATATATATATATATATATATAGTTGGTGTTTACGTGTGTCATCGTCTTTATATGTAGGTAGAGATGTGTGCTGATGTAGGTATGTATGTTGACGTGTGTATGTTGTGGGTTCGTCTTAGGGAGAAGTGTTTAGACGGGGTCCGTATTTGTTAATGAAGTAAGATTCCTTGCTGATGCGGTGGGTGTGGGTGGCATTATCTTTAAATTTGTAGAGAGGAAAGATTCTGAAGTTGGGATGATTTTGGGCCGCACAGGTATAAATGTGTTCACTCAGTGGTATTTTCCTGTATTCCAGTATTTTAATTTGGGATCTATGGACAGTCATGCGTTGGCGGAGACTGTTTTTGGTCTGGCCTATGTATTGTTCTCGACAACCTGAACAAGTTAATACATATATTAGATTTTCCGATGCACATGTGAAATTGTGTTTTACTATAAAACGTTGTCCATCTTTGAAATAGAATTCCGAACCCTCTATTAGGTTGATGCAAATGCCACAGTTGGGTCTATCGCATTTTTTACTGTGGGTTTCGTTGTTGTGGTTGGCAGTACTTTGGCATGTGTTAAGATGTTTTTCATTGACTTGGATTGTCTTTTGCTCTTTATGATATCGTGTGTTCGTAGAATTTGGTTCATTCTATGGTCCTTTTTCAATACAGGGATGTTCTGGAGGATGGTGTCAAAGGCCTCATTGTTGAGGGGGTTGTGTGTGGAGATGTATGGAAGAGCTTTTAGTTTTGGTTGATTTACTTTAGGGTGTCTAAGGACCTGGGTACTGAGTTTTAGGGCACGTTGGATTCCATTATCAATTAGTGATGCAGGGTAGTCCCTGCCTATGAGTGTGTCCTTTAGTTCTTGTAGCCGTAAGTAGCAGATGTTTTTATTGGAGACTATAGTACAGATTCTCTTGGCTAAGTGGTAGGGAATATTAATTTTAACGTGTCTAGGGTGGCAAGAGTTGAAGGGGAGATATTGCTTGGAGTCTGTGGGCTTGTAGTATATGTCTGTTTCTATTTTTTGTTATGGATCTTAATGAGGATGTCGAGGAAAGGGAGTTGTTGATGGCTGTATTCCATCGTGAAGTTAATATTTGTGTTGAGCCCATTTATAAGGGTGTGAAATTCTTTAAGTTTTTCGATGTTTTCGTGCCAAAGGATGAAGCAGTCATCTAGATATCGCTTCCAGTTCCTTTCAATGTGTAAGTGGAGGGTGTTTCCAAATTTGTTTAGGACTTTAGTGTAGAGGGTGATTTCCAGGTATCCTATGACTAGGTTGGCATAAGTAGGGGCTGTTTTCGTTCCCATAGCGGTCCCAGATTTCTGCCTGTAGGGTTTGTTATTGAAAACGAAGTAATTTTTCTCTAAGATAAATTTGAGTCCCTCTATCACGAATTCTTTTACGATGCGTTGTGGGGGTTCATTGTGGAAATTATCCAGCCAGAATTGGATAGCTTCTATTCCTAGGTTGTGGGGGATGTTGGAGTATAGGTTGACTACATCGAACGTCACTAGTAGGGTTTGTTCAGAAAATGGCATATTAGGGAGGTGATTGAGCATATCTAGGTCGTCCCTTATATAGCTTTTGATGTGCTTCAGGAAGGGTTTGAGAAGGGTATCAATGAAGTTGCTAAGACGGTGCGTTTCGCAAGCGGGGCCTGCTATTATAGGTCTTAATTTGAGATCATTGGGTGAGAGGACATTGATGACTATGTCTGTGGCTTCCTTGCATGCCTTACTGATTGATTCGCTTTTATGTACTTTAGGGATACCGTAGAAAAGGCTGGATTTACTTGTGAAGTCTGTGATGAAGCTGAATTCCTTGTTAGTGAGTCCTTCTTTGTATGGGTTGATTAGAGTTTTTAGGTTTCTCATAATTTTCTGTTGATTGTAGTGTTCAGCCTTTTCGTAGTATGTTTCGTTTTCCAAAGTGGAGAGCGCTAAGTTGATATAGAATTCTGTCTCCATTAGGACTACTGTACTCCCTTTATCAGACTCTTTAATTGTAATGGTTCTGTCGGTTTTTAATCTATTTAATTCTTCCCATTCTTTCTTGTCGAGGTTTGGCTTGTGTTTTTGTCTGTGCAAGTGCTGGTAAGGGAAGTTTGTGATGTGTTCACAGAATTCGTCCAGGATTTTATTTCCACCTTTTGAAGGGGTGTAATTGCTTCTATTTCTGGCTAATGATTCATCCTCATTGTACTGGTCGAATAGTTGTTCACTAAGTCGTAACTTTCTACAGAAGTCTGTGATGTCTTCCTTCATTTCATAGTAGTTAGGACGCAGTGTGAATTTAAGACCTTTGGAGAGTAAGTTGATAAGGTTGGGTGTTGGTTCTGCACTAGTAAGATTGATAATTTTTATTACTATCGGTTTCTCCTCCCTGTCTTGTGTTATTTTGTTTGCCTGTATCTGTGTCCCACACCCAGCGCATCAGCAAGGAATCTTACTTCATTAACAAATACGGACCCCGTCTAAACACTTCTCCCTAAGACGAACCCACAACATACACACGTCAACATACATACCTACATCAGTACACATCTCTACCCACATATAAACACAATGACACACGTAAACACACATGATCTATGGTGCAATACAAAAAAATATATGTGCATATATATGTATGTATATATGTATATATATATATATATATATGTAGTGAATATATGTATGTGTATATATAGATAGTGAATATCATTTCACACCTTTTATTGTTAAGATTTTTGATGTTCTATTAAGAGAACCGATTTTACTGAAAAAATCGAATAATGTACACCATTTTACCAGGGGGGGAAAAAATACTGGTCCACCCACACACACACACACACACACACATATATACGCAAACACATACACACGCGTACATCAACATACAAAGAGACTTACACACACACACACACACACACACGCACTTCTCCGTATAAGACAAAAGCTGAAAAATATCTTTTGACATGCTAAAATACCCCCCATTGCTTTCAGACACATTCTTACTGATCATCGAATTACTCTGCTATACACACACACACATACACACACACACACACACACACACACACACACACACACACACACACTTATCTTAATAGCCATTTGACACACATCGCTGCTGTCCATTGTCGCAGCATCGAACACCTTAATACTACTACTACTACACACACACACACACACACACACACACACACACACACACATATACACACACACACACACACATACACACACACACACACACACACATATTTGTTGTGAAAGAGTCATTTCTCAATCTTGGCGCAAAACCAATTTTTTATCCATGACCTCTACCGACCAATCAAAATTGTTTTGACCAAGAACTTTTGCTGGAGCCACTTTTTTAACATAAAAACAGGTAGAATTCCCAAAACTAATCAGATCAGAGCAAACAGCACGGACACTCTATCTCAAAATTATTTTTGAAAAGCATTTAGAAATGCGCAACCGGTAAAACTTAAAAACTTAAAACCACAACTGAATACTAACCCATACAATCACTAATCCTCTTTTATTCCTAATTAAACCATTTTTCAACTGTGAACAATTTGTCAGCATTTTCTATTCCGTTTACCAATATATATATATATATATATATATATATATATATATATATATATATATATATATATATATATATATATATATATATATATATATATATATATATATATTGTTATACTATGGAAGGGTCATGTTGCCAATAAGAAACACACGCACCAGCTGCATCCACTCCAATTTATTATTAATTAAATTTATAAATTTAAGAATTTCTAAATTTCCAATTAGGTGGTTGGTGCCGCAACCGGACGGTTGTTCATATATTGTCAAAATTGTTTCGTCACACATACTGTGACCTTTTCAGTGACTGGGGATTCTTCTCTTTGTTTTGTGCATCTCCTTTGTTCTGTCCTACACCACCTTATTTTTATGTGTGTTGTGTGTTTCGTTTCCGCATGTGTTAGATCCGGATGTCTGTGTGGGTTTTTATTTGTTTATTTATTTGTTAATTTACATCTTACTGGTTGGGTGTTTGTTCTATGTGTGTGTGTTTTCATTTTGTCCTTAATTGTAACTTGTGATGTTGTTATTCCATTCATGTTTTCTATTTAATTTTGGTTGGAGTTCATTCATGTTTTCTAATTAATTTTGGTTGGAGTTCATTCTTGTTTATTGCTTCTGTGATTTGTCTAAACATTGCGTCTTTTCTGTGTGTAGATTTTATTTTTTTTCTATGTTCTCTAATTTTCCCTTACGTTCCATTTTAGCATGTTGGAGGAGTAGTGATGATTCTTTTCTATCTTGAAGCTCTCACCAGTGTTCATTTAACCGTTCTCCTATACTACGAGCTGTCTCACCTATGTACACAATGTTCTTATCTTTACATTGTCCTTCAGTACATCTTATGCTATATACTATGTTTCTAGTTTTACAGTTACTATGGGGGCTTAGTTTACAGATTAGGCATTTATTATCTATACAGGGAGGTCTTTGAAAGGGTATGTATTACTAATAAGTGTATTTTAAGGAGGTACCTGGTCTTCCTACTATCTTAATATTTAGTTTAAGTTTATCTAGAGCCCTTCTAAATTTGTAAGAAAATTCACCACTATCGTTTGTATTGAAGAACATTACACTCTGGTATGTATTGCTATGATACCATGAGTTTATTCTATTAACCTTATTCCTAGTTCTTTCTATTCTATTCCAAAATGTTCTCCTGTGCAAGGGGCAGGTCCCATTTGTATCATTATTTACCATGTTTTCCCATTAGGTTCTGGCTCCTCTATATACTCTGATTTTATAGAGTTCTTGTTATTGTTGTTTGTGTCTGTATGTCTGTTGTTGTCTCTGTGTTTGTTATTATTGTTGTTGTGTGAGTTGTTGTTGTTATCGTTGTTTGTGTCTGTTGTTGTTGGAATGTGTGTTGTATATGTGTGTGTGCGTATGTTGTTTCTTATGTGTTTGTTGTTGTTATTGTTGTTTTTGAGGCTCCAACGTAATTTTGTAAATGATTTTTCTATTTCTGACAAGCATCTTATCATATTTACCTTATTATATGTGGCATATTTAGGTGGTAACTGTAAGATGGATAATTCATCAGAGTCGACTGTAGTGTTGCCGTATATATTTGTGTTTTTGTTGTTGAATTCATCCTTTAATGAGATGTCGGCCATGCTTATACCATCAATCCTATCAGGATATTTATCTCTATTCTCTGAAGTTTTTTGGTTTAGTCTCATTGTTATATATAACAATAGCAATATTACACATAAAGCAGCAGTCTGGAATTCTACTTTTTATAATCCTTCTGATATGTCCTTCGACCAGCGACGAGTCCACGGCACTACTTTAGCTTTTAACAAACGCACGCAATTGCCGTCACAGGTCGATAAACAAAGAGAAGCACAATTTAATATAGCAAGATCTAAACTTAGAAATATTATGGAACAGTATAGCAAGAAGAAAAATAGAATGGAGGCCCAGCCACTGGGAGAAACATTTGCATATGGCTTGCGTAAGCTCATGCAGCGCTCACGTAATGGAGAGATTGCATGCTTTCCAACAGACACGTCTGGCATAATGTCGGTTTACAGTCTGCCAAACTACATCCAGGCAATGGAACCCCACATCACTAACACAAGAGAAGTAACACGACAAGAGCATGAGGATAGGGAGAAAACGCTCAATGCTCATATGATGATGTGGAGAAACAAAATGTATCCCAATAAATGGAATGCCAACAACTTTCAGGCCTGGAACAGTGACGTGCCACAGTTGTATGAGCTTTGAAAAGACCATAAGCCGAACAGTAATAAGTCCACCAATACGGCCATTCTGTACAGCTAACATTGCTAGTAACTACAGACTTTTCTACTTCCTCTCTCTGATCGTACGCCCCATCATTGAAATGTCCCCGGATATATGTGATAGCATGGAGGACATCCTCAGCAGAATCAACGAAAATAAACCTCTAGGGACCTAACAGACGCTATAATAGGTAGTATATGGATGTTGTGTCCCTATACCCATCCATTGACGTTGATTTTGCTGTGGATAAATGCGTAGAAATGATCATTGAGAGCAATGTTGAATTCCGTGGGATTGATACCAGTTAGCTGGGACTCCTACTTAAACTTACCTATAGTAATGATTATATAGATACATATGATCTTAGCAACCTCTGCCCCACAAGGCCAGCAAGAGGAAGACCACATACTATTACCTTAATTGCCAAGAAAACCCACACAGAAAGATGGAACAGGTGGACCAGAGCTATACGGACCCCCGAAAACCATGATGAACAGAAGAACATGATTGCACATACGGTGGGGGCCAGTATAAAACTAACCCTTAAGGAACTTATGTTCAAATTTAATGGAAAATATATGCCTGAGAGGAGGGAGCAGCCATTGGTATTAGCATTGCAGGTGACATAGCTAACCTATTTATGGTATGGTGGGACAATAAACTTAAACTTATACTTAAAGAACAATTAGAAGACAGCAACCTCTCAACCCTGATAACGTACTCTCGTTACGTTGATCACATAAACATCGTAGTAAAAACACACCCACTAGAGAACAGTCAGAAATTAGATAAAAGCAAAATGGAAAGCATCCAACAAATAGCTAACTCCATCCATCAGATTATTAGAGTTACTATAGACTACCCAAGCAAACACCCCAATCATCGATTACCAGTACAAGACACAGAGCTCTGGTTAGAAACCATTAAAAACAAAAAAACAAATCCTCCATTCCTATTATGCCAAACCCATGACTTCCAAATATCTGATCCACCGAAACTCGACATACTGATTGCGGATATAGTACGGGTTATGAGAAACGTGTCCCGCGTATGCAACCCCAAAGAACTAGAGAGACACATAAAACACTTCATCCACCATATGCAGTTCTCTGGTTACAATTAGAGAGATAAAATCAGATTATATAGAGGAGCCAGAACCAGATGGGAATAAATGGTAAATAATGATACAAATGGAACCTCCCCATTGTATAGGAGCAAATTTTGGAATAGAATATAAAGAACTAGGAATAAGGTTAATAGAATAAACTCATGGTATGATAGCAATAAATACCGGAGCGTAATATTCATCAATACAACCCCTAGAGGTGAATTAGCTTACACATTTAGAAGGGCCCTAGATAAACTTAAACTAAATATTAAGATAGTAGAAAGACCAGGTACCTCCATAAAAACACCTATTAGTAATGCATACCCTTTTCAAAGGCTTCCCCGTATAGATAAGAAATGCATAATCGGTAAAATAAGGTCCCATATTAACTGTAAAACTAGAAACATAGTACATAGCATAAGATGAACTGAAGGACAATGTAAAGATAAGAATATAGTGTACATCGGTGAGACAGCTCGTAGTATAGGAGAACGATTAAATGAACACTGGCGAGAGCTTCAAGATAGAAAAGATTCATCAGTACTCCACCAACAAACTAAAATAGTACATAAGGGCAAATTAGAGAACATAGATATAAAAATAAAATCTACACATAGAAAGACGCAATGTCAGAAACAAATCACAGAAACAATAAACATGAATGAACTCCAACCAAAATTAAATAGAAAACATAAATGGAATAACAACATCACAACTTACAATTAAGGACAAAATGAAAACATACGCACATAGAACAAACAACCAACCAGTAAGATGTAAATAAACAAATAAATAAACAAATAAAAACCCACACAGACACCCGGATTTAACACATGCGGAAACGAAACACCCAACACACACAAAAACAAGATGGCGTAGGACAGAACAAAGGGGAGGCGCAAAACAAATTCAAGAAACCCCAGTCACTGAAGAGGTCACAGTATGTATGACTAAACAATTTTGACAATATATGAACAACCGTCCGCTTGTGGAACCAACCAACCAACCGGAAATTTAGAAGTTCTTAAATTTATAAATTTAATTTATAATAAATTGGAGTGAAACACTGGTGCGTGTGTTTCTTATTAGCAACATGACCCTCCCAAAGTATAATACTATCGGTTTCAACACACGTTTTCATATAAAGAATCTGGCTAAACAAATTCAGAGAGGATATATATATATATATATATATATACAAAATACCTGTTGATAACGTGATATTCCTTGTTCGATCATTACACCAAAAGCTTATAGTTTTGAGCAGAAATTATTATTGATTTAGACGTCGTGAAAACCCTGTACTGGATTTTACCATCAATTCCAAGCGTCCAGATTTGTTATATATATATATATATATATATATATATATATATATATATATATATATATATATATATATATACGATTATGTCATTTATTTTGTCTGACCTGTTTAACTTGTCTTGTTTTGTGGCTTAGTTGGTCTATACCTTATTGACCGCCTTCTTAGTTTGTATGCACTTTATAACCTATTTTATTGCTCTAGTCTTTTAGCCTATGATGCACTTGCTAGCATGACTCGGAATTTGCGTTGCATTTCGCTTTTCCTACCCGCCGAAATGCGATTCTCACTGATTTATATATATATTTATATACAAATTTAAATTATTGAGAATCGCACTTCGGCCTATGAAATAACGAAAAACAACCTCCGAGATGTGTGGCAAGTGCTCAATGGTTCAGAAGAACCAGAGCTACATTATACGTTTAAGGCCAAACACACTGAGACGGTGGTTAAACATTCATCCGACCAGCCAAAAAAACGATCAAGTAATTCGGGTCAAACAAATACAAATATATGTGATTGAAAATTTACCCGGACCCTGGAAGGTTGGTAAAATCCAGCATTTGGGTTTCAGCGACTCCTAAATCAAGTACTGCCCGCTTACATAAAAAATGTTAGGCTGCTGTTAAGATGATTGAACAAGGGAGCCACTTATATATATATATATATATAAGAGTGTATTGAAGTTTGCTTGAAGCATTGGGGAATAATAAGGTAAATTTCTTTAAGTCGTTTGGAAGCCTCGACAATGCAGATGGGTAAAATCTCCGAGTAACAAGATCCGGTGGTGGAGAGAGAGATGTAAGTGGGTGTACGTTGATATGCGTGGCGTGTATAAGACTGTAACGTGTAGAGGATTGAAGGAAAGATTGTAAAGGATAAAAATAAAAATAACAACACGAGAAAGAGTTACCTCGGGAGAGATTTAATTGTCCCTATATATTTCGGATTCACTTCCATCAACTGGGGTTTTTTTGGGGGGGAGGGAGGGTTGTCTGTCGGAATGGTGCTAAACGTGTCCTCCGCTGTACGTTGTTTTGAATATCTGATGTATTCAGCAGAGCGCGCGTGCGCGTGAAATGGGGGCGGTCAGGCAGAGGTCAGCGGCCGAAGTAGTTCTTTCAATTTTGGGAGCGAGGTGGGGTGGCACTAGCTGTCAGTCCATTCTCACCCTGTTTGGTGATTGTTACTGTGTGTGTGTGCGTGTGTTGTTGTCTCGCTTGAGTGTGTGTGTGCGTGTGTTGCTGTCTCGCTTGTGTGTGTGTGTGCGTGTGTTGCTGCATCGATTGTTAACTTTAACCAACCACCTCATTTCGCTTCTCTCGGATCGGTTGTTTAATTGTGGCCCTAGGCGTTTGATCTAAAGTGCTTCCTTGATACGTAACGTGCCGACGTTTCTTTCTGTCGCTAGTATTGTGACAATGGGCCTTCCGTCTTTGTTTCCGCATTTGGCTATGTGTTTCCGGAAAGACGAGGCCCTGGTTTTAGTGTGTTCCTTGATCCGGATGTGCAACGGCCAGATTGTGCTACCTATATAGTATTGGTTGCACTTGTTACATTCTATTTGATACAAGACGTATGTGAGTAGGCAACAGTTCGCATGGCGCATCGGGCAGTCTCTGAGGGAGCAAGCGTCAGTTGATTTCCCGGGTTTCCTGGAGAGGCATCTTCGCATATATATATATATATATATATATATCAAGTAAGAATATTTTAGAAATAGCGAGCGAATTTGAATTATAAATGTAAGCTATCGCCGTATTTTGACTAAGGAAATTAAAGAATATACGGCGATAGCTTACTTTTATAATTTTTATATATATATATGATAAAATGACAGGAGGCTGGGCTTTTGTAAATCCTTGCAAGTTTTATTATAATATGATCACTTCAATGACCGGGTTCCCTATGAATCCGGTGATATCATCAGGTTTTCGAAATATAATTAATGAATGTAACAGATAAAATCCATGGGGCTAATAATCATAGACTTGAGGACGACCGACCATTTAGCATCTTCCAATTTAACCGGCTATATATGTATATACTGTTTGTTTACAAAAAAACGAGCATTATAATAAATGTTCGGTAAACCCATACGTACATATATATATATATATATATATATATGTGCATGTCTGTATGTATATACATAATACTGTACGTCTGTATACATATATGTATGTACGTATACATACTTATATTTAAATATTAGCCGTACTAAGAGTGAGAAACGAAAATTTCATTTTTTCTATGTATATATATATATACTTATATATACATGGAAAAAATGACAAACAGCCTGAATTAAGCCGTACTGTGTTCGGCACCCTTCCTGTCAGTCGATTGACAGTTTGAAAGTATATATTTGTCAGTGTTGAACAAAAGTGCAACGATGGTTGCCGAACACTGTACGGTTCAATTCGGGATGTTTGTTTACAAACAAACCGAGCATTATAATAAATGTTCGGTAAACCCATACGTACATATATATATATATATGTGTGTGCATGAATGTATCTATATACATACTACTGTACGTCTGTATACATATATGTATGTACGCATGCATACTTATATTTAAGTATCAGCCGTACTAAGAGTGAGAAATGAAATTTCAATTTCATTTTTTCCATTTATCCTTTCCGATACGCCCGGCCGACTAACTCATTCGATATAGAAATTAGGCTGCTCAGCCGTTAATATGTATAAGGAAAGTATATACTTTCAAACGTTCAATCGAGTGACAGGAAGGTATACGTTGCTGTTGACAACTAATCAGCTATTAACTAGTTCATCGTTCCTTTGTCAGTGTTGTACAAAAGGTCAACGATGGTTGCCTAACACTGTACGGCTTAATTCGGGATGTTTGTTTACAAACACACCGAGCTTTATAATAAATGTTCAGTAAACCCATACGTACATATATATATATATATATATATATATATATGTGTGTGTGTGTGTGTGCATGTCTGTATGTATATACATACTACTGTACGTCTGTATTAATATATCTACGTACGTATACATACTTATATTTATATATATATATACATATATATATATATATATATATATATATATATATATATATATATATATATATATATATATATATATATAAACGAAGGCAATCCAAAAAGTAAGGTCTCCTTTCGATATTGGATCCTTTACATTTAAATCCTGTGGATGTTGCTTCGGGATACATCTGGAACCAAAATGCAGAGAGCATGTAGAGTAATCCACCGATCTTTACGCATGTTTTCCTCTGAAAGAGACCTTACTTTTGGGATTGCCCTATATATATAATAACTGCGCGAAATTTGCACTTGGAAGTAGCGTTCAACGGGAGTTCCATTCTCAACGGCTGCCAAGCCAAGATTGAGCATCCCAGCGAAACACGCGCATGCTTGTTTACGAGTGAATTACGCACCAATCACAAGTGTTGCCAACAGCCGTACGAACAGTTTCTCTACGTCCCCATCGCTTTGGAGACCTTAATTATCGGGTTACCCTCGTGTATATATATATATATATATATATATATATATATATATATATATATATATATATATATATATATATATATATATATATATATATATATATATATATGTATATATATATATATATATATGCAAACGTTCTATTTACAATTGTTGGGATACAACAGCCTCCAAAAGTAATGGTTGTATTTTAAAAGGGTACGTCAAAGCTATTTGTAAAACTGTTATATATTGTAGTTTGTCTGATGAAGGCATACCATAATTTAATGTGGTAACCCTGAAATATGTATAATGAAATAAATATGGTTTTGTAAATATAATTTCCATTTATTAATATCGTATATATATATATATATATATATACATATATATATATATATATATATATATATATATATTATATACATATATATATATGTGTATATATATATATATATATATATATATATATATATATATATATATAAATATATATATATATATATATATATATATATATATATATATATTATGTATATATATATATATTATGTATATATATATATATATATGTTTACATATATATATATATATATATATATATATATATATATATGTGTGTGTGTATATATATATATATATATATATACATATATACTTATATATATATATATATATATATATATATATATATATATATATATATATATATATATATATATATATATATATATATATATATATATATATATATATATATATATGTGATGTATATATATATATATATACATATATATACATATTGATATAATAATATATATATATATATATATATATATATATATATATATATATATATATATATATATATATATATATATATATATATACATATATACGTATAATTGAATATACAAAAGGGCTAAACACAGATATAAACATACATGTGTTTGAATTGTGAAGGGCCAAGTTCACTAGGGTGAAAAAAATACTAACTATAACTGTATGGTGTGTCAGACTCAATCTAAACTATAACAAAGTAAGGAGCATTAGTAAAATAAGTTGGATTACATATTACATAATTCATGTACTAAATTCCGTGGCTGTTGATTAAATATATTTTGTTTATTTAAAGATTCACCTCTTTAACATTTCTGAGATATCAACACTTCCGTTTGGCGATCGCCTAAATAAATATCCTAATTTTCTGTCACTAATTTTATATATAATATCGTCTGTTTTTAATGTATCATGGATTACATTACTAATTACTTAAGACAGTGTAACGTAGTTTTCGCTCAATGTCTATGTATTATATATTATTTGATGTATTATATCTACATGTATATATATATATGCTGGCAGAAAACCCCTCGAAAGGTGGTTTTTCTACTAGTTTAAAGTAATAAATCAAGAAAAAGAAGAACAAACCTATATTGTGAAACTGCTTGAAATACCCAGACAGCTTTGGTAGCTCTCTCGCAATTTATTTAGCCAAGGAAATTACAAATGTTCTGCTCTTCAGTGGGTGTAAAAAATCAGTGAACCCTCCACTTATATATATATCAGAAGACTGAATAGTGTCCGAATATGAAATAACGCACATAGCATCAGAACCTAGCGTTTCTCATAAACATACTCTGCTAAAATTAACAGCCGGGTTTACACGATATTTAAATTAGCTCGTTAAGACGGAGCCGACAATATCAGGTATTGAGTTAGAAACTCAAAATAGTCTCTTACAATTAAATAGCTCCAAGACAGAAGTTTTTCTGAGACGTGTAATATAATTAAATATATAAAAGAGATAAACACAGATATACGCGTACATGTGTTCGAATTGTCTATATATGTGTGTATCTCTCTTGTATATTCAATTACATTACACGGGTCAGAAAACTTCTTTCTTGGAGCTATTTAATTTTAAGAGACTATTTTGAGTTTCTAACTCAATATCTGATATATATATATATATATATATATATATATATATATATATATATATATATATATATATATATATATATATATATAATGTAGAAGAGTAACAAACGAGGTGATATATATAAAATCTAATAGTACAAAGGAAATAGATTCTTTCAGTAGAAAATGTTGAAACTATTTTTTTTTCAGTGACAGATCAAAACATTAATTTATTTACAATATCGGTTTCAGCATTAAATTCATTTTCAATTGCGGATATGCAGAATATTGTTAACTTGCATATTTGTACAAATAATGATAATAGTAATAATGAAGGAAATGAAAATAAAAAGAGGTAGGAAAATTTATTTTCACATACATGTTCATACAGAGAAGATAGTTAATTTCTCTGTCTATCCTACTCTGCTTATAGCTATAAGCATTATTATTATTACCATTATCACTATTTGTACAAATATGCAAATTAACAATATTCTGCATATCCGCAATTGACAATGCATTTAATGCTGAAACCGGTATTGTTAATAAATTAATGTTTTGATCTGTCACTTAAAAAAAAATAGTTTCAACATTTTCTACTGAAACCAATCTCCAACATTTTCTCCGGAAATAATTTTTTTCCTTTCTGCTATTTCTTTATATATATATATATATATATATATATATATATATATATACAATATGAAAGAGCCGGGACCCCAACGGCTGAGCTCTTGCCCTTTCAAATGCTAATTCCAGAGGGCAAGTTCTCAGTCGTCGGATCCCGACTCGTTCATATTACTATACACTACTTCCCCAAGTATCGAGTACTCTGGAGAGTAATGGTCTAAACAGGTTTTTACTGCATCCACACACACACACACACACACACACACACACACACACACATACACATATATATATATATATATATATATATATATATATACATATATATATATATATATATATATACATATATATGTATATATATATTAAGAGAGTAAAACAAAGAATCCTTTAATACATCAAAAGTTTTTATTAGCCGACAATGTTTCGTCCTATTAAGGACTCATCAGGGCAATCAAAACAACAAGAGGTAATATCGGCAGATACAAGCCAGAAACTCTGAAGAATATGGAGTGTACATACACTAATGTCTTACAAAGATATACGATAATAAAAATGAAAATAAAGATAAAAATAATAAAAATATATAATAACTAAGGATGTAGATAACATTAAGAACCATATTACAAATATAGTCCAAAGCCACCAACCTAAATCTAAACAAATTTGGTTATATAGAGCAGGAATTATATATAACACAATATAATACATTATAATAATAATATATTTATACCAACATTAAAATTCCAAATTAAAAATCAAAAGGTACAATATATACATGTATATATGTGCGCGCACACACACACACACACACACACACACACACACACACACACACACACACATATAACAATACACATATCTATGTTCTATTACACATAAATTAAGCCCTATTAGAAGTTTGAATATTAAAAATAAGCATGGTAATAGTGAAAATAATACTAATACATCTACCCAATATACATGAGGCAATAATATGATATAATTACAAGAAACACATATAACAAATAATAAACAACAACATTATATAATTCAATACAATATAATAAAGTAGAATAGATAATCCCCGGTTAATTTACAGAAACAATATAGATGTCACAATGAAATACAATGATAAAATGTTAACATTATATTAACAAGTACCATAAACAATATATACAAATTGATTCATACTGGGTTACATAATAAATGAGGAAATATGAATCATAAAAAAACTATAATGGTACAGGGAAAAATTGTGATGTTACAGAAAAAATATGATGTTACAGAAAAAAATATACAGACATCTAACATGATATGTAAAGTCTAAATATCATAATGTTACATATTACAATATTAAAAAAATCCAGACATCTTACATGACATATAAAGTTTAAATATCATAATGTTATATATAATGAACGGTAAGTAATAAGGATCTATATCATAATGTAATATATTTTAAAATTGGCATAAAATATATAAATACTTATAATTACAAGGTTAGTAGACAGACATGTGTGGATGAGTGAGCGAAGCCAGACAGTGAATAGTAAATAGAATATAGAATAAAACAAATAAATACAATCAACCGGAAATTACAAAACAAAAGCAAATGTATACACATTTAGGCCTCGCGTGCATTAAGAAATTAGGTAAACACCAAGGGAAGCGATCATTTTAAATGACTACAAACCCTATCTGATAAATTAATATTAAAAATATCGAACCCGTCCAATAAGGTAGTATAATATTAGCTGTAGTTTAAGTCATTAAAGTATATAAACTTTAATGTATCATTACAAATGTTTACAAAAAGGAATAAAATTACACTATCATATACGCAACGATATCTAAAAAACTGACTTAAGTAGAGTTAAGGTAGGCTAATGGGGACAGAATTGACTAAATATATGGAGGGTGCGAAGTGGCATAAAATATATTCGATATACTATAATAAATAATAGAACGGAGCATAAAAAGAGGGGGGGGGTTAAATATAATCATATTCAATCTGGAGGGGTTGACAATAAGTTTATGTGTGCATGGAGGGGGGGGGGAGAAAGGGGGGGTTGTCGATAGATAAATCAGAATAGATTTAGAAATAAAAATAGAATTAAAAATAAAAATAAAAATAATATTAAAATTAAAATTAAAGTTAATAATAATAAAAAAATATAAAGATAATAATAGAATAACGTAAGTGGCGTAAAGTGTGTAATCTTATGTATACTAACAAGGTGTAATAGTGAAGACATAGATATGGTACAGTGGCCAAATGATTATGAGAGCTAGAATGAAGAGTCATCAAAAACCAATGATAACATTAATGTTGGCAAACAAAAGAACCCAAACAAAAAACTAAGTAATGGAATATATCTGCTAATGGGTACAATTTGTACTACTAGAACATTTGGGTTTATAATAAAAATAAGAATTAGAAATGGCATGGGGGCAAGAAGAGAATATCTCAGACTTTCTATTCAGTAAGGGTACGCTAGAGAAAATAATAGAGTGTGTCTCAAGTATACAGAGATTACAAAACTTACTATGTGCAGAAAGGTGGTTAGAACGTGCTACTAAACTCCAGTTAAGGCTATATGGTATATAAGCTCCCTTAAGATCCCAGATATAATGCGCTAGAGAGGTAGAATTCTTAAACCTAACATGTTTGAAGTTAGAGATATGAGAGTTAAACCTAGTCTTAAAAGTGTTTGAAGTAGATCCTATATACGTTCTTTTAGAGGAATTAGTTATAACCTCGCAAGCATAGACAATGTTCTTAGAAAGGCAGTTACCGTTTAGAGGGTAGTTAGCACTCACTCTACAACTGCACTTCCGGGTGTTATTGGTTGGCTCGAGTGGTGATGTATTGCACGTAGGACCTCTATTAGATAAGGACTGTTCTGGTGGTAAAGCATTGTCCGATGCATTCAGACTAGTAGTATGTAGAGAGGAGAATCCATCCCTAATTTTCCTATTATTAATGCTAGCTAAATGAGAACTAATATTATATTCTGGCTTGTATCTGCCGATATTACCTCTTGTTGTTTTGATTGCCCTGATGAGTCCTTAATAGGACAAAACATTGTCAGCTAATAAAAACTTTTGATGTATTAAAGGATTCTTTGTTTTACTCTCTTAATTTTTTGGCTCTGTTTAACTGCATTGAGCTATACCTTTTACTGTCATTTCTATAATACGAAGAGGGTGTTTGACTCAAACACGCTCCAGTATTCTAATCCTATGTATATATATATATATATATATATATATACATATATTATATGATAAAGCTATATCGGGATACTTAGGGAAATATGTATTGGGCATGTTTACGTGTCTACATACTATTGTAGTTGTGGTGTGAATGATGATGATGTTGTGGTTCCTCTCGTTGCTGCTGATGAGGTTTCCTTTTATATAACTTGTTTGAAGATAACGTTGTTCCCTATTCATACAAACAGGTATGCATGTATGTGCGTATATATGTGTGCGTACAAATATATACATGATACTTTAATACACATACACACATATCTATATATGTAAATATATATATATATATATATATATATATATATATATATATATATATATATATATATGTATATATATATGCGATTGTGACTTCGTAAAATAAAAGATGGAAACAATGAAGTTAGAAAATGAGGGGAATATCATTTAACCGAGATTTGCTAAGAGAATATAAATCTTTTTTAAATATTTGAATTCCCTTGACACCATTTCCGTTTACAATAACACTAAATTTCAACAAAAATATGTCTTAACTCTATTGCATAATTTATTCCACAGAGCTTTAATATAACAGTCCATTATAATTAAATTGCCGTTTGATAAAAACTAATGTGTATTTTTTTTTAACAGGAATTTCTAATTGCATATTTCTCGATTTTAAGTCGTTACCATTTTCTATTGAAATTTTATATTTTGTTCCATATTTCATACATTATATTGATGTTATTTTTTCTAACTAAAATATTCCTATTTCCAACATTTTTCTATTCACGTCTGTAATATTTGGAATTCTGTAATTGTGTATTGTGTTATGGAATAGGCGTAAGAAATAATCGTTGTCAATTTTATAGCTGGGTCAGCACTGAGCATCAAAAGGTTAGAAAATGATGACAAAGATTGCATTCAATTTTTCATAGCACATTTAACGTAATATATATAAAATTCAGGAAGTGTAACCGAATAACGTTATATGAATTCGGAATAGGTTAAAAGCAGGAGGCAAGGATATCGCTAAGCTTTCCTTCCTATATTGGCCCCTCTGTCAGAAAAAAAAAGATAAAATAATGATGTTCTCCATACAACATTGCTGAGGGTCAAATTACAATTGATATAAATGGGATACGGCAGATACAATATTCACGAGCCTTATGTTCTGCAACAAGACAATGACAATTGGAATAAAAATGTATGTTTCAACCAATTTATACGACATAAAAATCTTACCAACTCGATGTCATTCTTCTATTTTCTGGTCAATTATAACACCCGGTAACAAGAGAAACATTTTTCTCTGTTCCTGGCTTGTAATCACTTTTTTGTGTTGCTTGGGTCCCAAATAAATAAAAAAAAGTGCTATTAAACAGTTAAAAGTTTGTGTTTGTAACAATTCTAAGCTATTCACTAGAATTATTTGTATGCTGGATTTTACGTTGTATGTAAGTTTAATTTGCTTTTGTTAAATGATTTTTTAATATATGTTTCAGGTTAAATTAAAATTATAAAATAAAATGTAATACCTAAAGAAAATTATAAAAGTGCAATAAAGTATAAAATTGTTAAAAAGAGGATTAAAGAGATTTATTGATACTGAATTTTCCCATCCTGAATAAAGGGTATGATGTGTTTTAAGCATTCGTCTCCAGGATGAAGCAGTGGAAATTAGTCAAGGAAGAAGTGCAATTGACAAGTCAGAGAAGTAGACACGAACCTTTCTCTGGCTTTTACACTCTTAGGGATGGCCTCTGCTTCTGCCATGACTGCCTGGACTGTTTGACGTTATTGGGGTGCCGTTTGTGCCCAAGGATTGGCGGCTATTTATAGACAGCCCCACCACAAGTTTGAAGGCTGTCCTCCTCCACTATGGAAACAAGTTGCCGACACTAGCTCATTCAGTCTGCCTGAAGGAAGATGACTACAGTGCGAATATCCTCTTGGAACCTCTGCAATACAACCAGTACAATTGGGAAATCATTGGAGACTTCAAGATGGTAACTTTCTTGCTTGGACTCCAAGGAGGCTTTATCAAATTCCAATCCTTCCTCTGCCTTTGGGACAGCAGAGCCACCTCTGACCACTACAAAAGAAAGAACTGGGAGCAGCGAACAGAATTTGTAGTTGGGACCCGGAACGTCATGTGGGAGCCACTGGATGATCCCAGGATTGTGCTCATGCCACCACTGCATATTAATTTGGGGTTGATGAAGCAGTTTGTGAAGGCTCTAAACCGAAAATCAGCCGCTTTTAAGTACCTTCTTGAGTCCTTCCCCAAGTTATTTGAGGCCACAATCAAAGGTGGAATTTTTGTTGGACCCCAGATAAAGAAGGTGTTTGCGTCTACCGAGTTCTCCAATAAGCTCAATAGGATGGAAAGAACAGCATGGAACTGTCTCAGAACAGTTGTTAAGGGCATCATGGACAACTGCAGAGTTGAAAACTACCAGCAACTGGTGCAGGATCTGATAAAGGCTTTTGGCACAATGGGATGCAGTATTTCTCTTAAACTCTATATGCTGGACTCTCACCAGGAAACATTCAAGGATAATATGGGCGCCTACTCAGAGGAACAAGGCAAACGATTCCACTAAGATGTGAAAGAGATAGAGCGGAGGTAGCAGGGCTACTACAATGAAAAAATGATGGGAGACTATCACTGGGGGCTAGTGCGGGAAGGCGACCAGGACTACAACCGCAAATCTAGGATATCCAGTCATTTCTGACGTGTATAAGTTGCTTTATAATGTTATTTGTTTTTACTTGTTTGGTTTTTATAAGCTTGTGTAATAAAATAAATAAATACTCTGTTTATTTAATTATATGAACTGAAAATTAAACAAAAATGTGTTTTATTCTTGAAAAATGTGAACATTTTGAAATATCAAACTCCTGACTACAAACCCAAACATCTGATTAAATAATAGAATTTTCTCATAATAATGGGATATAGCAAACCAGGAAATAACACTTAGAACCGGGGACCAAGTCATATGTTACACGGTGTAATCAATCTAATTACAGAAGTTTGTCTACCTTGTCTTATTTTATAACAATGTTATAAAATTGGCTGACCGTAGGATAAAATGCCCTTTTGCTATTTAGTCTAGCTCTTTACATTTGTGTTGACAACACCCAAATCAACTTTGAATTCATTCTTCCAGTGTCAATATATTCTAGTATCTGTCTAGCATAGTAGTTTATTTAATTCAGTTTGCCCTTCCACTGAATTTACTGGCCACTCTCTAAATTATAAATCAATATTTGCAGGAACCTGAGCGTCATGCATATCTCAATTAAATATCTAACAAGCTTCAAACATTTATTAAATAATTAATAATTACACTTAAAATTCCCCCCTATTTTAGTTTATATAAATCAGTAGATTATTTTAATGCATATTTGTAATTTTCAGAAAAATTTCGTGGAAGGTACTTAAGTATTCTATCTAAACAAAACAGATTTTGTCTTAGTATTTCTTGTTTGTATTCCGTAGAAACTAGTTTAATGTTATTTTTTTTATTCAGCATGCAATATATCAATTGCATGTTTTCTTACTAAATATTTCAGGAATCCATGTCAATGCGGGATCATTTAAAAAAAAAAAATTATTTGGTTCATTTACCGGTTTCACAGTCCTTGTGCTTTTCAAAAGTAGAATTGAAATGGAGGGTAAAGGTTTTTCGAGAAAAACCGCAAACCCTCCATCTCAATTCTACTTTTGAAAAGTACAAGAACCGTGAAACAGGTAAATGTATTTACCTGTGAAACAGGTAAATGTATTTAAACAAAAAATGACTCCAGTTGCGTTTTGGATTTCATCTTTTTTCCTTATACTTTCACTCGTGTAGGACACCTCGTTTTTTTCTGTTTTAAAAAAACCTCACTTTCTAATATATATATATATATATATATATATATGTGTGTGCATATATATATATATGTGTATGTGTATGTATATATATATATATATATAAATTTTATATTAGCAACAAGGGCACAAAAGAAGGGGACAAATACAAATGGGGAGTTTACATACAGGTATATGAAAATAAAACTATTAATAAAATAACAAATAACAATTGATATCCCCAATATTGGGGAGTTGTTACACAGCGGTTGTACACATCCCGAAAAAGTGTACAACCTTCATCTCCAGGAGCACCAAGAGTGAGTACTCCCTTACTCTCTTCCTCTTTTTCCTCAACCTACAGGCTTATATAGAGAGAAGACCCAACCACTCGGGCCATATTTGCCACATTCACCCACCTTTTATAAAATTTGCTGGGGTACAGCACCTCTCTCTCCATCCTGATTCTTCTTACAAAATGATATTTGAAAAAATGAATCAGTTGCTCGCCATAGCGATAACACATAGGAAAACCGCCTCTCCCTCGTTTTTGAAGGAGGGTGGCGGTTTTATCATGACAATGGACTCGGTGGTCAACTGGATTGGTCCCACCCGCGACAATAGTCGTTCTACATAGCCTCACATGTCGATAACCCAGTGTACAAATGCGTGCGCGACGGTTTCTTCGGCGCGCGCGCATCTCGGACAGATCTTTTTCGAAGGGTCCCTACCCGGGCGCCCGCGTCTGTAGAGCTTGTCTCGAACTGGTAGAGCTCCTTGGTAGCACTGCCAGGCCAGAGACTTTTGGAAGTAGTCCATTGGTCCCGCCAGTTCGTCCTCCTCTACGCCCAGAATATCTCCTAGCGTGTCGTCGCACTTGCTGCGGACCAACCCTCTATAGAATGTCGAAGTGGAGTCTCCACTGAGCGCCGGGTCCGTTTGCCAGAGAACTGTGAGCGCCTGAGCACATTCGATGTGCCAGTCGCCCATTTTGCCCGGTCTTTGCTTGACCCAGGACTGCACCTCAAACAGCGAGACGAGTCGTGGGAAGGCTCGCCTCACGAACGGGGCCGACACCGATTGTCTGGTGAGGAATACGTGGAGGTGCCGCAGCCTGAGCGCGTGTTTGCGTATCGTCAGCCACTGCATCCTCAGCCCTCCGTTTGAAGGGTGTTGGCAGCAGATGGATATTCTCACCAAAGGAGCCCGTTTCTTCCAAAGGAATTGGAAGAGCGCGCGATCAATTTAGGTGAGCGTTTTAGCTGGATAAGGCACGACGGTCAAGCGGTAGTAGATGACGGACGCTATAAAAGTGTTCGCCACCTCCGCTAGACCTTTCAAGTATAGTTTGCACTCGGTCCACTTCTGAGTGACTGCAAAAACATTGGCCGTCACCTCGTTCCAGTTCTTCTCCACACGAGTTGTGATATATTAGTACAAGGAAAAGAAAATGCTGATAAATTTTTCCCAGTGAAAAATAGTTTAATTAGTAATAAGTATAAATTAGTAATAGTATTGGTTAGTATTCAGTTTTAGTTTTAAGCTTTTATCGGTTGCGCATTTCTAATGCTTTTCAAAAATAATTCTGAGATACAGCGCTCGTGATGTTTGCTCTAATCTGATTAGAGCAAACATCACGAGTGCTCTATCTCAAACTTATTTTTGAAAAGCATTAGAAATGCGCAAACGGTAAAAAGTAAAACTGAATACTAACCCATACTTATGACTAATTTATACTTATTCCTAATTAAACTATTTTTCACTCTGAAAAATTTATCAGCATTTTCTTTTCCAATTTACTTATATATATATATATATATATATAATATACAATGATATAACATAAATGGAAACTATATTTATAAATATATATTTATTCTATTATATATATTTCAAGGGTATCAAAAAACTTTGGTACGCTTTCATCAGATAAAATACAAATACTTTTTTTATAAATGTTGACATAGCCAAGGAAATCATACCTTATCAGTTGAATTTTCTTTGAATATTTACTCCAGAAATCTACCGAGTGTTCTGAATCAGTTATAAACATTTATATTTGTTGAATTTCCAACAAATTAAATATCCCTTCTACTTATATATATATATAACATAGAAAAGGCTTCTGCAGCAATAGAAATGTTTCGTTGGGGCGTAATCATCAGGAAACCCACTGTCCAAGTAATATGGTGTCGTGTTTATAAATATTATGGTGGTAGGACAGGGTGGTAATTGGGATGGGCGGAGGTCATTGGTTGATGGGTTTAAAAAAAAGGAAATTCTTTTAAATAGGAAAAGAGTCAGGACCATGATAGCTGAGCTCCGGTCGTTTCGACAGCCATTTCTGTAACTCAGTGTTGTTAGCGCAGCAGTAGTCTGACTGAAATTATAAAGGGGTAATTCCATATATGGGCATGCACTCGTGTCAACGAAGTTTGAAAGTTGTTGTTATCAGCGGAGAGGTCAAAGTATTTGTAAGTACAGTTAAATTCCTTCATAGCGGCGGGTGGGGATGGGGGTGGCTGACCACGCCAGTAGAACAAGGGGAAGGAGGAATATGACAATCTGACCTGTGGATGTAGGCCGGTCATGCGTTAAGAGGGAATACGGCCAGAGCTTAGCCATCGGGTTCCTGACTGTTTTTTTATTACCAATTCTACTACCCATAGTATCGAGTACTCTGGTGCGTTATGGTCCACCTGGTTCCTTACCACACTTCCTTCGTTATATATAATTGTCCTCGGTATGGTGAACTAACTGTTGTTACTACTTCTACCAAACACGTCGCATGAACAGAGTGCTCTATCACTACGGATATTACCTTCCAGTGTTCTACACACACACACACACCACACACACACACACACACAAACACACACACACACGCACGCACACACATATATATATATATAAATACATGCATATAAATACACACACACACATAACATATATATATATATATATATATATATATATATATATATATATATATATATATATATATATATATATATATATATATATATATATATATATATATATATATATATATATATACAGTATATATATACATACATATATATTCATAAACACACAAAACCGGGATAAACTTATATATATATATATATATATATATATATATATATATATATATATATATATATATATATATATATATATTTATATATATATAACAAAGGAATTGTGGTAAGGAGCCAGATAGACCATAACGCACCAGGGTACTTAATACTTAGGGTAGTAGAGTGGGTAATAGGAAAAAGTATGGACCCGACGGCAGAGCTGAAGCCGTTTCGACGGCTATTTTGGGACAGAAATATATATATATATATATTATATATATATATATATATATATATATATATATACATATGAGCCTTTACCGCGGTTTCATGCTCCAGAATAAACGGAAAATTCAAGCAGATTTTCATTGAGAAGGGAGCAATCTTCAGAAGGTTCTTTTCCCTCAGAGAATTTAAAATTGCCGAGTTCAAATCACAAACTGGCGCCATACAAAATCATTCCCAAATGAGAGCGGATGATGAAAGAAATAAGTATGTCTGGGGCCGTGTGCAAAGGCAAAAGGCAGGGTGGGCAGGTCAATGTACTGCCACTATATATAGCAGCAGTCCAAACGGCCAATGTATATATATATATATATATATATATATATATACATATATATATAACACATGCACAAGTTAAGCACCCAACACACACAAAAACAAGATGGCGTAGGACAGAACAAAGAAGAGGCACAAAAACAAAGAAAATAATCCCCAGCCACTGAAGAGGTCACAGGATGTGTGACGAAAGAACTTTGACAATATATAAACAATTATCTGGTTGTGGAACCAACCAACAAAACCAACCGGACATTTATAAATTCCTAAATTTATAAATTTATTATAATACATTGAAGTGAAAGCTGTGGTGGG